>CM042838.1:150657603-151257603 GCA_023653725.1 Bungarus multicinctus
TCTTCTTCAGCATCAAAACATTTCTCAGACTTTCATTATTAGACTTTCCATCTTGATTTCTTCTATCACATGAATATCCACCTTCTGGACCATTTAATGATAATTCTGGCCTACTGGATACCATGGTTGAATATTGATCTGTTGAATACTTCAACTGACCCCCCCCCCCCCCTGCAATGTTAATGCCCTGCTTTATTTCCCACAAGCCTACTGGAAAATTTACAGAGTTTTACCAAAATAATAAAACACCATTAAAACAACCTAAAAATCAACTGCTGAAGGATTAAAAACCCAAGAGAAGTTTTTAAAGAGAGTAAGCAATTCTGCAGGAATTTTTAATAACGAGGACTCAATATTATAGCTATTTGTGAAAGGAGGGAGTCTTACAGTACTCTTAAAAGAGAAAATTTCTTGATATGGCATTTAGAGAAGCTGGAAGAGGAAACCTTAAAAGAAGAGATAAAACAATGAAACATATTGAAATGTTAGTCCTGTGTACAGGGAGTCCGTGACTTATGACCACAACTGAGCCCAAAATTTCTGTTGTTAAGTGAGTTTTGCCCCATTGTACAACCTTTCTTGTCTCAATTCTTAAGTGAATTACTGCAGTTTGTAAGTTAGTAACCCGGTTGTTAAATGAATCTGGCTTCTCCATTAACTTCGCTTGTTAGTCATGAGGTCGCAAAAGGGGATCACATGACCTTGGAATATAGCAATGGTCATAAATATGAACCCATGACCAAGCATCTGAATTTGATGGCATGATCATGGGGATGCTGCAAAGGTCATAACTGTGAAAAATGGTCATAAGTCACTTTTTTCAATGCTGTGGTAACTTTGAATAGTTAGTAAATGAACTGTTGTAAATCGAGGACTACCTGTGTGTGTGTGTGCGTTGTGTCAACTAAAAAATACTTCTTTGATCTTTTTAACTGCCAGCAGAAAGGGAGGGAAGAAAGTAGTGCATTCCTTAAATGCTTCAGATAATTGCTAGGCATCCAAAGCTGTTGGCATGCAAGATTATTACTGGAGAGCATGATTGATGACTCTTGGCTATGGATATGTCCCATTGGAGAATGTATATCGAGGGAGTAGGGGGGAAAACCAGGGTCAAGAGTGAAATGAATGTAGTTGGCTACACCCAGAAAATGCTGACATGGTCACTCCTAATAAATCATTTTTTTTACTGTGAGAGATGTGGCTAGAGACTTATGATTTGAATGGGGGTGCATCGTTGGAGCCCTGACAGTGTGTTCTAGAGAATCCTCCTTGTTGCATATGTTATTAAGAGCATGTGCTATCAAGAGTATACTCCAAGTTAGCATTGTGTTACATATTACAAGATACAACACGGACACAGGCAACTAGCCTAGAACCCTAGGATTTCTAATCAGGCCTGAACCTATTAAACTTCTGAACCTAGAAAAGATCAGCCTTGTGTTGTTACCCACTAAGGTACTATTTTATAAAGATCATCAACCAAAGACTTGAAGACCAAGGAGGGATGTGCTGTTCCCTATCTCCCTGTGTCCTGAGACAAACTTAAGACCTTAACTCTTTTTTTAAAATTCTAGTAGTTGTCTTATTCTACCTGCAGATACTGGCACAGCTGGGGCAGAACCAATGGGCAATGGCGATACCTGTAACATACAGTTAAGCCCTATTGAAAGAGAATCCCCTACTAGGCAGTCATTATCAACATACCACTGGCTATGAAAGAAGTCAGTATATTATATTTTTTTGCTTTGGCTTCTTTTTCTTCTTCTTCTGAAGGGGAAGAAAAAGAGGAAAGGGAATATCATTTGGCTCTGAATTGAAAACCATTTTAGAATAGCTGAAAGGAAGCACACAATCTAATATCTAGTAAAAGCTCCAAATCCTAGTTGCCAAGGAAGCAGGAGAGTGTATGTATACAGTGGCTGCTTATCGGTGACAAACAGCAATATACATCAGTCGAGTCAGTTCTATATAGAAATGACCAGATGCTATGATTTGCAGTGCATGCCAGCTGCCGAGAGAAAACCTGGCCTCTTGGTATGAGAGGTAAGGATGACAGCGATATTGTCCATTACTAAAGCTTGCTTGGAAAAGAGTTAGTGCAGGAATGATGTTTCTCCCGCACCCCAGAGGAACAGTTGAGCTCAACAGTTCCAGCAAAAATCATACTTGGTCCACCATGCTAGAGAAGGACCAGGGAAAATATGATAGCAGTCTTCCAATATTGGAGGGGCTGCCACAGAGAGGAAGGAGTCAAGCTATTTTGTAAAGCACCTGAAGGCCAGACAAGGAATAATGGCTGGAAACTGATCAAGGAGAGATTCAATCTAGAAATAAGGAGAATTTTTCTGACAAGTGTGAACATTCAACCAACGGAACAGATTGCTTTTAGAAGTTGTGGGAACTTCATTACTGGAGGCTTTCAAGAAGAGATTGGACTGCCATTTGTCAGAAATGGTGTAGGGTCTCCTGCTTGGGCGGGGATTTGGACTAGATGACTTACAAGGTTCCTTCTAACTCTGTAATGCCAAGATATAAAGATGAAAAGAAAAGAGTTCATCATAATTCAGGGAACCTACGGCAGTAGACAACAAATAGGAAGAGTTGTCTTGTGTGAAACTGGGCTGAAGCTGTCATAGTTAAAGATGGAGCAGGTCCCTAAGCAGAGAGGACGAAAAACCAGGAGTCTAAAGGTCTGTTTATAGAGAAGAAGGAAACAAGGTGTTAAGAGAAAAAAAAGTCACCTGAACCAGACAAAGGAAGTGGGGTCTGAACATGTGGAAAAATATCCCAAACTCAGCTATCCACAAAGTTTGGGAATAAAAAGGGGTCCTGAGGCCCAACCACTCCTTGAGTTGAATTTGGATCAACACTTTTGGCAACTTCCAGCTCTTTGGCAAGTCCATGGAAGCCTACTTGAGAAGGATATGGCTAATTTTGTGTCTGTGTGTGAGAGAGAGGAGGGCGGAGGGAGAGAGCGGGAGAGAGAGATTGATTTTATTAGAGATTTCTGTCCAGAATGACATTTGTACTGATAAAACTAATCTATTCAGGAAAATATTATTAATATTAATCCAGTTGATAAATGAAGATCAGCTCTGAATAAATTTATCTGACATTATAGAGTCCCCCCCTCAATGCTTCTTTTTTTTTTCAAAGAAAGTAATTTCCAAGTCTTTTAAATATATTAATATAATCAATTATGGGTTTTACTTTTCTTTTAAAAAAAGTAGGAAGCTTTATAACTAACAACAGTAAATGAATCAATTTCTTATACTGCATTGAATTTATGCCTTAGAAAATGTGGACAATTAACCGATAGTGAGATTCATTATGAAAAATTATTGGGTGATTTTTCCCAATTCTTCAACCAAAAGGGCTGTCTAATTAGTCACTGCCACATAAGATGGCAACAAATGCCAAGTTACTTACAACCCCATCAATGTAATGCGAAAAGATTACAATTTATATAGTGCAATTTTTGTCCAATGTTGTGTCATATTTCTGAACAAATACATGAACTCAAATGTAATTAACTTTTGACATTTTCAGTTCTCGGAATTAAATCAATGTTTTTAGAATATAATAAGGAACAGTCTATAAAAACCTTCACACGGGTCTTAAATTAAATATAGAATGTATCATACTAGAGATATTTTTTTTGCAAAAACAGGGGCTACAACAGTAATGACCACTGGCTTCAAAATGGCCAGTGCAACTGGGTAATTGAAGCTCTTGTCCCTTTTTATGTATGTGCAATGCAATACATGCTGAAAAGCGATCGAACCAGAGGTGGTCCTGACTAGTTTTGGAGAACCGGTACCAGAAATTTTGAGTAGTTCAGAGAACCAGCAAATATCACCTCTGACTGGAGATTTTATTTATTTATTTATTTATCACATTTTTATACTGCTCCCTCTCCCAAAAAGGGACTCGGGGCGGTGTACAGCCTACTAAAAAACACATAATAAATACACTATAAATACAATTAAAAATATATTAAACATATTGGTCCGGCAGAACCTGGTTTTTAAGCTCTTATTGGAAGGTCAGGAGGGTTGTATATCAACATAGAGTCAGTTTCTTAAAAAAATCTTAAACTTGTTGAATTAAACTTTAAATATTTGCAAAATTTAGAAATTAAGGCAGATCAAAATTATTAGTTTTTTCCATACCTGCTTCCTCCCACGTGGATCAGGGTAGAAAGGTGAAGGAATTGATTTAGTTCTTATTTTGAGGAGTACTTATTGATCTCTGAGCTTGTTCGTTTACTTGCAGATGTTTCATTATCCAAACTAACATTATCAGTGCTAGCGATGTTACCTAGTTTGGGTAATATCTGCAAGAAAACAAGCAAACACAGAGAGCACCAAGGACCCCTCATGTCAACCTGAGCTACAAATGTTCTCCTTGTATTAATTCTTATTTTAAAATGAACTTATTTAATTTCCACTTTCTGAAATTCCCCATGAACTGCAATGCTGTTAAAGCTAAACGGTTGCACTTTTTCAAATATTGGTGCTGAAATTCATAGCACAAAAGCCCCACATCTGTAACATAGAAAAATGTGTATTAAAAAAATCTGTGAATATACAACAAAATGTGTATGAAAACATCTGGGGAAAATTGAAATATTTCAGGAAGATTTAATAAACCTGGAATCAATAAAACAATTAATACATGTGTATAAAAGCAATGGATGAAGTCAGTAAACTTTTCCCCGTGTTTCTGCAAGTTTCTTGTCCTTCAGAATACAACTTCAATGTCAGAACAGCACTTTTTGGGTGGAGTGGAGGGATAATCTCCCTGTTTTCCAGAGATCAACATATTGAAAGAGCAGTTCAAAGCCAAGAGGTGCTCATGGAGCTTTTGAGTACACCGCAGTGCCCAAGAACATCAATGTTAATCACATTTTTAATTGCAATCACTTCTGGAAAGGATTTGCGAGTCAGGCAATTCCAAGTGGGAGGGGGAGGAGAGGGAGATCTGAAAGAAAACACACTGTCTGCAGCCACTGCTGAATGTAAAATGTTCTTGAGCAGCACATTGGGCTGAGGGAGGGAGGAAGGAAGGTAGATAATGACAGAATAGGAAGGAAGGAAGGAAGGAAGGAAGGAAGGAAGGAAGGAAGGAAGGAAGGAAGGAAGGAGGGAGGGAGGGAGGGAGGGAGGGAGGGAGGGAGGGAGGAAGGAAGGGAGGGAGAGTAGGAGGAAAGGAGGAAAGGAAGGCAGATGAAAGGAGGGAAGGAGAGAGGAAGAAGGCATAGGGTGGGTGGGAAGAAGGGACGAAGAAAGGAAGGAAGATAACGGCACAGTGACAAAATGGGAAGAAAAGGGAAAGGAGGGAAGGAAGAAGGAGGGAGGGAGGAAAGTAGGAAATTTAAGCATGAATTAGAACTGAGGGGAATCTGAAGCAAATCTACGGAGGAAAATTTGGACCAAAGGCTTGCTCTAGGACATTGCAGATAAAAGCTTCCTCTGGTGAAGGTAGATAGCTGCTGGTCATTTTCCCACAGGTTGACTATAGATGCTTCAACTGCAGCTGATGAAATATGTGCCCTTTCCATATTGAAACTAAAAGGTGGAAAGCATGTTTAGGAGTTGAGCGTGCACACAAGTATGCATGAGAGAGGGAAGGAGAATACTGGCTGGCTGCGTTTTTGTGGGAGAAAAACATCAATGGGTCAACCAATGTTTGTCTGAGTGTGGAAGGGAATGGGAAGAAGGGAAATGGATGGGTCCACTTACGTCTGAGAATGTGAAAAGGGGAGTGGGAGTCTTTTGTCAATGTTAGTATGAACTGGGAAGGGTCTTTTGGTTATGACCGGTTGCACAATATGCTAGATTAAGCCATTTTATGAAATAACTTTCTCCCCTCCTCATTGGCAGCTAAAAAGACCAAAGGAGTATCTTTGAATGGAGGTGGATTTGTTGGAGTCCTGACACTCATGATTTTTAGAGTTGCATTTATACCAAAGTGAAGGGCAATTTTTTTGCTTCCTAAATTTGATGTGACCTAAGCTTGGCTCTTGTTTGGTTCTCTTTCATCTCTCTCCTGAACTGTGAGGCAGAGTTTGTCCAATCTACAAGATGAACTCTAAGCAGGTAGCTTCTGGGACTTTAAGCTGAGCTGCCAACCTGAACTGGAGGTTGGGTTTTAAGTAGAGTTGCTAGCTACTTACTATGACTTTTGCTCCTGGCAGCTGGAGGTCAGAAGTTATATATGCCTGTTGCTGCTAAAGATGCTCAAATGGCAATTTCTCATCTTCTTTCTAAATAGAAGAGAATATATATAGTTCAGGGTTGAATTGTAGAGCTTCTGTTGCTTTCTGTGCTTGGTTGTTTGCTTGCAGACGTTTCATTACCCCACTAGGAAACATCATTAGTGTGAAAGTCAAATTTGCTCACTCTTGATATACCAGTATTGGTGGGGGTGTACTTTTCTCCTTGGTAGTTCCTTGATTAAGGTATTGTTTATTTGTTATTTATCCTGGTTATCTGACTGTTGGCTGTTGAAGAGACTTTCTAGTCTTTTTATTTTCTACATAGCTTTTTGTTTCTTTTGAATAGTGAGTAAATGTGGTTTATTTCTATGTGTTTGTTGATGTCTTTCAAGTCTAGGAATTTTCTAGCATTTTTAGATTTTATTTATCTCTTTATCCGCTTATTTTACTCTCTGAATGACTCTGAGGTTGGTCTAAGATGCTGACTGTTTCCCAGCTGAATTTATAGTTGAGTCTGTCCATAGATTGTGAGATTAAGGAGTTTTCATGATGTCTTGTAGTTGCTAGTTGGTATACATAGATGCATTCTGCTAGTCTTCTGCCTACCTGTCCTACATATTGGCTATTACAATTCTTACAATGTAGTTTTTAGATTAGGGATACTCAGTCTTTTGATTTATTTAAGATGTTCTGATGAGCTTTGGTTGGTTTGTGTGCTAGGGTACTACTATGTGGTTGTAATAGTCTGTTGGTTATTTCTGAAATGTTTTTGATACGCAGTAGTATTATCTTTTGCATAGCTTATGCTGGCTGTGCCATAGTGGGTTGGGTGATCAGGCACTTTTTGACAAAGTTGTATGGGTATCCATTTTGTTGAAAGATGTATAGGCAATCTATTTTTCTCCTTCTCCTAATTGCCCACACATTCTCTTGTCTTGGTCTTATCTTTTTATGCTGAGGTTTTGGTTAGAGCAAAATGGGCTAACCTAGCCAGGAAGGAAGGAAGGAAGGAAGGAAGGAAGGAAGGAAGGAAGGAAGGAAGGAAGGAAGGAAGGAAGGAAGGAAGGAAGGAAGGAAGGAAGGAAGGAAGGAAGGAAGGAAGTCATGGCCTTAGCCATAGCCCTTTCCTTGAAGAGGCCAGTTGTGAGGCTAAACTAGGCAACTTTGGATGCTGTTAAATTCTTTGAAAGGCTGAGTATGGCTAGCTCGGAATACTGAATGCTGACAGGTGAGGTGTACCAATCCACCTGCTCTGAACAAAACAGTTCAGTCATGGAATTGAACTGTCCCATAGTCAGGTTTCCAGGACAGCCAGATAATTAAAATGGTCAAGTCTCCTTGAAGGAGAGGATCATAAGGTAGACATACTGTTTTTTTTAGCATAACTTTGTGAAGGGTGGAAAGATTGCTTAGGCCTTTTAAATGAAGAGAGGTACTTTCACTCATGTTCTTTTCCCTCATGTTGTTATGGAAGCGAATGGGGGAGATTGTGCATGTGTGAATACAAAAAAGGAAAAAAAGAGGGACAAAGAGGGTCTTCAGTTCAGACTCTACTGACTTGTACTACACCTTCATCCACATCCCTCACAGTTGAACCACTGCTTCTTTCTCATATGGCCCTCAGGGATCAAGAATTTATTCATTCTGTTTTGAGAAATTTCCCCTATTCTAAATATTTCCAAGCTTATTTCATAGTGTGCTAAGGGCTGGACAGTACACAAAAATAGCTTAGCCATTTTCATAACATGATTTTTCCTCGGAAATAGAACACAGGATTATAATTCTTACTGCTTGTGCATTGCTTTGTTAAATGCATTATTCTACTAAAGTATATTCTCTCTTTTTTAAAAAAACATCAAATCACATTTAAGATTTTTTAAAGAGGTTGCCTGCTGCGCTTGCAAAATAATAGCAGCTTTGCCTGCAAACACACTTGTATTCAGGCACTTGTTTAATCAAGCTATAGTTGAACTATGGGATATGTTGCCATTGGATATGAAGTCATGCCATTTAAAAGAATCCAAAAGTTGTTTGGCAAATTTTTTAGAGGATTGCGTTATCCATTATTATTAGTTTATGGCTACATGCTAGGTCCTGACTCTGAGACATGATACCTTAAATACCAAACTAGGAGGGATCAAGAAAGAAATACAATGTTTGGCCTTGTTCCCATGCTGTTGATCTTCCTGAATAGATCAGGTGGGACTGTGAGACACAAAGCTGGATGTAATGGGTTCTTGGCTTCAACTATCAGAATTATTCTGCTATTCTTCCATTCTTCAGGGTTAATTGTTCCTTCCTTCCCTTCCCCTCCCCTCCCATCATTTCTAATTTAATTTTATGAATGGGGATTTGCATTGACACGCCTTCCTAGAATTAAGAAAAAAAAATCCTGATAGTGAGAACAATTAACCAATGGAATGGCTTGCTTTCAGAAGTTGTGGGTGCTCTATCCAATGGTTTGGATAGCCATTAGTCTGAAATGGTATAGAGTCTCCTACTTGAGCAGGGGTTTGGACTAGAAGACCTCCAAGGTCTCTTCTGTCTTTCATAGATGCCACCCTGATTTTTATTAGGGATACTTCATAGAGGACATGGTTGAGGACAAAGCATAATACTTGTTCCTCATTTCCAGAACCCAACTGAAAGAGCCAAGCTAGGCCAGAACCCATCCTGAACTAAACTGATTGGTCCAGTCTTGGGTTGTTTGTCTCTTTAAATTAAAATACGAATACTTTTTTTAAAAAAATAAAAATGGTAGATGGGTGAAGCTAAATGGATGTTTTATGGCTAATATTGTCCACTATAGTGGCCCTTTAATGCATAGGTAAGCCGTTCCTGAAGTAACTATTTCTATGAGATGCTGTCAACATTCAGATGTTATCATGCCCCTGTTAGAATCTGACTTTGAGGGAGAGGAGGAACAGCCGACAGGGAATGGGAGTGTGGCTCCGGAGGTTGTGGAGGAAACTGGGAAAGGGCATTCAGAAGAAGACCCAGGCCTAGCCCCTCTTCATCCTAGGACACACAGGGAGGAGTGGATAAGGGAGAAATGTGAATGGTGTGGTCTATGGGGGAGGAAAAGGCCTTGATCCCCTTCATGGGCTGCAGCTGTGAGGACAGCTTAACATGACAAACTGTGCATGGGTCAGTGCTGGAAGCAAAGCGTGAAAATATTTCTAGTTTGTCAGTTCTTATCTGAGTTTTGGTGTCCTTCCCAGTGTGTGTATTTCGATATCTGTGGACGTCTTCAACCCTTTATCCTGCCTTGTCTCATTAATTGCTTCAGTGTGGTTTGTGTTGTTTTTTCCTATTTATAATTTATATGTATTTTGAGTTTGAATGGAAGTTCTTCCTTTTTGCAACTGTTTGTGGGGGAGTTTTTTCTCCAGTCAATGATAATTGGACCTTGAAGGAATTAAAGGAACCTTACCTGTTTTTGTGACTTTGTTGCTTTTGTATCCCACCCTGTGTTATCACAGATGTGCTCACATGTTCAACAAATTTCCAGGGCTAAAGAAATACAAAACTATGTTTCATGGGACATTTCCTGGAGGAAAACTTCGGCAGCATCTAGACATTCTGATACAAATGCTTATCTTCTGCCTCTGAACCTTCAGGCTAATGTGATTCAAGGTTTCAGTGAAGCATTCTCACTGTTTTAAGTTTTTAAGTCTCCTGGTAATGATGTATTTGACCCTCAGGAGGCAGGAGAACTAGTGTGGTAGAAAGCAAATCTCATACCATCTGCCAGATTTCTGCAATTAAACTTAGTTTGGAATGTGACCACCTGCATTTCTTCTATACTTGCTCTGAGAGGTCAAAAAAAGAATTCTGAATCTGAGTAGCTACAAGTTGCTTTTATGTCTTATTCGACTTATAGGTATGCCCCCCCCCAAAAAAAAAACCCAAAGAAGAAAGTATAGGGGGGTAGTGTGTCTCTCTCCTATGACCCACTTAATGTAGGGGTTGGAAAGAACTTTGGAGATAATCTAGTCCAATGTCCTGCTAACTAACCTCTGTTTGAACACATCCAATGAAGGAAAGTGTGCTCCTTCTCTGAAATAGGGTTGGAAGAGAACTTCAAAATCTTCTAGTCCAACACCCTGTCAAAGGCAAGAATCTCATCTCATTCCAGACAAATAATTATTCAACGTTTGCTTGAAAAGTTCAACTGAAATATCTAGAACTTCAAGAGTCAAACCATTCTACTGCTTAATTGTTCCCATAGTAACAGATTTCTTACCTTTTACATAGATCACTCTGTAAAGCTTTAGGCACAATAACATCATCTTCTCTATGACAGTCTTTCAATTATTTGAAGACTAGTATCATGTCAGCTATCTTTTCTTTGGGCTAAACATACAAAATCCCATTAACAAATCTTCATTGAATAAATTCTCCAAGTTCCTCATCATCTTTGTTACTATGCATTATTTCCACTAATTTTTTCCTGTTTGTACTGTGGTGATCAAAACTGGACACAGAACACCAGACAATAATCTGACTAGTGCAGTGCAGAATGATTTCATTGATCTCAAAAATCTATCTCTGTTGATGCAGCCAAAAGCTGCCTTGGCTTTTTTGGCAGCTGTACCACATTGCTGGCTCTGTGGTTTGCCAGGATATCCAGATCCTTCTCACTAGTACAACTGCCAAGCTAGGCAGTCTTGCATCTCTTTTGTCCTACCTAAGTCCAGAACTTTGATCCTCCCATTACTGAACAGTATTTTTTTGAATAGGATTCAGTGTTCAAACCTGTGAAGGACTTTTTCAATCTTGAGCCTGTTTTCTGAGATGGTAAAAATTCCCCACAGTTTTGTGCCTTCTGCAGATCTGATGAGCATCCCTTCTGTTCTTTTGCTGAAGTTATTTATAAAAACTTGAAGAGCACAGGGGCTAGACCAGAACCCTGAGGAACCACACTATATATGTCTTTCCACATAGACATAAATCTATCAAGGATCATATATTGATCCATATGAGCCATGGTAGTGCAGAGGTTAGAATGCAGAATTGCAGGCTGACTCTGCTTGCCACTGCCAGGAGTTTGATTCCGACCAGCTCAAGGTTGACTCAGCCTTCCATCCTTCCGAGGTTGGTAAAATGAGGACCCAGATGGCTGGGGGCAATATGTTGACTCTGTAAACTTCTTAGAGAGTGCTGTAAAGCACCATGAAGTGGTGTATAAGTCTAAGTGCTATTACTATTGCTATATTACATAACTCTATAGGTAGTCCTTGATTTATGACAATTGGACAGGAATTTCCATTGCTAAGTGACACAGTTAAGCAATTTGTGTCTGATTTTACAATGTTTTTTGTCATGGTTATTAAGTGAATCCCCCCGGTTATTAAGTGGATCACATAAGCAAAGCTGGCTTTTTCCATTGACTGTGCTTGTCAAAAGCCAGATGGGAATGTTACCCATGGAAATTATGTGATCTCAGGACACTGCAACTGTTATAAATACTACCTAGTTCCTAGGTGCTCAAATTTTGATCATGTGACCATGGGGATGCGGTAATAGCCATCATGCCAGAACAGAGTACAAGTCACTTTTTTCAATGCCGTTGTAACTTTAAACGGTCACTAATGAATGGTTGTGTGATGACCTGTAAAAAAATACCCCAAAATAACACAAAAACTAAAACATGAATCAAGGTCTTGCAATGCCTTCAACTAAACTTAGCTGGGTTATTAGTCACAGTTTAAATTCCAAAAGTAAATAGTGAAGCAAAAGGAAACCAGAACAAACCATATTGGCGAGAGTTCCAAAGCAAACCAAGATAATTAATCACACATTCCAGGAAGATAACCGAGGAGAGTCCATGGGAAGAATGCCAACAAAGATAAAGCTCATCCAATGAATACACTAATTTGACTTCAGCGTCTGTGAACACGCAGTTACAAACTCTTATACCGAGCTCACAGCCGCAACACATGAGGAGGGTCATGGCCCTCTCCCCCTGAGTAAACCACACTTTTCCCTCTCCTCTTCCCCCTGTGTGCCCTAGGATGGATAAGAGATGGGCCTGGATTCTCCTCTGATTGCTCAGCTGGCCTCTGCCCTTCCCCAGCCTCCTCCATCACCTCTGGAGCCACACTCCCACTCCCAGTTGGCTGTTCCTCCCCTTCCTCGGAGTCAGCCTCCACCAGGGGCATGACAGGTTATAAGTCAAGGACCAGCTCTGTTTTTATTGCCTTCACCATCCTTAGCAAGAATTGAGATAGAGCATTTGCATGAAGAAGTCATTTTGATCAGTGGTAGGATTCAATTTTTTTACTACTAATTATGTGGGCTTGGCTTGGAGGGCGTGGCCTGACTTGGTGGGCATGGCAGGGGAAGGATAGTATAAAATCTCCATTTCCTCCCCACTTCTGGGGGAAGGTTACTGCAAAATCCCATTCCTTTCCCACTCCACTAATCTGCTTTCCAACTCCGTTCTCCTATGCAAGGCAACAAAAAAAGACCTAGCCAATCAGCTTGATCTCCGGAGGCAGAGAATAGATGGGGGTGGGGCCGGTCAAAGATGGTGTTTGCCAGTTCTCCGAACTACTCAAAATTTCTGCTACCGTTCTCCAGAACTGGTCAGAACCTGCTGAATGCCACCTCTTATTTTAATTCTATACTACATGCAAAATGTTCATTTTTGCTTTAGCAAATATTGTATCCCTATTAATATATTTTATATTAAATCTACTGCAGGAAATAGTGTACAACAAACACACACGCAGCTATGGTTTGGTTCCCCTAATCCTGAACAAGAGTATTTTGTAGATCTGTTAAGACAGAGATATCAGTTAAAATAAAGGGACAGGTTTTGCAAATCCCTAAATCAGGTAGCAATGTAAATTAGGCCATAATTTTAAAATAGGTACTGACTGAAGAGATAGAAGCAGCTGTAATGCTTTCTTTTTTCTCTCACTGCAGAAAAAAATGTTTTTTTTTTAAATAAGCAAATCATCATATATTATTTATCCAACAGTATCATTTATTTGCAGACAAATAACATGCTGTATTTTAATGTGGTCTAAAGATATGTTTGAAAGCTGCATCAATTTCTGATGTCTGGCTGGAATTGTCCTAATCTTTACCATGCTTTAAAAAACTTCACAGGGAGAATTAAGGGAGAAAAAAAAGATTAATAACAACCTCACTGGAGATCCTAAAAAAGCAACAGCTCAGTGACATGAATCTTCAGGATATCATTTCTGGCAGGTTACCAGATCTGCTGTCATACAAGATGAACAGACAATTCCCTTTTGCATTTCTATGGCTTTGGCAATAAATCTGTATTGATTTCCACAGCATCCTTATAGTACAAATTATACAGTGGTGCTCCTCGTGGAATGACAGCATGGGAAAAAAAAACCCCACAGAAATAATCACAATCAGTTCCTGGCATCTCCCCACCACACCTTCCAAGATGTGTTTGTTTAAAAAAACCCACTCATTTAAAAGTAGTCCTCAACTTATGACCACAGATGGGACCAGAACTTTTAATGTTGCACAGTACTGTTATTAAATGAGTTGTGTTTGATTTTTTGCTCTGGTCATTGAATCACTGTGGTCATTAAGTGAATATGGCTTCCCCTTTGACTCTGGATGTTGGAAGCTCTCTGGGAAAGTTGTAACTTGCAATCATGGCAAATTGGGACACTGCAAAACCTCATTCAATACATCAAAGTTTGATCACGTGATCATGAGTGTATTATGATAGTTGTTTGTGCAAGAACTGGTCATAAGTCTCTTTTTTCAGTGCCATTTTAACTTCAAAACATTGTTAACCATATGGGTGCAAGTTTGCTGAGGATTATCTGTGCAGACATCTGTTTTATCATTAAACAGTTAAACAAATGAGAGAGAGAGAGAGAGAGAGGGAGGGAGGGAGGAAGGGAGATGATAGGCAGGCAGGGAGGGAGGGCAGGTAGGCCTATCTATCTGTCTGTCTGTCTGTCTGTCTTTCTCTCTGTTATCTATCTCTCTATCATCTATCTATCTATCTATCTATCTATCTATCTATCTATCTATCTATCTATCTATCTATCTATCTATCCATCCATCCATCATCCCTCCATCCCTCCATCCATCCATCCATCCATCATCTCCCACCTTTATTATTTTTACAAATAATGCAAGGCAGCAAACGTATCCAACAGACCTTCCTCCTTCTAATTTCCCCACAACAGCAATCCTGTGTGGTGGGTTAGACAAGAGAGAGAGAGAGAGAGTGACTGGTGCAAAGCCATCCAGCTGGATTTCATGGCTAAGATGGGACTTGAACTCATGGTCTCCTGCTTTATCTGCTAGACCAATCTGGATGTCTACTTATTAATAGATACTTCTATTGAAAAATCAGAGCATTCAGATCTCTTTTCCATCCCTTTTGCCTTAGGCTTAGCACATACAAAGCCCTTTATGCTGAATCTAAGCATTGGGTCATCTAAGAGTGGGCACAGATGGCTTTTTCAGTACCCTTTGTTTGTGGGGTTTGTGGAGCTAAAGCCAACAATGAAAGGGATCAACCATTTATGTCTCTGACACCTCCATTTTCTTTTCTCTCTCACACACATACACTCTCTGATTTTAGCACATACTCTCTTTTTAACATAAGAAGATCCCTGCCAGATGAGGTGAAGTTTCATCTTCTTACTCAAAAGCAGGAGATGGAGACTTTTCTCCCACCATTTCCCCCATACAACTTGAAGGCAACCACAATCAAACCCCAAATTTCCATTGCTAAGCAAGACAGTTATTAATTTAGTTTTACCAGCTCTGAGGGCCTGGCTTGGTATACTTGGTGTAACAGTAATAGCAACCAGGGGCAATTTTTACCTATTCAAATAGTCCCTACCACCTCTCCCGAAGTGGGCTGAGGTGGTTAAATTTCACCCCTGGTTTTGCCCCATTGTACAACCTTTCTTGCTACAGTTCTTAAGTGAATCTGGCTTCCCCATTTACTTTACTTGTCAAAAGTATTGCAAAAGCAACATAACCCCAGGACCACCGTATCAATAGTAAGGGCATTTAGACTTATATATATGCTTCACAGTGTTTTATAGCCCTCTCTAAGTGGTTTATGCAGTCAGCATGTTTCCCCCAACTATTTGGGTCCTCATTTTACTGACCTTGGAAGGATGGGAAGCTGAGTCAATCTTGAGCCAATGAGAATCAAATTTCCAAACTGCTGGCAGTCAGCAGTCAACAGAATTAGCCTGCAATACTGCATTTTAACCACTGCATCGCTACAGCTCTTACATAAATACAAGCCAGTTGCCAAGCATCTGAATTTTATTCACTTGGACATGGGGATTCTGTAATGGTTGTAAGTGTGAAAAACAGTCATAAATTACTTATTTCAGTGCTATTATAACTACGAATGGTTATAATAAAATAAATAAAAGATTGTAAGTCAAGAATTACCAGTATTTCCCTTGGCCCAGGTGTAACATAGAGTTTACAAGATTAATAGCTCATAGTAGGCCTGTTCTGCATGAATTTATTACATTTCCTTTTTAAGCCATCCATTTTAATAATCAATTCCATGCATTCTGGCAATGGATTCCAGAGGTTAGCTATGAACTGCTTTCTTGGTTTGAAATCTCTTTCTAGGCAGCTAAGTTGAACTAACCCATGTCCTTGTATTTGGAGAGGAGAAAAAAGTGCTTATTGGTTTGCATTGATTTGTCAGAAGTGGTGTTGGGCCTCCTGCTTGGGCAGGGGGTTGGACTAGATGACCTGCAAGGTGCCTTCCAACTCTGTTAATCTGTTAAATCTGCACCAGAGCAGAGGCAAGTAACACAGAAGTTGCAAATGTTTTGAGCTCCAGCTCCCATCAGCTACAAACAGACTGGAAACAAGGAACTGTTTGTGTTGTGGATCAAAGCTTTTGGAAGGCAGACAGTTGAGGGAGAATGCTTTGGAAGGACCTCCCTGAAGCTGTCCAGATTTTGTGAGAAGTGTTTTACTGAAATTTGGCATTTGGGGAACTGGAAATGGGGGAAGAGTTTTGATGGAGCTGCATCCTGTCATTGCTTTAATCAATCTGACACAGAAGAGATTTTCTCTTGCTTTTTCACAGTCATCTGAATTATTCCCCAGGCTGCATCTCAAAACTGTTCAGAATTCACAGCCTTCTATTATCTAGCAGGTTCTCTAGCGTAATTACAGTTTGTGCTATACCCACGTCCCTAGCTGGATGGTGTGATTAGAAACAAGATAGCGGTCTACTTATCAGGTAGGAAAATGAATGCACAGAAGCAGATCAAAAGTTTGCTAACAGGATGAAGTGAAGACTTCTCTCTCATATCTTGCACTCCCTCCATTGCAACTTCATTTCAGAAGGGATGCTGGGGAAATTAGGACCAAACATTTTTAGTACAATGTAAAATTATCCTCAGAATTCTCCCTTGTGAATTTTGAGGAAATAACAATGGATTGGGGAGATAACAGTGGTTATCCCATGTCACTGGAGAGGTGAAAAACTTCTTATTAACTTTCTTCTCATCACAGGAACAGCAGAGCAGAAAAGATTGTTGTTTCTTCCTACTAATATGTATGATATGGGTCTTATTGTTGACAACAATCGCAACAGTTTTTCTTCCAGAAAAAAATGACAGCCTCTGGATAGCCTTCTTTGGGCTCAAACATTAAACAGGATAAGGCTCAGTTTGAATTTAAATGGAAAGCAAATAGGACTGTAGATTGGAATTTTGAAAAACGAACAATCCCAAAGAAGACAATGGTACTTCTATACTCTTAAAATGAAAACTACATGGGTGAAATTACTAGAAGATGAGTTTGATTTGGAGAAGACCTGAGGTTAGCAAACCCGTGTTTGATACCTGAGTGCTGCTATGGGCAGGGTTGAACTCCCTTCCTTCAATTCAGCTTCTGTTAGGGATGTGAAAATAGCCCCTAACTGGGTTTCCTCTGGGCAATGGTGATGTCACTGGCTTTCCATTGGGAAGTGTCTCAGTGCTTCCAGCAGGAGTATGATGCGGTCTTCTGCAAGTTATACTGCAATCAAGTGACACTAATTCATTGTTGCCATCTAGTAGTCTTTACAATTACAGATAGTCTTCCCTTAATAACCACAACTGGGACAACCAACTCCATCACTAAAGGATGTGGTAATTAAGTGAGATATCACATGACCATGATGGATTTATAACCTGCTATGGTATTGAGTGAATCACTTATGTTGTTAAGTGAGACATCATTTTGTGTAATTTTATTACTGGGTTCTCCATTTACTGTGGTTGTGAAGTGTGCAAGTGTGATCACATGACTGATGGATGTTGTGGTGGTCATAAATGTCCATGTGATGACCTGGGGCCTGGCACAAAGTCAACATAGCCAGATAATAAGTAGGAATCCCTTTATTAACTCCAAACTTTGCCCCAAGGTCCTGGTTACCTTCTGGTCTGGAGAAAAACTCTCCCAGCCTTTGGCTGCAGAGATTCAAGTCCAAAATGTTGTCAACAGAAAACTTTATGTCCAAACAAGGCAAGATGAGGTAATTAATCTGGCATGGCAAGATAAGGAGTTGCAGAAGGGAAATAGCACAGCAGCAATTCAACCCAGTTGGAAGGATGCCAGGAACGCAGATAACCGTGGTCAACACAAGATAAACTCATGTTTGTTCTCAGAAAATGCAGCTCTCAGCTGCCTCTCTTCCTAGGTGTGCCTAGTGAAGGGAATCAGGGCCCTTTCCTCCCCCATAAGCCACAGAAGCCACATTGCTCTCTTCTCCATTCTTCCCTGCGTGCCCTAGGATGAAGATGGGGTGGACCTGGGTCTTCCTCTGAACTCCCTCTCCCTTGTTCTACCTCTTTCCTGCTCTGCCCTTCCTCAGTTTCCTCCACAGCCAATGGAGCCACACTCCTGCTCCCTGTCAGCTGTTCATCTTCCTTCTGGATTCAGACTCCGACAGGGGCATGACAGTTCATTTGTTGTAAAGTGCCTAAACCTCAAGGTAACCACAGGGATGCTGCAATTAATGTGAGGACCAGGTATAAAGTTATTTTTTCAGTCCTGTTCTAAAGTGTTGCTAAACAGATAGTTGTTAAGTGGGGAGTATCTGTACATAGCCCAGATAGAGCAGCTGTTAGGATCAAAACTGTAAGAGCTATTGGAACACCTATGCCTTGCAATAATGAAAAGAATTCTTAAACATTTTAAGGAAAAATAGAATATTGATGAAAAATAGCATCTGGAGAATATGTTGACGGATATCTCATATGCCATACAAGTGTGCCACATATTACTGCACTGGATAAAATGTGTAGACTGGCTTCTTGCTTCGAGGTTGGGGTTTATTGTTGAATTAAGTGCTGTTGGTAAAGAAGCATCTTCCAAATGCCCACAGGCATTTTTCAAAGTATTTGTTCTTCTTGATTGTCAGAAATAATTCTGATTCTGTCTTTCATTCCTCTTTCACCCTCCATTTCTTTTTGTGCCAAAGGCTCTCTAAATTCAGCTGCCATTCCTGCAATGATATATTCATTTAGTAGTTAATTATTAATATGCTCATTTGCTGGGGAGTCCTAATCCCAACAGGAGTTACTTTATGTTTTGTTCTGTGATATAAGCTATTACCTGTGAAAACAACCCCTGTGCTTTTTCATTTGGAGAATCTGGCACAAAATATGCTCATTAACTTACATAAAAATGTAAAAACCTTGCTGAAAACAGGAATCCCAGGCAGGTCTGCTTTGGCAAGGTGATGTATGTTAACTCAACTTGGTCTTTGTTACAACTGACTAGACCTAGTTAAACAGATGAAGAGCATTCTTACATTTTGAAACTATTTGGTTCTTACTAAAACTGAGCACACTAGGCTTTTTTTTCCCTTCCCAAGGAGACAAGGCTATTTTGGGAAAAATATAAAAATCTCCTTTATCTCAAATCAATATTATATGTGGTCAACCATCCTCTTGTGTTTTATCTGTATGGGAGTATTTTGAGTTGCAAAGGCAGACGGTGGAGAACTCACAGGGCAAGATTGAGAAGCAAGACTGCTCAGGAATAACGGGTTTAAATAATTACCTCTGACTCATTAGCCCTTGATGAGCAGCATCTGGTGCTGGGAAGAGGCCTTGAAAGCAAAGACATAAAAATTTCCAGCTTGGGAGCAGAATTGGCTGCTGGAACAGTAGGTGAATTACCTTTAGTTATCCTGGTAGAGTATCCTGTTGACTTAATATTTGACCCTGAATGCAGACCTCAGAAATGGCCTCCGGATCTTTTACTAGAGTTTTCTTTGCCATCTAGTGGGTCAGCTGGATTTCTGCAGCCTGGATTCTGCTACCTTTTATATTTTGTGAGCCATATTGGTGTGGGAAGAAATATCCATCTGGTTCAGTTCCAAGCCAGGAGAAAGACACTGGAAACATGGAGGTGGCTTGGAAAGATGGTTTAATGATGAACAAAACCACATGAGTTCTGGACAGTTGATAACATGGAGTGGGGTTTTTTTTATACCTTCTCTTGGGCTTTGTATTTGAGCTTTCTATTCCTGTGCAAGAACATGTATTCTATTGGCTGTTGTCAGACTCCCATGAGGCCATGTAGGGGTTATGTAGGGGTCATAGCTGGCTCTACAGGCAAAGTACAAATCCTAGGAGTTTGTCTGAGCTAAGTTTGGTTGAAGTTTCTGAGGGTGATGCAATGAAGGGGCTTATGAAGGGTGTTGGGTAATTCCTATTGTGGCTTAACAGCTTTTTCCTGTGTTGGATCTTGGGTGGTGGCTATTTGCTTATAGAATAGAGCTTCTTAGATACTTGGCTTCTTCCAATAAGCTCTTTATCTCTTAAGTGCTGACATCTGCTGAGGGCTATTAAGAAAAGGTAGGAGCTGATTTCTTCCTCTAAAAATACTTCTCATCCAGGGCAATATAATATTCTGCCTTTTGAATATTCCTTAAAAATATTTCATTCTTCTAGGAAGGGGGATGGCTTCCCACATTGTGCTAGTAGACAGCACAATGCAAATGGTCTTTAAAAATCTCCACTGAATTCACAGCAGAGAAAATGAATGATTTTTCCAGGAGAAGAACAATTTTTCAGTGGCAAGAGTCCCCTTTAGCAGTGACCAGACCACTCCTATTGAACAAGAAACTGAATGGAGAAATTCTTAAAATATTTTCCTTGGGATTAATGGAAGCCTAAATATCCAGGAGTAAACTAGAAACTTGAAAACTGGGCAATAGAAGACCTCCAGGGTCTTTTCCAGGTCTATGATTCTGTGGCTCCACAACTCAGAAACCTTACGCTGAAATCCTTTCAGTTCATGGAAACAGCATTGTCTCTGATTTGGAATAATGAACAGAATAACACAGAGGTGTAAAAGTCTAAGACTGCTCCTTGATAGTAGAGGCTTATTTGAAAAACAAGACTTTTCTTTTGATTACCATACTCCTTTAAAGATTTATGAATACTGAATAAGTTTGAGTGGAGTTCCTGCTGCTTCTGTAGAAAAAATTCAGTAGAAGGGAGAAAAGTGTCTGAAATTCTGTTAGATTATGTCCTCAATGTACTATCCTTGAGCTGCGAAGATGCAGGTGACCATTTCATGGCAACAGAGATACAGAAAATGGACTCTTTGCTACTATCTAAGGGCCTCCTTGGACTTTTTTGGCAGGTTTTCTGTGTATGAATTCTATATTCTTTACATTTGTTTGTTTGATTGATTTTTATAGCTGTCCATCTCAGCAAACAACTCATGTTCATTTGGAATTATAATATTGTCTCCATGCTAAGTGTTACAGTGTCCCCAATCTTAGCATACCATATTAAGATAAGCTTTTGCCATGCATCCTGTTGGGTAGGACAGATTCATGCCTAATCAATGAAAACAAGGCAGTCTTTCTCCTTCCATATGTGTAGTATTGGGTTTAAACTCGTGAATAGGAGTCGCAAAGGTGGTTTTTCAAGAGGTAATTGGACATTCTTTGTTTTTCTTTGAAGATGTTTTGCTTCTCATCCAAGAACTGATGTTCAAAGAAAATCAAAGTCCAGTTGCCTCTTGAAAAAGCACCTTTGGGACAACCATGACCTGGATGTCTGAGAATCTCCATAATCATGAACAAAAGTATGAGAGTAAGGTCCATTTTGTTTACTTTTCTGAGCTATTTTTCCCTTCAGAATGCTTATCCTCTTAGGTATGATGAAATTATCTGTGGGCTTTGATCTAAGTTTATTGTGTGGGTAGTACACAATAATAAGCTCTGTATTCAGGGAGATCAGTGGTGACCTGCTTCTCATTTTGTGAGCAAAGAAACAATATCTGAATAATACTTCACAGAAATTTATCTTGGAGGAAATTAGAATTCCATCTCCTATTTGAGCATGCAGGATAATAATAATTAAAAAAAAAGAGACAGTCTGACCTAGCTAATCCTTTCTTTAGGAGCCCAAGATATCGATCTGCTTCCTTTGGAAAATGAAAACATGGTTTAATTCAAACTCATCCTTATCCTTACTCTTCCTTACCCCTTTGCAATTGGTCACTAAACTCATCCCAAAGAAAAAGTGAAAAGCACATTAAAATGTACCACACCAGACCACTAAATTCCCATCTGCTTATGCTTATGCTTTTCTTTTCTTTTTTCTTTCCTTTTTACAAAGATCAACCCCTTTGGCAAATAAACTTGGAAAAAGAAATAGGCTGGAGGACAGACCACAGTTAGAGCCTACAATTTGCTGTTTTGATGTCAGCATTCTCTGCAATGAAGCCAGCTGGGTGGCAAAACTACAAAATTGCCTGTAATTGGCAGAATAGAGAGAGGAGGATTGTGCCATAAAATGGGCGGGGAGTTCAAATGACAGTAGTTGAGTAAGTAATAAAACACATTATTTCCTACATTTCCTTCTCTAGAGAAAAGGGTTTGGATAAATTCATATAGGAAAGCTGTTGCAAAGGCTATTCGTCTTGGCATTTAGTGTTATGTCTGGTTTAGGCAGCATACCTCCAAATACCAATGACAAAGGAAGATCATCAGGAGAGAATTATAGAACATAAAACATGAAATAGAGTTGGAATGGATCTTGGAGGTCTTCTAGTCCAGCCCCCTGCTCAAGCAGGAGATCCTATACCTTTTCAGACAAATGGTTGTCTAGTCTCTTTTTGAGAGCTTCCAGTGATGGAACCACCCACAACTTCTGGAGGCAAGCTATTCCATTGGTTGATTGCTCTAACTGTTAGGAATTTTCTCCTTTGTTCTAGGTTACTTCTTTCCTTGGTTAGTTTCCATCCATTGTTTCATGTCTTGCCTTTTGATGTTTCTATTTCCTCTTATGAACAAGAGGAAGCATTTAGCTTGCTATGCTGAGAAACAAAATATTAGCCGGATTCTTGGCCAGATATGGCATGACATTCTTTATTAGAAGGAATAGCAACAGCACTTAGACTTACATACTACTTCACAGTATTTTTACAGTTCTCTCTAAGTGGTTTTACAGAGTCAGCATATTGCTCCCAACAATCTGGGTCTTCATTTTATCGATCTCGGAAGGATGGAAGGCTGAGTCAACTTTGAGCTGGTGAGATCTGAACTGCCAGACAACTGGCAACTGGTGATCAGCAGAAGTAGCCTGGAATATTGCATTTTAACCACTGCACCACCATGGCTGGATAGGTCAAGGGTTGCATTGGCCATCCAGCACCCTAGACCAGTGTTGTGTGTACAGCAAGGGCAGTGATGTGATTCTAGAAGTTGGTCCACCAATCTTCAAGTTGCTGAGTTGAGAAACAATGACATAGACTCTCAAAAGTGCTTCATGGAGTGGGCAAATCCATTTTTTTAAATTATTCCTGTTTTGGGGAAGGTTGGAAGTGGTTGAAATAGCAACGTTTTTCAATTTTATACTGATTTTTCTCATGGGAATCTCATCTCTTAAAGTAGCCCTTTTGTCCACTAACCATTCCAATGTAAAAACTGAGTCCACCACACCAATGATGTCACAGTGTGGGCAGATGACAAACAATCTTTTTCATAGGACTTATGAATGAAAGCAAACAGGTCATATGAGGTTTCACTTAAGCTAATTTGATTTAAGGATGAAATAGCTAAGCAAATCTGTGACCATAAAGGACCCTATCTGCTTGAACAGAACAACCAGGAAAATATATTAATATTGCACCATTGCTGTCTTTATTCATCAGGAGGATTCTTATGAAACTATAAATTAGTCTCTGACTGATACTGAGATGTGGCTTTGACTTTATCTCCTGAAGGAGAAAGAGGCGAGAAAGAGACTGATTTATATTCACAAGACATTCAGGGGAGGCAGTATCTTTGAGTATTTTAATGTACTTTAAATCATAGGCTTTATTCTTTGTATCATGCTGCAGATTGCATTCCCTGTAATTTTGATTGTAATTGGTATTGCATATGGTTTAGAGCTTTCTGCCTATGTATTTATTCATGTTGGAACACTGTGTATTTAGAGACTGACACTTGCTAAATAAAATGAGCCTTTGGGCTGGAGACTTCCTATTCTCCTGTGTCCAGCTCCTCTGAAAAACTGAGTAACACAGCTACTCCCTTAAGGGTTTCTCAGTGGAATTTCAATCCTCATTTTACTGTTTTTGATCATTTAAATCCCTGAATGAAAATGTTAATATATTAGCCAGCACTACCAAAAAAAGAAAGGGATTAAATCCTTCAACTGACCATATTTTTCATGGTTACTGGGAGGCAAAAACAAACAAAACAAACAAACAACAGTAACAAAAGAAACCCTCCCATCTCTGCTTCAAGGGAACACAGGCTTTTTTCAAGTAGCTTATTATTGAATATACACTTCGCTTTTGTATTCATTCTAAAGCTCAGAATGTTTGATAGCAATGAAAACTTGCTACAAAATGGAACAAAGCATAATTAAAATCAAAACCAAAATTAAATCATTTAAGTAATTAGCAATTAAAATCTTGGCATATTCACTATCTTTCTAAATATTGGGAAAGTGGAGTCTCCTTATCCCAAAGGTGCTTTTTCAAGAGGCAACTGAAGAAGCTTCTTTAGTTCTGAGCTGAAGAAGCTTCTTGGATGAGGAGCAAAACATCTTCAAAGAAAAACCAGAAAGTCCAGTTGCCCCTTGAAAAAGCACCTTTGGGACAACCATGACCTGGATGACTGAGAATCACCATAGATATTTAGCGGAACCCCCTTAGGATGCTCATTTCATAGCTTGGGATTCATATGGGGGAATATTGTTTGAAAAATTTAGTATTTAAACTAATGGCAATGGGGGAATCTTCAGAAGGCCTATACTGCTGATGTAAGTTATCACACAGAGGTTCATAGCAGGAGAAATGGATCAGCAGAAAATTAGATCGGGAGTTATCCAGCGCAGCTAATTGTCCCGAACGTCAGTCAGCTGTGAAGATTTGTGGTGAATCACCCAGGTTGAGGCAATGGAGGGGGATGGTTGAGGAAGGGGTGGCCATGCTGGGTCAGTTGTGGGGGGACTGGGTTGAAGTGGTGGGGCAAGGTGACTGTGAACTACTGTCCCATTCCACTTTGAAAGTCCACTGTTTTCCTTTTAGCTAATATTAATTTCTTGTATCCTCTTAATTTTTTTTAAAAACTTTTCCATGTACTGTTTTATATTTTAATATTTAACACCAAGAATACTTCTTTAATGGGCACTATAGAAATGTGAAAAATAAAACAAATGAATATTTCCAATAGAGATTATGATTTTGTGAGACAGATGCTATAATGAGAGGTGTCAATCCTAATAGGTTTTGATGGTATCCAAAACAGTCAAAATGTTGACATTTTTCTTACTGGTCATTGCCTCTATTTTGTGCAATTTGGCCAAGACGAAAACCTATAAAGCTTGAGGATTTTATCCTCAAATTTAGATAAACTCAGGCAAATCAAAGGAGATTTGAGATATATAAAAATGTGGAATATGTAGATTAAAATTATTCTAATAAAATTTTGAATTCAGAGATCATCTATAATACTAGGAGACTTAGGACCAATAAGAGAAGTTTCTTCTGTACATAAAACATAATTATGGTAGATCAACATCATCGCAACTTTCATTCTTAACCTCTCAAAATCCAATGTACCCGGCAGTCCCTTCCTTCCTTCCTTCCTTCCTTCCTTCCTTCCTTCCTTCCTTCCTTCCTTCCTTCCTTCCTCCCTCCCTCCCTCCCTCCCTCCCTCCCTATGCACTGTTTCATCCTATGCAAATCAGTCTTGTTCAGTCACCATAAAGAGGAAGTGCAAATATATCCAGCCACATTTTTTATTTATTTATTTATTTATTTATCGTATTTTTATACCGCTCCCTCTCCCAAAAGGGACTCGGGGCAGTGTACAGTCTAAACATATAAAGATACAGTCAACAGCAATTAATTCAGAATTGAAATAAATAGATGAGAATAGGATAAATGAGTAAAATAAGTAAGTAAGTAAATGACTGAGTCCCGTCAAATAGAATTAAAAGTCTTATTAGAATTTAAAATTTAAAAATCTCAGAAAACCTTTAATTGGCTAGGCCGGCCTGCTTAAAAAGTAAGGTCTTGACTGCACGCCGGAAGGTTAGGATGTCCGATGTGTCTCGTATCTCCGGGGGGAGATAGTTCCAAAGGGAGGGGGCTCCCACAGAGAAAGCACGTAATCTCGGGGTCGCCAGCTGACAACGATCAGGTGGCAGTACAAGACCAGGAGTAGAAACAGAGTTTCTGCAAATGGAGAAACCAATCACCTACAAACTCTGGGTGGTTGTTGTATGGGAAAAGTGAGTCTTACTGCAGTTTCAAATGCAATGCCTTTAAGCTGGGAATAAATTGGCCCAGCTGTAGAACATCATCATGAGGTGTTGACCTTGTCTGTTTTTCATTTTTGGGTTTTTGGGGTGAGAATTTAAGGGGCCAAATGAGTTTATCAAGCCCTGTAGAGGCTTGTATCACTTACTTTGTCCCTCTAGGGCTTTCAAATAATCTCAAAAATAGTTATTGGCTCAGCTTCCTTTTGAAAGTTTACACCTTGGTATGTTAAGCAAGGTTTGGCCTTGAACCCAAAGTACTGGATTACTATTATTATTATTTTTCTGGGACTTGCTTTGTGAATTTGTACTTGGAAAAGATTGCTTTGTGTCCCAAATATATCTGGAGCATATTCTTGTTCTGCAGTTACACAATGAGCTACTTTTATAGGGAGCAATCATAGATTTCTTTATATAGTAAATAGAAAGCAGCAAGCTCCACTGGTTCTAATCAGAACTACTCAGCAGACATTATTTGCTACCCTGCTATGTTATCATCTAGGGTGAAACACTAATATGGAAGTAGCTTGGCCCGTTTTGAATGAAGAAATAGGGAATAAGGAAAGGTGAAAAATGGTACAAAATGTTGCCTTCCCCTGTCTGCTTTAAAAACTTTCTCTCTTTTCCCCCTTTTTATAATTTTATTGAAAGCCCTTATTGCAATTGTAGAAGCAGATACAAATTAAACCAAAAGAGAAATAGAAAGAATAAAACAGAGCAAAGAAAAAAAAAACCGTAAGAAAGATGATTAGTTTCCATCCATTGCTTCTTGTCCTACCTTCAGGTGCTTTGGAGAATTGGTTAGGATAGAATAGAATAACAGAGTTGGAAGGGACCTTGGAGATCTTCTAGTCCAACCCCCTGCTTAGGCAGGAAACCTTATACCATTTCAAACGAATGATTATCACATCCCGGACATAAACCGTTTCAACTCCTTCTCTCAAAATGGCGCTATAGAGCACTGCACACCAGAACAACTAGACACAAGAAAAGTTTTTCTCTGAAAACCATCACTCTGCTAAACAAATAATTCCCTCAACACTGTTCAACTATTACAAAGTCTGCACTACTATTACTGTTAATCTTCTCATCACTCCTTATCACCCATCCCCTCCCACTTGTGATTGTAGGACTGTAACTTTGTCCCTTGTATCCTTACAATTTATATTGACTGTTTCCTAGTAGGATTTGATTGCTGATTGTACCCTATGACTATCATTAAGTGTTGTACATTATGATTCTTGATTCTTAATGAATGTATCTTTTCTTTTATGTATACTGAGAGTATTTACACCAAGACAAATTCCTTGTGTGTCCAATCACACTCGGCCAACAAAGCTATTCTATTCTATTCTATTCTATTCTATTCTATTCTATTCTATTCTATTCTATTCTATTCTATTCTATCCAAACTTGTCTTCCAGGGTTGGAGAATTTACAACTTTTGGAGGCAAGTTGTTCCATTGATTAATTGTTAGGAATTTTTTCCTTAGTTCTAAGTTGCTTCTTTCCTTGATTATTTTTCATTCATTGCTTCTTGTCCTACCCTCAGGTGCTTTGGAGAATAGCTTGACTCCCTCTTCTTTATTGCTCTTCTCTGCATGCTTTCTAGAATCTCAACATCTTTTTTATATTATGGTGTCCAAATTAAAAAAAAAAAGTAAAGGTTTCCTTGCCAGTTGTGTCCAACTCTAGTATATGGTGTTCATCAGTGTTTCTTGATCAAGGGAGCCAGCATTGTCCATGGACATTTTTCATGGCCATTGGCCAGTATAGCTATATACCAAAAGCACATGGAATGCCATTACCTTCCCACTGAAGTTATACATGTTGATCTACTCATATTTGCATGCTTTCAAATGCTAGGTGAAGAGGAGCTGGGGCAAGGAATGGAGCTCACCCAATTGCATGGTGCTCAGATTCTGAAACCGGTTTGTTAGCTTTCCAACTAACAAGCACAGCTTCTTTAACAATTGAGCCATCACATCCATTAGTATTTTTCCACGGAAGCAAATATCATTGTTGACATTGCTGACATAGTGGCTACTAATTTCTGGCCCCATACTTCAAAAATCTCCTGAAGTATTTCAAATATTATAGCATGTTGTGTTATAAATCCTCAAACTAACCAAAATCCAAAGGCAATTTTTCCCCATTTTTCCCTGGAATCTCTAGTGTCTGCTTTCTGAAATCATAAAGTCTCAGATCTCTATTATGTCTTAAGATAGACAAAACAATTTGGTTCCTATAATAAGTAGTTTTACTATTTCCAAAATCTTAAAATAAAAGTGTCAATATTCCAAATTTGTCTGGATCCTTAATCAATTTATAATTGAAATGAAAATCTTAGTTTTTTGCCATTTCATTCCAAATTTTTAAGTTCTTATATTTAGGATTACTTTTTTTTTGCCCAGATGGCTTTTCAAAGTTATCATGGTCAAATCTCTAATAACAATGTCCAAACAGTTATGAAAAAGTTGTTGAGACTTTGGAAAGAGTGCAGAAAAGAGTAAGAAAAATGATTAGGGGGTGGAGGATAAAATATATGAAGAATAGTTGCAGGATTTGGGTTTGTCTAGTCTTGTGAAAAGAAGGACTAAGGGTTATAGAAGTTTTCCAATATTTGAAGAGCTACCACAAAGAGGAGGGAGTCAGTCTATT
Source organism: Bungarus multicinctus (assembly GCA_023653725.1). Taxonomy (NCBI): domain Eukaryota; kingdom Metazoa; phylum Chordata; class Lepidosauria; order Squamata; family Elapidae; genus Bungarus; species Bungarus multicinctus. The sequence goes on from CM042838.1 coordinate 150,686,275, forward strand.
TTCCAAAGCATCAGAAGGCAAGAAAAGAAGCAATGGATGGAAACTAATCAAAGAGAGAAGCAACCTGGAATTAAGGAGAAACTTCCTAACAGTGAGGACAATTAACCAGCAGAACCGCTTGTCTTTAGAAGTTGTGGGTGTTCCACCACTGGAGGTTTATTATTTATTTATTTATATTTATTTATTTATTTGTGAAGCATGTACAAGATAACAAATATAAGTATGAACATAAACAAGAACAAAGGAAGTAAATACAGATAAATGGGGATAGTAAGGCAGGGATGGTAGGCATGCTGGTGCACTTATGCACGCCCCCTTTAAGGACCTCTTAGAAGTAGGGTGAGGTCCATGGTAGACAACTTGAGGTTGAAGCTATGAGTGTTTGACGTTGTAACAAGAGTCTGGTCGGGCATTCCAGGTGTTCATTCTGTTGCTGAAGTCGTATTTGCTGCAATCAAATTTGGAGCGATTTATCTTGAGTTGTATTGGTTGTTTGCCTGTGTATTATTGTGATTGAAGTTGAAGAAGTCATTGACAGGCAAGATATTATAGCAGACAATTTTGTGAACTATGCTTAGATCGGACTCCAGATGGCACAGTTCCAGTTTTAAGAAGAGACTGGACAGCCACTTGTCTGGAATGGTATAAGTCTCCTGCTTGAGTAGGAGGTTGGACTAGAAAACATCCAGTCTCGCTTCCACTTCTGTTATTCTGTTCTGTTAAAAAAGGATTAGCATTTCCCCATATACAATATATGTATACAAAACTCAATTTAATCATGCAAAATGATATAGTACAATAAAGAAAATATACCAATATGTACCTTGACATGTGAACGCAGACTTCCCTGACACTTTTAATTTAATGTAGGCTTCAAGGAAGTGCTCCTCTGTTTTTTAATCTTTTCCCCCTTCCAGATATTATATAATAATAAAACAATTCTCATATTCTCCTTCTGTCTCTGAATGAGACAATACAAAGTAATAAAAACACGAGTTCTACATGGATATCGGCTTGTTCAAGCTGCTTTTGTCAGGATGATAAAAGAAGTGCTGTGTCATTGCATCCTAAGTTGTGCGTATTTTGTATGTGCATATGATATCCTAATGCAAGCTCACAATGTAGGGCTTGTATTACAAAGGCACAATGCTGTGTTTTTTTCTTTTCTTTCTGCCCTCCTTCTCTACCACCTCCTTTCTCCACTTCTATGGACACTGCTGAACAGATATCACTTTAAATACTTATATCAAACAGATCCTCCAGACACCTATAGTTTTGTTGTTTTCTTATAGATATAACCATTTATTATAGAAAGTCATCAAACAATGCATGAAGAAGGTAGCATCTTAAAATAATGATAAAAGCATCTGAAAGATATCAACACCACAATAAACTATAACAATGGTGAAAGTTTATCCCTCTTTTATGTCTCTAAGCTATGAAGGAAAGATGGGAGCATGAGGTTTCTTGAGTCAGGATAAAATTGATATCTCTTCTAGCACTGTCTTTGCCATAGTAATTTCTTCACAGAAACCTAGATGAGAGAAGATCCAGTTAAAATTGGATGGAGATTGACTTTTGAAATTCTTCACCAAATTGAATGAAAAAGGGTATCTGAATTTCTGCAAGAAAATAAAATCTTCAGTTATTTCTCCTGAGCTTTTCTTCCCTTTGAGTTTGACTATAGCATTGCTATTGAAACAGCTCCATAGGAGCTGTCTCATGATGTTGTCCTTTGAGATTTAATGGACATATAGGAAACCAAAGAGACTGCAGACTGCCTGAGAAATAATTAAAGACAAATATTCATACACATCTCCTACCCATATTAAGATTAAATATGTAAAACATATTTCACTCCAGTTGAATGAGAATTGGTGAAAAAATGCAGGTGAAATTCCATATTTGGCATAGAGGTGATTCTGTACACAGAAGATTCCAGGTTCTGTCTTGAGAGAGCAGGATAAGGAAAAGCCTTTTTCTGAATCACCTCCTGCAGTGTGGTTTCCAGAAGTGGTTTGTGAAATGTGTGTAATGCAAATTACCAATTTGACAACTGAAACAGAAAGAATTTGAAAGATCAACATTCCCTGCATGAATTCCTCCTGTGACTATGTAGGATAGATAGGGAGGAAGCTAACCACTAGATTACAAGAACATGAGTAAACAGTTAGATGAGGAGATCTGAACTCATTGGTAGCCTCACATTATAATGAACTAGGACATGTATTAAATTTAACAGCTACTAAGATTGTTGGGTGGGCAGGGACAAAAATAGCCAGATAAATAATTGAAGTCTGGAAATGGGCCCCTTGTCAGTAACCAGGAATGCTGATTTACTACCAGCTTACCAGGTACTTAGGAGCCCTGTGTGTGGTAGCACAAGGAAACAACATTCAATGACTTAATAGCCAACCATCAACAGTCCAATTAATCAACTAAAAGCCACACATAACCAAGCACCACATAAATATTACACATATATCAGCCCAGGACACATGTTCTGGAGAGAGAGAATTTCCCTGAGGATGGGCTAGTCTGAAAGCTTGGAATAATACACCTCTGGTCCCAGGGACTGATTCAAATAAAATAATATTGTCCAAACCAGTATCCAGATAATAGAATCAAACTCCCAACTTGGTTATTCATTTTCAGTTGTTGATCCCGTTTGATAAGTCAAGTTAGAAATCTGACTGAAACTCTCTGAATTAGATGTAGATAATGAAGCTTTTCATGATCTTAGCCAGGGGTGGGATTCTACCATTTCTGTCTGGCTCTACAGAACCGGTAGCTCTGAAGAGCAGCAGACACAGAACAGGTTCTGTGTCTGCAGCTGTTTGGTCCACACACCTGCCCAGGCTCTTACCTATCCTTTATTTCCTGCTTTTTCAACCGCAGCTGCGATTGAAAAAGCAGGAAAAAGGGCTTTTCCAACCACTGCGCACCCAGCATGCAGCTGCTCAGCTATCCGGGCAGCTCAGCAGGTCATAAATTGCACTCACGTGACTTGCGCAACTCACGCGACTCGCGCATGTGCGCGCGACAGAACCGGTAGTTATACCAATTGGATCCCATCTCTGATCTTAGCTATGGGCAGGATTTGGCTGAGTATTGTAACTTCATATCTTGATTATGGGATTATTTTTCTTATTCAAGACTAGGAGAAATGCATCTTAGTTTGGCCATCAGAAATGCTCATAAATGGCACTGGCTAAATCTCTGCTGCTAGGACTGGAATCAAAGAGGAGTAATTTTTCTCAATCTCTTCTTTGCTGTGACTATGAATTATGGGAGTTGAAGTGCAAACCTTATGGAAGACTGTGTTGTAAGCCACTAAGAATCACTTTGGATAGTGAGATGGATAGCATATAAATTTAATGAAGTAAATAAATGAGGTTCAGAGAAGCTTGATTAGACATAATCAAATATTGGGATGATCGTGCAAGCATACAAGGCTTCTTTTACCTGGGCTTGGCCTCAGATCTATTTTACAAGATTGTGAGATATATAATACAGCATATGATTATTGCACAGTGTTAAAATAATTACCCATCTCATTGCTAATCTATTTTTACTAGGAAAGTCATGAATTTTTACAAATGATGAAACCAAACTTCTTCTATGCAAGGAATCCCATTTTGAAGTGAACCTAAGCTATTGTAAAAGTTGATGGTATAACAATGACTAGTTATATCACATTGTATTTTAAGCTGCATAAATTTTAACAACCTCCTCTCATCAAGTTAATTTAGGGTCTATATAAATGGCTTAACGTTGAGGTAATATTGCTTTCATAATTATTATCTTGAGCCAGATGTTCTTTGTTGTTGGACAAGCTAAAGGGCTCTTTCATAATTCTAGATAGGATGCCTCCACATCCACCTCAGAAGTGGAATACACTGATAAGTTTAAACAGTGATATAGTATAGGGAAAATGGGGAAAAAATTATCCTGTTTGCATTTTCTTGCTAGCTTACCTAATTTCCTTCTCCATCCAAATCACTGAAAACCAATTTTCACTTGACACATTTCTGAACTTTGTGATTTAGTTTTTCAATTAAAAATGCATATAAAAAGGCATTTTAGGGAAATGTGTATCTGATGGCATGGTAAGAAAATGTAAAAAATGCACTTTCTTAGAGAAAAATTGCATATGGCCCATGGAATATAAACATATTTTTGGAGACATGAAAAAGAACAAAATGTTTAATGGGAATTAGCAGATTCATCAGTCCTATGCAATTTCTGTTGCATGATATCTTTCTGAAGTTGGGGAGGAGGGAAGGAAGGAAGGAAGGAAGGAAGGAAGGAAGGAAGGAAGGAAGGAAGGAAGGAAGGAAGGAAGGAAGGAAGGAAAGAAAAAAACAGATTTTAGTTGTGAAGAAAAGGAAGTGGGAATTCTTTAATTTGTACTGTAGTTAAATCAATGTGGAGAAAAGCTTGACTAAATTTTCATTGAGGACAAAAATGGAATAGAAGCATCTTTTTCATGCATACTTAGTATAGTTTTGGGTATATATTGAATTATAAATTATAATTTGAGATTCAACAATTCAACAATTCAACTGTTGAGGGAGATCCAAGAAATTCAAATCAGTCTGAATAAATAGAATGGAATGGAATGGAATAGAATAGAATAGAATAGAATAGAATAGAATAGAATAGAATAGAATAGAATAGAATAGAATAGAATAGCTTTATTGGCCAAGTGTGATTGGACACATAAGGAATTTGTCTCTGGTGCATATGCACTCACATTCATCAAGAATCATAAGATACTGTTTAACACTTAGTGATAGTCATAGGATACTAAATAAACAATCAAATCATACTAGGAAACTAAATAAAGCAATATAAATCATAAAGATACAAGCAATAAGCTTATAGTCATAAATGGGAGGAGAAAGGCAATAGGAAGGGTGAGAAGAAGAATAGTAATACAGTCTTATTAAATAGCTTGACAGTGTTGTTGGAATTAGCTGTTTAGCAGAGTGATGGCATTCGGGGGAAAACTGTCTTTGTGTCTAGTTGTTCTGAAGTGCAGTGCCCCATAACATTGTTTGGAGGGTAGAAGTTGAAATAATTTATGTCCAGGATGTGAGTAGATATTTTCACAGCCCTCTCTTTGACTTGTATATATTTTTTACTGAGTGACCACTTCACTTACTTAAGGACCAAGTTGCTAATACCAGTTATAGTTCTAAATGAAGACAACCTGCACTTCATTCAAGGATATCTTTTATTTACAAGCATTTTTGCCAGGGGCAAGGAAGTGCCTGGCACTTCCTTGCCCCTGGCAAATTGATGGAAAGATGAGAGCTTAGTAAATGACTGCCTCTCATCCATTCATCTTATCTTGGTTTAGGTTTCTTGTAATTGCTTTTCAGCTATCATAAGTACGAATGATAGTTTACACAACCTGTGAACTGAATAATGAAATATAAACATTTTATGCAATAAATGGATATTAAAATAGGTTATAGGAGGCCTCTGGCTGAACTTCAGCATAGACCAAGTCTGGGAGGAGCTACACATATACACACTATGAATCCATCTTGCTGCTGAATTGGGGCTCTTGGTGGATGGCATAAAAGAGGACCTGACCTGGGGCACTCACATTGCAGCACTGGTCAAAAGGGCCTAGCAGAGATTGTACTACAAGAGACTTTTCAGGAAACAATAACTGATTGGAAAGTTACTGGTGATCTTCTACCACTGCACCATAGAGAGTATTTTAACCTACTGCACTTGTGTATGGTTTGCTAATTGCACAATGGCAGATAGGTCAGCACTTCAGAGGGTTAACATCATTGTCCAGAGGATCATTGGTTGCCCTCTCCCCTCTTTGGAAGAGCTTTATAGCTGCTGCTGCTTTAAGAAAGTTCAAAACATTCTTAAAGATCCATCTCATCCTGGGCACACTTTTTTTGAACTATTACCATCTGGCAGATGGTACAGGATAATAAAAACAAGTACAACACTAGACTTAACAACTGCCTCGATCTCATCTTCTGCAATAGTTTGAATTCAATTTACAGAATACAAATTAAAGAACCCTTTTCCAACAATGACCACACCATGATTGATTTTTGTCTCAACTTACATCCACACAAAAATCATCACAACAATGGAATCCCCAATTATAACTTAAAAAAAGGCAACTATGATCTTATAAACAACGATCTCTCATTCCTTGATTGGCAATTTCTATTCTCTGGATGCAATATTATAGAAGACCATTACAACATATTTTTACTTGAAGTCAAAAGAGTAATCAAACTATATATACCATTAACAACTCCCAAAACCAGAAAAAACAAATTATCCAAAACAATAAGGAATCTTCAATCCAAAAAGAAATCACTTTGGTGGAACAACAAATCTGGTCACATTGCCAACTTCAAAAGCCGATACAAAAATGTATGACACCAGATTAAAAACTGAATGCACCAATTATCACATTAAACAAGAAGAAAACCTTCTACGCACCAATTCCACACACGCTTTCTACAATTTTGTAAACAACAAACCTAAAGACTCAAGGTCCATTCCACCCCTGAAAGGACCTAATGGTAAAGACTGCAGTGATGACACTATTAAAGCCAACCTCTTTAACACATTCTTTGGCTCAATATTTGTAAACATCAATGGATCATGCCCAGTATTTCCTAGTCAAACCACAGACAACTACAATGATCTAATACATATCGATTTTACAGAAGACAATGTTGAAAAAGCACTACACAATCTAAAACTATCTCTATCTATTGGACTGGGTGGAATATGTGCCTACTTCTTAAAAAAGCTACCCACTGTCATAGCAGAACCTCTAAAGCATAATCTTTGAAAAATCTTTCAGGACCAGCTCCTTGCCAAAACTATGGTCACAAGCCACAGTCATCCCCATGTTCAAAAAGGGAGACCCCAGCCTAGTTGAAAATTACAGACCAATCTCTTTATGCTGTGTCACCTGTAAAGTCATGGAATCAATTATTAACCAATCCATCATCCTCCACTTAGAAACAAACAACCTACTCTCTAATAAACAATTTGGTTTCAGGAAAAAACTATCCTGTAATCTGCAATTCTTACACTGCAAAAACATATGGACTACCCAACTCGATCAGGGCAAAGCAATAGATGCAATCTACATAGACTTCTGTAAAGCCTTTGATTCAGTGGTACATGACAAACTACTCCCAAAATTAAAATCTCATAGTATCTCTGGATGCCTGCATAACTGGATAGAAGCATTCCTGTCAAACAGACAACAAATGATCAAAATTGAAAGTGTCCTGTCACTCTGAGAAGCACAAGGCCGAAGACACAAGCCTGAAGATGATGAATGAGACTTCATCGAAACGTCGCCTAGATATTTCCAATTCTACGTGGGAGAAAACCCGAAGAACCAAAGATCCACATACAAATACCCGCGAAAATCTCCGAAAACATATATATATATATATATATATATATATATATATATATATATATATATATATATATATATTTCTTATATGTATCCATGTATTCATAACTATGCTTTTACTTATTCCTATTATCTTGTAAGCAATTGACAAAAACAAACAAACAAACAAATAAATAAATAAATAAAAACAGCTTTTATCCCAGAGCAGTAACTATACTGAATTCTACGCTATAGTGCAATATTAATGCAATATCAAGGGTTTTCAATTCAACTGTATAGAATGTGAAGGATGTGTATTTTTATATGTATAATGTATCCTGAATATGGCATTTAATTTCATTGTATGAGCTATAATGACAATAAACTAAGCCAAACTACATTAAACAAAACTAAACTTAATTTAACTTAACTAAACTAAACTAAATTTAAGACTGTTTAATAATATTTTATCCTTTTTTCTTTATTTGCATTCAGCAAAGATTCACCTGCTTCCATCTAGCAAAGGAATCTAGTGCTAACCTGCAATTTATTAAAAAGGGCTTTGTGCCTTGCATATCAGCTACAAGGAGCAAGGAAGTAATTTTGCTGAGAATAGCAGGGTTGCAGTCAATGGGAGAGGATTTTTTTTTCACTTCCAGGGAGTGATGAAAAAAGAAGTGGAGGCTGGATTCCTACCTTAATAAGTTTTTGCTTGGATGCACCTGCTGTACCAAACCTAGAATAATTATTCCCTGAATAAAATATCAGAACATCAGGATATAAAATTAAATATGTTTCTCTTTATTTTTTCAGTAAGAGAATGACATCAATAATCATATTAAAGCCCTCAATAACGTAATGAAACTTTTGAACTAATCTATGTTTTACCACCTTCTGCTTTATCCCTACCACAATGGGTCTTTCTAAGAATGCCTGATCTATGATCTTTGATAAATTGCATTTAATCACAAGTCATGTTAACACAGATACTGAGAGCTATTACTGTAGTATTTTAAACTGCACTGCTTGAAAGTGCTGCTTTTACACTATAAAGATGCCAGGAAATGAATCTGAAATGGGGCTACCCTAAGTTGCAGCTAGTACAGAACAGAGTAAATGACCTATCTATTAAGTTGCCAAATTGACATGCACTTCATAAACTGAAAACTGTTTGGTTCTAGTAGTAGGTCCCTGATTTGGGTCATCCAAATTGATCCATTAGTCAGTACTATGGTCCCAAGGCAATAGGATACCTGACAAGGGCCAGATGGATATTCATAGCCAGCTATGTGGGTCAGGCCGACAATGACCAATGATAAGCTCATTGTGGCATGGTGGTCATGAATTCCTGAGCTGAAATAATCCAGAAACAGCAACTTGGGTGAATCCAACAATGAAAAAAAAGAGTTGGTCAATAATAATCCCATAGTTGGCTCATTTCTAGCAGATCTAGCAAAAGCATGACAACCACTCCAGCATGTGTTATTTTTGCTCTATTTTTCTTTTCTATTTTATTTTGTTTTAATTGTGTTTGTAGATTGCCTTATTTTAGAATGGTTTTCTAATGTTTGTAAACTGCTTTGGGATTTTCTATAATGAGAAGTGGCAAATTAGAAAAAATGCAATGCATATTAAAAATATGATTTACTCCAAAACAAAACTGCAATAAAAAATAAACAAACAAACATAAAGCAGCCACAGTGGAGTTAAGTCTAGAAGTATATTTAACATTAGTTAAAATATAACACAGAGAACCAGTTTGGTTAGTAGTTACGACAAACAGGCTAGAAACAAAGAGACTCTGAGTTGTAGTCTCACCTTTAGACAAAAAGCCAGCTGGATCAGATAACAGATAATCAGAGTTGGAAGGGACCTTATAGGTCATCTAGTCCAACCCCCTGCCCAAGTGGGAGACCTTACACCATTTCTGACAAATGGCCGTCCAATCTCATTCTTTCGCACCCTAGGAAGTAGGCAAACCACGCCTGAAAAAAAAAACTTTGGTAAGAAAACAGCAGTTACTTGTCCAGGTAATCATCAGACGTCAACACTGACTCAAAGAAGAGGGGAGAAGAGGGGAGGGAAGGAAAGAAAGATTGCTATACTATATTGTAGGGGAAAAAATCCTTTTCTTTGGTAACTATCTGTCTAACTACACCAGACAAGGGAACCTGGAGCAGGAGTTAGAACTGATCTTTATTGACAGATGTTGGATAAAATGGCTATTCAGTGGTTTCAAACTAGTAAAGGCTTTGTAGGTTAAGATCAACATTTTAACTTTTCCAGGATGGTATTTATTATAATAGAGTCATAACATCAACTTAGTCACTATATAATAATTGCACTGCCCTATTCATTCCTAGAAATAATGCAAAATATGGAGAACTGGTAGTTCTTTCTAGAATGGGGTGTTGCAGAAATTGGTAAACACAACAGGGGTAATTTACATCTCTCACGAGAAGCTGTAGGAAACAACCCTGAAGAAGGCCATAAGAAACCATTTCTGTCCTGCCCTTTATTTGACAAATCTCCAAAAGCAAAACTATTTTAAGAAAGAACTCTAATAGATGAACCTTAATTTTAGAATTCAGTTCCATCTACAAGCTTCATTTGTATAGTGCTCTAGTTTATTCCATATAGCTCATTATAAATTAAGAAGAAGGGTTTGGGATAGTTTTATATCTACATCAGCTCTCTGGATGTGAGTAATATGATAATGAAGGAGGAGAATTACACCTATAAACACATGTTCCCATGTACAGAATCTTTTGTGAATGTGGATCCTATGTTCTTACGATGTATCAATAGCTGAATACTAAGTCTTTATCATACAGATTTCTAAAGATCATTTATCATATGGCTTCTGAAGATCATTGAATTTACCATTCTAAATGGTTTCTAAAGATCATTGTCAACATGTTCATAAACTCCACTCTTTCCCTTCATTTTAGTACTTAAATTCCAGTTCAAGAAATATCAGGCAGTTTAAGGTTAAATGTAGAACAAAAAAAATTCATCAACCATAACTTGATCTTTGATAACTAGATATAGGATAAAATGAAAGTCTACCAATAATCTACTTGTCTTTTAGTTCAAGAAAAATCTGCAACCACAGAGAATCTTAACTGGAAATCTCTGGTATTGAATTTACAATTTGCTATATGGAAGAATACACACCACCGATATGCTCTGGTCCCTCTTTAGTTTGACTTTAATATCTGGAACTTACTTCTGTTTTTTTTTAATTATTCAAAAAGTAAAGTATTAATATCAGCTACTATGCAAAGGTTTCAGAATGCAAACTCTTTCTGAATCAAGGTTTTGCAAATGCTCCACCAACCCAACTCATTCTAAATAATTCTGCTTTGGTACCAAATAGCAAGGAAGAAGATTATTACATCTTTCTTTACTCTAATTACAATGAGCCTTCAAAGTGTAGCAGAAATTATATTTGAATAAATAAATTCATTCATACTTAGTACCTTATGAATATATTATTGATAGAATGTGTCTTATGTTTACATTAGATATAAGACAGACCAATCTCTCTGAATTTTTTAAAGTAATTACAAAAAGGGAATCAAGAAAAAATAGAGGAAACAGTGTCAGATAGTGCTAGGCAGGAGGGGGAAAAATAGCTGAGAAAGGAGAAGCTAAAATGATGTCACAGTTCTGAAGAGTAAATATGCTAGAAAGACAGAAAAGAAGAATAAGAAAGTGGCTAAACCACTAAAGGAAAGAAAAGGAAGGAAGGAAGGGAGGAAGGAAGGAAGGAAGGAAGGAAGGGAGGGAGGGAGGGAGGGAGGGAGGGAGGGAGAAAGGAAGGAAAGATCAGACAAGATAAAATATAATAAGAAAATCAGGACTCAATAGGATCCTATGGGTGGGATCATAGATATCTCATGAAATTTTATCATCATGTAAAATTATCAACAATAAAAAAAGAAATCCTGTCAGGAGCACCAGAGCCATCATATAGCATACAATGCCTGAAGAGAGTACAAATTGATGGACTAAAGTTACAACTGGAAAGGTAGAATCTATCAATAATTCATTTACTTCTCCAATCAATAAATCAATCAATTTAAGTAAGGAATGCATGTAATATTTGCTGCTTCACTAAACTCCAGCATAAAGCTGAGGAAGGTATTTACTCTGACTTAGAGCTGTGAATAAGCCTAAAGGGCTTTGCTGAATCAAGACATATTTGTGAAGAATCGAGATACCTGGCAACGGGATTTGTGACTTCAAGCCAGTTAGGGATGTCATTGTGTAGCAATAATTCATCTTCCTATTTACTTAGAGACGCACGCGATGACTCCTTTGTGCAAATACTCTCATTTATCTTCCTTCCTTGGACATATGCAGTAATGAAGCAAGTTCACTGCTCCAGGTTGCCAAATCAACCCTTTTGACTGGCTCATAAAGAGCTGGCAATTCTGTCCATCTTTTATTAAGATTTAGGATCAGCTGTGGTCTTTTCATTAGTCCTGCAGACGACCAGCTCATTATGGGCCTCCCTGGACCTCTTCAAGCTGAACAATCTTCGCCTGCCAAAATCCTGCTCTTTTCTTTTCTTTTCTTTTCTTTTCTTTTCTTTTCTTTTCTTTTCTTTTCTTTTCTTTTCTTTTCTTTTTTCTTTTCCAAACTCTGCCTGGCAAGGAGGTGACTGGTACTGAAATGGAGAAATGTTGAAGCATAGCTTTTGTTTTACTCAGATAAAAATGGTAGTAACAACACAGAAAGAAAATCATCAGACCCTGCATTGGACAAAAATTTCACATGTCACTGAGCATGTGTCTTTCATAATCTTACATTGTAGGAATGTAAAATAGACCTAGAAAACCTTGAATTATGCCGTCTTTGGTCTGATCTAAGTAAAATCATACATTGCAATGACTTACCTGTCAATGAATACTTCAGCTTCAACCATAACAACACAAGAGTACGCAATAGATACAAACTCAAGGTTAACCGCACCAAACTTGATTGCAGAAAATATGACTTCAGCAACAGAGTGGTCAATGTCTGGAATACTCTACCTGACTCTGGTTTCTTTCCCAAACCCCAAAAACTTTAACCTTAGATTGTCTACTATTGACCTCACCCCTTTCCTAAGAGATCTGCAGGGGGCGTGCATAAACGCACCAATGTGCCTACCATCCCTGTCCTATTGTTTCTTTTTATATTTTATTTTTCTTATATATATCCATGTATTCATAACTATGTATATACTTATACCTATTATCTTGTAAGCAATTGACAAATCAAATAAATAAATAAATAAAATAAAAATAAGTTGTAGTTTCTAATTGGGACAGAGGAGATCTCAAATACTGGTGCAAATTATACACAATGGAAATGCATTAGAATGTAGATGTTTCTCCCCAGATGTTAAAAATATTGGTTGTCATCTATAAAGCCCTACATGGCATAGTTTGTACACTTATGTACGGTATGCAGCGGTATTAAAAAAAAATCCAATGCAATCCTAAATTGCATTAACAGAGGGATACAGTCAAGATCAAGTGAGGTACTAACACTATAAAGCCTTAGTAAGACCACATCTAGATTACTGCATCCAGTTTTGGTCACCACACTATAAAACGATGTTGAGACTCTAGAAAAAGTGCAGAAAAGAGCAACCAGGATGATTAGGGGATTGGAGACTAAAGCATATGAAGAATGGTTACAGGAAGAGGGCATGGCTAGTCTAGTGAAGAGAAGGACCAGAGGAGACATGATAGCAGTCTTCCAGTATTTGAGGGACTGCCACAAAGAGGAATGGGTCAAGCCATTTTCCAAAGTACCTGAACACCAGACAAAGAATAATGGATGGAAACTGATCATGGAGAAATTCAACCTGGAAATTAGGATACATTTTCTGACTGTGAGAACAATCAACCAATGGAACAGCTTGCCTTCAGAAGTTGTGGGAGCTTCATCACTGGAAGCTTTCAAGAAGAGTCTGGACTGCCATCTGTCAGATATGGTGTAGGATCTGCTTGTGGATGGTGGTTTGGACTAGATGACCTACAAGATTCCTTTAATCTGTTAATCTGTATATGAATCTGTATGTATTTGGGATATCATCTACCGCCAACTGGAACTGCCTGTGTCAGACCCAAGGAACCAGAACAACACTGGGAGTTGATCAGGGTTGCTTCTTTCTTGTTGCCTATCTATGAACAAGAATCTCAAAAGGCTGACTACGTTCAATTAGGAATAGCAAGATAAAGGCTTCAGGAGTTCTTAAGGGAGAAGGAGAGGGTCTAGCCTCCATTGGTTTCTTCCCTGCAAGGATTCCAAGCGCTCCAGTTTTTTCAGTCTTTCCTCCAGTTGAGCTGGAGATTCTACCATCACCTGTCCAGTAGGATCCAACAGGATTGACATGTTTTAGGTTTTAATGATGTCATTTTCTGGAATTCAGGAAGTGTGTCATTTCAGACGCAGTACCTGCTCTGTTGCAAAACTGCAGAATGCAGCAGTGGAAGCAATTTTGGGTGTTTTCTGATTTGTCCAAACTATACCTTTCTTCAACTGTTTCCCAGCAGGCTTCCATTTGCTATTCAAGGTCCTGATTGACACCTATAAAGGTGGGGTCTGCCTCTCACCAATAGCCCCTATCCATCCTATTATATCCAGTGGGATGGACATGCCTCCAGTCCTATCAATTAAATAGCAGTGTTCCAATATCTCGGGGGCTTCCAAGAGGGAGTCAAGCTATTCTCCAAAGCACCTGAGGGCAGGACAAGAAGCAATTGGTGGAAACTAATCAAGGAGAGAAGCAACCTAGAACTAAGGAGAAATTTCCTGACAGTTAGAACAATTAATCAGTGGAACGACTTGCCTCCAGAAGTTGTAAATGCTCCAATATTGGAAGTTTTAAAGAAGAGATTGGATAACCATTTGTCTGAAATGGTATAGGGTTTCCTGCCTAAGCAGGGGGTTGGACTAGAAGACCTCCAAGGTTCCTTCCAACTCTGTCATTCTATTCTATTCCATTCCATTCTAAGTAATACCATCTTGGGACACAGGAGGCACAATTTTTCTGTTGTGGTATCTGCCCTCTGGGGTACTTCACCATTTTTCTGTAAGGCAAGACCCTGCTGCCCATCCAGAAAGCATTACAAAAGTGTTTCTTTTTTGGTTGATATATTATTTTGCTTTTACTCTTGGTGGCTGCTTTTGTTTTGAATTATATATTCAATTTTTCATTTTTTAAGGTTTTATATTGTGGTTTCCGTTTAACCTTTCTTTGCTACGCAGAGTCACTGTGGCCATATAAATAGAAATATATGTAAAAGCCACAGCTTTCCTCAAGACAATTTTATAGCCCTGACTTTGTCATCCTTCTGAAGAGCCTTGAAAACTCTGGCTTTTCAAGATACCGGAAGTTGAAGGAAACCACTTCTGAATATGAGTGTAATTAATTGTTGAGTGTTCCTTCCCAGCATGACCACCTTCATGTTGTTTTAAAATATTATTCTGTTGTTTCAACACTTGTAAGTACCCATAATCATATACAAGTGGGTGGGTGACTGGAGAAATTGAATGAAGAGATAGATTAGTGTCAAAAACTTGATTTCATTGAGGCTGCATCAGGATTATGTTTGACCTGGGAGGCTAGGGGGCATGGCTAGGGTAAGCACGGCCAGCTCGACATCACTCATGTCAGGGATACCTGTGGTGGCCCAGGCGGGGCTATGGACCCTCCCTCCCTCTCATTACAATCTCCTTCCTTCCTTCCTTTTTCTTTTTATTCTTTTTCCTTCCCTCTTCCTTCTCCTTTCTTCTTCCTTCCCCTCTTTCCTTCTTTTTCCTGCCTTACTCTCTTCCCATCATCCCTTCTTTTTCTTTTCTCTTTCCCTTTCTCCTTTCCTGTCCCTTCTTGAATGCTCAAATGCAAAAGGGGAAACATTTCTCACTACCTCCTTGCCTGGTGATCAAATGCCACTTTTGCTAGTAGTTTCTTTTGCTACCACTCTGCCAACAAAAACTGAGCTCAGGAGAGACATGTGAGGCTCTCCCAAACTGTTTTTGCTGGCAGAAGCACCCTGGACTGGTTCTCCACTGTCTCTAGAATGGCCCCGCAGGCCAGATCTAAGCACCCTGTGGGCCGGATGTGGCCCACGGACCTTGAGTTTGACCCCCCTGAGATAGATGGATCAATAAATGAAGAAATTGTTTTAAAATGTTCACTTGTAAACACCTCCTCTTCTGGGAGTTTTGTTTTTAGCTTATTTCTTGGAATCAGGAATCTGAACAATTATTTTTTTTAAAAAAGACCAATGTTTTTGGTTCAATTGCTTCCCAGATAGACGTTGTTGTTACATTAGGTTTAAGCAATTTTCAAGAGGAAGACTTTTATACAAGAAAACTCTTGCATATCTCTTCAGCCAAGAGGCTCATTTATTTACTTAGCTTAAATCTCTAAACTCATGCTGTGTTACACTATCAATAGATAGACATTCAGGTGAACACTAGCAAGTAATATGCAATAGCAGCATTAATTTAAAAAAAAACAAAACAAATGCAGCCTGAAACAGGAAACTGTCAAGCACCTGGAGTTTAAGATGCCTTAATATATTTTAATATACTATTTCAGTTTAAATAACTGAAAGGAGCTGAGTAATGTCTTATGACTAATATGGAGTGGTCTCTGACCTCTCCTCCAGAAGATAAAGTCAAGGCCACACACATAACACACCTCAGTACAGCTCAGAGCATAGACCGATAGCTTTACAAGAATCCTCCAATGAACCCTAACTGCAACTGTGCATTTTCTTACATATTTATAAGGCTACTTTTCTCAGGCAGGCAAGAAGCCTTATAATCAAAGATTTGGTTAGTGATTTCATTTTGAGATTAAAATAGCTTGAAGTCCTAAATGTTGCCTTTATCCATGACCCCTGGATTTTATTGCTTGATGCAATGTTGGAAAGAGCTCTATGGGGATTAGAATATATTGGGATGAACGTCGAAAGAGGATAGGATGCACTAAATGGTTGTTTGTATCAGTGAAACCTGTGCTGAAGAGGTACAAAGTAGTTCTCAACTTATGGCCATAATGGAGCCTGCCTATTACTGCTGCAAGTCATGACAATCGTAAAGTGGATCCTCAGGACTTAATTTTACGACTTTTGTTGTGGTGGTCATTAAATGAATTACCATGGTTGCTAAGCAAATACCATGATAATCTTTAAGTGAACCCATTGTTTGCTATGGAGCATTTTTGCCAAAAACATCATACATTGAGGTTATGTGACTATGGGGTGCTACAAATGGCTATAAATGCAGACCAGTTGCTGAGAGTCCAAAATGAATTACCATAGGAAGCATGTTTTTCTTTAGCTGGGCGTCCTTGTTACTCTGATATACCTACCAGACTCCTAGTGCATAAGAGAGCCAATTTCACTGTAGAAGAAAACAGACAAATTGTGTTTTTGACTTGCTGATGTGACCTAGTCTTAAAATTCTGCAAGCACTCAACCACAATAAGGATATAATTTAACATGGGAGCAGAACAGATAATAAGCTCTCAGTAGACTTGTTTTCCATGAATTTGCCTAATTGCCTTTTAAAGCCATTCAAATTCATGTCAGTTATCAAATCTTGCAATAACAGAATTCCATTGTTTAATTTTGTGCAGTGCGAAGAAGAAATACTTTTCTTTCCTGGCTCTAAATCTTCCAACCAGCTTCAGTTAATGATTCCTGGTGTTTGGGGAAAAGGAGAAAAACCTTTCCGTATTGACTTTCCAAATGCCACACATAATTTATATAGTTTTTTCATTATTTATTTATTAAATATACCACCCATTCAACTTCATGAGCAGTTTAAAATGATCTAATATAAACCAATAATAATAATAAAAAAATCCAGCCATAAAAAAAAATCAGACTCTAACACAGCAGTCAATTTACAATTTATCCCAAAGACTGGAAAAAAGGCAGGTTTTGAGATGTCAGTTAAATAAAGTCAGATTGGAGACCCTATCAGAGATAGCTTACTTTCTGCATCTTATCAGATAACATGGTTTAATCAATAGCATAATATGGAATGTTCCTGCTTCTTTACACTTCCTACCTTAATCATAACCATATTATCATGGTTAGTTGCACAGATAGACAGTTGTTTAGACTGGGCTTGGCATTTTTATCCACTTATGCAGTCATTCCCAAGGAGCTAGAATATTATATAATTGTCATTATTATTCATATACCTCTTCCTATGACTCTGAGTGATTTACATTTTCAAATATGGTTTACTAGTTTTGCCAAAGAGTATTACCCCAAAGGTGTTTTTGCAGGAGGCAACTGGACTAACTTGTTTTGACTGAGAATCTCTGAAAGAGTATTACATAAGTATTATAATATGAATATTACAAAAATATTACAGAGACCGGTGTGGTGGCCAAGAGGTGGAGCTCTTACCTTACAGTCAGGACTGTGAGTTAGGTAGTGGCAGATAATTCTCTCTCTAGGCACAATGAGCAATTGTCTGCTGCAAATTCCACATAGGCATCAGGAAGGGCATCTGACCAGTAAACGCTCAAGCTCCATTCAGTTGCCCTGACTCCAGTGTCCCTACAGTTGTTTGTAAATCCACCCACTTGAATTTTATTCATGTGACCATGAGAGCACTGTGATAGCCTAATTCTGGGCAGTGATCATAAGTCCCTTCCTTCCTTCAGCTGTACTGTAATTTCAAACAGTTGTTGAAGGAATGACAATAACTCAAGGATTTCCTATATAATTAACCAGTATACTAATTGGCATAAAATAATAGGTTCTTTTATCTCATAACTATTTAAGAGCCTTTGATAAAGATTTTATAAAAAGCTTTTTGAAAATTCATGCATATAACACGAACAATACTGTCTTATTGTATAACTCAAATACTCTCAAAAACTAAAAAAGATGGTGAGGCAAGATTTATATTTGCAAAATAATGCAGTTCCCCTTTATTCTTCTAAGTGCTTTACCATTTTTTTCTTTTGTATAGGCTTGGGCAATAAATCTTCCTACCTGGAATTTAAGCAGAGGTGACATTCAGCAGGTTCTGATCAGTTCTGGAGAACTGGTAGTGGAAATTTTGTGTAGTTCGGAGAACAGGCAAATATCACCTCTGACTGGAGATTTTACAGTATCCTTCCCCTGTCACGCCCACCAAGCCACACCCACAGAACCAGTAGTAAAAACTTTTGAATACCACCACTGAATTTAAGGTCCTGATTTTTTGCACTTGACACTTTAACTGTGATGTTCCTATATAGTCCCCATGATGTCACATAATTTTTTTCTTGTTAAATTAGATTTGCTTTAGTTGCCTATGGAGATTCTCAGTCATCCAGGTCATGGTTGTCCCAAGGATGCTTTTTTTCAAGAGGAAACTGGACTTCCTTGTTTTTTCTTTGAAGATGTTTTGCTTCTCATCCAAGAAGGGGATGGTGGGGGGAATGGAAGGATTTATACTCCTTGAAGACAGCTGGTCATTTGCATTCTTTTAACAGGTCATTAAGCTGTCTGCAAGGAATATAAATCCTTCCATTCTCCCACCATCCAGTCAGAGCTCAAGAACTTTCTTGGATGAGAAGCGAAACATCTTCAAAGAAAAACCAGAAAGTCCAGTTGTCTCCTGAAAAAGCACCTTTGGGACATTTGCTTTAGTTGTTTTGATTCTCACCCAAGGAATTCCAGCATTAAAATGAGCATGGAAATGTTCAGTGATCATATGAATTGCCCTCCAAAATACCCCTCTTTCCCTCTTATCTAAGGAGGGAGGAGATTTTAAGCAGTGAGTGTAGTGTAAATGCAAACTTTGAGAGCAAGAAGGAAACTGAGATTTTGGATGCGTACTACAATCTCTAGTTGTGTTCCCCACTTGCCTCTGATTCGTGCTGTTCTGAAAAGATTCCTCAGCATTTCTCTGTGGTTTTAAATGAAAGTAAATCACTTTTTTCCCAGAAGGGAGTGCATTGTTATTGAGGGATGTAGGAACACAGTGGGGTGCTCTGTCAAAAAGCAATAGTTCTGTCTGTGAGAGAACATGAAAAAGAAGTAGGTAATAAGTTAAATTAATTTCCACAAAATGAGCTGGTGACAGGATTTCCATAACTCATTATAAGTTGATTCTACACCTGCTGCTTTAACCCATGTAGCCAGTTCCTCAGCCGCTGAGCTGAAAATGGGGATTGTCAGGCAACAGAATGGCTGTTTCTATAGCCAAAGCAGGATAACTAAATGCTGGTTTTAAAAAGGGAGGAGAAATAGCCAATACAATATTTCCAGTTTCTTGTGCTTTCCAAACCTCCTTGCAAATCTCTTATCATATTTTTGATGCAAAACAACAGAACTGCAGGTCATTTTACCTATGCATCCCACTCTCTCTCCTTCTCCCTCTCCCTTTCCCTTGGTTTTTGCTGTTTGTGTGTTTATTTAATTAATGAAAAAGGTGCAAAAATACTTTGTTTTTAATACACCAAAAAAGCAGAGCAAAACAAAATGGAATCAAGTTGAGCTAAGCTAAATCAAGCCAAAGCAAGCTGAACCCCACCTTACCAAGAAGACAATGTTCCCACCCAAAGTGGTGGCAGTGGTATATATGAGCCATCATACAAATCATAAACTATAGGCAGGCAGTATCCATTAGAGGGTCAAAATGAGAGGTATGGGACCAGTGGCAATAGATCAGGGAAGTGCCATAGATAATACCAATAAATCAGTAAATAAAATGGTCCCAACTTCTTGAGGTTTTGGCAATTTCTCTTCCATGAGACAATGTGGCATTCTTGCATGAAAGCCTGTCCTGAATACTGAAGGGATAATGCAGAGGAATTATTGAGTCTATCATCTGCACCTCTATAACTGTCTGGTTTGGTTCTGCAACCCAACAGGACAGACACAGACTTCAGAGGATAATTAGGACTGCAGAAAAAACAATTACCACCCACCTGCCTTCAATCGAGGACCTGTATACTGCACGAGTCAAAAAGAGGGCTGTGAAAATATTTACAGACACCTCACATCCTGGACATAAACTGTTTCAACTCCTTTCTCAAAACGATGCTATAGACCACTGCTCACCAGAACAACTAGACGCAAGAACAGTTTTTTCCCGAAAGCCATCACTCTGCTAAACAAATAATTCCCTCAACACTGTTCAACTATTTACAAAGTGTACACTGCTACTACTGTTAATCTTCTCATCACTCCTTATCACCCATCCCCTCCCACTTGTGACTGTAACTTTGTTGCTTGTATCCTCTGTTTCCTAGTATGATTTGATGTTGATTGTATCCTATGACTATCATTAAGTGTTGTACATTATGATTCTTGATTCTTAACGAATGTTCCTTCTTTATGTATACTGAGAGTATTTACACCAAGACAAATTCCTTGTGTGTCCAATCACACTTGGCCAATAAAGCATTCTATTCTATTCTATTCTATTCTATTCTATTCTATTCTATTCTATTCTATTCTATTCTATTCTATTCTATTCTGAATGTTTATAAGAGATCTGAGTATCTTTTGAGTTTTCAGCAATTCTGAAATGTATTTTGTGTCTTATGTGAGTATGCGTATGTACATGCATTGTGTACCTTTGAGTCAGTGTTGAATTCTGACATGTGCCTGGACAAGTCCCTGTAACATTTTGGGGAAGTGGTTTGCCATTGCCTACATTTTCTTATGGCTAAGTGTGACTGCTTCAAGGTCACACAGCTGGCTTTGTAGCTAAGTCAAGACTAGAACTTATGATCTCACAATTTCTAGCTGGTATCTTAACCAATAAAATTTATACACACATCTTAAAAAGTACTGCCTTGTTGACTTTTAATCTCTTTTAAGAAGAAATTGGAAAACTATTTGTCTGAAGTGGTATAGGGTTTGCTGCCTAAGCAGGAGGTTGGACTAGAAGATCTCCAAAAGCCCTTCCAACTCTGTTTATTCTATTCTGTTCTGTTCTGTTCTGTTCTATTCTACTCTACTCTACTCTACTCTACTCTACTCTACTCTACTCTACTCTACTCTACTCTACTCTACTCTACTCTACTCTACTCTACTCTACTCTACTCTACTCTATTCTACTCTACGCTACTCTATTCCTTTCCATTCTATTCTATTCTACTTCTGCTGTTAAATGACTGCACTAAATGACTGAAGGGTATTTCACTTTACAATGAGTTTACAGTGAGAATCAGTATAGTGTCTTACACATTTATCATCACCATCATCGTTATCTGATTACATTTTGTACACCATAAGGCTGCAATTGCATTGTTTCTGTGCCTCAAACCCTAGCCCATTGTTAACTCTTCTTATATTCTAGTCCACAAGTCTTAAAGTTACCAAGGTTGAATGCCTCTGTTCTAGGCCAACCTGAGATATAGTTCTTCAGAAAATGTGATAAAACAGATGAGCTGTAGTGGTGCAGTGGTTATAATACAGTATTGAAGGCTAACTCTGCCCAATGCCAGGAATTCGATTCTGACCAGTTAAAAGTTGACTCAGCCTTCCATCCTTCCAAGGTCAGTAAAATGAGAATCCAGATTGTTGGGGGCAATACACTGATTCTGTCAACTCAGTACAGAGAGTACTATAAAGCACCATGGATGGTATACAAGTCTGACTGCTGTTGCTATTGCTATTGGCAGGAAGTATGTACTTAAGCGTATGCATGTTTTAAATGCATCTTGTACGTCTTGTAGAAACTGCAAGGTTGAATGGTTCCCTTGCCACTGCACAATCAAAGAAGTGGGGCTTGCCTTGGCTTTTCAGCTTCTCAGGAGACAATGGTAACCCTGTTGTGGAAGTGAATGTTAACTAGAGAAAGTTGACATTTCCAGTTGTAGCTGCTTTCTGAAGATTCATTAGTGAAGATTCAATTAGTCAAAGTTCGTTAGTCTGGATTCCCATTCTAAATGGGAACCAAAGTTAGGAACAAAAATGTCCTCTAGGAACAGGGCTGTTCCCAATGCCTGTCCTCTTTCTAAATTAAATATGAAATATTGTCAGAGAATGCACAGGAATGAAACAAAAGGGTTTTCTGCAGATTTTATTTTTCTGCTTTCACTGGAGATAAAAGAGAAGAGAGAAGTAATGATGGTATTCTAAGTCTCATCTTGAGATGGAGAAAATGAAACCCGCTTTATCAAAAGCCTGCAGAAAATATAATTAAAGCCAACTCTGGAGGGCAGACTGACAAGGAATGATAGAGAGAAAAAGAGAATTCTGCAAGAAACATCAAGCAGTTGCTTTAGAAATATAGGCAAATAAGGATTACTGCAAGAAAATAAAGAGAACAATTCTGTCGTGGTCTGGGTGAGTGGGCCAGAAAGGATATTAATTTGTGCTTAGGTGAGCATTACCTCTGGCAGGTGGCATCCTGCTGAATCAGCTTGGTAAGGCTCATGAACCTGTCACATGAACAGCGTTCAAATAAGATAAAGGATAAAAGTTGGCCATTCCAGGAAAAAAAGAAATATTACATGTGCATGTATTTTCTGTCTCTCAAAAAAAAAAAAAGTCTAGAAGTGAGTTTGCCATGCATTGATGAAATAAATAGACCTATGATTTATTGGGAGATTCAGATAAGAAAAAGGAAAGGAGAATATATAGGTCTCCAGTTGTTGTTCGATTATAAAGCCATGTCAGCAGACACTCTTGGGCAGGTTCTGACCAGTTCTGGAGAACCAATAGCGGAAATTTTGAGTAGTTCAGAGAACTGGCAAATACCACCTCTGACTGGCCCCGCCCCCATCTATTCTCTGCCTCCCAAGTCCCAGCTGATTGGCAGGGTCTTCTTTTGTTGCCGTGCACAGGAGAATGGAGATGGAAAGCAGGTTAATGGGGTGGGGAGGGAATGGGATCTTGCAGTATCTTTCCCCCAGGAGAGGGGAGGGAATGGGGATTTTACAGTATCCTTCCCCTGGAGTGTGGTGAGAATGGAGATTTTGCAGTATCCCTCTTCTGCCACGCCCACCACGCCATGCCCAACAAGCCACGTCAACAGAACCGGTAGTAAAAAAAAAATTGAATCCCACCATTGATATCATTTATATCTATATTTATCTATACCTATCTATCTATATTATCTAGATCTATCTATCCATCCATATTTATCTATCAATCATCTGTCTGTCTATCTATTCTCTAATATATATCTATATCTGTCTATCTAAGCAAAGTGGTCCCACCCAATTATCCCCTTCTTTAACTTAAGCATGTATTTGCAGGGATCAGTGAGCTACTTGTGCAAGACAAGATAAAGGCTTGCTTTCTTAGAGATACCATCAGGTAGGAGGAGCATGTCAACATCCCCCCCCTCCAATACCTTGCCATATTCAGATCTGAATAGTTACACAAGGGTAGTTCTTTCAAACACATTAATAAAAAATACAGAAAGATGAATGGGAGAACATCTGGGATGTTTTAAAGGAGTAGAACCCGCTTGTAAATTATAATTTGTTTCCAAGAGGTTTTTTAAAGTTTCAAGTGGTAGTGTTAATATAAATAAGGTTGGGAAAACTTTTGGTGTGCGGGGTCTGTACTTAATAATATTTTGAACCACATTTATGGAATGATCATGCAAATCAGATTTCTATCATTCATGTGGACTGGGTCAGCTTTTTTTTTTGTTTGTTTCCTAGCTGGAGTTGGGATTTATTTACTTAAAATCTCAGTTAGTTAAAAACCATATTTTGTGTGCTACAACCTCAAATAACTTAGGCAGCTTAGAATTAAAAGCATCCATAAATATCAAAATCATAGCAATCTGTAAACAAAAAGCTCTCTCCTTCAAAGGAAAGGACAAACAATTTTCACCAGTTTCCTAAAATAAATTAAATAAATGATGGCTATCTTGGCCTCAGAGAATCAACTGGTCCAAAGTGTGTGGGCTGTCATTAAAAGACCTTAAAATCTCTCTAGGGATGGATACCTACAGCATTCTCTCTTATTCGGGTAATGTAGGAGGAACAGAAAACATGGTCCTTAAGATAACAAAGGCCAAGTTACTTAGGGATGTATAGGTAGCAACCAGCAACTTCAATTTGGCCTGGAAGACTATAATCAACCAGCCTAGCTTTTACCGAATATATGTTATTGTATAGAATTGGCTAGCACCAATCAGCAGCTAAAAGGTTGCATTCTGTTCCAGCTGCAGATTCTGGGTTGTCCAAGGTCAGCCACATGTAGAGCAAATTGTATTAGTCTAACTGAGACATGAGAAAGATATGAGTCACTGACCATGGGACAGATGCAACTGAAAGACCTGCTGAAACTGACCAAAGACATCAGGTTCACGTTGTCATGTCTTGCAGCAGGAGCCATGAATCCAGATTAAGTCCTGAAATTTGTATTTTCTAGTGGAGTGCAACTCTATTAGGAGCAATCGATGAAGTTGCTTGCAAACGTGTTTTCCTGGGATTCAGATACAACCTGTTTTACACAGTCCAGTTTCATGCAAACTCCAAGCACTGAGTTAAAATCTTTGTGTTTCTTTTGGCTTGTAGCATTTGTATATTGATAACAGTGGATCTTATGTCTATGATTTCTCCCCCAAGTTTTCTGCAGATGTTAAATGCTAATTATGCTAATTATATTTTTCTTTGTGCTTAACCTAGCATAGTTTTCATTAATTTTCAGATTCAAAATGGTAGGGAAGAAACTGTTCTGTTTCCCACAATCATGTTTGGAAGAGCTCTGAGGAAGCTAGAAAAAGTTTTGGGCTAGATGGCTGCTTCAGGTTGCTCATCACTGGTCTAAAAATACAAGTTGTAAGCAAGTGAAAAAAAATTAAGATGTTGCAATGTTGCCTCACCAGTGTGGACAGTAAAATGAACAGGAATTGATTTCTGGATTCTATAATTCAAAAGAAATACAGTTCTTAGGAGGTTAATACCCAAAGACCTTAAAATTGGAGATCTTTGGGGAAGAATGTATTCTTTTTCACTCTTTATTCCTAGAATTATGAGTCATCGTGATGCAATGGTTAGAATGCAGTATTGCCCACAGCCAGGAGTTCAATCCTGACCAGCTCAAGGTTGACTCAGCCTTCCATCCTTCTGACATTGATAAAATGAGGATCCAGATTGTTGGGGGCAATAGGCTGACTCCGTAAAACAAAGAGTACTGCAAAGTACTATGGAGCGGTATATAAGTTTAAATGTTATTGCTATTTCTATTCTTAGAATTATTCATTTTTGTACTTTCTATCTCTGATCTACCTCTGTAGCTTGAGAGGTTTTTAAACTCTTCTTTTGTACCTGGTAATATTGTTCAGATTGCTTGGCCATTTTGAAGAGCTAACTCACTTTGAGGCAAAGAGCATGCAGCTTTTAACAATGGAAGCTCTTGGGCATCCTTCTTCATGACATAGAAATGAGAAAAAGAAGACCAAGGGATAAGTCAATGACAGAATGAAGCATGTTCCTTGCCTTCCAATTTCTATCTTCACAAAAGCAAAGAAACAATTTTAAAGAGCTAAACTGTTTGATAAAGATTTAATTCCCTGAATCCTGAAAAATTTGGAAGACTTGAAGGGGTCCAGGAAAGTAGTAATTTTTGCTTTTCTCTGGATATTTAAACTGATGAGTATGTCTCTTTTTCTCCACTCTGTCATCACTGAACATCTGAAAAAAGCTGAACAACTTGAGTTATCAAAATCCTGCAATATTCTCAAAGAAACGCAAACAAACAGAAAACAAGCCAACGCAAATCCACCAAACAAGACCATAAAGTAAATACAACATAAGGGAAATGCCAACATCTCTAATAGAAGAGGAATTTCTGATTCCTTCTTTTAATGAATGTCACCTACAAGATTCTTGGAGAAAGGGGTAATGGTGCTAAGAAGGCAATGGAGTAGCAACTTCCCTGCTGAGCCCTTTTTGATAGTTTATTTGTCTTGTTTTTACGAATAGCATAGCCACACATCTTAAATTTTATCTTATTTATTTAATGAACACATTCTCTGCAAGGTTCTTGGAGACAGGCCTTCTTAATTCCTGTCACTTTCACAGGAACAACATCTTCCCAGAGATCAGCCTTGCCTTAAAATTACTGAGATTCAGGAAAGCATACAAAACCTGGTCATTTCAGCAAACCTTTGAAGAAGAATGCAATTAAGAGAGATTCCTCCCCCATGTAATACCTATTAGATTAATATTTATGAATCCTCAGCATAGGAATATTTTGCTATTAATTTGTTAAAATTACCGTCTGTTTTTATTTGGGTTATATTTGGGGGGCGGGTGTTTTAATCTTGATTATGTATGGTAGAATGATAAACTGTTCCAGTGACTGGAAAGGATATATGGAATCTAAATAAATAAAATAAAACATAGCAACATTCTTTCAATAGTTTGATGCTGTTGCCAACAAACAAAAAATGTGTGATAGTTATATTTTATTTATTTATTTTATTTATTTATTTTGTCAAACAATTATTAGATAACAGGTATAAATATAAACATGGTTATAAATACATGAAATGGATACGAATAAGAAAAAAAAGAAACAATAGGACAGGGACAGTAGGCACATTTTGGTGCGCTTATGCACGCCCCCTACAGACCTCTTAGGAAAGGGATGATGTCAATAGAAGACAGTCTAATGTTGAAGATTTTGGGGTTTGGGGAAGAAACCACAGAGTCAGGTATAGTATTCCAGACATTGACTACTCTGTTGCTGAAGTCGTATTTCCTGCAATCAAGTTTGGTGCAGTTTATCTTTAGTTTGTATCTATTTTGTGCTCTTGTATTGTTTTGGTTGAAGCTGAAGTATTCATTGATAGGTAGGACATTGCAATATATAATTTTATGTACTATATTTAGATCGACCCGAAGGCAGCATAGTTCTAGGTTGTCTAGGTCTAAAATTTCAAGTCTGGCGGCATAAGGTGTTCTGCTATGAGTAGAGTAGTGGAGGATTCTTCTCGTAAAATATTTCTGGACTTTAATACAATTGAGAAATTGTATTAATATCAGATAGGTAATGTGGGTTCCAGACTGATGAGCTGTGTTCAAGTATTAGTCTAGCAAATGTTTTATACGCTCTAGTTAGTAAAGTGATATTACTGGAGAAAAAGCTATGCAGGATTAACCTTTCCTGTTCCTGGCTTGATTTGGAAAATAGCTCAGTCAATCAAATATGATACTACCTGCCACAAATCTGAAAATTTTAGTTTGTCTTCAATGCAGTTTGAATCCTGTTATTTCATTATTATGGATGACATTCAATTTCTTTCCCACTCTCAGATTTATCATTCAATCCCATCAGTTTCCCTGCTCTTCTCTGCCAGTGTTACCATGTTGGAAAATGCCAGCTGGATTGGAAGAAGGGATTAGGTGGGGATCTAGCTTGGAATCATTGTGCAGCCACAAGTGGCATAAGTTTGACCTCCCCCAAGATCCAAAAAGCCTTATCTTGTTTTTCCCATGGGAAGACAAGCAATCTGGTGAGATTCTTGTAACATTGGTGGTAAACAATAAAGTTGCTGACTATGGTTATTCACCAATGGCTCTGGGAGCTTGCACCTGACACTCACCTAATGTGATAAACTCTGATACCTGACATTTAAGGGAACATCAGTGTCAGAGTGTGGGTATGTTCCCCTTCCTTATGTTCTTCATTATAAGTACTCAAGAACCAACTAGGGCTACAGTGTTTATACTGAACTCATAGTGTCCTTACCTGGACCTACTTATTTCTTTATTTCTCTACTGCCACTATAGATAGGTTCAAATATTTTGAAAAATCAAAAGATGAGTAGATATTTTCTCATTTCTTTTACTTTCCTTCTTATATTATTGCCTGGCTAATCTACTTCCATAATCTTTTTTTTTTCTGCTATAAGAAAACATCTACTTCCATAATCTTTTTTTTTTTCTGCTATAAATCCTTCTATCAACCTTCACTCAAATCCTCTCTGGAATCAGTCAGTGTTCTTGATTATTACAGTATTTTATCTCTCCTGCTTAGCTCAGCCTCCCTATCTTCTGTGCGCAAGGAAATCAAGGACGGATAGCTCCTAACAAAATGTGCCATATAGAGCAGTACAGATCTCTTTGTCTACCAAACCACCTGACCAATAAGCATTCTTATCTCTTCTCTAGAGAAGCCAGTGACCAGGAATTGCTTATTGTAATGCATTCTGCTCTAATGCTGTGTCCCAGTGGTTTTAGCAAACCTTACGTTACCAAAATTCTTTCTTTGTTAAAAGGAAAAAAAACATTTCCAAACTATGCACTAGGGTATTCATTATAAGCAGTTGTTTTTTTCCCCATGGTAATGGGGTTCCTGGGGTGATCCAGTTAGTTGTCATTTTATTTTTGCAGCATGGCCCTAATGTGTCATTCTAATATAATGCAGAAAATGGAAACCTTCATAAAAAACCCAGCCAACACTGTTGTGGTTATGATTCCCTCTAAGATGCTCTAAATACTGAGAGCTAGAACTTTGAAACTTCTGAACCTTTTCTACAAAGTAAAATAAAAAACTTCCACGAAGAGAAAGATAAGCAATGAATGGATAGAGAAACATTTAAGTTGATTTTGCCTCAACTCAGTACATAGATTTTGGTATTATTACATTTGAATTTAAGAGTTCCTGTTTGTATCAATTTTTCATTTGCTGCTTTTTAAACACTGGCCTCCAGTTTCAGTCTGTCTGAGAAATAAGACTACCCCAAAGCAATTCAGCTGCTTGCCAGAGCTACTCAAACATCAACCAACACAGGTATTCAGCAGGTTCTGACCAGTTCTGGAGAACCACTAACGGAAATTTTGAGTAGTTCAGAGGACAGGCCCCGCCCCCATCTATTCTCTGCCTCCCAAGTCCCAGCTGATTGGCTGGGTCTTCTTTTGTTGTCCTACACAGGAGAACAGAGATGGAAAGAAGGTTAGTTGGGTGGGGAGAGACTAGGATTTTGCAGTTACCTTCCCCTGCCACACCCATCAAGCCATTCCCACCAAGCCACAGCCACAGAACTGGTAGTAAATTTTTTTGAATCCCACCACTGAACCAACAGATGGCTGTGCCCTTAAAAAAAGACCCACACTGAGTTTCCTTTTGGTATTCTGCAACAAGATTTCTGCAACTTGTTCAAGAGGATATTTAATGAGTGACATTCTTTTCTGCAAGTATGGATGCCTAAGGGTGTGTCAAGACAGGAGAAAAGGATGATCTGTGAGGTGATGTTATTATGCCACTACCTGCATACTTTTGTAAGCCACTGAGATGAGGCTACTTGATGAAAGCATTTGCATAGCGACATCATTGTGCACATATTTAATCATAGTGCCACTGCAATTTGCTGTGTTGTCTGCAAAATCTTAATGAAATACAGATTAATAGTATGGGCAGTTATCCATATATATAAAGATGTCAAGAGTTATCCTAGCCAAACATAAAAAAAAAAAAATGAAATGGTGTGAGAAGTAAGCTGAGTAGTAATGGCTCTCAAGCCAAAATAGTCAGCTACACCCCACAAATGTTAAGCTGCAAGTCCACCAAGCATCATGTAAAGAATATGATTCATAGGAAGGGCAGAAGAAAAAGCAATAGTGTTGAGCCACCATGGACAAGATGGAAATTTACATCAGCAGTGGACAATCAACTACTTTTTTTGGCTTTATTCTTGTTGAAATAAAGGTTCTTATCTAGCCAAAATGGGTTACAATATGCCAGGTTCTTCTTAGCTTAGGTGCCTACTTTAGCCAGTAGACTGAGAATGTAAATTTTCAGTTCTGTGATTTATTGCCAAGTTTTAAGTAGAGGAGTCTGACAGCTACAGCCCTCAATAACATCGTTGGATCATTACTTTATGTAGGAAAGCAAACCACGTTAGGGATCCCAGCATCAGCAGTAATGATGTGGTAATAATGATGCCAACAACATTAGCAGTAATTTCGCTATGTTAAAATTTATGGGGTTAAAAAAAGAAAAAAGCAAAACAAGAAAGCTACATATAGCCCAGCGTACAGGAATTAAGACTGTCCTACTCTGTTTCCCTGAAAATATACCTACCCTGAAAGTAAGTTCCAGCTTGATTTTTGCATGTGCGCCCAATTAAGCCTTACCCCAAAATAAACCCTAATTCAGACTCCACCCACTCCAGAGTGCATGAGTAAAAATTAAGCTAGGGTAGGGAGGGGGTGGTGGAGCTGCCCTACTACTTGCCTTTGGACAGTTGTAGCCAGGCCTCGCACACCCTGATACCTGCCTTGGCAGCCCATTTCTTCTGCAGCCTGCTAGGCTGGCAAGTCTTTCCTGAAAGCCTCTGTAGTTGATAACAAAGCTCCGTATCGATTCGGAGATCTGTTATTGGCTGAAGAGGCCTTCAAGAAAGCCGACTGCAGAAGAAGAAGTTCCTGAAGGCCTCTGACAGCGAAAAGAAGGCTGGGAGCAACATGCACAAGTGAGGTTAATCAGTGGATCACCCCCCCCCCTAAAAAAAAATAAGACCTGATGCCTTTTTTGGTGGAAAAAAAATATGACGGTCTTATTTTCGGGGAAACACAATATATTGGAGCAAAAATATTGGAAGAATTAGATCTTTCTATATCCCATTGCTGCCATCACACAGCCCAGAAATGATACTTTTACTGTACTGTAAAATTTAGCTTTTATTGTAGATTGTTTAGAATACGTTAAATTGTAAAGATTTATTAATTATTCATATTAATCTAAACTAGAGGACAGTACATAATTTCTCCCCACACATCAATGTGCATCCACTGTTATCCAATGCATTGCCAATACGCTTCTTGAATATTTGATGTTTGTTGAAAAGTTGAGTGTTGCCTTGTCCCGGAGCTGGTTTCCCATCTCTGATGTTATCAGGGGAGGAGACATGAAGAGCAAAATATAAATACTGTGGGTACAGGATGTGAGGAACATAGAATAGGGTTGGTGGTCAAATGTTTACAAGATGATAAGTTTACAAGATGAACTTATCTCACCCATGCATGTGTGTCTATGTCAGGGGTGGGCTGCTGTGAGTTCACAGGGATTCGGGAGATCCTCTAGCTAGGATTCTGCGTAGTTTGGCAAATCCACAAATCCAACCCCTGACTGTATGCTATATACCGTTTCATAGTGGTTTACAGCATTCTCTAAGTGGTTTTACAGTGTCAGCTGATTACTCCCAACAATTTCAGTCATCAATTTACAGACCTTGAAAGGATGGAAGGCTGAATCAATCTCGAGCTGGTCAGGATCGAACTCCTGGCAGTGTGCAGAATTAGCCCGCAATATGCATTCTAACCACTGCACCACCATGGCTCTTAGATGTTTTCCTGAGAGATTAATCTTTTCAGGAAATTTAGAAGTGAAACAATCCTTCATTAATCATTAGATCTGGGAGTAGGATTTCTAACTGTATTGTGATAAATTTGATTTATGTTACTTTTATTTATTTATTTTTGCTTATATTTGTTTTTGTACCATAGGTTATTGTTATATATTAAACGTTGGAATTTTTAATAAAACAATGTGTTCCTTTCATATTCTGAGTCATCCCTGATAAGTTGCTAACACATTATGTTTCTTGTTCACTACTTGTTGTCTGAAGTCTAAGCAATTGTTTAAATAAGATAGCTGGGTAAATCTCTTAAATAAATAAATATTTGTGTAACTTAGAATAGCTCCTGGGGGGAAAAAGTATCTGCGTCAGCCCCAAAAGCTCACCTATGAGAACTAAAGCAACAGATGGGGGCAAAGCCATATTATCATATAACATACAGTATATTTCATATCATATCATATATCACATCATATCATATATTGTATCATATATTGCATCACAACACATATATCATATAATATATCATATCACATCATATATCATGCCATATTATACCATATATCATATATCATATCTCCCCATCCCCATCCATATCCACATCCATATCCGTATTCAGACAAATGTAACTTCTAGTCCCTTACAGCAGTGCGCTTTCCAAACCTGGTTAAAATGTTTTGTTCTTTGAGTGAACACATGAACTCATTACCCAATCACAACAGAGATGTTTAAATATGGATTTTTTGAAAAGCCTAAAAAGGACTTTCTGATAAACAGGTTTGGTAACAAAGAAAAACATTTGGGAAGCACTGCCTTACATATTCATCTTTCATGTAACTTAATTGAGCAAACCGACATAGAATGACAAAAATAATGGCCATGGAAACTAATGCCATGCAGGAAAAAAAGAGCATAGTTTCCTATAAGATATATGTAATCCATTAGATATGCGTAAAGTGGAAATTTGCAGAGAATGTTGGAATGCTCAATTTCTCTTTATGAATGTACAATCTGACGGTTCTGGGTGATGGTCTAGTATTTTTTCCAGAAGTTAATCTTTTGAACCAGAAGTGGCTCAATTCTGCTGTGTTTTGAACTGGTGTTCCAGATAAAATAGACCTGTTTTGTTTACTGGATCATTTCTGGAACATTGCAAACATCTTGGGTTAGAGGATTAATTTCCAGAAAATAGCTGGATAAGAGCAACTGAACTGACATGGTATGTAGGAGGAATAGTATATTAAGCATCTCTTTCCATTTTATTCAGCTGGATGACAGATAATATGCTTTCAAAATGTATTTTAGAGGAGAAGGGAATTTAGGTGAAATTCTACTGCTTCTCATATGTCAATTAAACCCCAAAGGACAACTTCAAGGGGAATCATCTCTTTCTGGACTGTCCAAGTTTGGGAATTGGGGCTAACAAGGAGGGCTTCAGAGCCATGAAGCAGTGAGATAATATATGGGTGGTTGAAGATAGATAGGCAGATAGATTAAATAGATTAGATAGATAGATGATAGCTAAAGAGATGAGAGTTTTGTTTAGTTTATTTATTTTATTATTTCGATTTGTATACCGCCCCCTCTCCCGGGGCGGTATACGAATTGAAATAATAAAATAAATAAACTAAACTAAACTCTCATCTCTTTAGCTATCATCTATCTATCTAATCTATTTAATCTATCTGCCTATCTATCTTCAACCACCCATATATTCCCCCTCTCCCGGGGACTCGGGGCAATGAACAGCCACAATAAAAACATACAATCAGAAAAATTAAAAAAGAGTTTAAAAATTAATTAAATAGATGGCTAAGACCAATAAAACCCATAAAAAATTAAAATCAACTCATACTCATAACGTTACGCCAGACCGGCCTGTTGGAAAAGGTGGGTCTTAAGTGCTCGTCGGAAGGCCCGTAGGTCAGTAATGGCTTGCATCTCCGCTGGTAGCTCATTCCAAAGGGAGGGTGCTCCCAGAGAGAAGGCCCGCACCCTCGGGGCCGCCAACCGACATCGGCCAGCCTACGGCACCCCGAGGAGGCCAACCCTGTGGGAGCGTACCGGCTGGCGGGAGGCCGATGGTGGAAGCAGGCGAGTCCCAAGCCATGGAGCGCTTTAAGGATGGTCACTAGCACCTTGAATCGCACCCGGAAGGCCACCGGAAGCCAGTGCAGCTCACGCAGGAGCGGTGCAATATGGGAGCTCTGAGAAGCCCCCAAGATCACCCATGTGGCTGCACTCTGCACCAGTTGAAGCCTCCGGATGCTCTTCAAGGGGAGCCCCATGTAGAGAGCATTGCAATAGTCTAGGCGGGAGGTAACGAGAGCAGAGGTGACTGTGCGCAATGCACCCCGATCCAGAAAGGGCCGCAACTGGTAGATCCTACGGACCTGATAAAAAGCCCCCCTGGTGACGGCTGATATATGATCGTCCAATGACAGCCGCCCATCCAGGAGGACTCCCAGTTTAGTTTACTTTATTGTCATTCCACCTCGTACAACGAAATCAAACACCATCTTCAGTGCACACCATGACCATGACCATGAAATAAACACAAACACACATCATTCACCCTCCACACATTGAACCAAAAAACCCCAACACCGCACCAACACTGCACTATACAGCAGAATTCAAAAGAGCTACTGCCCTGGGATACAAGCTGTTTTTCAGCCTATTTGTGCTTGTTTTTATTATTCTGTACCATCTGCCAGATAGTAATAGTTTTCAAAAAAAAAAAAAAAGTTGCCCAGGAAGAGATGGATCTTTGATAATGTTTGAACTTTCTTAAGGCAGCGGGAGCTATAAAGCTCTTCCAAAGAAGGAAGAGGGCAACCAGTGATCTTCTGGGCAATGATGTTAACCCTCTGGAGTGCTTTCTTATATGCTAATGAGCAATTGGCAAACCATACACGGGTGCAATAAGTTAAAATACTCTCTATGGTGCAATGGTAGAAGGTCACCAGCAGTTTTTCATTCTCTTGTTGTTTTCTGAGAAGTCTCAGATAGTATAATCTCTGCTGGGCCCTTTTGACCAGTGCTGCAATGTGAGCACTCCAGGTCAGGTTCTCTTTTATGGTAACATTCAGAAACTTAAAACTGGCCAGTTGCTCCACTCGATCTCCATTGATAAGCAAGGGCTGGATGTCTGATCTGTTCCTTCTATAGTCCACTATAAGCTCCTTGGTCTTATTGGTGTTGAGGACCAAGGACCAAGGCAGCTAGACAGATGTTAGCTGGAGATAGCTAGATAGAGATAGCTAGATGATAGCTAGATAGGGATAGATGCATACATACATACAGTAGATAGATAGATAGATAGATAGATAGATAGATAGATAGATAGATAGATAGATAGATAGATAGATAGATAGATAGATAGATAGATAGATAGACAGACAGACAGACAGACAGAGACAAACAAACAGACAGACAGATGAATGATACTGTAGGAAGTAGATGGATAGAAAGTAAAGAAAATAATTCTCTAAATAACACATTCTGCCAACTCTAACAATAAAGCCAGATGTAAAAGACTGTTAAGAAAAAAAAACAATTTTTTTTCAAGCATCCTGAGACTATGGCAGAATCTGACACTCTTTTGCCAGGCGAGAAAACTTCTGAGAAATTGCAAAGCAGATTTCAGTACAGTGTTAATGGTAACTAGTGAAAGTGCTACTGTGCCTCTAAATGATTTCCTTCCTTGCACAAATAATGCCAATAAGCTGTTATGAATACTTTAGTATTCAGAGAGACAAGTCTATTTAATAGCATGATTATAAGAAGGTTCATTTCCCATCTGTAAGATGAAGGAATGCAAACTGCCAGAAAGTGAACTCTAATTTCCAGTGTAATATTATCATTAAATTACTGTAAAATTAAAACGGTGCTCCCTTAGGAACAGAAAGCGATTACATGTCAGGATGAAGAGGCCGCATTTAATAAAATACCACATCTGTTTTGCTACTACTAACACATTGTTAAAGGAGAATACTGCTCCATAATTCACCCTTTTTGTAAGCAAAAATACTCTTCACTTATATTTTTATACAATTTTGTAAAAAAAAAAAAGGTGCCCTTGTTGAAAAGTGACATCATCTACTTTGGCAGGATGTATTTAAGGAAAGAATGAACAAAAGCTTAAAAAAACTTGGTCAGGAGAATGTAGTATAGACTACAGAATTACACAATAGTTGTGTCATTGTACTGCTGTGATTTGCATGGTGAAGGCATCATGTTTTATCTTGAGGTTTCGCTAAAAAGAACTTCTTTCTAATCTACCAAGGTCCAGCCTTCTCAATCAGCAGCTTTATTTGCCAGTTCTTTTCTGAACCTTCTTCAAAGGGAAGGACCCCTTGAAACTCCACACATCTAACTGCTTTATTTTGCCTCCTGAGACTTTGCCATACTTTTGTTATTTTTTAAAAAAAATAGCAATAGCACTTACACTTGTATATCGCTTCACAATACTTTTATGGCCCTCTCTAAGTGGTTTACATATTTATATATAGTCAGCATATTGCCCCCAATAATCTGGGTCCTCATTTTACTAACCTCGGAAGGATGGAAGGCTGAGTCAACCTTGAGTCATGAGACTCAAACTACTGAACTGCAGTCAGCTAACAGTCAGCAGAAATAGCCTGCAATACTGCATTCTAACCACTGCGCCACAGCGGCACATGACTTATTATTATCTTTATATAAAAGAGATGACAAGTTCTGCACGTTGAGTCCATATGAGGGCTTTTGCCTACTTTTGAAAGGGACTACAGTATGTTTTAGGGCCCATGTCTTAAGGAATTACATCTGGCAAGATCCATCTTTTGTGCCATGGCACCCAGCCTGTGAGAATATCATCCCCCCTTTCCCACAGGTGAAGTTAGCTCCATTCTTTCCTTCTAGAAGTTCCTTGAAATATAGTTGTGATAACAGGTTTGAGAATCACAAGGAAATGGTTCATGCACTAATGAAATGGTTGCTGTTATACATGCTCCCAGGTTTTTATGGTCACTTATTCATGCACTCACAATGCATTGAGGCCCACAAGTCTTGTTAACCCCATTGCTTTCCACCTGGGCTTTTCCAGTAGGTATGGCTAGAGAAAACCAGACACATAACCCTGCTCCACAATTGGGAAATAATTAAAGAAACACACTTTCAGCTAAACATTGAGATACAACAGGTTGTTCAAAAAACATGGAGACCCAGTGAATTTACAGTAGCAGCAAATTTTTACTGGTTACAGTGTATATTTGCTCTTTCTCACATGTCTTTCTCACATGCACATTTACATCCCTCCAGAGATGCGATTCAACCGTATAACAACTGGTTCGGTGAGTGTGTGCTTTACACATGTGTGCGCCAAACATGCACTCTGTGAGTGTGCACCATGTTTAAAAAAATTAATACTTACCTTCAACTGCAGCTGAAGAAAACAGCTGAGGCACGGCAAACTGCTCTGCCAAGTGAATCAGCTGTGCTCTAACAAAAAGACACAAAGCACAGGAAAGAACAGGGGCAGGCAGACAGGCCCACATGCTTGTCAGAGCAAACTGCTTCAGAGCCGGCTGATCATCAGAACAAGGGGTTCACCTAAACTGGTCCGAACCGGGAGAATCATTCTCAACTAGGCTGCCAGGCATTAGCTAGAGAGGTTAAATCTACCCAGTCTGAATACAAAGATGATTCAAAGAGGGGGTGGGCTTCATAACCCCTTTTCATCCCCCAAAGTTCTAGCTTTGTGAATAGCTGAGATTAGGGTATTTTCCCATGTGCTGAGGTCCAACCTGCTTTGCCTGGTTCACATGATATTTTTTCCTTTTGTTTTCTTAAATAACTTGTTTCCTTTTTATTTACACCCCTCCCCCCAAAAAAGGTATATGTTAGACAAGATTCCTGGCTTTTTGTCTCCTCTGTTTACATACCCTGTTTCATTTTTAATTACAGAAGCTTCAGCTTAGTCTTGCACTACATTGCATGTAATACAGAACACTTTCTCTTAGCCTTTTAATAATGATACTAAAGTTTTTAATAGTGGGATTTTAAAAAAATATTCTCCCTTTATGGCTTATATTTTTTATTGTATTTCACCCAATGTCACATGATGAAGTAAATAAATTTTTATTGTATGCCATCCAGTGTCACATGATGAAGTAAATAAATTCAGAGATCTGGTGAAAGTTACCTCCCTTTTCACTCTCAGCCAAGTATATGTGGTAGAAGAGAAAAGCAGAAAAGAAGGTCATCATTAAGGAGCAAATTGTGACTCCACTTCATTTTGGATTTGATCTGACTGACCATTGGTATGATTCCAAATATTACAGCATAAGTGGAGCATAAGTTATCTCCACTTATGGCAATGTTCTCTTCTTAGTGGGGGAAAAATACTCGTCTTTGATTTGCAGTTATAGGACTTATGTGATTTGTATGAAATATAAGTAGAGCAAGAAAGAGGGGTGATAGAGAAGCAGAATAATTATTTTAAGAATAAAAAATAGATGTGTTGACATCCTACTTTCTCTTGTATTTTTTTTCACACACCAAGCCTCAATACAGCAAATTCTAATTTATTAGGAAGTCATCCCAAAACAGCTGCAGTTTTGTTCTTGTTGTTTTTCAACTTCAGTTCATTGTAGAGATTTTCTGATCACCAAGAACTTTGGCTGGATTGAATGGATTGCCTCACAATTGATCTGACAATGTAACAGGTTGATGATTTTAACTGGATCTCAGGATGTATGCCCACCTTTTAGTTTTCTCAAAAACAAAGAAAGAGAAAGGAAGGAGGGAGTGAGGGAAAGAAGGAAGGAAAGAAAGAAAAAAGGAAAGAAAGAAGGAAGGAAGCTGAGACACTAGTTCTTTACAGCATCAGCGTACCTATCGTGGGATCAATTCTACAACATCATATTATTATCTCTTCCTTTGCTCTCCTTTTTTTTCTTCCCTCCCAAACTCCTCCTTTATCAACTTTCTTAACTCATCAGATGATGACTATGTTGCTGCTGTGATAATTATGGCAGATAATATTTTCTGTACACTATTGAAGATAAAAAAAATAGAACTACTTAATGATAAGCAATTAAGATTTCGCGATTCAGAACCATCTTCACTTTGGGTGGCTTATAGACCAAATCATAATTTGTGGCTTTAGAGAACTTTTTATCTATGTATTCTATTTATGATATTCCCTGTGGCACTCTATGAAGAAACAAAAGAGAAAGAGTTTTAATCCTTTTGAACTTTGATGTTGGAAAAGACTTCTGAGAATACTATGGACAACCAAGAAAACAAGCAAATTGGCAAAACAAGCAAATGGATCATTGAATAAATCAAACCAGAGTTCTCAAATGACCAGGCTCAAGTTATTCTTATTTCACTGGACACTTTACTGGAAGATCTAAACAACCAATCTAGAGACAAATTGTCATGGAGAAAATCTATGTGGTCACTAATTGTTGACAAAAACTTGAAAGTACTCAACCAATCTACTCTGAATGTTGGCACCTACAGAACTGAAGAAGCTTTTTGGATGAGAAGCGATACATCTTCAAAGAAAAACAGTCCAGTTGCCTTTTGATAAAGCACCTTTGGAACAACCATGACCTAGATTACTGAGAATCTCCATAAACATTGGCAACTATAGAAGCTATTTTCAAGTTCTTAACCTTGAAACAGGAAATCCCTAGCATTTCTCCCCTAAAGTTATGAAATTATAGGCTTTGATGGAATTTATTTATTTTTAATTCATGTTCTGTTGATGTAGCAAGAAGCCATTTCACTTGATTCTGAGAGATCAAACAGAGAGGTAGTAGACAGATGTAAAAGCTGCAGGCATTTCAGAAATTACTTTTCTAAATGGTCCCTCTGCGTTCAATTTTAATAATGAATTTCATCCCTAATCCATAGGCTTTTTATTGACTCTGTTGATTTGAAAATGGGAGGCAAGTGAACAATTACATTTTGTGGGCCAGCTGTGACCATTCTTGAGCTAGACCAAGCTACAGCTATGAATGTCTTGATTGCATCACTACCAGACGACTGCCATGCATTTTGTGTGGGGCTCTCTTTTAACTACATCTGAAATCTTCAACTCCGTTTATCATACAAATTCATCCATCTTGCAATATGTACACCGGCATTTTCTTGTTTGGGTCATTATGTTACACTGTTTGTGGGCTGACTTTGCAGATGGTGCCCAATACTACCACTAGAGTCCTATGTACATTTGGGAGATATTTGTGCCTTTTGGCTGACTGTTATATATTGTGGAATAATTTAAGACGCGGATGCTTCTTTATAATGTGGATACTTCCTATTTCAAATATATGTATATATTTATCTAATATATATTTTAGATACCCAGCTCCATGACTCCATTTCACCCAATAGACTACATCACCAGCTGACATCTGGGATAGGCTTGTTCATGATCCTACCTGTGTAAGAAGTTATTAGGGCATATGACTTTTGGAAATCCCTGGCCTTAGACATTTTAGTTATGATACATTTGTTGATGAACACAAATATAAAAGTTTGCTTGCCTCAAAATGAATCCTTATGAAATAATAGCTACTCAAGCCTCATGTAATTGTGATACAGATTCAATAGATACAACTATGTTGACTTGCTTCACCTTTGAGTTAGGTGTCTTGGCTGAGCTTGATGCCAACCATCTTTCTGGATACCTTGATTTCTCTTACACAGTTGTATCACTACTTTGTTTTGGGTCCTATTTAGATCATAAATTGCAATTCTGGGATATATCTGTTTTCTCATTCTTTGGGGCTGCTTAGATGGAAAGGATATATAAAATGTTTTATCCTCTATTGTTTTGGAGACTGGCAACTCCTAACCCTAAGAGTTCTAATCATTGCCTAGATTTTTGTTGTGTTATAGGCTAATATTGTGAGCCTCTCCAGTCTTGCATTATAACGCATAATTCCTTCCAGTTGCCGTTCATACTCTGCTTAGGTTATAATGAGGCTAGGCTTCAAGTTCTATATAGATTTTGTTATCATGCACATCAGTCTACCTTTTATCCAACAAAACAAAATTGTCTTGTTTCATGCTATTTTCTAGTAATCATTTTACTAACTGCACTATACCTATGAATATGTTTTTTCTTCTTTTTGCAATGTGTCTAATGGCTGCTTCTTTGCAATTACTTAGAATGGGGTTTTTTTTTATTAAAAAAGTCACAAATTATGAACAATTGTAATATCTGTGGACACTTAACTAGACCCAACCCCCAATTTATTTAAGATATAATAATTATATTATTTTTATTCATATTCAAAATTTTTGGGTTTTTCCCCTTTATAATCCAGCATAAAGTATTAAATCTCTTTTTGGCATTTGTTTTATTATATTCAAACCATCATATTTTAATCTTATGTTCTAATATTTTTATTTGATGTAAATTTTGCAGTTTTTTAAAATAATAATCCTACTGTATATATTCCTCTCATTATTGGCTACATAGTTTCCTGTGGAGCTAAAATAAATGTTTGACCTAGTAATATT
Organism: Bungarus multicinctus; assembly: GCA_023653725.1. NCBI lineage: Eukaryota > Metazoa > Chordata > Lepidosauria > Squamata > Elapidae > Bungarus > Bungarus multicinctus. The sequence continues at coordinate 150,727,517 of CM042838.1, forward strand.
TCTTTAAAATGATATATCAAATTTATGTGACTATATTTTATTTCTTTGTTTTATGAAGGAATTCAGGTCAAACCAAATCCCATTATTTCAATCAATGATTAGACCATAATCTGATCTATGGAGATGGAATTAAATTTTCAAAAATAGGAAAATGAGCTATCTCCCACTGCCTGGATTTCTATTATAATGGGATTCTGATCTATGATTTAAATTTGCCCGAATGTTATTCTTTGTATTCTACAGTATTTAATGGTGAAGTTAAAATATAATCCAGTCTACAATGGTATTGATGCCTCCTGAAAAATATGTAAAACTCCATTCTAAAGGATTAAGTGTTCCCCATGTTTTTCGTAGAACATAATCCTCTAAAAGGTTTAACATTTGGTTATATTTTACACTCTACTTTTTCCTCTATCTCTTTTAAATTTTTTACCTCTTGCATTAATATTTAAATCTTCCCCATTATTAGTTTCAAATACATTAATTCCCCTCTATACAAATGCCTCAGTAATTTTGCAAGAACTACAGTTGTTATTTGTTAGTTGAACAAACCAATCAGTGGTGGGATTCAGCCAGTTCGCACCACTTCGAGAGAACCGGTTGTTAACTTTCTGAGCAGTTTGGTGAACTGGTTGCTGGAAGAAATCATTAGGGCAGAGAACCGGTTGTTAAATTATTTGAATCCCACCACTGAAACCAATGCAAATGAGTAGGACACAAATAAGTATATCTTGAATATATAGAAATCTATTCTTATATTTTGGGGGCTTTTTTTCATCTAAATTCACCACTATTTGTTCTAATGAGAACAGATGTTTCTTTTGATTTATTTCACCCTGGAGTAAAATATTGTTTGACATAAAGTTTGCCAAAACAGTTACATTTTGATTTTCACACCTTTCTTTTTAAGTCCTAGGCTTCTTGAATCAGAGGTATTAGAGAGAATAAATAGTTTATAATATTTTAACCCCTGGACATTTAAACATACTCTTTTAAGTATATATGTCATAAAAATAAACTGAAATAGAAAACAGAAAAAATATAACAGTCAAATTCAAATTCAATTCTTTATTGTCAGTGTACAACATGTGCACAATGAGATTGGCTGAGCCTCCCTTAGTGCACCCCCCGCCAATACAATACAACTCACAGTGAAAGACAGAAAATCCCTAACCCAGTGAATCCTACTAACAAACACACAATTCTATTGCACCAATGTGAACATATAGCACGTCACACTGGCCCTGCAAATCAATCATACTTTGTTGTTATGAGATTATTTCGCATTCAGGAGTCTGACAGCCCAGGGGATAAAAACTGTTCTTTAGCCTGTTGGTATGACTGGCTATGCTTCTATATCTCCTACCCAATGGTAGGAGAATAAAGAACTAGGATGTGAGTCATCCCTGAGGATTTTCCTCACTTTTCTAAAGCAGTGAGCCCTAGCGATGTCATCTTGTGGTATCAGGAAACAGCCCACAATGTTTTATGCTATGCTCACCAGCCTCTGTAATGTCCTTCTATCCACCACTGTCAAGCTGGCATATCACATTGTAATGCAATAAGTGAGGATGCTTTCTATTGTGGACTGGTAAAAGGAGGTCATCAGTTGTTGTTCCACCTTGGTTTTCCGCAAGACCTTTGGAGTGCTGTCCTATCTGCCACTGTGCAATTGGCAAACCATATAGAGGTGCAGTAAGTTAAGATACTCTCTATGGTGCAGCAGTAGAAGGTTACCAGCAGTTTTTCATTCAGTTCTTGTTTCCTGAGAAGTCTCAGGTAGCATAATCTCAGTTCTTGCATGGCTTGCAGCTTTGACATAGAATCTGAAGTGCTATGCAGTCTTAGATTTTTTACAAAAATAACTCACTTAATTACATAACTCTTTCCACGGAGTAATTCTTTCTACTTCCCTTATTTTTCATTGGGATCATCATCCCAATATTATCCCAGTACCTTTACATTTTCTCATTTTATGAGACCTCATGCAATGAAGGAACTATATACTCCTAACCCCTAAACTGAAGCTTCTTTATGCTTTACTTGCTACATTAAATTACATGCTAAGCCCTAAAGTCATAAAAATTGCTTTGAAAAAGGTAGCCCAATGCATTCCTTAAGTTGAATTGCTTTTTCAAAAGGGATGAACATAAAATTACAGGTGTGCTTTTTAAAAACTGAAAGCAAACACATTATGTTTTAGAGTTTAATTTTCCACAGAATTGAAATGCAGAATATTTTAAATAGTCTGGGTTTCAGTTGAAAAGTTGGGGTGAGGGGAGGGATTTGTATAGTGAGTAGGGTAAATCTGGTATATGATGCTCCCTCTATTTCTGCATGGTCTGTGCTGGTCCACCTCTTAATCTTCTCAACATCTTTGTTTCCCTTCCCTACTTATCTTAGCTGCTGTCATTCATTTTCAAGCATGGCATGCCAAATATACCTGTTCCTGATCTTTCAAAGAACTGGACATTGGTTTAAGTCTTCCACATTAATTAGTATGACACTAAGAACCTCTTATGTCTCCTTCCATTCTCTTAAAGAGGCAGTGTTAATGAGGAAACCTAGGAATTTACAGAATAACAGAGTTGGAAGGAACCTTAGAGGTCTTCTGGTCCAACCTCCTGCTCAAGTAAGAGGCCCCATACCATTCCAGACAAATGACTATCCAGTCTGTTCTTAAAAACCTCCAGTGATGAAGCATCCAGAACTTCTGAAGGCAACTTCTGTTCCATTGATTGATTGTTCTCACTGTCAGGAAATTTCTCCGTATTCTAGATTGGATCTCTTCTTGTCCAGCCTCATGTGCTTTGGAGAATAAGTTGTCCCCCTCTTTTTTCTGACAGCTCTTAGATTTTGGAACACTGGTCTCATGCACCCCCCCAGTCCTTCTCTTCTAGACTAAATATACCCTGTTCCTGCAATTTCCCGAAATAATTACGATTTGCAGAATTTGCCACCCAAATGATACCAGAATAATTTCATTCTCCAATCCCTTCGTGTTCATGCCACTTTGAAATATATTCAGGTTACTTTTGGAAGACTTTATACACATCCTATTCTAGGCTAGTTGGATAATAGTAAATGCCAACCACAATCTTATATCTATTTCTTGTCTTATTTAACAAAGAATCTTCTGCTTGTCAATATCATGTTTAGGACAGGAAAAGCAAAGTTTAGCAAGTAAGAGCAGAACTTCTCTTAGGGTGTCCTTTAAAAAATTAAAGTCAAGATATTGACACTCCATGTAATTTATTCACTAAAAGATCATCAGATGAAAATTTAGTTCAGTTTACTTTCAAGAAAAATACCCAATCAGCAGTGCTTTTATGGTATTGGTGATGTGCCACCTAGTAAAAAGTGAGTCAATTTGCTTTCCAGATTCAAAAGTTACAGCAGCTTATCTAAGAAATAAAAGTAGGTTAGATAAATGCTTTACTGATTGTCCCACTATTGTCTGTTGAAATAACATTTTAAGAAACAATTAGAGTAAATAATTAAAGTTTCAAAAATAAGAAAGAATGATGTCTGATCCACTCTAAAAACAAAACAATTGTCTGGCCCTGGAAATGTAGGCAAAATAATTTTACATTGGTTTGATTAATTTAACTTGTTCTGCCTTTATATATTTTAATTATTCTTACAATAACTTCAATAAGGTAAAATAAAAAATGATTCTTTTATGTTTTTTATTTAAAGTACTAAGTCATCTAAATCTTGAATAAGACATTATCATTCTAAATGTAGGGTTCTATTTTGGGATTTCTGGTTTTTATTACGGAATTCTTAAGTTTGATTCTTAAGGTGGGGTATAAATAGTCAGGGAAGGCAGAACCTGCACCACCTATGTCATTAATTTGGATTTCTGAACAGGAATGGATACTTTTAACATAGTAACAACATAGCTAAATCTCTATGGAGATTCTCTTATCCAGATCATGGTTGTCCCAAAGGTGCTTTTTCAAGAGGCAACTGGAGTTTCTTTGTTTTTCCTTGAAAATATTTCGCTTCTCATCCAAGAAGCTTCTTCAGCTCTTGGATGAATAGGCTAAAGAAGCTTCTTGGATAAGAAGAGAAATGTTTCAAGAAAAAACAAAGAAACTCCACTGTGGGACAACCATGAGCTGGATGAATGAGAATCTCCATAAATACAACAACAGCACTTCCTCCATTTCCATTTCTTGTTCATTTTGTAAAAATTGTATGTCTTACTTATGACTGCCACCAGTTCTGTTTGCTTACTTACACCATTAATAAAATGCTTTTCTGATTTTTCCTCTCTCTTTTGCTGGTCTCCCATTAGCTACATACAAAATCTTCCTGTAGAATGAAAATTTGTTTGGGAGTCTCCCTTAAAGAAAGCAAACTTCTAAAACATCTCCAGGATTAAGAATGGCTTGTTTTTAATTGGAGCCAGTGATGTATGTAAACTCTGAGTATATTTACCACAAAATATGGATTTCTGGAATTAAGTAATGAAGCCATTAGTTAAGGAATTGTAAAAACAAATTTATTAGATTTTTCAGTTTATGGAAGCATATACATAACATTTTGCTCTTATTTTTAGAACAATTCTATAGTTGGCTCTATTGTATTCTAAGATTATTGATTTCACATGAATGACTTGGACTGGATTCTAATGGTAAGGAAACTGCTTGTCTATATAATCTAATTTAGCAGGATGAAAAAAAGAATGTTACTTATCAGTAGGTCAAGACCTATTCATTCTCACTCTCCAGTGCAATACAGGAAATATTGGATTTCAGTTACAGGGCAGCTGATTCCAATTAGATGTTATAAGAACTTTTTGAATAATAGGAGCAACTTGATAGTAAAATCAATCAAGTAGAATGAGGACAGCCTCTCTCAATTGGACTTTCTGAACTGATCATGGAGTTAGATCTTTATGATTCTGTAAGAAAGACCTAACTAAGACTCAAGTCAGTTCTTGCAAAAAAAAAAATCTCTTTCACAAGAGTCTTTTTTTAGAACTGTCTTACTGATTCAATGCTCTCAGTTTTTATCATTGAAATGTCAATAATTTGAGAAAAGAGTGAAATTTTGAAAGACCTTACTATTTTCTAAACTGCTGGAACTTCAGGAGAGTCTTCCACCAACTGATTTATTGACTTCACAATAACATAAACATTAAGAAAATGACATCTTTGGTAAAAGGTTACTGGCTCAAAATCCCTTTTGATGTAGTAACTAGAGTTTCAGTACCATTGGCAATTCTTTTTATCTAAGTAATTAGCATCTATAGTTAGTCTGCAAGAGAGGGCCACTTAAAGATTGCCTTTTTTAGAAGATCTCTTTGTCAGAAGCAAGAAAACCTTCTTCAGACTCTCTCTAAAGCTGAGGAATGTTAACTTTGCTATTGATCCCACTAAAAGTAGTCTAAATGGCATTCTGCAAGAATCCTCCCTATCTTTACAATGTATCTAGACTTACTTTAGAAAATGAGAGACTACTGAAAAACAGTGAGAGATAATCCTGGTCATGGATAGGTTGATACAATATACTGACTAGGCTACCACCAGATTGAATAGTTTGTGGTTCACGTTGCTAAAGGAACTCCTGTTTTAGCAGTTTCTCAAATATAAGTCATGTTAAACCATTACATGGTTTATAAATCTGGGTGCAGAATGTTACATTAATACGGGAATTGTGTTTTATCTACCTGGATTTGATTCATTGTATGAACACAATGTTGTTCTCACTGTTGCTTCTGCAGGAAATCTGGGGACTTCAGACTGAAAACATGAGACATAAGTTCTTCATTTCTAGGAAAAGGGAAATTAAAAGCAGTTCTCCAAGGTTCCTTAATCCAGCTGCACTGTACAGGAATAAATGCTAATGCCCAGGTTTAATTTCTTCATGCTACCAACTCAATTATGCCAAAGGAAAGGCAAGAAAGTAATAAGACTTTTTATGCTGCACAGTTGCTGAAACAGGTCCTATCAATATATACAATTGAAATAGTTGTATATTCCCCTTTCATTGACTATTCTTTTGTGGTTTCCCCAGGGGTGACTTTTAAATGCCAAGTCCACATGTATAGCAACAGCAACAGCAGCAACACCTACAACATAATAGTAGTGTTGCTATGAAACTATTTGTTGATAGTAATCAACAAACTCACAATAAATTTAAAAGCTATCTCCTTGGCTTTTACCAAATTCATCTAATTTGAAAGTGCACAAATTGCAATCTAGGAGTTGCATACTTTTTCTTATCTATAAAAAAAATAATTTGTAGTTTGTAGCATTCAGATAATCTTGCCCACTTATCCCATGGGACATATGACCATATTGAAAGTAGGAAAAAAAAGAGTTATGCAGTTTATAATGGGAGGCAACCAAGCATTCGGTGACCACCAGTCGGCTGATTAAGTGAACTGCATGCATGAGTAAGTCCATGTAATGGTGAAGAAAGCTTTTTTTCCCTCTTATTCCCAGTGATCATGTTCAACATTGTTTGAAAAAGACACTTAAGGGAGAAGAGGAATAAATGTCTCTGTATGTGAAGAAATGCCCATATACACAAATGGTTCAACACAAAAATGCAGCTGTCAAGCCAACAATTACAGTGATTCTTGGATATAAACATATTTTCCACTCAGACCCATCCCTCACCAAGCAGACAGAAACTTAACTAGAAGACAGCAATGTTGCCAACTATTTTTGATCATTTCAACATTTCTTTTGACTAGTGTCTTTACAGTGATTCCTTCTACAACCCCAAATAAAAGCAGAAGCTTTTAAAGAACTGTCTAAGGTACTGAATCAAATAAGTTTACTCCACTTTACAACAACAGTTAGTATTACTTTTTAGGTGATCCAATAAATGTAAGCTTCTGTTCTCCTGAATATCAAAACAGGAAATGGTATATTAAAAATAGTTGATCTAAAAATGGCATTACCTCTGTTGTTTTACTCTGGTTTGTTGCACAGTCATCAGTATCCCCTTATCAAGTCCTTCCTAACAACAAAAAATATTTGTGGTTCTCTAGTTACTCACAGACTTTAGAATTGATGGTTCTCATGTGGATTTGCTTAAAGATATACTCACATCCTTAAAGACTTAGCAACCAGAAAAGAGAGATTTGGGTTTCTCACGCATCAATTTTGCTGATTTTGACTTTTGTTCTAAATAGTTTCTGAATGAGTTCCACAGAATCTCCTACATAAAAGTGTTCTTCACTCATAACAGTGACTGATGTACATTTTTAAAAATAAAAATATCTTCCAGATAAATAATGAAAAAATCCTTGTATGCTGCTTTCAAATTAATGCCCCTGAGCACAGGATTAAGGATTAAGAGGAGCAGAGAAAAAACAATTTGTACCTATGAATAGATTTGACTTTTTGTATGCCTCTCCAAGATCTAAGCAATGGTGCTTGTACTGTAAAATAAGTGCTCCTTATTTTGAGGTGAGGTGGGCCGGTTGCTTTCATGGTGTGGAGACAATAACTTAGTCCTTAACACCAATAAGACCAAGGAGCTTATAGTGGACTATAGAAGGAATAGATCAGATATCCAGCCCTTAGTTATCAATGGACCAAGTGGACCAAGTGGCTATTTTTAAATTTCTGGGTGTTATCATAAAAGAGGACCTGACCTGGGGTGCTCACATTGCAGCACTGGCCAAAAGGGCCCAGCAGAGATTATACAACCTGAGACTTCTCAGGAAACAACAATTTAATGAAAAACTGTGGTGACCTCCTACCGATGCACTATAGAGAGTTTGCCAATTGGCAGATAGGACAGCACTCCAGAGGGTTAACTTCATTGCCCAGAGGATCATTGGTTGTCCTCTCCCTTCTTTGGAAGAACTTTATTGTTCCTGCTGCCTTAAGAAACATTCTTAAAGATCCATCTCATCCTGAGCACCTTTTTGTTTTTGAACTGTTACCGTCTGGCAGATGATACAGGACAATAAAAACAAGGACAAATCAGCTGAAAAACAGCTTCTATCCCGGAACAGCAACTATACTGAATTCTAATGTATAGTGCAATATTAATGTAATATCAGGGATTTTCAATTCAATTGTATAGAATGTGAAGGGTGTTTGTTTTGTTTTATTTTTTTATGTATAAAATACACTGAAGGTGGCATTTAATTTTGTTGTACAAGGTGCAATGACAATAAAGTAAACTTAACTTCTACTTTTTTCATTAAAAATGTAGATTTGTGCATACAACGAACAAACATTGTACAATCTCAATTCTAACCATATTTTGTAAATGGGAATGGAAACTTGGCTTCAGGAAAACACAAAATAAAGAAAATTCATGGTGGATGCTCCTTCAGTTAAGTGTTTTTCATTTTGACTTTTTAGATGCTTACCCACCTTGTGTTTCAAGCAATACTGGCACATTGAAGCTTTAATTAGTTCATCATACAGATTCCATAGTTCTTCTGTCTCATTTCATTTCAAACACATGGTGCTTTTAATCAATAAATGAATATGATAACATTAGCAGTGCATCCAAAACCATTCATTGACAGGGTATGTGAGAAAGAAATATAAAATATTCAGTCAAATTCCTACTTGAGATTTGGGGAGCCAATGCACTGCATAAACCAAAGGGTTGCATACCTGGTGAGAATTGATGTCCTTTAGAATACTGTTACCTATTTTGGAGTTTTATAATCCTTATAATGGTGCCAGCATAGTTAGTCCTTGCATCCTTAACTGGAACACATCTTTCAGAATGAAATAATCAGGTTTGCCATCTTTATTAATAATGAATAAATAAAACAACATCTTCTGCTAAGTACTCGTTTGCTTCATCCCTTTAAAAGGCAATTCTGAAAATTGCTCTTGAGGCAAGTATGTCTGATTATTGTTAAGGCAAAATAGAAATATGAATGAGCATTTGGGTCAAGAACAGTTATGTAGTTACATTATAATGTCAGCTGACTCATATCCAGTTTTTAATCCCTTTTGTTTGATTTTTAACCATTCCACTTTGTAGTGGACAACATATGTGTATATAAATATTTTCACTGTTTTTGTAAAGGAAAGTAGGGTAACCCTTATTTGACTTTGGGTGATGGTGGTAATTAAAGTTGTTCCATTGAAGGGTACAAATTCACATCAGTCATAGTCCCACCATTTCATAGGTGGGAAATGTCTCAATCATCAGTCTCTCTAAACTTGGGACAAGATTATAGGAATTATAATCCCAAAAACTGGCTTGCCTCAAAGTTGTAGGAAGGTGTATTGGAATATTTAGCCAAAACAAAACAGAGATAAATCTTATTTGAGTTGATATTGGTGTAATCAGCTTCAGTTATTAGCACATTCTGCTAATGGCCTATGTCAGTGTTCCAAGTAATGCACCCATAGAAAGCATAACTCCGAGGCAGGCATATTCCTTAAAAAAAAAAAAACAATTTATTGGATACATCATATTGGCACAACTGGTAAAACCAACTCTGAAAGTTCCCACAGTCTTCACCTAATTAAGAAGTGAAAGTTTCCCCTTCCCCCCAAGTCATCAGTCACTTTGTCCAATAGAGGTGCTGGCCGGTTGCTTGGTACCCCAGCACCTGTTGGAATGTCCTTGGTTCCTACAGGAACACTTTTTGTTTTGACTACATACTCCAGCTTTCTAATTTCCCCCCTCCCTATCCCGTCTTCTGCCTTGTGGTAACCCTGACACCTCAAAGATGGCCTCAACCAGGTTTGATTCATGGTTGATAGCCTATTTTGAACAAAGTCTTCAGTCTCTACAATACACGACATGTATGTATAATTTATACAGAAAATATATATGTCACCCACTCTCTTAATGCATATTATTCTGCAATAAGTAGCAATTTGAACACAAATTTCTCTAATACATTCATGTTTCTATCCAATTTCCCTTAATACTTCTTTTATAAATGTGCCAATAGTGGTTTGCATTAAAATGTACCTTTCATCTTACTTAGGAACTTAATATCCAGTGATTGGTTTTCCTGCTTTCAAATCTTTTACAATGCAAAGTTCTCTGTTTATAGACAATGGGAAAAGAAGGGAGGGTGGAATATGAAATTTATGGATTGCTCTCTGTCTCTATATAGAAGGATTCTAAGCAATATCAACTTCTTAAATGTCAAGTGTTTATAATTTCTTAACACTTAAATACAACAATACTGAAGATCGTTTTATGTAGACCCTGACATTAAATCCTTTCATAATTGTTCAAATTTAAGACTCTTGGGATACATATATTTGCCTGATACATTTTAGTAATAACTGATTATGCAACAAGGCAAGAAAATATACAGTTTTGGGGATGATTACTAGCCAAGCATTTGGGAGATTAAAAATGTTGGGTTTTGAATCTGAGATGCTTAGATTATGTAGTGACAGGATAATTCTTCCTAACAAAGTGAGGAAAAGATTATAACTTAACAATGCTGAAAAATCTGAATTCAGAATTCCTCCAATTTTCAATCAATTCTCAATATTAAGATTCAGTAAGCCATGGTCAAGAAAATTGTTTCTTAATCTGGGTTTATGTAAATCAGCTGCAATTGTTCTTGCTACAGAAACACTACTTGCTTCTTCAAGACAGAGCAACAATGCAATTTACCCCTTCGAGGCACTTTGTATTATGCTGAAATCCTCTTCCTCCACAGAAGCCTTTTCCCCCACTATGAAATGCTGTAGGAAACCAGTGAAGAAATGTGAAGCAAGGTATTAACTTGGTTTTACACTGAAGGAAAACAACACTTCATAGCCTACAAGTCAGTGTTGGCTTCTGGCAACTTCCTGGACAAGTCCCTGCAGTTTTCTTGGCAAGTTTTCAGAAGTGGTTTGCCATTGCCTTCTTCCTAGGGCTAAGAGAGACTAACTGGCCCAACGTTACCCAGTTGGCTTTGTGGCCAAGACAGGCTTAGAATTAATGAGCTTGGTTCTTTAGCCACTAGCCTGGTTCCTTAGCCACTCCAGCAAACTGTCTCTACAGCTTTGCATAGTCCTAATGGTATTAATCTATAATTCTCCAAGAATTGTAGTACTTGTATGAAACATAGACTGCAAGTCTACTTTTCTTTCTCCATCCCCTTCTTGTCCTTTGGCTTGCCTCGCCAATATTTAGGGGAAATATGAACGAATTTGGAAATTAAAGTTTATTTTATTTGGAGACTTGGTGAGTCAACCGGAATCAGTTTGAATTTCTTCATCATTCTGAATTTCTCATACAGAATGCACTTTTACAGTATTCTCTGGGAAAGTGCTGCTACTTCTGAGTCTAAATATAAAAAATATATAAAATCCTTAATTTAGCTAAGGGCAAGAACTCAAAAGAAATAAGATTTATATAGAAATGTGAGGTTATCTTGAAGATGCCAAATCAATTTTTGCAGTCTTAACGTTTATATCATTGCTGGCATTATTTCAAAGAACAGCTTAAAGGAGTATGTATTTATTGAGGGGAGAACCTTCCACTGGTACTGCCAATCTTATATTATATTTGGGCATTGCCAAAGGAAAAAGTATCTACAAAGGATGTAATAGCGGCTTTCCAGGTAAATAACAGTTTGAAATAATTCAAAATAGACAAGTTTTTAAAAGAAAGGATAACTCTCAGAACAACTTCACCAGACTTATGATTCTTGAAGGAGGTATTGTTAAGCATAAAAATAGGCCTAATGTTGTGGCATAAAAGCAAAATTATTTTATTTGTCAGATTTTATTATAGATTCAGTCTGAAGGAGCCCAAGGCTGAGAAGAACTAAACTTTATTGTGGTTTTTCTTTAGAAGAAAAGGACCCCAAACAAGGGAAAAGCAAATACTTGTATAGATGTTGAGGGTTACAAGATGTGAAATCATAGGATCTGATTTGTTGGCTAATTTGGAAAAGGTAGGCAGGTCTTTGTCATCATACCTGGAGTTACTTGTATTATTAGACAAAATGGGCTAACAATACAAAATGTCAGATGGATAGTAGAGCTGAAGAAAAGGATTGTTAAAGGAGATAGAATGTAGAGGTCACCCACTGATAGCAATAGTAATAGATTATTATATATTATATTATAATTATATTATAATTATATAGATTGCTTTGCAGCCCTCTCTAAGTGGTTTATAGAGTCAACATATTGTCCCCAACAATCTGGGTCCTCATTGTACCCACCTCGGAAAGATGGAAGGCTGAGTCAATCTTGAGCCTGGTGGGATTTGAACTACCAAATTGCAGGCAGCCTACAGTCAGCAGAAGTAGCCTGCAGTACTGCACTCTAACCACTGTACCCCCAAGGTTCATGATGGCAGGTTTGAGATTTCTCTAGGTTGCAGTTCCCAAAGTTGGTAGGGCTGTCTTTTGGCTATATTGTAAGGTGATGAGGAGGCTTCTGTTCTTTGGTTAGATGGGATGGTGGTCAGGAGGCTTTATGTTGGACAGGGCAGATCAATTTGTGTCTGATGGGACTAGAGAAAGAGATGAAGTCAGACAGTGAGGGAAAACATGCAGCCTCCATTTTGATTGTTATATTTATTCCATTCACCACAATTTAATTGACAGATGATTCAGGGTAGCTAACAATCAATAAAATAAATACTATAATTTAAGATGATTAAAAGTAACTTTCCTTTGTAGAGTAAAAACTAAAAAAATGTAAAAATTATCATTTTCAAACAGGATCATATTGTATCCTGGGCCAGTGAGAAAGAAAACAAAGACCCAGGTATTCAACACTTTGCAAAGGGCTGGGAAGGTTGGGACCTCCAAATTTTGGGAGATGTAGTGCTCCATAGGACATGAGCCACAACAAAGAATATATGCTTCCTGCTGTCTATTATATATCATCATTAAATAGAAAATCTTCCTTCCTTCCTTCCTTCCTTCCTTCCTTCCTTCCTTCCTTCCTTCCTTCCTTCCTTCCTTCCTTCCTTCCTTCCTTCCTTCCTTCCTTCCTTCCTTATTTCCTTCCTTCTCAATGAAGTTGACACCATCTTTTTCAGGCTCTATCCTCACCCTATCTAACCCTTGGGGGATGAACCAGTTCTTTACAGCCTTCTGGAAGGCCAAAAGGGTAGGAATTTGCTGATTTTCAGTGGAAATGAGATCTAAGTGAGTGCAACATTTACAAAAAATGAAATTGAAAACATATCCTGACAGAGAGGAGCTGCTATGGTAAGGACCACATAAAGGAAGGGACCAGTAGTTCCCACCTCTATTCAATGTGGTGGAACAGGCAGGGAAAAGCAGTGCCACAATAGATAACTAGCACTTTGATTTGAACCTGGAATTCCACTGGGAGTCACAATAGAGATATTACATGGTTAGATCAAGTTGCATCCATAACTACCAGTGCCACTATGTTCTGGACCAGTTGCAACTTCCAAACAGTCTTCAAGGCAGTTCTATTTTGGATGCATTATTCACAAAATCTTAATGAGCTATGGTGCTTTAAGGAAGAGTTCTTAAGGTCTCAAATGCCATGAAGAATTGTGAAAGTTATTAGTATCCAGCTCTATTTCTATCACATCATGATTGGTTGATTGCATTTACACCATGTTCTTGAGAGCTCAAGTTGGTGTACACAAGAGGCTTCCTTCACTTTAACTTTACCATAAGAATTTGAGATAGATTGAGATAGATGGATTAGTGAAAACAATTGGTCCCAAAACACCCACCAAGCTCCAGCATGGAAGAATTAGGACATTCCCTCTGATAATTCAAACAGTAATATTAAATTTGAATCCAATGTCAGTTTATTATCTCCTAATCAAATCTATCTCTCAGGTTTATTGAGAAGATAAATCAGGGAGATGGAAAACTATCTGCATGACCCTGAGCTCTTGGAAAAAAAGTAATATATTGTATAAATGCAATCACTGAATAAATACAGAAATAAATATGTGTGCAGGGTTTCATATACATACTGTACTTTTATCTCTTTTTCCATCTTGTCATGTACAAAACATCCATGGTCCACTTAGCCATCTGATTGGAGACAAAGATGATACCTCACTCTTCAGATAATCAGGAGGAAAAAAAAAGAAAAGAAAAGGGAAAGTATCACAGGAAAATGTTTTTCCTTCTATTACTTCTTTCTTGAGCAGTTTTATTTTACTACTCTTAGCTCAATCCAGAACACAAAACATTCCAAAGTCTCTCTGTCTCTCTGTGTGTGTCTCTGTCTCTGTTTCTCTCTCTGTCTCTATGTCTGTATTTCTGTCTGTCTTTCTGTCTGTCTGTCTCTGTGTTTTTATATATATATGTGTGTGTGTGTGTGTGTGTGTGTGTGTGTGTGTGTGTGTAAGGTTTTTGAGCTGATAATTTTTAAATAATAAATAAGGGAGACTAGTATAGATCTATTTCGAGCTAGTTAGTTCTCTTCAGCTAGCCATACCCTTACTGGGATTCAAACCAGGGAAGTATTACATGTGAGGCAGTTGTAATTGCCACTACACCACTGGCTCTCTCCTTATCAGCAGATATATATACTTTGTGTTACAACACCCTGTTAAGCCCCAATTAAGGGAGAAAGCATACAATTAAGGGAGAAAGCATACTGCTTTCTTTTCTGTCTTTCGGCTCATCACCAGAGACCATCACCAGAGACCATACCGACAGAAAGCTATTTGTTTCGTTGTCTTTTCTTTACATGTGTGTAAGGTTTTTAAGCTGATAATTTTAAATAATAAATAAGGGAGACTAGTATAGATCTATTTCGAGCTAGTTAGCTCTCTTCAGCTAGCCATACCCTTACTGGGATTCGAACCAGGGAAGTATTACATGTGAGGCAGTTGTAATTGCCACTACACCACTGGCTCTCTCCTTATCAGCAGAAGCAGGGGAATAAGTATATACTTTGTGTTACAACACCCTGTTAAGCCCCAATTAAGGGAGAAAGCATACTGCTTTCTTTTCTGTCTTTCGGCTCATCACCAGAGACCATACCGACAGAAAGCTATTTGTTTCGTTGTCTTTTCTTTACATGTGTGTAAGGTTTTTAAGCTGATAATTTTAAATAATAAATAAGGGAGACTAGTATAGATCTATTTCGAGCTAGTTAGCTCTCTTCAGCTAGCCATACCCTTACTGGGATTCGAACCAGGGAAGTATTACATGTGAGGCAGTTGTAATTGCCACTACACCACCTGGCTCTATCCTTATCAGCAGAGGCAGGAGAATAAGTATATACTTTGTGTTACAACACCCTGTTAAGCCCCAATCAAAAGACAGAAAAGAAAGCAGTATGCTTTCTCCCTTAATTGGGGCTTAACAGGGTGTTGTAACACAAAGTATATACTTATTCCCCTGCCTCTGCTGATAAGGATAGAGCCAGGTGGTGTAGTGGCAATTACAACTGCCTCACATGTAATACTTCCCTGGTTTGAATCCCAGTAAGGGTATGGCTAGCTGAAGAGAGCTAACTAGCTCGAAATAGATCTATACTAGTCTCCCTTATTTATTATTTAAAATTATCAGCTTAAAAACCTTACACACACACACACACACATATATATGTTTTCGGAGGTTTTTGCGGGTATTTGTATGTGGATCTTTGGTTCTTCGGGTTTTCTCCCGCGTAGAATTGGAAGTATCTAGGTGACGTTTCGATGAAGTCATCTTCAGGCTTGTGTCTTCGGCCCTGTGCTTCTCGGAGTAATGTGAGCTTGCAGCTGCTTCTTCCTTTTAACTGCTAGTGGGGGTGTGACTTGATTGGGTGGGGGCTTGGCTGTATTCTGATTGGGTGGAGGTGTGTTCTCATTGGTTGGGGGGTTGGCTGTGTTCTGATTGGTTGGGGGGTTGGCTGTGTTCTGATTGGCTAGGGGTGTGTTCTGTTCAGGTGGGGGCTTAGTTGTGCTCAGAACAATCAATCAGAATAAACCAATCAGAACACAGCCAAGCCCCCACCCAATCAAGCCACCCCCACTGACAGTTAAAACAAAGAAACAGCTGCAAGCTCACATTACTCCAAGAAGCACAAAGCCGAAGACACAAGCCTGAAGATGATGAATGAGACTTCATCGAAACGTCGCCTAGATACTTCCAATTTTATGCGGGAGAAAACCCGAATTACCAAAGAACCACATACAAATATCTGCAAAAACCTCAGAAAAAATATATATATATATACTGTATATATTTGTTTTCGTAGATTTTCACGGGTACAGGCATGCAGGTCTTGGTGTGTTCGGATCTTTTCCCGTGTAAGATTGATATTATCTTGGCAACGTTTAAGATTAAGATTCCCGTGTAAGATTGATATCTTGGCAACGACGCTCCCATAGAGTCGGCTTCCTCGGGGTGCCGCCGGCTGGACGGCTGGTGACCCCGAGGATGCGGGCCTTCTCATTGGGGGCACACTCCCTCTGGAACGAATTACCCCCGGAGATGAGGACCATCCCTGATCTCCTGACCTTCCGCCGTGCGTTGAAAACCCATTTATTTCAGCAAGCCGGTCTGGCCTAGGGGTTTTTAGAGCTTTTAATTTGGTTTTTAACTTTCTTAATCCCTTATTTTTAATCTTTTGATATGGCCAATGTATTTAATTCTTTTAACTTTTAAATATTGTATTTTTATTTCTATATGTGTATTTTATCTTGGCTGTTCACCGCCCCAAGTCCCTTTGGGAGAGGGGGGCGTTATATAAATTTAAATAAATAAATAAATAAACGTTTCGACGAGATCTCACTCGCCATCTTCAGGCTGATGCTTTCAGCTTCGTGCTGTGGGAGCAAAGTGTGATCTGAGCTGCTGTCTCCCTATATATACTGGTGGGGAGGTTGGCTGTGTTGTCATTTCTTGATTGGTTGATGGAGTTGATGTTTGCTGATTGGCTGGCTTTTTCTTAAGAATATGTGTGGCTGAGGTATTGGCTGTGTGTCTATCAGCCTCCTGTGTTGTAACAACCTGGGTAATGGGCTGTGTGATAACCTTTTTAGACAAAGAAGAAAAAAATGCCCTACAAGCCCTAAAAAAATGACAGCAACATTATCATACTTCCAGCAGATAAAGATAATGCCACAGTAGTATTGAACAAAAAAGACCATGAAACAAAATGGGCAGACCTACTACAAGACTCCACATACAAACCCATAAACACTCACCCAACCACATATCTAGAAAAAAGAAAATCATACCCAGCAACATTAGCAAAGAGATCCAACAGAAGATCATCCCAAGAGAAAATTCTTCCCGATGCCCCAAATTATACGGCCTCCCCAAAATACACAAAGAAGGTGTACCTCTAAGACCCATAGTCAGCTCCATAGGAGCATCATTACAAAACCTGGCCAAATACCTAGCAAAACAACTACAGCCCCATGCTGAAGCAGCAGTTTCGCATGTACAAAACTCATACCACTTCTTAGAAATGATCAAAAATCTACATGTGGAACAAAGAGATCTGTTCGATGTGGTTTCACTATTCACCCAAGTCCCAGTGAAAGAAACCGTACAAATAATCAAAAACAAATACAAATCACCCAAGCACCTCATGGAACTAACAGAACACTGCTTAACCAACATATATTTCATATACAAAGGACAAAGATACAAACAGATAGAAGGAGCCCCCATGGGATCCCCGCTGTCACCCGTTATTGCGAATCTGTTCATGGAAGAATTCGAATCCAGAGCCCTGGCAAATGCCACCCACAAACCCAATATATGGCTAAGATACATCGATGACACATTTGTTATTTGGCCCCATGGAAAAGAAAACCTAAACAATTTCCTAACACAACTAAACAGTATACACCCCAAAATCAAATTCACCTTGGAAATAGAAACAAACAAACAATTACCATTCCTAGATGTACTAATCTACAAAAAAACAGATGGCACACTAGGACACACCATATACCAGAAGAAAACACACACCAACCGCTACCTAAACGCTCAATCCCACCACCACCCAGCACAAATAAATTCTGTAGTCCAAACACTAATTACCAGAACCAAACGCCTGGCAGACAAGGAACACATAAACACATAAACTGAACTATGCAACCTGACCAAAATACTGATAGCTAACGGCTTCCACAAAAATAAAATCACGAACCTGATCCACAAAAACATACTGAAACACAATAGAGACCCAAAAGATGAACAAACCTATGGAACAGCTGTCCTGCCCTACATAAGAGGAACAACAGACAAAATCAGCAAGATACTACGCAGGCACTTCATCAAGACTGCCTTCAAAATGAACAAAAAAATAGCAGCCATCCTATGAAACCCCAAAGATAAAATTGACCTAGAAAACCAAGGCATATATGAAGTGACCTGTACATCATGTCCTGCCACATACTGTACATAGGACAAACCAACAGAAGGATAAGTACCCGCCTTGAAGAACACAAGAATGTGATAAAAAAGCTGGAACACACTTCCTCACTAGTCTAACATATGAAGGCCACAGGTCATAGCATCAACATCAATGGCTAAATAAACCCTAGCTGCTATAGAAAACCCCGGCTACAGAATTATCAGAGAAGCCATAGAAATTGATAAAAGACCTAATAGTATGAATAAAAGAGATGACTCCACCAGATTATTAATCATCTGGAAGCCTGCACTCACCAACAAAAAAATCTCTATACCACAATCCAGGCAAACACCTGGATACAAACAGACCCCCCCCTAATACCTCCAGCCCAAACATGCCCCAGCCATCTACCCAAATAAAACCTAGCTTCCTAATAAATAATTTTCGGCCATTTACAAGAAACCAAGCTGCACTAAGAAACCCCAATGCACAAAACACAATGTTGCCAACCAGTCAAAAACACAGCAACTCGAAGACAAATAAAAACAGACCTAAACTTCCAGCCAATCAAGATGAGGAAAAAACCATTCAAATATAACAGAAAGCCAGCACCAAATTCAAACAAAAAACGACTGCCAAGCCTGGCACACAAAATTAAAAAGAACCTAATACACAAGCCTGAGGATGGCAGATGAGATTCTGCTGAAACATCACTATAATAAAAGCACACATATTACGTGGGAAAATATCCGAAGAAACCTAAATACCACACATACACACACACAACACACACACACACACGCATGCACACACACAAAGCACTGGCATTGATAAACTGGTCACTTATTTACTTGTAAGGAAGGTGAAAGTAACTCAGATTCAAATGCATAAAAAAAATCCTCAGCAGACCCATTCCCTTTGACATTTATGTTAATAGAAGAAAAGGAAATAATAAAAGGCGGTGGAAGAGACAGAGGAGAAAAGGCTGATAACAGATCTATCATATTTCAGCATGCCAAACCAAAGTACTCTGAAGAAATCAAACTACAGTAAAACTGGAATCTTCTCCAGGAAGATATTGGCAGAAACATGATTGAATACATCAGCTCGTGTTTTGCAAGACTGGAGAGCAAGACTGATGCTGAAGTGCCGAGACTTTTATGTCTGGAAACCTGAACTCCCAACTGCCTCTTTGCTGATTTTTATTGGCCTGAAGCACCGGGCCTATGCATGTTTGTTGACAATAAAGCTACAATCAAAACTTTGCAACTGCCGTTGTTGCAAAGGTCAACTGGACTCTCTTCTTGACTTCTTGTTTAAGCATTTCTTAAAACCCTACTCGTTTTATGCTTTTAAATGTTTTATGATCTACAGTCCTAATGGATTGTTATGGCTCACTGCTGCTTTTAAAATTGATCTATTTTTAGTGATGCAATTTTAATATTGAACTTTTTTTTTTAAATAAAAAGTTGTTTGAGCTGAAAAGTATAGCCTGACCATTTTGCTAATGATGATAATAATTTGTTTGGTGGCTTTACCAAAATGTTAATCCATCTCCATGTGCATTTCTAATAGCTTGGCTTATTGACTGAGCTATGTGGACCCATGTGATTTCATTTCATGATCTCATAGCATAATGCACCACAGGACAAGATGGTGATGGAATGCATTGACATCATTTTATGAAAGGTAGCTTAAATCAGTGGCTGTCACCCTTTATGTCCTTCCAATCATTTTATCAAAGCATCAGATGTCCCCAAGACTGAAACAGAAAGCCCCCTTCTTCCGTGAAGGACATATCAAGAATTCCAGATATTCTACCCTTATCACTTACAGTAAGTTTTAAAGACATCAACATTTATAATACTACTTTGGTAATCTAATGTTAAATTCCTTGCTGGAGGCTTTCAAAAAGAGACTAGACAACCATTTGTCTAAAGTAGTATAGGGCCTCCTGTTCAAAACAGGGGGTTGGATTAAAAGACCTCCAAGGTGACTTCCAACTCTACTATTCTATGCTCTGTATATAAGCAAGGGCTATCTGGGGCAGAAACAGTATTTGTTATGTTGAGAGTGCCCTTCCCCTAAACCCTAATTTTGGCTTTCTTTTCTAGCAGACACTAATGCACACTGATTACTCAAATACATTGTAGATACAGAATGACAAAGTTTGAAAGAAAAAATGGAGGCCTTCCAGTCCAATCCTCTGCTCAAGCAGGAGACCCTATATCGTTCCAAACACATGGCTGTCCAGTCTCTTCTTAAAAACCTCCAGTGTTCAAGCAGCCACAGATTCTGAAGACAAACCATTCCACTATTTTATTGTTCTTGCTATCAGGAAATTTCTCCTTATTTTTAGTTTGCTTCTTTCCTTGATTAGTTTTCTAGCTGTTACTTCTTGTCCTTCCCTCAGATGTTGGTCTGTGTCTTTTATCATTGGGGGGAAAGCTGGGTCTCAGCTAAATTATTTCTATATACCAACTGTAGTGCTGACATCACTAGGGGAAAATCACTAGTTTAGAGAGCTTCATTTGCTTCTCCTTTCCGCTATACTCTCAGCCTCTTAGAATGCTTAAGTGATTCACTTAGAGCCTTCTTTAGTATATGAACATTGTTAGTGAATGCCTAGTTAGTTAGTGGGAAGGAAACACTGTCTGTCTGCCAAATCCCCATCTTGATTATTCAGATAAAATGTGCAGCAGTAATTGGGGCAGAATGCAGATTTGTGGAATCAGCTTTATTATTTATTTATTTATTTATTCATCCATCCATTCATCCATCCTTTGGTTTTTCATAACACCAATGCTAAATAGGTGTTTGGATCCAAGTGTGGAGTTAGAACCTGTTGAATATTAACAGCAGGCCTTTCATGTATGCCTCATCTTTGTAGGAGGTTTTGATGTTGTATAACACTGAGTTATTTAACAGCCCCTTCTGGTTTGAGGATATGAATGTTTTCAAATGAAGGTAGAACTCAACTCATGTCACTTCCAATGAGTTGAGCATTCCAAAAAAGCAATTTGTACAATGGCTGGCAATTGCTTTGCAAGACATATCCTTTCTTACTTCTACTCTCCTTCACCAATCACCTTCATCTTCTTACAGAATGTGACAACTCACTACAGCCAACTCACCATGGCCACCTTGCTAATTCACAGTCAATTCACTGTGACCAACTTGCCATAGTCAACTCACCACAGGACAATTCAACAATTCAAATTAATTATTTAAAATAATTAAAGCATTATTTTATTTTTTGCCATTCACATTGCAATACTCCTTTGGAATAGTTTCTTTAATTATTCTATTCCACCATTTCTTCGAGATTAGTGTAACTTTAGTCCTGTGGAGAGTTGGCCTGAGACAAGTTGGCCATGGTGAGTTGGCCATGACAAGTTGTCCTAGACCGTCTTCTTACTGCCAGAAGAAGTGGGGAGATTAATTAAAAAAAATCTTAAAAGGAAGCTGGCCAGGTACCAGTTAAATTTGATCCCTGGGCTACAGGATAACAATTCTGACTTCATTGCAGCTTTCTCTCTCCTTCTAAGTGACAGGAGAAGTACTCATAATAAATGCATTCACATTATGTGAATTTTAATAATTGCTATAGTAGCACATGCACAACCATTCATGTTCTACAAATCTATGAGAACAATGTGTGAGAAAGCTGAGTTGCTGCCTCCCCTTATTTACTTGTTTAAAATATTAATAGGATTACCATAAAAGTCCACCCAATGCAGCAAGCAACAAGAATAAGCAACCATGAATACCTTATTAAAATAACATAAGATGTTATTAAAATGCTAAAATTGAAGCAATATTTCAAACACAATAAAACATAATTCAACCAGTATATATATAAAAATCAAAACAGCAGAATGACTGTGAAATTTAAAGAATTACAATGCAGATACACTCCTTAAAAAAAATAAAGAGGGAAAGGCACCTTCATTTTGTTCTTGACTCTGTATGATTTTATGGCTATAACTATGTGATTTCTTGGGAGCAACGCAAAAGTGGTTTGCCACTGTTTTTTTTTTTTCTGGACTATTTTTTGACTTTCCAAAGTGGTATGCAGCCTTAGTATTTCTTTATGTTTTCCTATGCAAATTATTAACTGGATCTGCTTTAATTTTTCTGATCAACCAAGGTAAAAGGTCCCACAACTGGATATAAACATGATAGCCATCATCTATAAACTTGGAGATTAGATAGGTTTATGAAAGTGTATGGATTGATGATTGTTATGGCACTGTCAGGGCTGTCCCTGATCAATTCCTAGAAAAGAAAACCCTTGACTCCATGGACTCAGAGAAAAGGTACTTTTACTAAGAAATAACTCAATGCAGCAAAAGTCAGACAAGGTCTAAAGCAGATGTGCGTGAAAAGGACAAATTGTAAATCATCCCAGAGCTTGCCATCCACTAGTCAAACAGACAGAGTCCAATCAATGTCCAGAAAGATGTTTTGGGAACATCTCTATCCCAGGTGCTCTGTGCCATCTTTGTTCATGCCATTCCCAGGACAGATGGCCTTGAAGCTGTGAAACAACCCAAGTGGGCCTCTTGGTCTTCCATGAGTCTGATCCTCCCCATCATTTCTCAATATTTCCACTTATACACCACCAGCATGCTTCCCCTCCTAAATCCTCATTGTTCCCTCACTCGCCCCATTTCCATGGCAGCTGGCAGCAAGCTTGAAGGAAAGTGATGATGGCTAGGCTGACAGGCACTCACATCTGTCTGAAATACCTTGTTTGTTGTTGTGACGATAACGCCACACCTATACCTACCCACATTTCAATGTAATCTTAAAGTTTCATTTGACTTGAAATGAATTACAAGGTATCTTCTTGGACAATTTAATTGGGAACTATATGGAAGTAGTTTATAATTGTCTTCTTCCAGAATATTTGTTGGATTTTCTAATCTAATTTACAATCTTAGAATTCCCTGCTAGTTTATTATCTAGTTTCTAAAGCAAGAAAATTTTGGATAGGTAGATCCATTATCCATTAGCAATGCAAAAATCAAACAAACATGGCTAAGCCCAAATGAAGATAGCAATTTATGAAAACACTGCCCTCTAATGCAAAGGAAGATAAAAGAGAGGAAGGAAAGCATGTTCAAAATTGCAAAATTCTGTATATTATTATTTTTATTGTTTATGAAATTTACATGTCTACCTATGTCACAAATGTATATCTTGGTGTGTACAATAAATCCAACAATTAAAAAATTATTTAAAAACAGTTGGACATAAATATAAATGAGATCATTGAAGAATGCATCAGAACAATGCATACTTTGTAACTATGCCTAAAATCCCAGTATACCAATTATCAGATTAAAAAATAAAAACTTGAGAGTCTATAAAAAATCCTTTAAACTTTCTTTAAAAGAGAGAGAAAAACTGAGATTTTGGACAAGTAGGATACACGCTTGAACAAATATTTTACACAGCCATGAAACGATAAATTAAATAAGCTGAGTGATAATAATTTTCAATCTTTTCTTAACATGGTTATATTAAATGAATCAATATGCTATATGATATTTCATAGCAATCTGGCATTCAAAACCATGATAGAGAACTGAAAACTTGAATCCCTGTAAGGGGATTTGCCTGACCTTGTCTGGTCCTGACTTTGAACCTATGTAAAGAAGGATATCATTAATACTTGAACTGGAAAGCTCCCAGAATATCAAGATGAGACTGGGAAACTCAATAAGATATCCCAAAATAAATCAATGTCAAACTACTTCAGTCCCATTACACTAACCCCTTAAGTGCATGGAGGAGTACATGAAGTCACCAGGGCTCATCCTTAATTAGGGGACTGGAGGCTAAAACATATGAAGAACAGTTACAGGAACTGGGCATGGCTAGTCTAGTGAAGAGAAGGACCAGGGGAGAACATGATAGCAGTCTTCCAATATTTGATGGGCTTTCACAGAGAGGAGAGGATCAACCTGTTTTTTCAAAGCACCTGAAGGCCAGATTAGAAATAATGGATGGAAATTGATCAAACCGAGATTCAACTTAGAAGTAAGGAGGAGTTGTCTGACAGTGAGAGCAATCAACCAATGAAACCGCTTACCTTCAGAAATTGTGGGAACTTCATCACTGCAGGCTTTCAAGAAGAGACTGGACTGCCATCTTTCAGAAAAGATGTAGGATCTCCTGATTGGGTGGAGGGTTGGATTAGAACTAGATGACCTGCAGGGTCCCTTTCAACTCTGTTAATCTGTTAATGAAATTTGATTATCTTCTAGTGATATATGTATGTCTGTATATCCATTTTATCCTATGTCACAGAGAAATACGATCTAGTATTAGAAGAAAGAAAAAAGACAACATGAAGCTCTCATTGCATCATTTGGAGATGCAATCTACTTGGTTATGGTTGTTCCATGAGATGCCTTCTACATTTGTTAAAATTCCCAAACAAAATGATCAAAGTCCAACTCAGCCCCCAAACTGATCCCAGTTCCATACTTGCTCACAAAATGTTCTCTCTCTTTTCAGCAAATGCAGAATCTTAGGGTTGCAAGAGACAACGGAATCTTCCAGTTCTCCCTTCTTTCTAGGAAGGGAATCTTCAGACGATCAACAATAGCTGTCCAACTATTGTTAGAAAATAGTTGGGACAGCCATGACTTCAGGACGTGGCTGTTTTACTGCTTAGTGGATATCAAGATCAGGAGATTCCTCCTTAGTTTGAGTCTGAAACCCTTTTTAAAAGCCTCCATCCATTGGTTCCTTTCCTACTTCAGGTGTCACAGAGAATGATTTTTTTCCTATGACAACCTCTAAGTCTCCCCTTAACCTTCCTTTCTATAGGCTAAAGATATTCAGTTCTTTTAACCAAGCCCCCAATAATCTTTGCTACAGTTCTCTGCATTTTCTTCAATTTCTCAGCACCCTTCCTGTGGTGTATTGTGGTGACCAAAACTGGCCACGATATTCCAGGTGTGGTCTGATCAGTGCAATCAAAACCAGAATTGATATTCAGTGAGATGGCAGCTTTTTCTTTGTGTTTCTAGAACGATCGATTCCACACACACCCCGTGCACAAAAAAAGAACTCATTGTTTTCATTCTTTTGTACTTTTGTTAGAAAGACAAAAATAAAAATGCCCTCTAGCTGAACCTAACTCTTGATGAATGTATGGACATGTTAACATTTGAGAGCCAGTTTGGTCTAGTAGTTAGGAGAGTATATAAGCCAGGAGACTGAGTTCTAGTCCTGCCTTAGACATGTATGCCACCTGGGTCACTTTGGATCAGTCATTCTCTCTTGGCCCGGCTTACCTCACAGGATTGTTGTTTCGGGGAAAATAGGTGGAGGAAGGAGTATTAGGTATATTTGCTCCTTTGAGCAATAGAGGTGAGAATTTTTTTTAAAAAAATTAATAAATAATTTCTAGCTAACACTAAAAAAAGTGGTTACCACTGCCTATTTCTTATATTTATTTAACTTTCCAATTTGATTCATAACACTGGGGTTTATTGGTTATTGATCCTTTAAATATTTTCTAGGTCTACCCCTTTCTAGCTTTAAAAAAAACATATGGATATCTGCTGGTACTTAACCATATAATCAATCAATTCTTAATTAGCAACGTTAACACAACTTAATATTCTGGTGTTGTATTGTGCAGTCATGAGTAACAGAGATTAATTGTTGGGATGTTCACTTTTCTATTTCTTTCTTAATCTTCTCTGTATTTGCCTGCTGTCAGTTATTATGGCTGCAAGTTGCAATAATCTTTTGGCAGAATTAAGAAAGCACATCCCTTCATACTTGCACTTAAAGATTGCTATTGCTATTATTCTGCAAGCACATTTTGCCTTATGAAACATGAAATTTTAATCTTTAAAACATTTGCATATATCTTTAATGATCTGGGGAAAAATGAATTCCTGAAAAAATTAACAATTTATTTTTCTTAAACTCATTGTGGAGTGGACTTTGACTATATGCATTTAGTACATGCATTTCATCCAAATAAAAAACAATCTGATTTAGAAATAGCTTGCCATTAAACTGGCAGTTGCTTGGTGCTGTGTATTTTTTTATTATTTTTTGTTTATTATGTTTATTAGTAGATCAAAGAGGTGAAGATACCTAATACTTCTCCCTGCTCCTATTTTCCTTACAACAACAACCCTATGAGGTGACTTGGGCTGAGAAAGAGGAACTGGCCCAAGGACACCCAGCTGCCTTTTATGCCTGCAATGGGACTTTTGATGACCAACCAGCATTGTTGCTTTTTGTTATTTTATACTGAAATCAGGAACTCTGCAGAAACAAGCTTAATGGATAGCTGTTTCTACCATGATCACTTGTGTTCCGGTTGGTAAGACATGTGATCATAAAATATTGCAGTAGCTGCAAAGATTTCTCCTCAGTATAATTCTGTGTCCAACCTTCACTGGTGAAAGTGGAAAGTGGAAAGAAGGAATGTCATACTAGATTCTTTCTCCATAAATTTCCCGATGCTCTCTCTAGCCAATCTCCAGAAACATTTATGGTGAATCCAACAGCATTCTCAGATATGGCCAGAGTCCAGCTATCGATTAAGTAGAAGATATTTCTCTATTATGAACTAATTCAGCTGCCCTTAAGGCAGATAAACTAATAAGCAAGATATAAGTAACTTATCTTAACTTGTAAGTAATTTAAATGCTCCCACTGATAGCTGAGGGACTCTGAATACTGTGGCTTTTTTCTCCCACGGAATTACAGGAATTTTTAAACCCTGTTTGGGTGTTCCACCAATTTTTAGTCCAATTTAGATATCAGCATTTGAGGGCGGAGCTTCTTCAGGGGAGAGAAGGTAAAAAAAGTAGGATGGTAGCTTCCATTGTTCAAATCCCTGCTGCACATAAAAAAAGAAGTGAAGCTTTGATGACACCACACAGTTGCCATCTTGACTTTTTTGATACTTCAATTCAAGTGACAGCATTTTGCTCCATCCCCATGAGGGCACCCTGGTGAAATTGTTAAGGATTTGTACAGTGTGTGTTGTATTCTTCCCACTCTCAAATATTGCACTATGATGATCTAAAAACCCTGTATTTTTGCAAAATACAGGAATGGTTTTCCATTATCTTCCAATATGAAATTACGTCTTTACATTGTTACTAAAGTGAAGGCCTGGGTTAGGATCATCCTGGATCTTAGATCTTGGATTCGGGATCATCCTAGGTAAAGTCAATATATGGAATTGCTAATAGGCAATGGTGACTTAATGGCACAAAATCAATTTCCTTATTGCTCTTTGTTGCCCAATTTGGGGTCTGGGGTGGCAAATCTATTGGTTGTAAGAAGGGAGTTCAGAGGTAGTTGTAAACCCTCAAATTTTGGGGGACTTCAAAGTCCTCTATTAGGTATAGGGACACGTTATTCCAGGGACACATTTGGAAATTCAGTGGTCTTAAGACTGTCAACAGTGCAGTAGAGCTGAAGCTCACTCCATCAGTCTGGCTAGAAACCTCTCCCTGATTCCCTTCTTTATTTGAAGAGGAATCATAGTCTTGGCTATGATGAAACCTTTGTATGTTCTCTCTTTACCAAGGGGAAATTATTCTGTCTGCAAAGAATTTCATACTAATTCTCCCTGTTTAGTGCCCAAGGTGATGACTGTCTAAGAAAAAGGAAAAAGACTGAGATTAAAAAAAACAAAACAATGCAGCCCTAACCCCTACTACTTTCCCCTTATCCCTTACCCATATTTCTACCCCTACTCCTAATTCCTACCCTTTCCCCTTTCCCCTACCCTAGAGGAGGCATTCAGCAGGTTCTGACCAGTTCTAGAGAACCAGTAGTGGAAATTTTGAGTAGTTCAGAGAACTGGCAAATACCACCTCTGACTGGCCCCACCCACATCTATTCTCTGCCTCCCATCGAGTCCCAGCTGATCAGCTGGGTCTTCTTTTGTTGCCCTGCACAGGAGAACGGAGCTGGAAAGCAAGTTAGTGGGGTGGGGAGGGAATGGGATTTTGCAGTAACCTTCTCTTGCCATGCCCACCATGCCACACCCAACAAGCCACACCCAACAAGCCATGCCCAACAAGCCACTCCCACAGAAACAGTAGTAAATTTTTTGAATCCCACCACTGCACTACCCCTAATTCTATAACCATAGCTCTAATCCTAATCCTACTCCTAATCCTGATCTTAATCCTAATCCTAGTCCAATTAATCAGATCTGGAAAGAAAATGGAGAGACTTAGCAAGACCAGCCTCTAGTAGCAAACAAATTTGTGGTCTATCAAATATATATTTTTTCTTTCTTAAATATTAAACCACAAAGAAGTTTAGATTTCATGTGGTTTTCATTGGTAATGAGGGAGTGGAACAAGGAGAGGGAGAAACATTGCTGGCAGGAAAGGGGCCTTTCTACACTCTGCAGCTGAACCACTGAGAGACCCAACCGGGGTATAAATCTGTGCTAATTGGCAAATGCAACAGTACTGTAACTTTATTCTAACAAGAGTTCTCAGAGGGGAGGCTTTAATGAAACAATTATTCTTTCCAATAAAATAACAATTAGTGGTTGGGATTGAACTAATTGTTGCTAACCTGGAGCAGTGCACTGCACAAAGGAAGCCAGAGATGGCTGCTTTGGGAAGAGCTGCCAATTGCCTAAAAGAAAAAAATCATTAGGAAGCATTGAAAAATTGTTGAGTCGGAAGGGCCACATTGGCTACGGAGTCCAATTCCCTGTTCAGTGCACAAAGGTGAATGAAAGCTACTCCACTGAACAGCTTTTTTGTCTTTGGCTGAACAAAGCCAATGAACAAGCGCTCACTATCTCTCTTCATACTTGGCTCCTAGAATGGTATGTGGGAAAGACCTAGGAAGGCAGGGCGAAAAATTGCTACTTGCAGAACTGTCAGATTCCAGGGAGCATAGCGCAAAACTGCATAATGGGCAGAACAAGAAGCTCAGAACAGATCCTCCTTAGTTTCTTGGGTTGTAAAGGAGATGGCAGGAGTACAGGTAGTCCTCGATTTATGACTGTGACTAAGCGCAAAATTTCCATTGCTAAGCAAAACATTCGTTAAGTGAATTTTGCCCCATTTTACAATCTTACTAGTAACACGATTAGTAACACGATTGTTAAGTGAATCTGGTTTTCCCATTGAGTTTTCTTGTTGGAAGGTCACAAAAGGTGATCATATCACTCCAGGACACTGCAACCATCATAAATATGATCCAGTTGCCAAGCGTTTTGAATTTTGATCAGGTGATCATGAGGATGCTGCAATCATTGTAAGTGTGGAAAAATGTTCATAAGTCACTTTCAGTGTCATTGTGGTCACTAAAACAAGCTGTTGTAAGTTGAGGACTACCTATACTTTCAGACTTGCAAGACTCTGTTACTATAGCTTTACAATGAAGTAGAATTAATTTAACTGGCCATGTTTCCTATTTGGTCTACCTGATAAGGCTGACATCAATCTTGCAAGTCTGAAAGAACACTTCTCCCACTGTCTCCTTTACAATCCAAGAAACGAGAGAGGATGTCTTCTCTTGGACTGGTCAAAGTAGACCACATATTCCTGTAGCAGCCCCCTAATTTCTCAAAAATAAAATTTCTAAAATAATCTACTTTATCTAGAGGCACGAGAGATTGTATCCAGGTTCTTCAACATGTCGCATATAATGTTTATGGTCTCATTGAAAGGAATTAGCCAAGTCCTAGTTATCCTTCATTTGCCTCTTGATAGTAATCAGGGTTAAGAAAGGGCTCAGAAGTGAAAAGGAACAGTTCTAAGGACGGTTTGCAGGTTAAACTAGAGCAGATGTACCTCATGCATTAAAGATTAGCAAACTCTGGGGCAGAGAAATAGAGATACCATTGTAATTCAATCAGGAGGATGTTATAATGTAATAAAGCAGGAGAGTAATGGTCTGTTGTGTATGATAACTCATTCCTTCTGTCTGCTCTCAATGATGCAAAGATCTGCTTAGCGGGTTTATGGAGATTTAATTTATATTATCAGGTGACACAATTGAATAGCCTAATAAAATGCTCCCTAATATAATACTCAATGTTTTAAAGTGCTTCCTTCTTTATGGCTTGATATGCCACCTAAGAAAAAAGTGAATATCAATCATGTCAAGCATAAATGGCCGAGAAAAATTACCTCTCTCCTTTTTTTTGTTCCTCACTTTTGCTCTTCTGACAATATTTTGCCCCATTTTACATCATTTTTAAAAATCTCAGGCTCTTTGCTTCCTTCTGAGGCTGTCCTCAATTTGGGCACTAAACTAGGGGAGAAGGTGCCTGCTATCTTATGCAGACTTTAATCAGAAATGAATTAATGTCAATACCAGCTTTCTCCAACTTGGAACACCCCATACATTTCAAACACCATATGGGTCAGAATTACAATTGGAGGAATTAGTATTGTTCTATTAGTAATAATATTTGGGTATTTCTTATGAATTTTTCCAATTTGACTGAATTTTTGAAAATTAAAACTAGGATGAATTTTGAGAAATTAAAGCTAGAACATTTCATATGCTAAGTAACGTACTGTCATTTTACAGATGATTTTCCAAGTTGATTATTCCTATGAATGGAAACCTGAACTTGGGACCATGTATAGCAGACCTTTTAAACTGGAAAGACTGAACTAATTACAATGCCATAAAAATGATTTGGATTCCTTGGTGCTCTTTGAGCTTGATTGTTTTGCTTGTAGGCTTTTCATTATCCAACTAGATACCATCATCAGTGCTAGTAGTGACTTTGGGTTTTCTCCCAGTTTATATGCAGTAGCTTGCCCTGGCAATGTTGGTAGAGAAGTAGTTTTCTTCTTGGTAGTTTTTTGATTAGGTCATTGTTTTCTGCATGAGTAATTGTCTGGTGTTAATCCCCATGTGCTGTCCAGAGTAATGTCCGATTCACTCTCACACACACATAATGGTGGGTTAGTGAGTTTATTAATATTCCCCAGAAATTCCCTTCACTAAAAATACAGAAATGTCCCAATTAAATCCAGCAGATCAATGCTAGTCATCCATGAGCAATGGCCAATGAATCCACAGAGCACTTGAAAGTTTCCCAAACAAGATAAATCCACTAGGCAAAATTAAATCCACAATACAAGAAGGTGCATGAGGCAAGAGAAGTCATTAGGTAGGTGACTCAATCACTCTCCTTCAGTTCAACTTGTCTTATACGATTGTTGTCATGGAGAAAATAGGAGAAGAAGAATAAGTATTGTATGGTAGACTTTAGAAAAAACCCTCCCATACTACCACCTCTTACAATACTAGACAACATAGTATCCACAGTAGAGACCTTCAAATTTCTAGGTTCTACTATATCACATGACCTAAAATGGACACCTAACATCAAAAACGTCATCAAAAAAACACAACAAAGAATGTTCTTTCTGCGCCAACTCAGAAAGCTCAAACTGCCCAAGGAGCTACTGATACAGTTCTACAGAGAAATGATTGAGTCTATCACCTGCATCTCTATAACTGTCTGGTTTGGTTCTGCAACCCAACAGGACAGACACAGAATTCAGAGGATAATTAGGACTGCAGAAAAAACAATTACTACCCACCTGCCTTCAATCGAGGACCTGTATACTGCACGAGTCAAAAAGAGGGCTGTGAAAATATTTACAGACCCCTCACATCCCAGACATAAACTGTTTCAACTCCTTTCTCAAAACGACGCTATAGAGCACTGTACACCAGAACAACTAGACACAAGAACAGTTTTTTTCCCAAAAGCCATCACTCTGCTAAACAAATAATTCCCTCAACACTGTTCAACTATTAAAGTCTGCACTACTATTACTGCTAATCTTCTCATCACTCCTTATCACCCATCCCCTCTCACTTGTGATTGTAGGACTGTAACTTTGTCCCTTGTATCCTTACAATTTATATTGACTGTTTCCTATGATTTGATTGTTGATTGTACCCTATGACTATCATTAAGTGTTGTACGTTATGATTCTTGATTCCTAATGAATCTATCTTTTCTTTATGTATACTGAGAGTATTTACACCAAGACAAATTCCTTGTGTGTCCAATCATACTTGGCCAATAAAGTATTCTATTCTATTCTATTCTATTCTATTCTATTCTATTCTATTCTATTCTATTCTATTCTATTCTATTCTATTCTGAGTTTTATGTGGGGTATATATACACACATACTGTATATACACACATACTGTATATATATATTGTGTACATATAGATATACTATCAGACTTCTATATACAGTGGAACCTCAGGTCACAAACACTTCTGTTTGCAACCAAATTGGGTTCTGACCAAAAAATCCACTCAATTTTTGAATCGGGTCATGATTCAAAAATCGGGTGGCGAACAAACCCGTCCACAGCAGATTCCCTTTCCATGCCAATTTCCCTTTCCGCGCATGTGCAGTCCGTGCAAATTTTTGCCTGTGTATGTGCAGTCCATCATGCTTCCGGTCATGACCAAATCGGGCTGCAACCATAATCCTGGAGCGGATTACGGTTGCGACCCAAGATTCCACTGTATATAAGAAAGCAACAAGGATATTGTGAGGATATAAAGCAGGAATTTTTAATCTTGGCAACCTTAAGATGTGTAAACTTCGGTTCCCAGAATTTCCCAGCCATCATGCTGCCTGGGGATTCTAGGAATTGAAGTTCATACAATTTAAGGAGCTAAGGCTGAAAAACACTGGTCTAAAGGAGCAAGCATTTTATAATTAGGTGATCTTTCAAATACATAGAGATGCCATAAATGTAGAGAATAAAGCTAGGTATAAAAGGCCCCAGAAAGGAATGCAAATACAACCCAATTGGTTTTTGCAAAAGATGGGGTAATCTGCCAAGATGAATCTGAATGATGCAGGCATAAAATATGTAAAAACCATGCTCTGTGGCTCTTCCAGATGAGGGAGAGACCAGAGCTCTCCTCAAAAGGCCCTGCCTTGCAAAGGCACTGCATAAAAATAGCTGAGATTGTAATGGAAGAAAGCAGGAGATTAATGGTTATTGTAGGACAGAAATAGGTAATCAGGAAGGAAACAGCTCAGGCCTGTTGTCTACATTTAATTTACAGATATACAAATCTCTACTTAATGAGAAACTAGCAAGTATATTCTGTGGCAGAAAAAGAAACGTGTGTACTAAGCAAATCAGAAAGACAGAGTTGTAATGTGCAACTACCTGAAAACAATGTTTGTCCCTGCAACCTGCTGATGGTGCATCCCTGAAACTCAGGTCTCCCTAATGCAGATCCAGAACGGATTTATAGAAGGTGGTTTTTCTTATCTATAATTTATTCTGATATGCTTCAATTGTCTTCTTAACTTGAGTCTATTTAATATTGTTCTAAAAATAAATAAATTAGAAAGCCTGTTTGCATTTGAGAAGCAATATGGTACCAGTAAAAAAAAGGGCTTGAGTAGCAATTCCAGGATCATCTCCTCAGAAAGAGAAATTGGAAACTGGAATCAGTTAGCCAGAGAGATGCTGGAGGCTGGATTAGAAGACCTCCAAGATCCTTTCCAAGTTCCAACCCTATAATTCTCTATTCTATGGTGCAGTCTCTTATATTAAATATAGGAGCAAGGGTAAACAGTCATCTGTTGAGATATTTTAATTTGCATTCGTTCAATGAACAAAAGATTGGACTCAGTAGTTTAAATACCACCTCAAATTCTAGGAGAACTGAGATTGGGGAAATCTCAGTGCCTATCAGTTTCATTAACCCCAATGGCACAAGAGTTAAAGTACAGTATTGCAGGCAAAAACTCTGCCCACAGCCTGGAGTTCAATCCTGATGGGGCTCAAGGTTGACTCAGCCTTCCATCCTTCCAAGGTCAGTAAAATGAGGACCCAGATTGTTGGGGGCAATATGCTAATAGTGCTTCTACCCAGTGGTGGGATTCAAATTTTTTTATTATCGGTTCTGTGGATGTGGCTTAGTGGACATGGCAGGGGAAGGATACTGTAAAATCTCCAGTCAGAGGTGATATCTGCCGGTTCTCTGAACTACTCAAAATTTTTGCTACTGGTTCTCCAGAACTGGTCAGAACCAGTTGAATACCATCTCTGCTT
This sequence comes from Bungarus multicinctus, assembly GCA_023653725.1. Classification (NCBI taxonomy): domain Eukaryota; kingdom Metazoa; phylum Chordata; class Lepidosauria; order Squamata; family Elapidae; genus Bungarus; species Bungarus multicinctus. The sequence goes on from CM042838.1 coordinate 150,761,845, forward strand.
CTACCTTACAAAGAGTGCAAGGCATGATACAAGTGCTTAAGGATGGTATATAAGCTTAAATGCTACTGCTATTGCTATCAGTAAGGAAAAGTCAGAAGAGAAGAAAAATATTTCTTTTTGATCCTGTCCAATGCAGGTATTCCTCAACTTACAACCACTTGTTTACTGACCATTCGAACTTACAACAGCAAAAAAGTGACTTATGCCTGTTTTTCACACTTGTGACAATGGTACCATCACTGTGATCAAAATTTGGATGCTTGACAGTTGTTTCCTATTTATGATGATTGCCATGTCATGTGATCCCCTTCTGGCAAACAACCTCAATGAGGAAGTCAGAGTCACTTAACAATTATGTTACTAATGTAACAATAGTGATTCACTTAACAACTGTGGCAAGAAAGGGGGCAATACTCACTTAACAGCTGTCTCACTTAGCAACATAAATTTTGGGTTCAATTGTAAGTTGTAAGTTGAGGACTACCTGCATGACAGAAAATGGGAGCAAGAAGGAGCATACTTTATTGACAAATTCAACAGAAGTGGAAGAGTTATTGTTCATTTGCTGTGTTGCTAGAATATCCAAAAGATTAACGGCAAAGAGAAGACTCCTCCCCGCCATTGTCAGAAAGGAATGCCACCTGGAAGATCATTGGTTTACCACTGCTCACAAAAACCAACCTCTCCAAAAAATTTATCATGGTCAGGCCAAGATTATGGACTTTTTAGAGGCATGTGGTTAATGAAGTAATTTAGAAACAAGCTTCTGGGCTCAGTTCTATAAAGATAATTGTTTGGAAATTTTCCTAGCCATGTTCAACTGTACTTTTCAAGAAGAACATCTGGCCTTCTGAATTTTGCCTGCAGTTTTTATGACATGGAAGCATGACTACATGGGGATGAAGATCATATTTAGACTTCAGTATTCCAGTATTTGAGGGGCTGCCACAAAGAAGAGGGGGTCAAATTATTTTCCAAAGCACCAGAAGGCAAGACAAGAAACAAGAGATGGGAACTAACCAACCCAAAACTAAGGAAAATTTCTCCTAACAGTGAGAACAATTAACCAGTGGAATGACTTGCCTTCAGAAGTTGTAGGTGTTTCATCACTGGAGGTTTTTAAGAAAAGCCTGGACAGTCACTTGTTTGAAATGGTATAGGGCCGTGATGGCGAACCTATGGCACACATGCCGAAAGTGGCACACAGAGTCACTACTTCCAGCACACGAGAGGTTGCCTGGAAGAGCCCCACTGTGCATGCCTGTGCCACGCCCGCCCACCAGCTGATTGTTGGGTACCTGGCGCACATGCGCAGGGGTGTGGGGGTATGTGAGAGATGCACGCGCATGCGCAGGGGCCATGGGTGGGGGCGCATTGCCAGCAAGCAAGCCCAAAAGGTTAGCCACCTCTGATATAGGGTCTTCTTCTTGAGCAGGGGATTGGTCTAGAAGACTTCCAAGGTCCATTCCAGCTCTATTCTGATTGGTTGATTGATTGATTGATTGATTGATTGATTGAAAGACACTATGGCAGGCACATAGATTACAACCACCTGGAGAAATAACAACAATTATAACAACACCACTACCATAACAATCCTATCACTTTGTAATTCTCTTTTGGGTCTCATGACTTACCCTAACTCTTTCTCACTGTTCGCTTTCTGCTTTGCTGCCTTAAATTTTCATAAAAACAACAGCTTCACATGTCACACTCACATGTGACACAACATGACACTGTTGTTTTATCCAGGTTTTAGCATATACTACCTGAGTTTAATATTTTATAAATAATAAAATCGATGTGATCTTTAAATGGAAACAAATAGCCTTTTTTTCCCCTTCAGCTTTTTGCTGCCTTTTATTAGTTCTTGAAATTTGTGAATTCCATGTATGGGACTCCTGCATGATTTGCATTGGAATGAGAGTTTCATCTAATTTTTTTTATTGGTGGGTTGTGGAAAAAAGATGGATGAGAATACATAACCTTGAGGCAGTGATGGGATTCAATTTTTTTTACTACTGGTTCTGTGGGCATGGCTTGGTGGGCATGGCAGGGAAAAGATACTGCAAAAAACCCCTCCCCTCCCCACCCCACTAACTTGCTTTTCAGCTCCGTTCTTCTGTGCAGGGCAACAAAAGAAGACCCAGCTGATCAGCTGGGACTCAATGGGAGGCAGAAAATAGATGTGGGTGGGGCCAGTCAGAGGTGGTATTTGCCGGTTCTCTGAACTATTCAAAATTTCCACTACTGGTTCTCTAGAACTGGTCAGAACCTGCTAAATACTACCTCTGCTTTGGTGGCTAGAAACCACAAAAGACACTGGAGATTTAAGAAATACTTCATTATTTTTGTAGGATATAAGAAACTTTCAAAAGTCTGTCCAAGATTCTTCCTATTCTATCTATAACAAACAAAATTAAGGTTGGGATGTTTTGATTTTCTTTCTCATGCTTCCTTCTATTTCTGTACTGAGATTATACACTGTATAATCTGTATACATTGTATAATCTTGTCCATGGCTTTTAATACTTTCTTAATGGCTTTTTCATACTTTCTCAAAGGTCAGTTTTAAATTTCTTTACATAATCCATACTAATGTAGCAGAAAATGCAATCTAATGAAAACCAAAAATATTTAAAAAATTCTTTCCCAACATTTCATTCCACCTAATTACCAGGAGCAGATATCCGGATATATAGATTTTCTGTCTCCTTATTTCTCTCTCTCCCTATTTCTCTCTCTCCCTATTTCTCTCTCTCTCTCTCCCTCCCTCCCTCCCTCTCCCTCTCCCTCTCTCTCTCTCTGTAAGACTGTACCTGAGAAATTAAAGATTTCATGGTATTGCAATGACGTCTCTCCCCATGGTGGCCAATTAACATGATAAGCAATAAAATCATCTCAAGACTGATAACTATGCCTGCTTAATGAAAGTACTTACATGTCTTCAGCGTTGGAATAACAATAATATACAAAAAAGAAAAAGCAAGAGTGAATTGGTGCATCAAGCATTAAAGGAATGTGAAAGCAGAGTTCGTCTCCATACAGATTTATTAAAGAGAATGTACTCTTCCAGTATTACAGTACGTATATAGGCTAGCAATTGGATAGTTAAGGAATGTGTTTCTTTGTGTGATGCATTTCTAGATAGTGTAGAATTCTTAGTGAAAAAAGCAGTAGCATGTATCAATTTTCATTAAAAAAAAAGACATGCTATAAAGGATGTTTTTAACTGTGGCTCACATGCTTTGGTACACCTTCTCCTACAACGTTTCTCAACCTTGGCAATTTTAAATTGTGTAGACTTTAGCTCTCAGAATTACCCAACCAGCACAGCATTACCAAGGTTGAGAAACACTGCTCTAAAAGTTAGATACCCCAATGTCTTGCCCTAGTACCAATAAAGACTGAATTCTGCTGAAAAGTTTTTAGGAAATGTGTTTTAATCCATAATTATTAAATTATGCCATAATTAAAGAAGTGCTTTATGGCCTGACCACACATTGGGTGGGTCAGCTTTATGATTGATTGTAATGTTTTGCAGTCATGTGACTATGATTCATGAGGTGTTTTGCCGGTTTCCAGCTTTTTTTGCCAGTACTTTGAATTGTGCTTGTCTGGGAGAGCTCTGGCTTTTAAATCAGGGGTGGGTTTCTACCGGTTCTGTCCACCTCTGTAGAACCGGTAGCTCTGAAGAGCAGCAGACATAGAGCCAGTTCTATGTCTGCAGATGTTTTTGCCCACATGCCCACTTGGGCTCTTATCTGACCTTTATTTCCTGATTTTTTCAACTTCAGCTGCCGTGCGAGGCACAGCTGCAATTAAAAAAGCAGGAAAAAAGAGCTTTTTGAAAGGCTGCTTCTCTGCACACAGCATGCTGATGATGATTTACAGGCGCGCACGGCAGCATGCAGGGAAGCACATCGTAAATTACCGAACCTCGTAAATGACCAAACTGGTAGTTAACCCTGTCAGATCCCACCCCTGCTTTAAATACCTTTCTGAGTTCTGGTCTGATTTCGGGTTGTGTGATTGGCTGGCTGTAATTGCTGAGTCATAGTCCTTGGGTTTTTTTTTTTGCCAGTTTTTCCCATTCAAATTAATTTGTTCCCTTAATGAAAGTATCTTGAGGAGTCCTTAGTGCTCTCTGAGATGGGTTGTTTTCTTGCAGACATTTCATTACCCAAACTAGGTAACATCATTAGTGCTAGATAGTCTTCACAAATATCTCGTGTTGTTGTTGTTGTTATTTGTGAAGTCATGCCCGACCCATCGTGACCCCATGGACAACGTTCCTCCAGGCCTTCCTGTCCTCTACTATCCTCCCGAGTCCATTTAAGTTCATGCCTACTGCTTCAGTGACTCCATCCAGCCACCTTATTATATTTCGTCCCATTCTTCTATTGCCCTCAGTGTTTCCCAGCATTAGGCTCTTCTCCAGTGAATCCTTCCTTCTCATTAGGTGGCCAAAGTATTTGAGTTTCATCTTCAGGATCTGGCCTTCTAAAGAGTAGGTTGATCGCCTCTAGGATTGACTAGTTTGATTGCTTAGCAGTCCAAGGGACTCGCAGGAGTCTTCTCAGGCACCATAGTTCAAAGGTCTCAATTCTTTGGCACTCAGTCTTTCTTATTGTCCAACTTTCACAGCCATACATTGCAACTGGGAAAACCACAGCCTTGATTATATGCACTTTTGTTGGCAGGGTGGTGTCTCTGCTTTTTAGTGTGCTGTCTAGATTTGCCATAGCTTTTCTTCACAGGAGCAAGCATCTTTTAATTTCTTGGCTGTAGTCCCCATCTGCAGTGATCTTGGAGCCCAGGAAAATAAAATCTGGCACTACCTCAATTTCTTCCCTATCTATTTGCCAGGAATTGAGAGGGCTGGATGCCATGATCTTAATTTTCTTAATGTTGATCTTAATGTTTTCTTAATGTTACCTAGTATGGGTAATGAAACATTCAAAAACCAGCAAACCATCTCAGAAAGCACCAAAGACCCCTCATTTCAACCCCAAGTTACAAATATTCTCCTTTATTGAAAGTATCTTAATCCAAAATTCTTTAGAGTCTTAGGGATAAAGAAACAAGGTCTTTGTTCGGGTCCAACAACTTCTGGACAAGTCTTCTGTGAATTATTATGTGTCTCTTTGTCTATCAGTCAATCAACTTGCCTTCAGTTCTGTTTAATTTTGAATGAGACAAAGGTTATTAGTTTCTTAATTGACTCTATCTATTGATTCATTCAGTAACATCCTGCTAACGTCAAGCCCCTATTGGAGACTGTCAATTGCTGATTTAGCTCCAATTCCAGATCCTAATTTTGTTCCATAACAGACACAGAAAATGGCAGTGAAGATTTAAGGTGACTGAAAACTAATTTCTATGAGAAGAGATGAATAAAACTAGATCCTTAATCTGGGAAAAGCCAAGGGAAGATAGAATAGCAATTTTCAAGCACTTGAAAAAGAATCAGTCAGAACAAATCCACACCTTGTTTTTATCATTCTGGATTGTGTAGACAGTAAATCAGAAAATACAGATCCTGACTGAAACTTGAGGGGAAAAAATTTAACAGTGGAACCAATTACTGAGAGGTGGTATGCTTTGTATTGGATTTGTTAAAGCAGAGGCTGAACAACCATCCAATTGGGAACACTTTAATTTCCTATATTGGGTGGGGAATCAGTCTTAATGACCTGAAAATGCCCCTTTCCATTTCTGTAATTCTGTAATTTATAGCTTTATAGATAGAAGTGATATTGCCTTTTATATTCCACATCCGGATCTGAATTTTGTCCTTCTAAGCAATTGGCTGATTAATGGAGAGTGTGGCATTCTTAGATAGAACAGAGTAGCAATCTCTTAATGCACAATAGAAATGGTACAGATGCTGTACTCATTTGAAATTTCATTATTTTCCCTAGAAATTGAACTGTGTGATACCTACCAGCATCTTGAAACCATTCTGGAAGTTCTGGTAAAAGCTTCATTCCAGTTAGAGATCAAATTATAATTGCCAGTTTTGATACACAGTATATAGGCTAATCAAACATGGACTATTGCTGTATGTGACAATGGAAGAGAAATGGGAAATGATAGATGTAGAGATGGAAGACATGTAAGATTAAACTATAGTAGTCCTCCGTTTATTATCACAATTTGGACTGGAATCTTGATCATTGAGTGAGGTGGTCATTAAGTGAGATGCCACATGACTACTATGCTTAACAATTGCAATCCCAGCTTTCCTAGTTGTAGTTGTTAAAGGGCCACCTGGGCATGGTGGAGCAAGGAAAGGATATGTTCATCTCACTACACCCAGGAGGTCTAGGTCCTCTCTCCCCTAGGGAGGTTGATCATGAGAATGATGGCTAGAGTTTTTTTTTTCCTGATTTGAGGTCCATTCCTCTAACACACTAAGGGGTTGATGAATGAACCTGAAATCTGGAGAAAATACTAGCAAAGCCATCATTCTGAAAGGCTAGCACTTTCACCAGATTTGAAGTCTGTTCCTCAAGGGGAGGAGGAGGGATCCCTTAGCACACTGGGGGAATAGGCGAGGCCAGCCAGTCATTGCAGCTACCAGTTCGGCAAACCAGATGTAAAATTAATATCTGGTTTGCTTGAAACAGTGCTAACTGGTAGCAGTCCACCCTGATGTGGTTGGGAGAGGCCCATATGATGTTTCATGACAACCATAAAACACTTGTTCTGAGTCTGTTGTAATTGCAGCCATTAAATGACCAGTTGTAAGTCATGGTCTATCTGTACCATAGCTCCAGGAGGCGCCTGCAAAAACTAACTATGCTGATCTGGACAGCAATACTTCCATCAAACAAATTGGAGTGAGGACAATAAAATAGAGCAGCCTTACACTCAATCTGAATTGTCTTCTTTTGCCATCAGCAAAGTTATTTTATAGCCATTTCTGATGGCCTGGTGATAATCCAGAGATTATCATGCTCTCTCAGAAACACAAATAGGCAGGGAATATACTGTATATTGAAAAGAAACATTCAGATTAGCAAAAAAAGGCATGTAAGCAGAAGATTGAATTGGACATATTCGAAAAAAGAACATTAATTTGAAAAGCTAGCATTCTCCACTACTCCCCAGAACATTTGTAATAATATAAGGATGCATATTTTGTGCTCAAAATGTTCATATGTGAACAAAAATTATAACATTTTAGCTCTAGGTGTAGCAGCCACTGCAGACAGCTGGTTTTCAGCCCCCCCTCCCCTCCATCTGTCAAGCCACAGAGTGATTTACTTCCAGGTAATTACAGGAAAGAGTTTTATGACTGGAGGCAATTGTCATAATTCTGCTTAGAAATTAACTCTCCTTTCAAGCTGGAACATAATTTAGAGATGGGAGACAATTGAGACAGCTAGTTTATTTTTGGCATAGGTGACAATCTCAATTGCTCATTCAATTATTTAGAGCAACTATTTAAATCTAATGACTGCCAATTTGGTGAAGTGGTTAAATTCCCTGGACTAAAAGCTGGGTGACTGTGAATTTTAGTCATGCCTTCAGTGTGAAAGTCAACTGAGTAATTGTGGGCCAGTCCTAGAAAGAAAATAAAGGCAAGGTAAAGAATTAATTCCCTGTGGATTTTACTCTGCTAGTCATTACCAACTATAGGGGATGTTGCTCATCTCAATTTAAGGCCATAGGACCAGAATTGTCCAAAGACATTTCCATGGTCATGTGGCCAGCATGACATCACAAAGCTTTGTTACCTTCCCACCAAAGTGGTACCTATTTATCTACCCACATTTGCATGCTTTCAAACTGCTAGGTTGGTAGGAGTTGGGGCGAGGACAGGAGCTCACCCAATCCTGTGGTACTCAGGTCTCACCAGCTGGGCTGCCAATTTTCCTGCTGTCAAGCCCAGCGACTTAACCACTGAGCCATCACATTGCTCCCAGAATAATGGCAAAGCATTTCTTAAAATTCTGCTGAGAAAATTGCATCGGGTTTTCCATAAAAGGTAAATATTTGAAAACATAAAATTTAAATGTTAAAGGCAAAATATGAGAATATCAAGCAGATGAACATGGTAGTGACCAACTTTCTGTCTTCTCAACAGACTTTTAAACAAACAAATCCTATACTTTGTGAAGTATAGAAGATAAACAGGGGTGGGATGCTACCGGTTTTGTCCAGTTCTAAAGAACCGGTAGCTTTGAAGAGCAGCAGACATAGAACCACTTCTATGTCTGCTGCTGTTTTGACCCACATGCCTACCCGGGCTCTTACCTGACCTTTATTTCCTGCTTTTTCAACCTCAGCTGCTTTGTGTGGCACAGCTGAGGTTGAAAAAGCAGGAAAAAAGGGCTTTTTCAACAGCTGCGCACCTGCGCTCAGCGCTGCTCAGCTGTCCAGGCAGCAAGCTGACAATGATTCACACACACATGCACAGTGCACGTCAGGTGTATGCAAATCGTAAATCACAGAACCGGTAGTTACACCAGTCAGATCCCACCCCTGAAGATAAACCATTACTTTAAGGAGTCATTTGACATATGTTGTTACTGTGTTGTTACTGTGTTGTTTCTGGTTGAATAGTTTTTTTCAGGTTTGGAACAGCATCTAAACTTACAAAATCTCCAGTCTCCCAAAGACAATTACTCACTGGACAGAAAAAAAAAAAAAGAGAAGAAGGCAAGATAAGAAAGAGTGGATACAAACTAAGGAGAGAAGCAACCTGGAAAGAAGGAAACAAAATTACAAATTAGAACAATCAATTAATGGACCAACTTGCCTTCAGAAGTTTTGGGTGCTCCATTATTGGAGGCTTTCAAATAGAGACTGGACAGCCATTTGTCTGAAATTGTATAGACTCTTCTACTCAAGCAGGAAGATGAACTACATGTCTCTTCCAACTTTATTATTCTATGTTCTAAGAAGGAGAAACAAGAGATGATTCACAGAATTACTGCTTCTGCCATAGATGAGCAGCTAGGAAAGAAGTGTTCTTGCATTGGTCATTCTCTATCCAAAATATTTGCACAAAATGCAGTTGGTTTTGGAGATACTATAGCTATTTTACAAAGTGTATATCTAGAGATGTTACACTACAGTAAGTATGCTTATTTTCATTAAAAATACAATAATAAAAACCCTTTTTGAGACCATATGTTGGGTGAGAGGGACACAGAAAAAGAGAGAGAGGAAAAAATCACGAAACCACATTACAAAAAATGTGAAAAATATTCAGTATGCTATATAAAATTGTGAATGCCAAGAAATACACTTTTCCAACTTCTGTTCAAAATATGCTCCATTCTTATTCAATTAAAAAAAAGTTGTATGAAATTTGAGATCTTGCAAAGTTGAATACAGCAGAAATTTGAACTCTGAATTACAGCTCTGGTTGATATTGCTAGTATAAAATGACAGTCCCCTACCTAAGAATGCTTTGCCTTGAATTCTAATTCTGAGGATATCATAACATTGAGTACCAGTTAATGCAAGGTTATTATCTTAAATGTCAAGGGATATGAAAGAGAAACATGCATATAAAAATATTTTAGATATATGCTAAATGTAGATTTGCTAATTTCATGGGACTTTATATATGAAATATTTCATTTGTTCAGAGATTATAGTTAGTCCTTGATTTGTGACTGTTTGCTTAGAAATGTTCTAAGTCATGACAGACTTCCCTAGAAATACTTACGACCTGTTTTCAAAGTTCAGATGGCTGCCCCCGTGGTCAAATGATTGCATTTTTGGTGCTTGGCAACTGACTTTCATTTATAATCATTTGCAGTATCTCATGATCATAACTGTGATTTTTGGATTTTTTTCCCCAGAAACTGGCTTTTAATTTTTGGCAAAAAAAACCCTACTCAGTAAGCTTCCTTAAGAACTACTAATGGCTTAATGGCTGCCACATTTGTTTATTGACCACAGCGTTTAATGAGCATTGCAAAAAAGTCATAAAATTGGGCGCAGTCATGTGGTGACATGCTTATTGACTGCACCAACTTACAACTGTAATTCCAGACTCAGTTAAGGTTGTAGGTCAAGGACTACCTGTATTATCACTTCTAGTTGTTGAATTAAGCATCTCCTACTTGAGCAGTGGGGAGTATTTAAAAGATTTCCGCAGGATAAGTCTGTTGTAATAGTTTAATATGTCAGGATGAACATCGCAAAGTTATAGGCTGCCTTTATTTGTATAAACTATTGAATCCCTTCAGCGGGATTTCTCACAATACATCGAACCCTAAATATAAACACATTGAGCTGAGTTTGTACAATATGCAAAGCTATAAAAGAAATAGTAAGTTTTTGTTCAAGGCAAATGTAATTTAGTACTGACATATTTTAAACTATGAGAAGTAATAGTCACACTTAAGTCTGCATTGATTAGACCCTGTGTCCAATTTTGAGCAGCACAGGTTAAAAAGAATTCAGAGTAACTAGAACCCATTCAGAAAAGATCAATAATAATAATTAAGGCAGGAGTCACCAACTCCCATGATGTGGCCCAAGACTGGGCCTTGTGCCATTCAGAACCAGACTGTGGAAGTGGTGGGTGAGTGTAAGGAGACCTGTAGTGCATTTGCCCGCTACTCAAGCGGAACCACCCCCTCTCTCCTCCCCACCAGTCTGCAAAGTAGGAAATGTTGGGTAACTCTGAAATAGGGGATTCAAATTAAATCTTACAAAAAGATAATGAATTCATGTTTAGCCTTGAGGGCAAAAATAGATAAATATGGCAGTGATTTCTACAAGAACAAATGGCATAAAGAAAATGTAGTCTTAATTATCAGAAGGCTGTTCTAATTGAATGTTAGGGGAACCCTCCACCCACCATTAAGAAAAAGAGTTTGATGGTGAAATCAATTCCCAAGGGAGGTAATTGTCTCCCATTGTCTGGTTTGAAGGAGCTGATAGACATAGTTGTTTTAATTTGGATTCTGCACTGGAGAGGCAGATACACTCTGTAATTTTAGTAAGCCCCTTCAATCCTTTTTATTTATTGGTTGATTGACTAGATTTATGTGCTGCCCATCTCACTATTCAGAGTGATATATTGTTCTCACCAAGTGTAGCATGTTGTGTGAGAGTCTGCCAACCACCAGGTCTACTACACAACTGTGGGATTTATTCAAACCAAGATGAAATTCTATCAATTGGAATTACTAAATCCATCAAGGAAATGTATCCACTTAAGTTAGAGTTATGGGGAGATGTCTCTTCCAGTTGCCAAAACAAACATTTAAAACTTAAAATTTGAAATCCTCCATTTTAATCATATTCTGTTACATCAGGTGGGAATGAAAAATCCAAAGGATTCCCAAATGGGCACTATAATATTGGGAAGGTGATAACTTATTGAAATGGTTTACATTTCAAAATCAGTTATTTAACAAATGGGACCGGCCTACTGCCTTTAGAAAAAATAAATTATCCCAAATTAGCTTGCAGATACATGTGGCAGAAACAACCACTTCAGAATTCATTTTAGCACAGTCTTTAGAAATAAAAATCAAGGTCTTACAAAGGGAAAATGAATGTACAAATTAATGCAGCGCAAAAATAAACCCAGACAGTTAATGTTAACGAGGAGAAGGTTTATTCAGTGAAAAAAGGAGAATGTCTTCCATAGTGTTACCATCTGGTTAAAATAAATGGTATGTCAGCTGGATTTTTCAGAGTATGACCTTGAAAGGATATACAGACACCCTATTAGGCTCTGAGGTTTCTCTTTTTACCTGAAAGACATTATTGCAACATTTGTTAGATTTACTATTAAAGAAAAGGTGATGAAAGGTCTAAGAGAGATACAAGACCTCTTATGTAGCATTACGATAATGATGTTACAAGAGCTGGCTCTTGATCATTTGAAAAGGGAGGAAAGGGTAGAAGGATTATTCAGTGGAGATTTCCAATTAAACTTGCTATTTTTAAAGAAAGTCGGGATTATACAGCATTTATTCAGTGAAAGCCGCTTAATAGTCCAAGCACTGAATCTTGAATTACTTGAGGAAACAAAGTCTGATTTACAAATACAAGATTTGCTCTCACCAGTCACCCAAAGATAAAGACTGCAAATGACAGAAAACCCAACTTAGGAACAAGTCATGTCATAACCTCCACATTGCACCAATATAGGTAGTCCTAGACTTACATCTTATCATTTTGTGACCATTGCAATGGCATTAAAAAAAAGTGATTTATGACTGTTTTTCATACTTATGACTATTGCGGATCCCCATGGTCATCTGATCAAAATTCAGACTCTTAGCAGCTGACTCATATTTGTGTCGGTTGCAGTATCCCGGGGTCATGTAATCACGTTTTGTGACCTTTTGACAAGTAAAGTCAATGAGGAATCTAGATTCATTTAACAACTGTGTTACTAATTTAATAACTGCAGTGATTCACTTAACAACTATGGGAAGAAAGGTCATAAAGTGAGGCAAAATCCACTTAGCAACAGAAATTTTGGGTTCAATTGTGACTGTAAATGGAGGACTACTTGTATGGTGCAGCTAAGTAGCTGAGCTGAGCTTAACTAAGATGTGAGACTAGGATTGAAGAGATACAAGTTCATACCCAATATCAGGCACTAGGCAATTTTGGGCTAGTCAGCCCTTTTCAGACTAACCTGTCCTACCATGCTGGTGATGGGAGTAGTATGAAATCTCCCTTGAGCTCTTAGAAGCGCACCAACTTGTCCTAATATTTCTTTTATATATATATATATATATGGTTCTTTGGTAATTCGGGTTTTCTCCCGCGTAAAATTGGAAGTATCTAGGCAACGTTTCGATGAAGTCTCATTCATCATCTTCAGGCTTGTGTCTTCGGCTTTGTATTTCACATTTAGTAATGTGAACTTGCAGCTGTTTCTTCGTTTTAACTGTCAGTGGGCATGGCTTGATTGGATGGGGGCATGGCTGTGTTCTGATTGGTTGGGGGGTTGGCTGTGTTCTGATTGGCTGGGGGTGTGTTCTGTTCAGGTGGGGGCTTAGTTGTGCTCATGTTAGTCTTAGTTTCTGGGGGATTTGAAATGGTGAGCTGTGATCCTGCTGTTTGGCTTCGTGTTCGTGGTCTTGCCACATCTTCATCAGTTCCCTTCATGTATGGGTTGGGGGGGTTTGAAGCAGGTAGTGATGCAGTTGTGATACGGCTTCTGGTCCGTGGTCGTGTTTCATCTTCTGTGTGGGTGTGAGTCTGCTTTCTACGTGGAAGTGTGGTGGTAGCATCTTGTGTGGTCTTCGTGGGTGTGGGTCTGGTGTCATTCTTCATGTTAGGTACTCATTTGTTAATGAGGGCGGGTTTCTAAATGGTTGGTAGGTGGGAGGTATCATCTCATTTATTCATGCTGTGTGGGCATTTTTCTAACTCTATGGCTTCTCTGATTATTCTGTTGTTGAAGTGTTCGGTTTTGGCAATAGTTCTGGTATTTTTAAAGTCAATCTTATGTCCTGTGATTTTGAGGTGTTGGACCAGGGAAGAGGTGGGTTCTTCTTTTTTGATTGAGTTCTTGTGTTCTTCAATGCGTGCACTTATTCTTCTGTTAGTTTGTCCAATGTACGTGGTGGGGCAGGAAGTGCAAGGGATTTCGTATACTCCTTGGTATAAAACCAATATATAACCATATATATATTTACGTGGGTATTTATATGTGGATCTTTGGTTCTTTGGGTTTTCTCCCACGTAGAATTGGAAATATCTAGATGACGTTTCGATGAAGTCTCATTCATCATCTTCAAGCTTGTGTCTTCAGCCTAACGTCACCTAGATATTTCCAATTCTATGTGGGAGAAAACCCAAAGAACCAAAGATCCACACACACACACACATATATATATATATATATATATATATATGTGTGTGTGTAAGGTTTTTAAGCTGATAATTTTTTTTTTTTACAAAGTATATATATATATATATATATATATATATATATATATATATATATATATATATATATATATATATATATATATTTCTTATATGTATCCATGTATTCATAACTATGTTTTTACTTATACCTATTATCTTGTAACCAATTGACAAATAAATAAATAAATAAATAAATAAATATATGGGATATAAATCTAGCAAATGAATAAAGTCTATCTCTCCTACAATTAGTAGACTCTGGAAAACAGGCAAAATGGATTATTCAAATCATTCAAGCTGTTTTGCTTCTTTGTGAATTTTCCTTTGCCTTACTTTTATCTATTTTGAGGATATACCAAAGAGCTGATTAAATGTGGTTAAAGCACCAGACTAGAAAACAGGAGACTGTGAGTTCTAGTTCTGCCTTAGCCTTGAAAGCCAGCTGGATGATTTTGGGCCAGTTACTCTTTTTCAGCCTAAGCCACCTCAAAGAGTTGCTGTTGTTGTGGGTAAAATAGGAAGAAAAGGAATATTAGGTATGTTCACTGCCTTTAGCTATTTATACAAATAATACAGATTGTCCTCGGTTTACCAGAGTAATTGAGCATAGAATTATTATCATAACTCATGCTGGTTCTTAAGTATGTGATTGACCCAATGTTACGTTTTTACAGTGGTTGTAATTTTGAACAGTTGCTAAATGACCAGTCATTAAGTGAGGACTACTTGTAAAAGAGGGAAATAAATAAATACGATATTACTTTGTTTTCTTTTTATCCTGCTAATTCTCTTTTAGTTTACTAAAATCCTAAGATCTTAGTAAGTTATGCTACTTTTTCTCATGTCTTCTTTTGACTTCTTAATGGTTACTTAGGGCTTTTAAGTTTGGCAAGGAGTGCTTCATTGGAGGGGAGAGGGAAGTGGAGGAAGGGAGCAGAAATTTCAAACATTTAGATTAAATTTTGCATTTAAACAAGATGTATAATTCAGGCAGATTGTTTCTGTAACAGTGGTGATGTTACTGTGAATAGTTAAAAATTAAAATAATTTTCTTTAGTATAAAGGTCTTGGGATTGCTTGAAAAATATTAGATAGCAACTTTTTTTAAAAAAAGTTACAAAGCCAGATTTGGCCTTTTTTCATGAAATAAATACATAAAACAAGTGCTTACCAATTCTAAAGACAAATCTTATAATATGCAATGCTGGATCCTCATTTACTAGAGGATTTTTAAAGGATTTTTCCAATTACATTAGTAAGAAAATCAAAACCATAAGGCAAATGTATTTTTGTTTAAGTTTCAATATAAAATAGAACATAGGGCTGGAAAGGACCTAAGAGGTCTTCTAGTCCAACACCCTGCTCGAGTCAGGAAACCTTAAAAGAGGCAGAGACCTCAAGGCAAGAGATTTTGTCAGGGGTGGGATTCTACCGGTTCTGTCTGACTCTGTAGAACCGGTAGCGCTGAAGAGCAGCAGACATAGAACTGGTTCTATGTCTGCTGATGTTTTTGCCCACCCATCCACCCGGGCTCTTACGTGACCTTTATTTCCTCCTTTTTCAACCTCAGTTGCTTTGCATGGCACAAACCTCAGCTGAATGCACGTGCAAATCGTAAATCACTGAACTGGTAGTTACACCGGTCGGATCCCTGGATTTTGTATCTTATAACTAAAGCTAAAAAAAAAAACTTTCTAAAATTTTGAAAGATTTTGAGGGAAGGATAAAAAAAGAAAGAAAATGACAAGAAATCATAGTTAGGGTACTCTACACGAAGGGGTTAAGGATTAAGATGGTTATAAGTATAGGAAAGAAATACAAGGTAGGCTTATTGATCAAGGTTAAGATAGATAATTTAGTTATATCTGACAATCCTTACTGGACTTTTGGTGATAAGGAATGAATGATGGGAATATTGTTTTTAGCTAAGAGATGAGATATGAGGTCAAGAAAGTATACGTTGTAACTTAAGAAGATGGTAATATTTTTTCTTAAATATGTGTGCTTGTTAGGATGAAGGTTACTTCTTTTTTTCACACTATTTTTCTTTTCTTTTTATTTAGTTGTAGTTTGTATAGCTATTCTTTTCAGCTGTAATCCGTAATTAAATTATTAAAAAGAAAGAAAGAATCTAGTTGTAGCCATAAGAATCACCAGCATACTGCAGAACATTTTTTGCTGGGAAAAGAAAGAAAAACCCAATACTGTATTTTCTGTCCCTAAATGGATCAGCAAATTTATGTCCAGATATTTTATTAAAAGTCCAGACATAAATCTGCCAAATAAGAAATCTCCTCTGCAAAATAGGCAGTAAAAATGATCTGCACATTTCTAATCATAAAAATGTTTCATCATAGAGTAGGGTTGTGTAAAACTTCAAAGGGTGCCTTGTTTCACAATGGTTTGAATTACCTCTTTGATTGAATGGGGGAGAAGATGTCACCTTCACAGTCCAAAATGCCTCACTGAGGCAAATGAAAGCAGCATAAAACTAAACTTTTCTAGTGATTTCATTGGGGCCTCTTTCCATGTTTTGGCTGCAATGTTGCCTTCTGGGAATAAACCCCACCGAGTGTCATTATACTTCTGAGTTCATTATGGCATTTCAGTCAGAGGTGGGTTTCTGGGGGTTTGCAGATGTTTGGGAGAGCCCCTAGCTAAGATTCTATGCAGTTCTGAGAACCCCCAAATCCCACTCCTGGCTGGCCCAACCCCGCCAACTCCTCCCCTCCCAGGAGTCCCCACATGGCCTGTTTTGGATGCAGGTAAGTGCAGGGTGTGCAGGGAGCTTAGGGAGAGCAAACAATGGGCCTCTCAGAAGTTCCAGAAGGCCGGAAACAGGCCCATTTCCAGCTTCCAGAGAGCCTCCAGAGCCCAGGGAGGCCTTTTTCGCCCTCCTGGAGCCTGGAGAGGACAAAAATGCCCCCTCCACCTCAGTGCAGGAGGCTGACTAGGCCATGCCCATCATGGCCATGCCCACCCAGCAACTGGGCAGAGTGCTAAAATTTTTGAAGCCCACCCCTGACTTCAGTTCACTGTATAGATTCCCTTATATAACCAGCAGGAATACAGTAAGGTTACCATTTTACCATTCTTACTGATTTAATTCTAATTTGCGCATAAGACTCATTCGGTTGTCTTGTTTACAAATTATCAGTTTCGGGATCAGGAGGTGCTTGGTGCTCTCTGAGCTTGGTTGTTTTCTTACAGATGTTTCATTACCCAACTAGTAACATCATCAGCGCTAAATGGGAGTGAGATTTGCTCTCTGTTTATATATAAGTGATTTGTCCTGTCAGTGTTGGAAGGAATGTTCTTGATGGTTCCTTGATACAGCTGTTGTTTATTGCTTGATTGTTTGTCTGAGCTGGTAGTTCCTTCACTTGGATATGATTTACTTTTGGTTGTTAATCAGATATTAATCTTGATGTTAATCTCTGTTTATTAGGTGCTGATTGCTGGCAAGGAAGTGTTTTGATATTTTTATTTTTTTTTAGGTTTTGGATTGTGTTTTTTGAATGCTGTGTTTATCTCTATGGAACTGTTGATGGCCAATTTGTCTGAATGCCAAGCTTCCAGGAATTCTCTAGCATTTTTGGACTTGGCTCGATCTAGGATGTTCAGTTTCCCAGTTGAAATTATGAGGAAGTCTTGAGGATCCCACTGCTTTTGCCAAAGGTTCCGGCATCCACTTCTAACTATAGCGACACTAACATGATGAAAATATGTAGGGTCATCGTGAAAAAGCTCTGCCTTTTCATCCCTGCATTGAAGAATATCAATAGTTCCCAATGCATTTTTATCAGAGCATGCATTCAAAATGTAAACTCATTGCAAAAAGATCATATGAAAATTGTAGATAGAAAGAAGAGTATTGGGAAGTAATGAGATTGACTATGATGTGCTGGCCACACCAGACAATCAACCAAATTGTACTGTAAAGAACTGAAGAGCAGAATTGATACTGAGTTGATAGTGGGAGATAAGGTATGCTAGAATGTTTATCAAAAAGCAGACCTTGTCTTCTACACTGTGGATGTATGTGAAATATATGTCAAAAAAAAATGCAACAAAGATGATTGGGGAGCTGGAGGCTAGAACATATGAAGAATGGTTGCAGTAAATGGGTATGTCTAGTTTGATTAAAAGAAGGACTAGGGGTGACATGATAGGTGAAATTCCAATAATTGAGGGGTTGCCACAAAGAAGAGGGGAATCAACCTATTTTCCAAAGTATTAGAAAGCAACACAAGAAATAATGGATGGAAACTAATTAAGGAGAAAACCAACCTAGAACTAAGGATAACTTTGCTAACACTGAGAACAATTAACCAGTGGGATGGCTTGCCTTCAGAAGTTGTGGCTGCTTCATCACGGGAAGCTTTTAAGAAGAGATGGCCACCCAATTGTCTGGAATGGTACAAGGTCTCCTGCTTGCAGTGGGGTTGGACTACAAGCTCCTTTTCAACTCTGCTTTTCTCTTAAAATAAGAATTCATGAATTAGTGATATTTACAAATTACACTCTGATATATGGTGATAATTGAAGAACGAGGAATGAATTTTGGAAAGCACTGCAATGTTTTCAATTAATGTCATCAATGGGGGTGGAAATTATGTTGGGTAAAAACAAGATGAAAGAATATAGAAAAAACATGGGAACATTTGAGGTCCCCAAGAATTAATAAGAATGATTACTTTTTGGTGAGAATCTACTGAGAAAAATATCTGTTTTGAATACTTGGTTTTGGCATAAAACTATATGTGCAAACATATGGTAAAATAATATTTAATCTTTTATTATATTTTTATTATATTGAAAACCAAGAGAGAGTTAATTGTTTATGATGAAATACTGAGAAAAACTGTGAAGGAGACAGAGATGACAAAAGATTTAGAATGTGGGACAGAATAGCTTTTGATAATGTCAGGACTGGATGCGAAAAGTTGCTTGGAACTGATTGAAAAGTATGTTATGAAAGAGTACCACAAAAATGTATAGAGTTGTACCAATAAAAACTATGAAAAAGGAGGTAAAGTGGAATGCCAAGGTAAAAGAAACTGTAGACAAGGAGGGAAGCTCCTATGAAGCGAATGAATAATGAAAAATATGAGGATGAGAGAGATCTTGCATAACACAGAGGCAAAAATAAGTGGAAAAACATAGTCAAGAAGACAAAGAAATGAATGCAGATAAAGAAATTGTTGATGGAAAGAAAAAAAAGTGTTTTGGAAGAAGATGAAATATTCTAAACAAGGAGGCTCCAGCAGAGTGAACAGAATTAAAAATATAACTGATAAATTATTTAGCATGAAACTTAAGTCAGGGAATACTGGAAGGATCATATTACAGTTCTCTATGGGAATAATAGTGACTCACCTAAAGATGAAACTGAAATTGATATTAGGGTGGTTTTGTTTGTTTGTTTGTTGTTGTTCCTTTGAGTCATTGTTGACTCCTGGCAACTGTCTGGATTAACGCCTACAGTTTTCTTGGCAAGATTTTGGAAGTGGTTTGCTATTGGCTCCTTTCTAGGAGAAAGTGAGAAAGCTGAGAAAGTGTGACTGGTTCAATGTCATCCAGCAGACTGTGCCTAAGGTAGGACTAGAACTCACAGTCTCCTGGTTTCTAGCCAGATGATTTAACTGCTTAACCAAACTGGATCTCCTTAAAATATATTTTAAAATGTTTCTTAAAGTAAATGTAAAGATTTCCTCTGTCCAGTGGTATCCAACTCTAGGAAGCAGTGCTCACCTCTGTTTCTGGAGCCAGCATTGCCCGAAGACACTTCCATGGTCATGTGGCTATCATGATTATATGCTGAAGTGCACATAATATACTGTTACCTTCCCGCTGAAGTGTTGTCTATTTATGTACTTGCATTTGCTTGCTTTTGAAATGCTAGGTTGGCAGGAGTTGGGGAAAGAATGGGAGCTCACCCTGTTACCCATTACTTGGATTTCAAACTGCCAACTTCTAATTGACAAGCTCAGCATCTTAGCCAGTAGGCCATTATGACCTCTTTTAAAAAAATGTTAATCTCTTAAAATAAAAATACATTATCTGAGAATATTGTAAGTTTGTAAGGATGTAAATGGAATTGTCACAAGGGGAAAACATTAAAATATGAATGTGATTCCCTTATGAAGCAGATTCTTTTTACTCTGTGCATGAAGACTGAATCTGTGCTTGATGTTTAGAAGAAGATTATTATTATTCCACTGTAGAAGAAGAATATAGGAAGAGTGGGTACGAAAGCTACAGGGGTTAGTTTAATAAGTATGCCTGGAAAGAGGGTTGGCAAAATTCTGTACAAAAGTATACAAGAAAAAAGTGTGACATTTATAAAGTGCAGCACACCAATTGGTGATCAGTGAAAAAAAAAACCCAGCCCACTTCCACTCACTTCTCTTTAAACAGAAATTGAAGTGTTTTCATACATCCTGTGTCAGATCTGTGCAAATCAGCCCCAATTTTATTTGAAATGGGGATTTGAAGAGGGTATGATTCAGTTCAATTCTAAGAACTGAGTTGAACCAGTTGAATTCAAGCTACTTTAAGAGATGAAATATGTTTTTTTTTAAAAAAAAAAGAGATTTGTCTATTGGCTACAGTAGGTCGATATTCAGATAACCGCTGTTATCTGTTATGAGTACTGTCATCATGAAAAAAGCTCTGCCCTTCTTTATTTCCTGTGAAATAAATTTCCTGTGAGCGCCGCGATTGCCACGCTCACCTTCTGGTCAAGGGCCTTGTGGACAATGGCCTGGACTGCCAGTTTTTAACCATCGCAGCCACGGCGGAGGGTGTTGTGATGGCCGCAGGCGGCGGGCGGCGCCGAGGCGGCCGCGGATGGTGGCGGCATTGCTGCCGCCACGGCTACTATGGGAGCCAGCAGTGGGTCACCCTGTGGCTGATAGTTCTGCTGCAGCCTCGTGCTTTGCTTCCAACTGTCCTGCTTCCATCTGCTGCTCCAAGGACTTGGACAATCTTGTTCTGGTCTCCGCGGCTGTTGTAGGTGGTGGCCGCCTTGTCGTGGAGGGTGTCAGCCCCTCTGGCATGGCGGCCCCACCGGCAGCCGTGGAGACAGCGTCTGCATTGACTGGGAGACCTCTGCGGCCTCGAAGGCGACATGGACGGCGGAGCGGAAGACGGCATCAAGGGCACCAATGGCAGTGGCAACAGCGGTGCTGGCCTGCCCAAACGACGCTGGTGGTCTTGACGAAGATGGCCCCAGGGACGAAGACGGCAGCCCCGATGATGTCGCCAACGGTGACTGTGCGACCCCGACGACGGCGGAGTCGGTGGGGGTCTGGTCCGGGGTTGGCTCGCGGCATGAAGACGGTGGTCCTTGATCCAGTGGTGACGGTGGCTAAAAGACCAATTAGCTATTCTGCGGAGGATTTGCGGGCTCTGGGGAGGGTCCCCCACTCCCTGAAGTGGCCCTCCGGTCTATCAACAGCTTACCTCAAGGACGGTTCCTGGGATCCGGAGAGTTGGCATGGCCGTCAGAAAATGAGTTGTAGGGGGGGTTTTAAACTTTTTAAATTTTTATTTAGAGTTTTGTCGGGGTTGGGGAGGGTGACTAGGAGAGGGTTGGGGGATGGTGAGTTATTGGGGTTAGGGAGGATACCCGGACCGGGTTTGGGGGATAACCCAGGGAGGTTTGGAGTCAGCCAGGCTGGAGTGCACGTCTGGGAGGGCCCAGAGGGTCGTGAGTTGTGGGGGTGATCAGAATTTGGACAGCAGGGGGTGGGTTCCATTGGCACCATAAGTGGGAGGGGCAGATATGACGGGAGTAGAGGGCCATATCAGGTTAGGGGATCGCATATCCACTGTCTCCAAGCGGTAGCGCGCTCCACCCTCCCGACCCGTCTGACAGGCCTGGTTGTGCAGAGTCTCAGGCCCTGAGTACCCGGTTGATGTTGTGCAATGCCAGGTCCATTGTTAACAAGGCCCCCCTGATTTACGACCTTATTCAGGAGGAGGGCGTGGACCTGGCTGGCGTCACTGACACCTGGTTGGGCCCAGAGGGTGGTGTTCCTCTGGTGGATGTTTGCCCACCAGGTTTCCAAGCATTCCATCGACCAAGGTCTCAGGGAAGGGGTTATGGGGTGGCAGCGATTATTAGGGAAGTTCTTTGTCCTAGGGAGGCCACTGTTCCTCAGACGGCTGGTTGTGAGTCTCTCTTTGTGAAGTGGGGGCAGGGGGTTTAGATGGGCCTTTTGATAATGTACCTGGCTTCCTGCCACGTGTCATTGGCCTTGCCTGGGCTCCTCGAGGTGATAGCCGGGCTGGTGGTTGAGACCCCTAGGCTTTTAGTCATGGGTGATTTCAACCTGCCTTCGCTCGGGGAAACCTCCGGGGTGGCTTGGGAGTTCCTGACTTCCATGACGCCATGGATCTGACCCAATTAGTTTCTGGCCCCACTCACACGGGGGGACACACACTGGACCTGATTTTTGCCTCTGGTCAGTGGTTGAATGATCGTTCTGGGGATCTAGTTATAAAGCCCTTGTCATGGTCCGATCATTCTCTTCTTAGACTTGACTTCTGTGCCACCACCCCCCATCGCAGGGAGGCGGAACCGAGGAGATGGTTCCTCCCCAGGCACCTGATGGATCCTGAATGGTTCCAGATGGAGCTTGGGCCATTCCCTGAAACTCTGGCTCATAATTCAGCCACAGACTTGGTGGCCACCTGGGATAGGTTGGCCGCTGAGGCTCTGGACCGAGTTGTGCCTTTACGACCTCTGACCCAGTACAGATCCCATTTGGCTCCGTGGTTCACAGAGGAGCTGAGGGGGATGAAGTGCCAGAAAAGACGTCTGGAGGGCATCTGGAGGACCAGTCGTGCCGAGTCTGACTGGACACAGGTGAGGTCCTATATTAGGACCTACCTAGTGGTGATATTATTGCATCGGCAGAAAATCAGCCTGCCACTCTGTTTAGAGTAACCCGCTCTCTGCTTGACCTATTGCAGGGTAGGGCAGAAGAGTTTTCCCGATTTCTGCATGATAAAATCGCTCAGATTTGGGACGGGCTGGACTCCAGTTGGGTGGTCCCGAGGGAGGTGTCCGGGGCAAGTCTTGAGACGGTTATCTGGGAGGAGTTCGATCCTGTGACCGCCGAGGGTGTGGACAGATTACTGGGGAGGCTGAATGCCACCACATGTTTACTGGACCCGTGCCCTTCCTGGTTGGTTTCTACCTCCAGGGAGGTGACACGAGGCTGGCTCCAGGGGATTGTCAATGCTTCGTTGATGGAGGGGGCTCTTCCTACCGCCCTGAAAACAGCGGTGGTGCGACCCCTCCTCAAGAAGCCTTCCCTGGATCTGGCTCTTTTAAATAACTGTCATCCTGTCTCCAACCTTCCCTTTCTGGCAAAGGTTGTTGAGAGTGTGGTGGCGTGTCAGCTCCCTCAGTACCTGGAGGAAGCATTCTATTTAGATCCATTCCAATTGGGCTTCAGGCCCGGGTACAGTACCGAAACAGCATTGGTCGCGTTCGTCGATGATCTCTGGAGGGCCCGTGACAGGGGTTATTCCTCTGTCCTGGTCCTATTAGATCTATCAGTGGCTTTTGATACTATCGACCATAGTATCCTATTGCGGCGGTTGGAGGGTTGGGAATTGGGGGCACCGTTTTGCGGTGGTTCTCCTCCTTCCTCTCGGACCGCTTGCAATTTGTGTTGACGGGGGGGAGAGGTCCAACCCTAGGCCTCTCATTTGTGGGGTGCCTCAGGGGTCGGTCCTCTCCCCTCTTCTGTTCAACATTTATGTGAAGCCGCTGGGAGAGATCATCCGTGGTTTTGGGGTGAAATGTCATCTCTATGCTGATGACACTCAGCTCTACATCTCCACCCCAAACCACCCCAACGATGCTGTGGAAGTCATGGCCCGTTGCCTGGAGGCTATGCGGAACTGGATGGGCAGGAACAGGCTTCGACTCAACCCTTCCAAGACTGAGTGGCTGTGGTTTCCGGCGTCCCGATATAGTCAGCTGACTCCATCGCTGACTATTGGGGGTGAGATCTTAGCCTCCACAGAGAGGGCTCGCAATCTAGGCATCCTCCTGGATGTACGGCTGTCTTTGGAAGATCACATCACGGCCGTCTCCAGGGGGGCTTTTTATCAGGTTCGCCTGATACACCAGATGCGGCCCTTTCTTGATTGGGACACCTTATGCACGGTCACCCATGCCCTGGTAACCTCCCACCTGGACTACTGTAATGCCCTCTACTCCCTGCGGGGAGCATCCAGAGGCTCCAACTTGTACAAAATGCGGCCGCGCGGGTGGTTATGGGGGCATCAAGATACTCCCATGTGATGCCTCTCCTGCGCGAGCTGCATTGTTTGCCGGTGGCCTTCTGGGTTCACTTTAAAGTATTGGTTTTGGCCTTTAAAGCGCTCCATGGCATCGGACCAGGATACTTACAAGACCGCATTCTGCCAGTAGTCTCCCACCGACCGGTGCGCTCCCACAGAGAGGGTCTCCTTCGGGTCCCGACAGCATCTATGTGCCACGTGGTGACCCCGAGGAATAGGGCCTTCTCTGTGGGGGCACCCGCCCTTTGGAACGGGCTGCCCCTGGGGCTACAAACAACCACTGACCTGACCTGAAAACCTGGCTCTTTGAGCAGGCCGGCCTGAGCTGACTTCAAATGGGATTTTAAATAAGGGGTTTTAGATTTGATTGGTTGGGGTATGAAAGTTTTAGCTTATTTTAATCGGGGGTTTTAAATTTTTAATTGGCAGCCCATAATTTAATTCTTTTTTAATTGTATTTATATTTGTAATTTATATATATTTTAGTTGGCTGTTCACCGCTCTGAGTCCTTCGGGAGAAGGGCGGTATATAAAATTATTTAATAAATAAATAAATAAAAATTGGCAAAACAAACATGCTGGCTGTGGAAGTTCACACATTTTAAATTTGCTGAGGTTGAGAAATTGTCAGCAGGTATCTAAATGAAGTCAGAGATGCTGACACAAACTTGTAGTTTTATATAAATAAATATATTTTACATCTATATTTATAGCAGACAAGATAGGGAAAACAGGAGCATCATGAGGTAAATCACAGAGCAAAGAGAGAATGCAGAAGAAAATGACTGGAAAAATGGGAAACTCCCCCTCCACACCCACAGCAACCAATCACCGTGCAGATTGCCTCATGCAGGAGCCAGCATTTTCCAACCAATCAACTATAACTGTTTGTACAACCCCACTGTTCCAGCTACTAAATTTAAATATCTTAACCGAAACACTATTGTAGAGGATATGCCCAGTTTTCAGATGGGTATCTTCAATGCTTTTGTTGCATTATATTTTTTTTACCTCATGTATCTTTTAAAATAGGGATAACAAGGATAAAGAAAGGATAGCACCTGATTATGATTGATTACAATCTATCAAATCAATGTCAATTCTTAGTGAGTACAGCAACACCAGAGTGTTCAGCAAAGAGGCTAAATTATATTGTACTGAATCAGTACAATGAGCATTCTACTCTAATTTAAGTGCAAAAACTTTCAATGTCTTACTTTTCCAAAGACACTTCTCAAGACCCAGAGAGGGAATGCATTAAAAAATGCCCACTGATTTACCATTTGGAGTGGTATGCCTTTGATATTTGAGCAAGCATCTCTAAGTGTCAGGTGGCTAGCCATTCACTTTGTAGCCCTCTAATTTGATTTGCTGCCTAGGAGTGGTCTTCTGCTTTGATTCATTAATCCTGCTTGATGGGGGGATTCAATCAGTGCTTTGTTAAATCACTCCTTCAAAGCATTGCCTAGCCCTAATCTAGATACATGCCTTCAAGGTTCCGAGAAAAATCACACTTTGATCACCAGCCAAATATATGTAAGAATTTATTGAAAGAGATTTTTAAAAAAGGAGGAGCAAGGAGAAAATGAGGTACAAAAATTTAAACACAGTTTCACACAGAAAGCTATTCCATCTGGATCTTCATACTACAGTGATGGCTGCCTTTGAAGACAACTTAGATGTTTCATTTAATGCAAAATTTAGCAGCTAATCTGGTAACCAGAGGCAGTGGATTTAGTAGCATTGGACCTATGCTGTAATTGGTGCATTGGCTACGGATCTCTTTCCAGGCCCAATTCAAAATGCTGGTTATTATCTTTAAAATTCAGCCTCGAGTTCTTAGTGGACTACCTAGTCAATCCAGACATGGTCCATCTTCTGCAAACATCGATGGAAAGAATGACAAGTGTTCCCATTCCACAGGGAATGAGTGGAGTAGGAGCTTGACAATATGAATCTCAGTGATTGCATCTCAGGGACTGCACAAATGTCTGTACCATTTTGCCCCCTGAGATATGAAATGCTTTTAACCCTCTGGCTTTGTGAAAGACCTTAAAAACTATCTTATTTTGCACTATGTTTGGGCAGTGATGCTATTGAACTATTTTACTTAGGTTGCTTAAAAGTTTTAACTGCTGTAGTTTAGTGCATAGTTTTATAAACTGCTTTGAGTCCTTTGGGAAACAGGTAATCAATAAATAATTACAGAAAGAAATAATGATCAATAAATAGCTCTGTATTTTTTTAAAGCACTTCTCTAGTAAACTCAGGAATAGCACTTATTCTGACTTTTTTTGTAATTGAGCAATGGGACACATAGTTAATGGGCAGTTATTGACAGCATTAGGTAAGAAAAATAAAGATGAGATGAGATAAGCTTCCATATTAGCTGATACTTTTTATATTGTCAAAAGGATGAGGATTTTATCACTAGAGGGAGAAAAAGAAGTAGATATCCCAGTTAATTTAGTGGATTTTTCTTAATTGAAGCCAAACCTGGCTTAATCACAATAGATTCACATTGTTTATATTACAAGTATATTCTGCCTTTCTTTCTAAATTACATTCCACTTTGAGTTACAATACAATAGACACCAGAAAAGCACAATAATATGTAATACCATACAACATGTAAAACAACATATATTGAAAATAGCTTTTCTTGAATAGACACAATCAATAGAGGTGTGAACTATAACTATATTTTATCCTAGCCATGATTCATTTTAGAGAACTGTTTCCAACCAATGTGATGGAAACTATTGGAGCATCACAGATAGAGATGGAGGCAAGTTGGTAGCGGTTGCCACCTCACCATGCTTCTTGACTGTGTGGATTTGCCAGGTTTCCTTTAGAAGAAATAGCAATAGCATTTAGACTTATATACTTCTTCACAGTGCTTTACAACACTCTTTAAGTGGTTTACAGAGTTAACATATTGCCCCCAACTATTTGGATCCTCATTTTACCCACCTCAATAGGATGAAAGGCTGAGTCAACTTTGAGCTGGTCAGGATTTAAACTGCTGGCAGTCAGCAGAATTAGCCTGGTATTCTAACCACTGCGCCATCAAAGCTCTTACTACATTTACTAAATACTACATTTATGCCATTTTTTGAAATTAGACATCTGAACCATTCCATACGTTAAGGGCTTTAGAAAAAGTAGTTGCCATGGCACCTGTGTGCCATGAACATCTTGAGATGGCTTTTGCTTATTTTTTGGGATCCCTTTAAAAAATATGTGAACCAGTGTGAAAAGGAATGGCCATTCCTGAATAAAAATCCAGAATAATCTTGAGGCAGGTCCCAAATATTAGCAAAATATGTCTACTGCTAGGATTGTACAAAACCAGTGACTCCCGAAACCCAAAATTTGGGAAACCAATCTAATGAGGCATCCTTGGAGCATTCTGAGCTTGGTTGTTTTCTTGCAGACCTTTCATTACCCAAACTAGGGAACATCATCAGTGCAATAAAGAGATGACTTCTCTAGTTTCTTTCCTAACAAGCCCATTTGTTTTATAAAACACTGAGTTGTCAGTTTGCTATTCCTACTAGTAGTAAGCTGGTGCTTTGGGATTCTGCACTGATCTGGGATGTCTCTTCTATTCCTGCTGTGCTCATATTCAATCACTATAAATCAAACTTGTTGCAGTTTTCTGAGTGTACTCTTCTTGCTACGTTGCTTCTCCTTAAAATGCACAACAATCTATTTAGGAAGATAAATTACTCTCTAGATTCAGAATCTATGAGTTTCTGCTTCACTGCTTTTCAAAAGCTATTTATTTATGCTGGCATATGCGAGTATGAGGGGGGAGTTTAAAAAAAATTACAGAAAAACTTCAGCATGTGTATTTTCCCATTTTAGATTGAATTCATTTGCCTTAGTAAAAGCACCTGAAATAAGGGTGCAAGGAGAAAACTTCAGTTAGTTGTTGATAGCTACTTATTGGTTCATTTCTCATAGTAGTAATTATGGAGCATAGCAATCCAGCCATTGGTCCAGATGATTGTTTCTATATTTCTGGCAAAAGCTACCTGCCCTTCTCTCCGTATACATGTAAATTGCATTCTCCATCAACATATAGAATGCTCCCCATACATCTGAACTGTTTAAAATGTCTCTGTAATAAAACATTGAAGCTAAATTGACCCCGAGTCAATTTAATAGGGGGAAGAATTAGACCAAGGGTCTTCATACTTGGCAAGTTTAAGACTTGTGGACTTCAACTCCCAGAATTCCTGAGCTAACATGATTGGAGGAGGAATTCTAGGAGTTGAAGTCCACAAGCCTTAAAGCTGTCAAGTTTGAAGACCCCTGAATTAGACTGAAGCCAAACCACATAGTTTATATTTCACTGACCATAACTCAAAGATAATATAACTAGTGTGCTGACAAAGGAAAAGAATGGGATAAATAATTAGAATTGGTCAAAGATATCTCAATGTCCTGCTGCATTTATATTAGGTCTGCCTTTTCCTTTGTCTTGTCAGTTACATAATAGACCATATTTATATAAACACTGATTCTGTCTTTGTCAGCAACATACAAATGCTTTACCAGGAGCTCAGTATACAATTGTTGTTTGCCTGCTTAATGCATTTATCATCAAAATAATTTGGTTGCTTTAGATGAGCTAGGTTTTGGTGACAACTTTGGTGCGGTCACTGACTGATATCTCCTTTCAACCAAAGAACTATCTTGAAAAGGAAGAAGAGAAATTCACACTTTTGTTTGTAGACCTGCAAATAATCATTACTACTATGTAATGAAGTTAATTCTTTCTTTCTACATATTTGGAAATATAGAATTCTGAATTATACACGTGGAAACATATTTCAAGAATTCATAAGAACATGCAAAATTTTGAGCAAATCTAAATATTACATTTTAAGAAAAGATCCAGACTTCTTGAAGTAGGTTTGGAGAAAGACAACAAATATAGTCAGACATTAGAATCTAAGTCCTATATAAAGAGAATGTAGGAGTTAGGTATGCCTAGCTTTAATAGGAACTCAACCATGTATCACACAAAAGAAAAATATGACCTTCCATGAAATCCTATTAGATAAGATAGTTGTATATGGATTATATTAGTACGGTATTAAATAGTTAAAAATCTGATTTAACAATAGCACCAATGTATGCATACTATTGACTCCATATCAAATTGAAAGGTAATGCTGAATAGCATACTGTGGAGTTTGGTGTTAAATGTACTTATAAATTACTTGGGTGAATGGTTAAAGCATATGATTATCAGTTTCACAGATGAAACAAAGATGGGAGGCACACCAAACATCTTAAAGGACAACAATGAAATTTAGGAATATCAACATTTAGAACAAGGAGCAGAAACCTGAATGATGATTTTCAACAGATGATTTTAATGAAAAATCTTCCATTTGGGCTGGAAAAATCAAAGTCACAAGAATAGGATCTAGGTGTTTTGGTGAATCACAACCAATCCTAGGCTGCATCAAAACAGAAATATAATGTCAATAACAAGATAAATAATTCTTTCTCTGAAGTCTGCATTAATCAGATTGTATTGTCAATATTGCATTTCCTTCTGGGCACTGCATTTTAAGAAAGACATTGATAAATAGGATCATGTTCTGAGGCAGATAACAAATTGTAAGAGGAACATTTAGAGATGTTAAATATGCTTAGTCTAAAGAAAAAAAGATTGAGGGGAGACAGTTCCCTTCAAGTACCTGTGAAGCACTTTCATGTGGAAAATGCAGTCATCTGGGCAATATCATTCCAGAAGACTTCCTCCTCCTCCTTCAAAACTGAAAATTATCTTGTTTGTTTGCATTCTGTGGAATCAATCCCACTTGAGAACAAAGAAAAAGAAAAGAAAACACATGTGGTGGTATGAAGCTTCCTTTTATTTTTCCTAAATTTACATCTGTGGGGGCTTCTGCATCTTCACTGACTTGGCTGTTTTCTTGCAGATATTTCATTAACCAACTAGGTAACATTATTAGGTCAAGAAGGGAGTGGGGTTTGCTCTCTGTTTATATACTAGTGGCTTGACCTGTCAGTGTTGGTAAGAGTGTTCTCAGTGATTCCTTGATTAATCTGTTGTCTACTATTGGATTGTTTGTCTAAGTAGGTAGTTCCTAAAGTAAGATGTTGGCATTGGCTACCATGTCCATAGTTTCCCACACCATTGAATTTTGCATCAGCTGAAGCTTTTGAATGCTATTTAAGGGCAGCTCCATGTAGATGTCATTGCAGAAGTCAAAAAGTGTCAATGAGCAAAGCCTTTCAATTCAGGAATAGGGGCTAATGGTACACAAAATTAAGAATGTTTCTGACTAAGGACAGGTCTTCATTGGAAAATAAACCCTGATATTGGGAAAGAGTGAAGGCAAAATGAGAAGGGGATGGCAGAGGTTGAGATGGTTAGATATGTCATTGATGTAATGAACATGGGCAAACTCCAGGAAACAGTGGATGACAGGGGTCCTGCTTTGTAGGGCCACAATGAGTTGGACATGATTTCGTAACTGGACAACAACAATAAGGACAGATGTTGCATTTTTGTAAAACTATCATAAAACTTTAAAAAGATAAAGCAGTGACTCTAGTACACTCACTACAACAGGTTTCCTTGGTTTATTTTATCCATTCTAATCATATTCTTTTGGTTGTTTGATGTTTTCTAAATTTATGCACACAATAGTCAATTCTGAAGCATGTTCACAACACTTTTTCTGATTGCTTTTTGGAGGTGGGTGAGTTAGTTTTTTTTAATTGTTTGGAAAGGAGTCATAAAAATAAATGGATCTATTGTCACACAGGAGCCTCCAACTGTCTCTAGTTAAATAGTGACACACTAGAGAACAGATAGGAATTGAGTTTTTCTCCTAATTAAATCTTAAAAGAAGTTTCATGTGGAGACTGAAAGGATCTTTAGGTAAAAATCCATTAGATGTGGCCCCTCTCTTACTGAACCCCAGAAGGCTTTGATTTTCCCAACTGGAGCTTAAATCAAAGCCACATGAAGCCCACTAGAATTCTGAATTGATGTTTTCTTCTTTGCTTGCTTGCCATTCTGAAGATTGGGATTTTCTTTGTAAACTCAAACTATTACATTTCCTACATATTATGGCCAAACAGAAAAGTCTGAAAGATTACCAATATCCAATTAATCAGAGAGACAGATGGCTTCCTTTCATTGGAGGTATTAAAGGGGAGGTTGAACATGTATCTGTCTGGGTTGTTTTAATTTGGATTCCTGCACTAAATAGGAAGTTGGACTCCATACCATCGAGTCTTTGATCAGCGTCTTTCATCAGCATTCAGATGAAATCCCAGTACCAAGAGTAATGAATGGGAGTGATTTTTTAATTTTAATTTTATTTAATTTGATTTGTCAATCGCTTACAAGATAATAGGTATAAGAATAAACATAGTTATGAAAACATGAAATGGATACATATAAGAAAAATAAAAGAAACAATAGGACAGGGATGGTAGGCACATTAGTGCGCTTATGCACACCCCCTACAGACCTCTTAGGAAAAGGATGAGGTCAATAGTAGACAGTCTAAGGTTAAAGTTTTTGAGGTTTGGGGAAGAAACCACAGAGTCAGGTAGAGTATTCCAGACATTGACCACTCTGTTGCGGAAGTCGTAATTCCTGCAATCAAGTTTGGTGTGGTTAACCTTGAGTTTGTATCTATTGTGTGCTCTGGTATTGCTGTGGTTGAAGCTGAAGTATTCATTGACAGGTAGGATATTGCAATGTAAGATTTTATGTACTATACTTAGATCGGACTAAAGACGGCATAGTTCTAGGTTTTCTAGGTCTAGAATTTCAAGTCTGGTGGCATAAGGTATTCTGCAATGAGTAGAGGAGTGTAGAACTCTTTTTGTGAAATATTTCTGGACTTTCTCAACTGTGTTAATATCAGATACGTAATGTGGTTTGCAGACTGTATTCCAGTATTGGTCTAGCAAATATTTTATATGCTCTAGTTAGTAGTGTGATATTACCAGAGAAAAAGCTATGTAGGATTAGATTAACAACTCTTAATGCCTTTTTGGCTATGTAGTTATAGTGGGATATAGTTAGATCATTAGAGATGAGAATTCCAAGATCCTTGACAGAATTTTGATCATCAACAAGGTCTTGACTATTCAGCTTGTATTTTATTTTCTGATTTTTTTTTGCCAATATGTAAGACAGAGCATTTATTTGTTGAGATTTGAAGTTGCCATTTGTTTGACCATTCTGATACATAATTGAGGTCTCTTTGAAGGGTAGCAGTATTGCCTCTGGTGTTGAATAGCTTTACATCATCAGCGAAGAAAATACAGTTGCTCATTTATGTAAGGTATGAAGAGAGTTGGTCCTAGAACACTGGCTTGGGGAACACCACTGTTGACAGGTAGAGAATTTAATAGGACTCTCCCAATTTTGACCATTTGTTATCTGCTTCTATCCAGTTATGCAGATGTCCAGAGATACCATAAGATTTTAGTTTTAGCAGTAGTTTGTCGAGTACCACTGAATCAAAGGCTTTACAGAAGTCTATGTAGATTGCATCTATTGCTTTGCCCTGATTGAGTTGTGTAGTCCATATGTTTTTGCACTGTTAGAGTTGCAGATTACAGGATTGGTTTAATGGTGTCATCATTGCAGTCTTTACCATTTGGTCCTTTCAGGGGTGGGATGGACCTTCTGTCTTTTAGTTTGTTGTTTACAAAATTGTAGAAAGCGCAGGTGGAATTGGTGCGTAGAAGGTTTTCCTCTTGTTTAATGTGATAGTTGGTGCATTCAGTCTTTATCTGGTGGCATAAATTTTTGTTTTAGCTTTTGAAGATTTGTTTTTCTGCCAAAGTGATCTCTTTTTGGATTGAAGTTTCCTTATTGTTAGGGGTAATCTGTTTTTTTCTGGTTTTGGGTGTTGTTAATGGTATATATAGTTTGATGACCGTTTTGACTTCAAATAAAAATACGTTGTATTGGTCTTCAACAGTATTGCATCCAGTGAATAGAAATTGCCAATCAAGGGATGAGAGATCATTGTCTATAAGATCATAGTTGCCTTTTTTGAAGTTATAATTGGGGATCACGTCATTGTGATGTTTTTTGTGTGGATGTATGTTGAGACAAAAGTCAATCATGTTGTGGTCACTGTTGGAAAAGTGTTCTTTAATTTGTATTCTGTAAATTGAATTCAAACTATTGCAGAAGATGAGATCGAGGCAGTTGTTTAGTCTAGTATTGTTGGTTACTAGTTGTTCCAGGCCTAGATTTGTTACAGCATTGTAGAAGGTTGTGTGTATGGGTTCCGTTGTACATTCATTTAGGGTCCAGTTAATATGAGGTAGATTGAAGTCACCAAGAAAGATAAAAGCATGTGGGCAGGATGTTGCCCATATTAGTAGTGAATTTAGCTTGTATACATGTCCAATGTCATGATCAGGGTCTCTGAAACATAATAAGAATCGAGATGTGATATTTAAGGACAGTTCACAGACGATGGTCTCAGGAACAGCAAGCTCCTGGATAACTTGGATGATTTTTAGATGTAAGGACTTTTTATACAGTAGAAGATAGCAACACCACCTCCTCTACAGATTTCATGATCTGATCAGTAAACATGATAGTCTCTTACTGTGGTAATGGAGTCAGGGAGAGATGCATTGAGCCATGTTTCACAGACAAATATGATGTCAAATTTAGCCGTATTTAGTAAGAGGAGAAATTCAGGTATTTTATTCACAAGGCTTCTTGCATTGAGTAGCTTGCATTTAAGGCCAGCTGTAGTTAGAATTGAGGTAGTTGTGGGGGGGGCGCATGCCTAGTCTTGGGTGATGGTGGATTGGTTGAAGAGTAGGTTATTCGTTACTGTTCAAGTTCTGGATTGACATGGAGGAACAAATACAAAATCAATCTGTCCTCAAGTGATGGATCTTTGTAAAGTGAGGAGTCCTAATGAGGAGAGGATAAGAACAAGTTATATGACTCCAGAAAAACTATCTAGAATTTATAGATATCTTAAATTTATGCTGAAAATATGGACAACATAGAGAGATATTTTACCATGCTAGTAGATGCCTAGATACAACCCGAAACTACAGATTTTTTTTTCTGTAGCAACATTTTAGGATAGAAGAGGAAGGTAATTGATCTTTACATCCTCCCCCAAATTGAAATCTCTTATTTTTTCAAGGGCTACAGCTATTTTACTGCTGAGATTTTGCAGATGTCTTCATTATAACCATTATCTAAGAAATATACAAATGAACCTTGAAAATGCTCCTTCAGTGCAAAACACCATGAATTTATTATTAAGAAAGTTGCTAGGCTTCGTTACTCCAAATGGTAGCAACTTTACCTGCAAATTTCATCCAGTTCTACAATAAAACCATTTTAGAAAGAGGAATTAAAAAAAACATTAGTATCTATAAACAAGAAGCTACAGAGACATGATCTGATCCAAGGTCATTGTTACTTTCTAATTGCAAGCAGAGAATAAGGCCTTGGCTGAATCATGTGCAAAAGCCTTAAGTATAACCTTGAATTTCTTCTGAAAGCTAGTAGGGGGTGCATGGAGTAGACAGTTTGAGTAGATCCTATCTCCTCACAATGGGGTATAGCTACTCTAAGGTCAACTTGCAGTAATCTGACAATTCTGAATCTGATCATTCCTGGAATTATCTGACTAGTTCTGACTTGGAACTGATGATAATATCCCTTAATTCCAGTCACCAGTTCTCTATTTTTTAAACCAGTTTTACATTTTCTGTAAGTTGGCCATAAAGAACTTGGATCAAGTCTGTGGTTGCCATGATGACCAGGAACTCCCAAGCCATCTCTTCCCAGGAAGGAAAATTAACATTGCCCAGTACCATAAACACTGTCAACCAAGCAACAGACTGAAACAGCTCAGATGGGGAACTTGCTAGGCAGCAAGAAAATTGGGGTGTATTAGCAATAATCCCCTTTGAGCCCAACTTTACAAACAGGGCATCACAACTGTTTATTTGTGAATCAATGCCTCTGGAAGCCACCAGTGTTTCAATAATAGCTATACCCCTATGCTGGCCCTGGGCTGGTGCCACATGTAAAACCTAATCAGGCATATCTTCAAGAGTGGACATTCCTACCCTCGTAGTCATCCAGATTTCAGCAATGTGATCACAGTCAACCTTTCATTCATGGATAAGAGAGACCTGATTGCAGACTAACAACTCATTTAAGGGCAATAGTTAGAAACCACGGCCACTAAAGTTCTGATAACTTTGGATCAGAGCACAAGGAACATGGTATCAATGCAAACCAAAAAGTTTGCCTTCATGAGACCAGCCTATACTCTGTCTCTCATTTTATTTTCCTCTGTCCATCACCCAGTCTTAATCTGACACACAATAATCTGCAATACATGTTTTGCATCTAAATGTATCTCTCCTGATCTCTGAGAGGGTTAAAGCACAGGCACTTTTTGTGCAGGTGATTCCAGTGGTGAGAATTTTTCTCTTTAGGTAAATGATTTCCCTATAGTGTTTCAGAAAACTGGTAAAGGGAATCTTTTGGGGAATGGATTTGAAAATCAGACCTAGATTATTATCTGTATATCTACAGTGTGCACATATGCATATTCCCATATGTCACATATATGTGATGCAGGATGCCCCAAAAGACCTGTGTAGCCCCAGGGCAGGATGCTGATGTGATGAACAAAGTGAAATTAAAAGAGACAGAATGCTTGAGGCTTAGTAAGTGCAGTGGCACTCAATAAACATAATTCCACTGTGACCGTTTAAAGCAAATGTACAGCAATTATCCTGCAATCAGATGGTAATTGCCTATTGCATCTGTCTTGCCTGGTGGGTCTCATTTGACAGAGTCTATCAAAATATACAACTATGTTTTGTGTGGCTTGTCTCATTTCTCCACCTCCATAATGCATGCCTCCATTTCTTAATTAAAAAGTCATACTCAGAGGCAGTCATTTAACTACAATGAGTGAAGCCTTTCACTGATTATTCCATCCATTGTAAGTTGACCAATGACCTCAGTCCATTGAAAAAGCAACAGAAGAGATAAAATGTACTCATTAGGAGATGAAAACAAAATAATTTAATAGAGAGTTGTGTAAACTTCCTAGGCTGCTGTTGATTGCCAGAGTGAAAAAAAAGATGCATTTTCATCATCCTGGATTCTCAAATTGCCCAACTTCATGCTACCTCTTCATGAAAGGCAGACAAGGTAATATGGGTAGGAACCAGTAATGGTATGCCTAACTAGTAGCAAAAAAAGCCTCCAACGATCAGCTGAGAGGTGAAAGAAGAGAAAGAGGTGAAAGAAGAGGGGTTAGCCGTCCCACCCACCCCTGCGCTTTTCTCTTCTTTATCCTCTCAACTGATTGGCGCTGCAGGCCTCAGCTGGCATGTGAAAAGCTGCGTGCGCATGATCACCAAAACGGTAGTGAAACAGGTAGGATCCCACTGCTGGTAGGAACACACCGCGATAGTACTGCAAATAAAGGAAGAAAAAGAGTAAGACTCCAGGGAGATAATTTTGTTATATAAGAAGCAACCAGTCCTATTTGGTCCTAAGCCTGTTTTATATTTAGCTTTTTAAAAATCTTATAATACACAAAAGAAACTGACCTAAAGAAACATTCTACAGATTATCTTCTGTAATCCTGTTCTTAAGGCTCACATGATTTCAGTATTCTGATGTTAAGGATCATGAGATTTCTAGTGAAAATATCAAAACACCACTAAATTTTAGCCATTTTTAAGAAAAAATGAGATTCCATGCGCGCGCACACACACACACACACACACACACACACACACACACACACACCTTAAAATCTATCAGAACTAAATCTGATCTAGAACAAGAAGTATGAACTACAGGTCTCAATGATTGATTCATTCTGACTCCTGGCCAGGGGTGGGATCCGAAAGGGTTAACTACCAGTTTGGAGATTTACGATGTGCTTCCCTGCACACTGCAGCGGGGCGTCTGTAAATCATCATCAGCATGCTGCGTGCTGAGAAGCAGCCTTTCAAAAAGCCCTCTTTTTCTGCTTTTTTAACTGCAGCTGTGCCTCGCACAGCAGCTGAAGTTGAGAAAATCAGGAATTAAAGGTCAGGTAAAAGCCTGGGTGGGTATTTATTTTATTTTATTTATTTTATTTTTAGGTTTTATATACCGCCCTTCTCCCGAAGGACTCAGGGCGGTGAACAGCCAACTAAAATACATATAGACAAATATAAATTGTTAAAAAAGAATTAAATCCTAGGCTGTCCCTATAAAAATCTAAAAAACCCCAATTAAAATAAATTAAAACTTTGTACCCCATCCCAACTAATCTAAAAACCCCATTTAAAAATCCCATTTGAGTCAGCTCAGGCCGGCCTGCTTGAAGAGCCAGGTCTTCAGGTCACGTCTGAAGGCCCTCAGGTCACTGGTCGTTCGTAGTCCAGGGGGCATCCCGTTCCAAAGGGTGGGTGCCCCCACAGAGAAGGCTCTGTTCCTCGGGGTCACCAGGCGGCACATAGAAGGCGTCGGGACCCGGAGGAGACCCTCTCTGTGGGAGCGCACCGGTCGGTGGGAGACTACTGGCAGAATGCGGTCTTGTAAGTATCCTGGTCCGATGCCATGGAGCGCTTTAAAGACCAAAACCAGTACTTTAAAGCGAACCCGGAAGGCCACCGGCAACCAATGCAGCTCGCGCAGGAGGGGCGTCACGTGGGAGTATCTCGATGCCCCCATAACTACCCGCGCGGCTGCATTTTGTACCAGTTGAAGCCTCCGGTTGCTCCCCGCAGGGAGCCCCATGTAGAGGGCATTACAGTAGTCCAGACGGGAGGTGACCAGGGCATGAGTGACTGTGCGTAAGGCGTTCCGATCAAGAAAGGGCCGCATCTGGCGTATCAGGCGAACCTGATAAAAAGCCCCCCTGGAGACGGCCGTAATATGATCTTCCAAAGACAGCCGTACATCCAGGAGGACACCAAGATTGCGGGCCCCTTCTGTGGGGGTCAAGATCTCATCCCCAACAGCCAGCGACGGAGTCAGCTGACTATATCGGGCCGCCGGAAACCACAGCCACTCGGTCTTGGAAGGGTTGAGTCGAAGCCTGTTCTCGCCCATCCAGTTCCGCACAGCCTCCAGGCAACGGGCCATAACCTCCACAGCATCGTTGGGGTGGCTTGGGGTGGAGATGTAAAGCTGAGTATCATCAACATAAAGATGGCATTTCACCCCAAAACCACAGATGATCTCTCCCAGCGGCTTCACATAGATGTTGAACAGAAGAGGGGAGAGGACCGACCCCTGAGGCACCCCACACATGAGGGGCCTAGGGGTGGACCTCTCCCCACCCGCCAACACAAATTGCGAGCGGTCCGAGAGGAAGGACGAGAACCACCGCAAAATGGTGCCCCCAATTCCCAACCCCTCCAACCACCGCAATAGGATACTATGGTCGATAGTATCAAAAGCCGCTGACAGATCTAAGAGGACCAGGACAGAGGAATAACCTCTGTCACGGGCCCTCCAGAGATCATCTACGAACGCGACCAATGCTGTTTCGGTACTGTGCCCGGGCCTGAGGCCCGATTGGAACGGATCTAAATAGAATGCTTCCTCCAGATGCTGAGGGAGCTGACGCGCCACCACACTCTCAACAACCTACGCCACAAAGGGAAGGTTGGAGACAGGATGATAGTTATTCAAAAGAGCCGGGTCCAGGGAAGGCTTCTTGAGGAGGGGCCGCACCACCGCCATTTTCAGGGTGGTTGGAAGCGCCCCCTCCGTCAACGAAGCGTTGACAATCCCCTGGAGCCAGCCTCGTGTCACCTCTCTGGAGGTAGAAACCAACCAGGAAGGGCACGGGTCCAATAAACATGTGGAGGCATTCAGCCTCCCCAGTAATCTGTCCACACCCTCGGCGGTCACAGGATCGAACTCCTCCCAGATAACCATCTCAAGACCTGCTCTGGACACCTCCCCCGGGACCACCCAACTGGAGTCCAGCCCATCCCGAATCTGAGCGATTTTATCATGCAGAAATCGGGAAAACTCTTCTGCCCTACCCTGCAAGAGGTCCTCCCGCGCTCTCGGCTCAAGCAGGGAGCGGGTCACTCTAAACAGGGCAGCAGGCCGATTTTCTGCCGACGCAATAAGGGCGGAGAGGTGTGAACGCTTCACCGCCTCTATCGCTACTAGGTAGGTCCTAATATAGGACCTCACCTGTGTCCGGTCAGACTCAGCACGACTGGCCCTCCAGATGCCCTCCAGACGTCTTTTCCGGCATTTTATCCCCCTCAGCTCCCCCGTAAACCACGGAGCCAGGTGGGATCTATGCCGAGTCAGAGGTCGCTAAGGCACAACTCGGTCCAGAGCCTCAGCGGCCAACCTATCCCAGGTGGCCACCAAGTCTGTGGCCGAGTTATGAGCCAGAGTTCCAGGAAATGGCCCAAGCTCCATCTGAAACCGTTCAGGATCCATCAGGCGCCTGGGGCAGAACCATCTCCTCGGCTCCGCCTCCCTGCGATGGGGGGTGGCGGCACCGAAGTCCAGTCTAAGAAGAGAATGATCGGACCATGACAAGGGTTTTATAACTAAGTCCCCAGCACGATCATTCAACCACTGACCAGAGGCGAAAATCAGGTCCAGTGTGGGTCCCCCCGTGTGAGTGGGGTCAGAAACTAATTGGGTCAGATCCATGAAGCCAGGAACTCCCGGGCCACCCCAGAGGTTTCCCCGAGCGAAGGCAGGTTGAAATCACCCATGACTAAAAGCCTGGGGGTTTCAACCGCCAGCCCAGCTATCACCTCGAGGAGCCCGGGCAGGGCCGATGACACGTGGCAGGGAGCCAGGTATGTTATCAACAGGCCCATCTGAACCCCCTGACCCCACTTCACAAAGAGAGACTCACAACCAGCCATCTGAGGAACAGTGGCCTCCCTAGGACAAAGGACTTCTCTAATAATCGCCGCCACCCCACCACCCCTTCCCTGAGACCTCGGTCGATGGAATGCTTGGAAACCTGGTGGGCACATCTCTACCAGAGGGACGCCACCCTCTGAGCCCAACCAGGTTTCGGTGGCCCCCGCCAGGTCCGCACCCTCCTCCTGAATAAGATCGCAAATCAGGGGGGCCTTGTTAACGACGGACCTGGCATTACATAACATCAGCCGGGTACTCAGGGCCTGAGACTCTGCACAACCAGGCCTGCCAGACGGGTCAGGAGGGTCGGAGCGCGCCACCGCTTGGAGACAGCGGGCACGCGATCCCCTAACCTGATATGGCCCTCTACCCCGTCATATCTGCCCCTCCCACTTATGGTGCCAATGAAACCCGCCCCCTGCTGTCCGAATTGTGTTCGCCCCCACGACTCATGACCCTCTGGGCCCTCCCAGATGTGCACTCCAGCCTGGCTGACTCCAAACCCCCCCAGGTTATCCCCCAAACCCGGACCGGGTATCCTCCCTAACCCCAATAAGTTACCATCCCCCAACCCTCTCTTCGTCACCCTCCCCAACCTCGATAAAACCCCGAATAAAAATTTAAAAAGTTTAAAACCCCCTCTAAAAATCCTTTTTTGATGGCCGTGCCAAAACATAGGTGGGCAAAAACATCAGCAGACATAGAACTGGTTCTATGTCTGCTGCTCTTCAGAGCTACCGGTTCTACAGAGGTGGACAGAACCAGTAGAAACCCACCCCTGCTCCTAATGACCATACAGACATTTTCTTTTCTTTACAAAATTATTAAGGTGAGATAAAAATCTAATAAATAGTTTTTCTTCCTAACAATCTCTCTAACCTGGTCTTTCAGATCTTTCACTGGTGTTCTCATCATCATGGTAACTGAGCCCATCCCCCTTATCTTCTTCTTCTCTATCCTTCCACCTTTACCAACATTAGAGCCTTCTCCAGAGATTGGATCTTTGCATAATGTGTCCTAAGGAGGATAAGTTGAGGCTAGTCATTTATGCCTCAAGTCAGAAATTTTGGTTGTTTATTCAATAATCCATGTTTGTTTTCTTGGTTAGCCATGGTGTTCTCAGGAGAAAATCTCTTCTTACAAACCTCTCATGTTGGAGCAGCCACAACTTCTGGAGGCAAGCCTTTCCACCGATTTATTGTTCTGTCAGGAAATTTCTCCTTAGTTCTAGGTTGCTTCTCTCCTTGATTAGTTTCCATCCATTGCTTCTTGTCCACCTTCAGGTCATTTGGAGAATAGGTTGACTCCCTCTTCTTTGTGGCAGCCCTTGAGATAATGAAACACTGCTATAATGTCAATCCATAGAGCTAACCTGTATGTTCCCTCTAACATTTGCACCTTTTCATTGCATCATAGAGCCTTGGTGGTGCAGGCTGTTAATCATCTAGCACTTAGTGTAAGCTGCCTGCAATTAGTGCAGGCTCAAATCCCACCAGGCTCAAGGTTGACTCAGCCTTCCATCCTCTCAGGGTAGGTAAATTGAGGACCCAAGATTGTTGGGGGCAATAAGCTGACTTTGTAAAAATGCTGCTTGGGGGGGCCAAAAGCCCTAGTAATAAGCAGGCATATACAATGGAATGAAGGCTATTGCTGAGCACTTAGCATGGTGCTCCATAGACTGTAAGCTGCCCTGAGTCTCCGGAGAAGGGCGGCATATAAATGTAAATAAAATAAAAAATAAAATATCATTTACATGGGCCGTATCCAGGCTACAAAATATAAACTGTGGTTGCAAGTTAGGCTTTATCGCCAACTGATGTGGAGTTTAAAATGAACTGACTTTTTTGAAAGGCACCTGGGAATGGTGGTCACTTCATCATCCTTTGTTTCCCACTCTTTGCTCCTTTCCTCTTGCTTCATTAGGCCTAGAGCAGAAAGACAAATTTTTTAAAAAACTAAGATTTAGGTCTCTTGCTAGTTAACAGTGCAGAAAAAAAAAAAAGAAACCAAAAATCAACCACAAAGAGTTCAAACAATTCCTGACCGCTCATTTTCTACTTCACTGAGCTGGAGAGGAGCAAATGCCCTGTTGCTAATTGGTAACCAGTGAATAAAACTTGACATTCTGCACCTGACTTAGGCTTTGCCTCTGGGGAAAATCTTTCCCTGTTGTGAATTTATCAGCTCTGCAATATTTTTCTCTTGACTGTGAAGGTCCTAAGCTAAAATTCTCTATGGGGTGATGCTGCTTAAAGTCCGAGGAAGAAATCAAAATTCAGAATGGTTGCCTTGTCCCTTTCCTCTCCTTAGAACACAAGAAAACAAAAACATGTATGGAATTTTTCCAGCCACACTTCCAGTCTTCTGACTCTAGATGATATTGAGATGTTGATAGAGTTTCCCTACCAGGACATGGTTGTCCAAAAGGTATTTTTTTCAAGGGGGGACTGCACTTTCTTGTTTTTCTTTGAAGATGTTTCACTCCTCATCCAAGAAGTTTCTTCAGCTCTAACTGTGTGATGGGGAGAGGAATGATTTATATTCCTTGCAGTGACAGAATTTGCATTCTTTTAGAGAGTTGTTGAGGCCATGTGGAGGTTTATCTGTGTCCTCAGGGACACCGCATTATTGCAAAAGGGTGTGGAGCCTTACTGGAACTGCGAAAGAACTGTGTTGTAGACTGGAGATAGAAGATGTTGTATCCTTCCACCTTTGTTGAGAGAGGACTGTTCAACTTTGACCCCCTCTTTCAAACTGGTAATCCTCTCTGTCAAAAATGTGGACTTTGATGCTTTCAAAATAATGTCCTTTGTCTTTTAAATGCAGATGGACTGCTGAATCTAGTCTTGATGTGTTTGTTCTTCTATGTCAGTGGTTCTCAAACGTTTTCAGTCCACCGCCCTCTTGGTGCTACAAACTCATCCTCAGTGTCCCACACCCAGGGGTGGGATTCAAATTTCTTAACAACTGGTTCTGTGGGCATGGCCTAATTTGTAGGCGTGGCTTGATGGTCATGTGACTGATTGGGCATGGCTTGCTGGCTGGGTGTGGCTTGATGGTCATGTGACTGGGTGGTTGTGGCCAAGAGGCCATGTGACTGGCAAACCAAATATAAGTGGTCCTCACTTAATGGCCGGTTGCTTAGTAAGTGTTCTAATTTATGAGTGTCCT
Organism: Bungarus multicinctus; assembly: GCA_023653725.1. Classification (NCBI taxonomy): domain Eukaryota; kingdom Metazoa; phylum Chordata; class Lepidosauria; order Squamata; family Elapidae; genus Bungarus; species Bungarus multicinctus. The sequence continues at coordinate 150,805,157 of CM042838.1, forward strand.
CCCCAGAGCTACTTGACCTGTTTTTGGAGTTTGGATAGCCATGCACACACACATACACACACACACAAACACACACACACACACACACACACACTCCTTCTAACCCTGTTGGAGCAGGTGATTGGACTAGATATCTCATTCACTTTCTCCTCTCTCCCTCCCTTTCTTTCTTTCTTTCTTTTTTTCTTTCTTTCTCTTTCTTTCTGTCCCTTACTTCCATCTCCCCTCTTTCTTTGTCTATCCCTTTTCTTCCTTTCTTTCTCCCTTTTTCTTTCCCTTTTCTCTTTCTTTTCTTTCTTGTCTCTTCCTTCTCTCTCTCTTTCTCTCTTTCCCTCTCTCTTTCTCTCCCTCCCTCCATATCCCATTCACTTTTTCCTCCCTCCCTCCCTCTTCCTTCCTTTCTTTCTCATTCCCTTTCTCTTTCTCTCTCTTTCCCTCGTTCTCTCTCTCCCTCCCTCCATATCCCATTCACCCCCCATGTTAGCGAGGTGCAACAATGTTGTGCTCCCCTTTGCACAGGAGTTCGACCAAGCAAAATTGCAAAATTGTCTCTCTTGAGGAGCGTTTGACAGTTTTCAGATATCTTGGCCACCTGTTAGCCGAGAGGAGAGGCCAGAATCATTCTCATCTCTTGAGAGCCCAGTCAAAGTTTCCCATGCCGCTTGTGCTTCAGCACTTTGACTCCCAGGGGCAGGAGTTTGGCCAAGCTACCGGCAAAATCCTACCCCTGAATTGCGCCCTGCGAGGGGTCCACCCTCTGCTGCCTTTTAGTGCCCCCCTGCCAGCTCTTTTGCCTCTTAGCACCCCCTAAGGCATCCCACCACCTCCCAGGGGGCGGAACCCAGGGGTGAGATTCTACCAGTTGCACCTATTCGCTAGAACCAGTTGTTAACATTCTAAGCAGTTTGGAGAACCGGTTGTTAGAAGAAATTACTGGCCTAACCCTGTAAGGAAGGCAGGAAGGAAACATTCTAGTGTTGTTTACAGAAACTGCCTCTCTGTTAACCCTTATTACATTCTTGGCAGGACTAGACTTCCTGTCTCAGGAATTTCTCTGGAGTTTTTTTCCCTTCCTTTGCTGGTACTTTGCTTGTGTGGAGTGACCATTCAAAGTTACAATGGCACTGAAAAAAGTGATTTATGACCATTTTTCACACTTATGACTGTTGCAGCATCCCCACAGTCATGAGAGGCCAGGCAAGGAGATGCGTGCCTCGATGTGAGTGATGTTGAGTTGGCCACACCCAGCCAATAACATAACCACCAAGCCATGTCCACTCAGTCAACATGACTACCAAGCCACACCCACCACCTAAGCCATGCCCACAGAACCAGTTGTTAAAATTTTTGAATCCCACCCCTGCCGATACCGCCCACTTTGGGAACCACTGTTCTATGTTGTGCCATCCATTTATGAAGTGGTTGTTTGGAAGAAAACAAAACCAAACAAAGAATCTCCATAGAGACTACCATTCTCCATCATTCAATCAGAACTGAAGAAGCTTCTTGGATGAGAAGTAAATATCTTCAAGCAAAACCAAAGAAATTCCAGTTGTCTTCCTCTTTCCTTAAGAACAAATCAGAGATGGTATTCAGCAGGTTCTGACTAGTTCTCCAGAACTGGTAGTGGAATTTTTGAATACTTCAGAGAACCAGCAAATACCACTTCTGACTGGAGATTTTACAGTATCCTTCCCCTGCCACGCTCACCAAGCCATGCCCACAGAACCGGTAGTAAAAAATTTTGAATTCCACTACTGGAACAAATATCTTGGCAGTGAGATTATGATTTCTTTGAGGTCACCCAGCAAACTTCCAAGGTTCAAGGTGGATGTGAAGCTTGGAACCTCAGTTATAGTTTAAGGTTACTATTACAGTAATCCTTGACTTATGATCACAATTGAGCCCCAAATTTCCATTGCTAAACAAGACAATTTTAAATGAGTTTTGCCCCATTTTATGACCTTTCTTGCCAGTTGTTAAGTGAATCACTGTATTCGTTAAGTTAGCAGCACAATGGCTAATTAAATCAGGCTTTAATTCAATTTTGAGGATTCAAAGTTATCATTTTGAGATGGTTTAGATCCATGGAGCCAATAATTTCTCCAATACTTTTTCAGCCTTTTGTCAGATCTGCACAAATTAACTACAGTTTAGTTTAGTTAACCCGATGCATGTTTAGGATAGCTTGGGAATTATAATTTAAAATATCTGGCAAGACTTATGCTGGAGAAGATAGGCTTTTTTTATGGGAAGCAACAGCAGCTCCTCAGGGCATTTTCCTGGGTATGTGTATGTGGGTTAATACTAATAAAAGTTTTATTGGTTGTTCTAATTATAATCAAAAGAATCAGCACATTCAAAGCAGTAGACTCTTATGGTTCTGGCATATCCCTTGGAGTTCATAATTAATTCCAGAAAGGGTTTACTGTAGTCTTGGAGCCTGATTAAACCAATCTAAGGCCAAACGATTTGTAAATGAATCCTTATGGATTATGATATAATTATCTGCCTGTCAGCTTAACCAGACCAACTAATCATCTCTCCATGTAGTCATGCATCAATGCATTCATGTATTGATCAATTGATCTATTGATCCTCCCTCTAAATTTTGGGCTGCGTACTAATTACTATCTATGTCCATCACTGATTACCAAACAGCATTTAAATTATTTGTATGCTTAAAGAAACAACTTCAAAGGGCAGCTAGACGTCCTTTCAGAAGAGGTATCCATGAGTCTTTCAAACTATTGGGTATTTCTTAAGTAGAATATATATTACTAGTACTTTTATTTATATCAGAAATTTGTACATCGTTTATTTCTGAATAGTAATTAATTGTAAAACTTAAAGATTTTTCTTTAATTAAATGGTTCAATTATCTGTTTCCATTCAGATGATCATTTAGGTATTTACTAATTAAAACAAAAATGTACACTGTTTTGGAACATTGATTGCCTACCATCAAGTTGGGCTTAACTTTTAGTGACCACACAGGCAGATTTCCTTCATCATAATCTGTCAAGAAGTGGGCTGCTGGGGGTTTGCAGGTGTTCGGGAGAGACCCTAGCTAAGATTCTGTGGAGTTCAGAAAACTCCCAAATCCCACTCCTGGCTGGCCCCGCCCACCCCACCCCTCCCAGGAGTCCCCACAAGACCCAATTTGGATGCAGGTAAGTAGGGCACATGCAGAGGCTCAGGGAGGGTAAAAAACAGGCCTCCCATAAGTTCAGGAAGGCTAAAATGGGCCTGTTTTAGGCTTCCAGAGAGCATCTAGAGCCCAGGGAGGCAGTTTTCACCTTCCTGGAGGCTCGAGGAAAGCCTCCGGACCCCGGGGAGGACAAAAACGCCCCCCACCATGGTGCTAGAGGCCGATTTGGCCATGCCCACCATGGCCATGCCCACCAAGCAACTGGGCAGAGAACCCTTTGCTAAATTTTTTGAAGCCCACTCTGAATCTGTCCCTAATGTGATCCTTCAGGGTTTCCAACAGTGTAGCCATCAAGTGTCAGGAACAAGAAACTAGATCCATATGTTTGTTTATTTATTTTGTTAAGCAATTATAAGATAACAGGTGTAAGTATAAGCATGGTTATGAATACATGAAATGGATACATATAAGAAAAAAGAGAAACAATAGGACAGGGACGGTAGGTAAAGTTTAAGTGTATTATTCTATTATAGAGGAATCTTTTCAGAGTGCCAGCTTTCACTTGATAATTAAGACCCTAAAGAGCTCAAGGCAGGGTGAGGTCAGGTGGGGAGCTCAGTTGAGGATCTCTGGATCTAATTGTGTGCTTGAAGCCTCCTCAATGCCTAGCTGGGTATTTCCCAACATCACCATCATAACTTAGTCTGTGTACTGGTCTTCCTTCTTTGTCTTTCCTTCCATCTTTCAAGGGATCACAGTCTTCTCCAGAGAGCTTGGTTTTTGCATAATATGTCTGTAGTACAACAATTTGAATGTGGTAATTTGTACATTGAGTGAAAACTCTTGGTTTGACTTGTTTGATGATCCAGTTGTTTATTTTCTTGGTTATTTATGGTATTCCAAGGAGTCTTCTCCAACACCAAATTTCAAAAGTGCCAATAATCTTGCTAATCTATTACTTCAAAAAACCTGAAGTTACATGGGGAAACTCTAGACATACTCTGGAATTATCCTATTTCTAGGAATATTTCATAACTTGAATCAATTGACACAAAGGCCTTTGTATAATTAAGAAAACATATATTGATTTAGGATGGAGGGGTGTTTTTTGCTTTGTTTTTGTTTTATTCTTTGGGTTTTTCAATTATCCACCATGAATCAGCAAACATGTCTCATGTTCCTTGGCCCTTTCTAAAACCAGCATGAACATCTGTCATCTTTTTCTTCATGTAGAACTGTAATCTGCATTGCATGATTCTCAGCATTGTTTTGCTAGATATCTATGGAGATTTTTGGTCATCCAGGTTATGGTTGTCCCAAAGGTACTTTTTCAAGAGGCAACTAAACTTTCCTGAAGATGTTTCACTTCTTATGCAAAATGCCAGAACTGAAGACATTTCTTGGATAAGAAGTGAAATGTCTTCAAGAAAAAACAAAGAAAGTCCAGTTGCCTCCTTAAAAAGCATCTTTGGGACATTATTTTGCTAATGTGTGAAATTAAGGATATTGTTTGATAATTTGCAGTCATTTTGCATATCTTGTTTGGTATTTGAATGTAGATTGATCTCTTCCAATCTGTGGGCCACTTTGTTGTTTTCTAGATTTGCTGTCATAGCTTGGTTAGGATCTCTATTGATTCTCCTTGCATTTCTTGCCATATTTCTACGGGTAATCCATCAGTTCCTGTAAGCTTCCAGTTTAGTAAAAGCTGGAATGCTGATCTAACTTCATCTTTTAGTATTAGTGGTTCTTTTAAATAGGGAAAGTTAATAAGTCTCTAAAATATCAATGTTGACATCTCTGCTGTATAGTATTTCAGTAAACCCTCCATCTATTTTTGATATTTTTTGAATCAGTTACTTTGGTATCCTTTAGCATACTAATTAAAGGTCGAACTATTCTGACAATCTTTTGGAAGACTTTCCATGTATTCCCATATCTTTTTCTATTTTCAGTGTCTTTACAGATACTGCAATAGTACTGGTTCTTGTTTCTTCTAGCAGTTCTCTGAAATTGTTGCTAAGTTCCTTTCTGAGACTATTGTTTTTCTTGACTTTGGCTTCTCTTCTTGGCAATTTCTATGCTTTTTAACGGATATCTAGTTTGCTTTCTTCATTTTTGGCAGTCTCTTTTCATATTCATCCTTAACAACTTCTTTAAGTCATGCCACAGTTTATCTGGTTCTGTTTCAATAGATTCAGTACTTTAGCATGATTTCTGATGTTCTTCCTTGGAAATATGTGCTCTAGTTGTCCTCTTCCTCCTGGAACTTACACTTGAACAGTTTGTGATTTATTCCGCAGTTAGCACCTGGCCATGTCTTTAACTGAGTTCCTCCACCTCATTTTAGTAATAATCTGGTCAATCTGATATTCCATCGGGTGTTATCCATATATTCAGACACCAACTTTATTTCAAAACAGTGTTAGCAATGAGGACATAAATGAATTGGTTCATTTCAATTTCCTAAGCCATACAGCTACTGTATATTTTTCTCCTTAATAATTCTACCTATGGTATTCCAGTCACTAATCACAAGCAGCACATCTTGTTTGCATGACCTATTGATTTTAAATTGAACTTGACCACACAATTTATCAGTGTTAGGAATAGCCTTGGGAGGCCTGTTTAGTACTAATAATTCAATTCTGAGATATATTTTTGAAAAGGGCCTCTTTTACACCTATTTTCTTTTTTCAGCCATACTGAGCTAGTTGTTTGGGAATTTCAGCATAAAAACAAGAAAGCTATGGACTGGAAAATATTTTATATATTCTACTATCCACATATGTTCCTAGTAATGAAATGATATTTACTATCCTCTCACAGCTGTTGCTTTCAGTTATACCTATTTGGTAAATAAAAATTCATGCCTTTTTTTTGGAACCCACCTGAATTAGTTAGGAGCAGTGAAATGAGATCTGGAAAAAAAGGCAACTGATTAGATTTAATTAAATGCTGATGTCATTGGTGCCTGATGTAATAGAATAATAGAGTTGGAAGGAACCTTGGAGGTCTTCTAGTCCAACAGAGGTGGTATTCAGCAGGTTCTGACCAGTTCTGGAGAATCGGTAGCAGAAATTTTGAGTAGTTCAGAAAACTGGCAAATGCCACCTGTGACTGGCCCCGCCCCATCTATTCTCTGTCTCCTGAGTCCCAGCTGATTGGCTGGGTCTTCTTTTGTTGCCCTGCCCAGGAGAACGGAGCTGGAAAGCAGGTTAGTGGGGTGGGGAGGGAATGGGGATTTTGCAGTAACTTTCCCCCAGGAGTGGGGAGGGAATGGAGATTTATCCATTTCCCTGTCATGCCCACCAAGCCATGCCCACCAAGCCATGCCCACAGAACTGGTAGTAAAAAAATTTTTGAATCCCACCACTGTAGTCCAACCCCCTGATTAGGCAGGAAATCCTACACCACTTCAGACAATGGTTATCCAATCTCTTCTTAAAAACTTCCAGTGTTGGAGCATTCTCAACTTCTAGAGGCAAGTTGTTCCACTGATTAATTGTTCTGTCAGGAAATTTCTCCTCAGTTCTAAGTTACTTCTCTCGTTGGTTAGTTTCCATCCATTGCTTTTTGTCTTGGCTTCAGGAGATATACATATTGCATATATAATATGATTGTGTAATTTAATTCAGAGGATTGATGACAATTACATACTTATTTTGATATCATTATATTTATGTTATTGTTTGCCACCCTGGACACTCGTAGATATGATCAAGTCAAATTTAGATTCAGAGAAATGCTTACTGTTTTCAATCTGAATGAGTAGTTTCTTTTTTTACTTTGGGAAATAGAAACCTGACTTATAAAAGGATTTGAAGAATTTGCTGTTTCAACATTTAGGGCACTTTCTGCCCATTTTCACTCCATATTTTCAGATAATTGCTTCCTGTTTCTAGCACTTCGTGCTGATGGGTCATAAATTCCTACATGTCTTTGCCATTACATATCCTTCAGGGGCAGGTGGATTCTGTGGCCTATAATGACCTTTGAAAGATTGGTATACCTAGGGCACATGATTCCTCTCCGTTCCCAGGTATTCCTTTCAAGTTATTTAGTTTTAGTTTTATCAGTTTGGTTTAAGGCACATTTAAGATTTATCTTCTTCTTCCTGAATAGAAAATGCTATTAATGGTTCAAGGCTTTTCAACTTGCAGAGAAAAATAGCTTTGATAGATATAAACATACAGGTTTCATATTCTGTTTTCCTGTATCTAACACAATTGTATGCCCCATCAAAAAATATCTAATACATCAGGATGGAATCAGAGGCCCATTCGGGTCAATCTTTGGAACAAATGATAGCAAGAAAAGAGACAGAACTATCTACTCATGCAAAGCTCAAGCTGGCAATTTATCAACGGCTCTTGAAATATTATTTTAACTTTACTGAACTTTTATTCCAACAGTATTCCCATATGGTTGGAACAAGGCTTTTGATAGTGGTGGATCTGTAACAGGAAGGGAAAGTGGGAAGCATTTAGATCTATAAAGGAGAACTGTATTAATCTCAGTGCATTAGAAATACGATTACAGGTAGTCCTCAAGTTATAAACATTTGTTCAGTGACCAAATTTATAATGGTACTGAATGAAGGGACCTATGACTGGTCCTCAAAGTTCCAGCCAATGGAGTACTTCTGCAGTCAGGTAAACAAAATTTGGACAGTTGGAAACAAGCTCTCACCTATGACCAATTGCAGCATCCCACAGTCATGTGATAACCTTTGCCGCTGGCTTCCTATTTATTTATTTATTTATTCGTACTTCTATACCGCTCCCTCTCCCAAAAAGGGACTCAAGGCGGTGTACACTCAACAAACAAGATAATACAGAAAACAGAAGCAAAAACAGGTAAATAATCAAGATGGCCAAGAATCACCCCTATAAAATTCCAAAATATAAACCCCAATGATCTTATTTGGCTAGACCGGCTTGTTTGAACAGCAAGGTCTTAACTGCACGCCGGAAGGTTAGGATGTCTGACATGGCTCGTATATCCGGGGGGAGACAATTCCAGAGGGATGGGGCTCCCACAGAGAAAGCGCGTAGTCTCGGGGCTGCTAGACGACAGCGATCCAGTGGTGGTACCCCGAGCAAGGCAACTCTGTGGGAGCGTACTGGGCAGCGGGAGGTTGTTGGAAGGTGACAGGTTGCTTGGTTATCTGTCTCAACACTGGCCTTTATTTGCTTGCACAGTTCCCTCCTTCTCTGGGTTTCCTTGCAGTTGCACACATGAACACAAACACCCACTAACATCCTCTTTTCCTGGCCTCCCTGTGTTCACTTGCACACACTTATACACCCATCAGCAGCCCCCTTCTCCCTGTGCCTGGATGCATAGATCTTCTTTCTCTGGCCTCTCTGCACAGATAAATGCCTGTGCCTCATGGCCTCTTTCTCAAACATCCCCACATTCAGACACAGACACATTGCATATCCCCCCCCCCCCAGCCTCTCTATATTTACATGTGCACATCAGAGGTGGTATTCAGCAGGTTCTGACCAGTTCTGGAGAACTGATAGCGGAAATTTTGAGTAGTTCAGAGAACCAGCAAATACCGCCTCTGACTGGAGATTTTTCAGTATCCTTCCCCTGCCACACCCATCAAGCCACGCCCACAGAATCGGTAGTAAAAAAAATGTGAATCCCACCACTGGTGCACATATATCCCACAGCTGTGGTGGGATTCAAAAAATTTTGCTACCTGTTCTATGGGCGTGGCTAGGGGATGTGGCCATGTGACTAGGTGGGCGTGGCTGGGTTTTTTTTTTTTTTTTCTTTTTGCAGCACCCTCCGCCCTCATTTTTTGGACCTTCTGGGCCTCAGGCAGGCCTCCGGGGGGGGGGGGGGGGGGATTGCTCCCAGAAGGCTTCCCTAGGGCTCAGGAAGGCAGAAAACTGACATGCAGCACCCCCATGCTTTGTTTTGGGACCTTCTGAACCTCAGGGAAGCCTCCTGGGAGTAAAAATGCTCCATTTTTCCTCCCAGAAGGTTTTCCTGGGGCTCAGGGAGGAAAAAAAAGAGCATGAGGGGGTACAGCACCCCCATGCTTTGTTTTGGGGCCTCCCTGGGGCCTAGGAAGGCAAAAGATGGAGGGGGACAGAGGGTTTTTTTTCCCTTTCCTGGGCCTCAGGGAAGCCTCCTGGGTGAAGCAATAAGTAAGCGAGGGGAATCCTGGCACAGCTGATCGTAGGAACAGCTGATTGTCGGGAGGGGAAAAAAGAAATACCTTAAAGGAGTGACTGAGTGGGCTAGTGTCAGGCAGGCAGGGTAAGTGAGCATCGGGTGGGTGGGACAAGCGAGTGAGTGGCGACTGGGCAAACGGGTTGGAGGCATGGCCAGTCAGAAGTTACTACCAATTTGGTGACCCACGCCAAATCCTTGCTACCGTTTCATATGGTACAAACTTGCTGAATACCACCACTGTCCCACACCCTCTTTCCCCAGCTTCCCTGCACTTGCCTACAAGTATGCACCCCATACCCTCTTTCTCTGGCCTCTTTGAGCTATGTCTTTCTCTAATCTTTCTGCACCTGCCCACATGTATCCCACACCTTTTTGGCTTTCCTAAGTTCGTGCCATACTGCAGTATCTTGCAACTCACATGCAACCTACGCTGAACCTCTCAGGGCCTCCTCTACCCCACTGTAGCATGTGTTGACAGCATGCCCTACCTGGCATTCCCTCAACTTCCCACTTAACAGTCATGCATTTTGATGTTACGATTACAACTGTGACTGTCTGGGTTGTTATCGGTAAGCAATACAATCATGTATTGTATTCATCACCACCTGCTTATTGGACCCGTGCCCCTCCTGGCTGGTCTTGGCCACTCGGGAGGTGACACGAGGCTGGTTCCAAGGGATCATTAATGCTTCCTTGAGAGAGGGGCTTTTACCCGCTGCCTTGAAAGAGGCGGTGGTGCGGCCCCTCCTCAAGAAACCATCCCTGGATCCAGCATTATTGTCAAATTATCATCCGGTCTCCAACCTTCACTTTGTGGCGAAGATTGTTGAGAGTTGGTGGCACATCAGCTCCCTCAGTACCTGGATGAAGCGGTATATCTAGACCCCCTCCAATCGGGTTTCAGGCCCGGGCACAGCACGGAGACGGTGTTGGTCACGTTGGTGGATGATCTCTGGAAGGCCCGAGACAGGGGTTGTTCCTCTGTCTTGGTCCTGTTAGATCTCTCAGCGACTTTTGATACTGTCGACCACAGTATCTTATTGCGGCGGTTGGGGGGGTTGGGAGTAGGAGGCACCATTTTAAGGTGGTTCTCCTCCTTCCTCTCCGATCGTTTGCAATTTGTGTTGACAGGGGGGCAGAGGTTGACCCCAAGGCTCCTATTATGTGGGGTGCCCCAAGGGTCTGTGCTCTCACCCCTGCTGTTCAACATTTATGTGAAGCCGCTGGGTGAGATCATCCGTGGTTTCAGGGTGGAGTTCCATCAGTACGCTGATGATACTCAGCTGTACATCTCTACCCCGGACCACCCCAACGAAGCCGTTGAAGTGATGATCCGGTGCCTGGAGGCCATGCGGAGTTGGATGGGTCTTAACAGGCTTCATCTCAACCCGACCAAAACCGAGTGGCTGTGGTTTCCTGCGCCCAGATACAGCCAGCTTATTCCGTCACTGGCCGTGGGGGGTGAAATTTTGCCCCCCATGGAAAGGGCTCGCAATCTGGATGTTCTCCTGGACGTACAGCTATCTTTAGAAGATCACATTATGGCCGTCGCCAGGGGGGCCTTTTGTCAGATTCATCTGATTTACCAGTTGCGGCCTTTTCTGGATCTGGACGCACTTTGCACGGTCACTTCTGCCCTCGTCATCTCCCGCTTGGACTACTGCAATGCTCTCTACATGGGGCTCCCCTTGAAGAGTGTCCGGAGGCTGCAGTTGGTTCAGAATGTGGCCGCACGGGTGATCTTGGGAGTTCCTCGGAACTCCCATGTTACACCGTTCCTGTGCGTGCTGCATTGGCTTCCTGTGGCCTTCCAGATCCGATTCAAAGTGGTAGTGATCGTCTTTAAAGCGCTCCATGGCTCTGGACCTGGGTACTAATGGGACTGCCTGCTGCCACCCTCCCGCCTCCCGCCACCCAATGCGCTCCCACAGGGTCGGCCTTCTTGGGGTTCCGCCGGCTGGGCATTGCCGATTGGCGGTCCCGAGGGTGCGGGCCCTCTCTGCGGGGCTCCCTCCCTTTGGAACGATTTGCCCCTGGAGATACGGGCCATTACCAACATTCAGACCTTCTGGCGCACAGTAAAGACCCTGTTTTTTCAACAGGCCGGCCTGGCCCAGTAATGATTTGTGGGGTTTTAAATTTGGTATTTTAAAATTTTTTATCAGTTTTATATCTATTAATTTTTTATCAGTTTTATATCTATTATAAAATTAATAGATATAAAACTGATAAAAAATTTAAAAATACCAAATTTAAAACCCCACAAATCATTAGTGGGCCAGGCCGGCCCAGTAATGATAAACCTCCAATTTAATCATTTTAAATTGTTTTTCATTGTATAACTTTATACTGTTTCTGTTTTAGCTGGCTGTACACCGCCCCGAGTCCCTTTTTTGGGAGAAGGGGCGGTATAGAAATCTAATAAACATAAATATAAACATGTGGTATCATACTTTACAACTACATCACTTAGCAATGGCAATTCTGGTCACAATAGCTGTCACAACTGGAAGACCACCTGTATTGTTCTAACTGGAGAGGAACTCCTTGTGCTATTTTTTTCTGCGAAGGAGTTGAACACAGGCTAGGATGTTAATATTCCTACTGTAAAGTTTGTTCAGTCTCACTTGGTTTATGGAGTTCTCTAAATTTGTCCCTGGCCTTTTCACCAAATTGGGCCAGTTTTAACAAAGTTGGAAGGGACCTTGTAAATCTTCTAGTGTTGCCCTCCACCCAAGCAGGAGACCCTATACCATTCCTAATAATTGGCAGTCCAGTCTCTTTTTGAAAGCATCCAGTGGTGACGCTCCCACAACTTCTGAAGGCAAGTTGTTCCACTGATTAATTGTTCTAACTGTCAGAAAATTTCTCCTTATTTCTAGGTTTAATCTCTCCTGTTGGATGGATGAATAGACTGTTCCACCCATTATTCCTTGTCTGGCCTTCAGGTGCTTTCGAAAGTCACTTGACCTCCTCCTCTCTGTGGCAGCCCCTGAGATATTGGAATACTGCTATCATGTCTCCCCTGGTCCTTCTCTTCCCCAATGGCCATTTCCTTTAACTGTTCTTCATATGTTTTAGCCTCCAGTCCCTAATCATCTTGCTTCTCTGCACTTTTTTTAGAGTCTCAACATATTTTTTCATAGTTTTATTTATTTTGCACATCTATGGTACGTATTTGCCTTCTCCCTCTGTGCAGAAAGTCATTGCATAAACAATTGCTGTTTTGCAGCAATGAGCAGATTGGGGATCTGTTTCGTTTTCCATTGTGACTGTTGTTACCTTAAGATAATAACCATAATTACTTAATGGCATAATTATAATCACCATAAATAGAAAACAGAGTGTGAAAAGATTTTACAACAGAAGGCCAGCATACGTAGCTCAGAAATGAAAACCTTCTTACCTAACCCACATGATTATAGTAACATCTTATTGACTCCTTGATTGTTTATGAATAATTCATTATGGCTTTGCAACCATCCACAAACCAAAATGTTTTAATACCTTGTCACTGTAATCAGAAAAGGGAGAGAAGGTTTGAAGTTGGATAGGCATAACGAAGAGATTGGAAATAGGTGGTTTGAAATAGATTTCATACCTATGATAATTCAATATATATTTAGGGAGGAGGAAAATATATTTGATTTTCCTTTAATGCAAACATAACAAGTCCACATATCCTGAATCAACACAAAACATTGTTTATGTTTTTACTTTTCTAGATTAACTGGTGTAGTTTTTGCAACAAAATATTAGATGTATAAGGTTGGGAAAAATATGAATCCGAAGTTGTCTAAACTGTCTCAATCAACATGAAAAATACTGATTCCCCCCATTTGAACAAGGCAAGGAGAGTACACAGAAGCTTCTTACACAGGAAACTGTTAACAAAATAAAGTGCTCTACATTAAATGAAAATTATATGCAAAACATAGTGTGTGAAAATAATGAGATGCACATTGACTGGGAGAAATGTGAAGAAAAATGTGAAGGAATTTTCAGAGTTAAAAAAAAGCACATACAAACTGACATAGCAACAGAATGAAGCAAACAAAAATGGAAAAGCAGAAAAGGTCAAATCTGACAGTTTTCTCTGTCTCTACACCTCAAATGGATTTTCTGGGTTTGAAAGAAGGCTAAATCTTACTAAGATTTTACTCATATACAAGAAAAGTAAGAATGGGGGATCTGAACTACCTGGTATGAATTTTGAAACTAATGAAGATTAAATCCAGTTAGTACTTCTGAAAGGGAAAAGATATCCCAGAGCTGTATGCTACAGTAGAAATCCCAAAAAATAATTCAGAGAAAGCCAGTTGCAAGTTACTTCCATACTTTTGCCAAGAAAGCAATAGAAGGAATCTACTCACAGTCACCAGTAGCTTGATCAATTCCAGTTTGGGCTACTACAATGCGCTCTACATGGGGCTGCCCTTGAGGAGCATTTAATTGTTGTAGCTAGTACAAAATTCAGTGACAAAGAAGTTATATGTGTTCTAGAGCAGGGCATGTTACATTCAGGGGTGGGATTCTACAGGTTCTCACCTATTCTCACCTTTCTAAGCAGTTCGGAGAACCTGTTGTTGGAAGAAATCTCCTTTTGTTTTGTTTTTTCCACCCTTCTTACATTCTTGGCGGTATGCCTAGACTTACTGTCTCTGAAGGAGTTTTTTTTTTTTTTTCCTTTGCTGGTAATTTCTTAAAGGGAAAGAGTTCTTTTAAGTTTTTTACACTGCTATTGGGAGGAAATACTCCCATTGGAGTTAGCACTTTGAAGAAATAATTGAATAATGAAGCAGAGCTGCCAGAAAGAAGCTTTTAGTGACAAGATGAGTGACATTCAGCAAGGCTTCTTGGCTAAGTAGAAAGATTAACATTTAAACATGAATTTACATAATCTTTTTGAGTTTTGGTCTAAATCTGGTGACCATTCAGTTACAATGGCACTGAAAAAAGTGATTTATGACCATTTTTCTCACTTACGACCATTGCAGCATCCCCACTGTCATGAGAGGCCAGGCGAGGAGAAGTGCCCCTTGATGTGAGTGACATCAAGTTGGCCACACCCACCCAGTCACATGTCCAGCAAGCCACGCCCACCAACTAAGCCACACCCACAGAACCAGTTGTTAAAAAAAATGAATCCCACCTGGTTACACCTCTGCATTGCAAGCTGTACTGGTCACTAGTTTGCTTCCAGCAACAATTCAAGGTTCTGGTTTAACTTTTAAAGTCCTTCATGGCATGGCATTGGTTTACCTGAAGGGCTGTCTTTCCCTGGTTACATCAAACCACCCCATCAGATCTGGCCAAATAGACATTTTGTGGGGACCCTAGGTTAGGGACCTTCATTTGGTGGGGCCTTAGGAGATATGTCTGCTTTGCCATGACACCCACCTTAGGGAATATTCTCTTGCCTCCCTAAAAACAATTAGATTAGTTCCATCCCTTTTGTATTCCTGAAAGCCCTTAAGATCTGGCTGTGTTCTGAAGCCTGAGGCTCCCAAGCAACCAGTGACCCAAAGATGCTTTTTCAAAAAAGCAACTGGACTTTCTTCGGGTAATTTCTTTGAAAATTTTGTTTCTCATCCAAGGAGCTGCTTTAGTTCTTTCTAACTGAGTAGAGTGAAATGGAATTATTTATATTCTATGCAGTCATCTGGTTGTTAGAACCCTGAGGGACTAGGATTAGCACCCCTCAGGGGTGCTGCAAAGACTATTATTTCTCCCATTCCCCAGTTGGAAGTGAAGAAAAGCACTTTTTTTTTTCTCAAGAAAAGTACCCCACTCCTCCATTCACAATAGAATCTCCTATGCTTCCAGGCTCAAAATTTTGGTCCTGGACAATCTGGAACTGCGCTGCCTGCAGTCTGATCTAAGCATAGTACACAAAATTGTCCACTACAATGTCTTGCCTATCAACAACTCTTCATCTTCAATCAAAATAATACCTGGGCAAACAATCAATACAAGCTCAAGGTAAACCTCTCCAAACTCGATTACAGAAAATACTACTTCAGCAACAGAGTGGGCAACTCCTGGAATGCCCTACCAGACTCCATTGTTACAGCCTCAACCCCACACAGATTCAACCTCAAAATGTCTACCATGGACCTCTACCCATTCTTAAGAGGTCCTTAAAGGGGATGTGCATAAGCGCACCAGCGTTCTTATAGTGTTTGACTGTCCCCACTTATCTGAATTTACTTCCTTTGTTCCTGTTTATGTTCATACTTATACTTGTTATCTTGTACATGTTTGACAAACAAACAAACAAATAAAATAAATAAAGAAGTTTCTTGGATGAGAAACAAAATGTTTTCAAAGAAAAAAACCAGGAAAGTTTACTTGTCTTTTGAAAAAGCACCTTTGTGACATCCATGACCTGGAGGATTGAGAATTTCCATAGACATCAAGCACCCAGTAACTTGCTCCCATAGCTCCACTGATGGGGTGACAATTTTTCTCCACCCTTGCCTGGCTTATATTTCATAATATATTTCATATATTTCATTTTTGCTTTTATTCGTTAGTTTTTTCTGAATGAAGTTTGCGACTCAGAGTCACCTCTGGTAAGATGGGCAGTTCTATAAATTTGATTAATAAATAAATAAATTCAGTTACCCAGAGCCAAGTTTAGTTTGAGGATGTCTTTATGAACAGTCATTCATTTTCTTTCATCATTCTGACAGTGTCCTAAAGAATCTAAGCTACGGTTTATGTCACTCAGTAAGGAAAAATGATAGAAATAAGATAGAAAATGTCAAGCAATAATTTTTCCCAGCTATGGGAGGAATACAAAGCTTGATTGACCTTCAATTATTCCTAGTCCAATTTACATGACCACTAGAAAATTGTTTGTAGAACTTCAGAAACAATACAGTGACATCCAAGAGCTGCAATGGTGAAAATCTCTTCCAAAATTTCAGCTTTAAAAGTAGTTTGGGCAAAAGTCTAGAAAAGGATTTTCCTGAATAATGTTGGCTATGAAAATAGGATTTAATATTTAAAGGAAGGAATGACAGTGGAAAGAAAGCAATCTGGATACTTCTGACAACAAGATTTTAAATTAAAGTTTCAAGTCTTTATCTCAGCTGCATTGGTGTAGCTTCTTGGTGGCAGAGAGAAAATATTAAGAGCTGGCCTAGAAGCCATACATGTCATTTTTCTTGAGGAAAAACAAACATCCAGACAGGTTGTGTTTACTTTCTACTTTTTATCTGGATAGAAAAAGTTTAGGGTGGGTTGAAATGTTCTTCCTACCTCCAAATTACTAACCCTTTTGTTAATTATATTCCCAATAGCATTTTCTGCAGTAACTGAATAGCTCTAAGAATAAATGACTTTCAACAATAAAATCAATACAATACAGTATAATCTCCATCATGCTATTCTTTTTCAGAGTAGGCAAAGTGATATAAAGTGAAAAGATAATGAGTAAAAAAATAGCAAGCCAAAGAAATAAATGAATGTGATTAAAAAAGAAAAAAATATGTGACAAGAAAAGAGAAAAATAGGGAAAATATAGATCAATCAAGTCTTCATCAAACCATTACAATAGTAACTTTCTGATCTTTGAACATGTCTTAGTTACAAGCACATCAACACTCCAATTTATATATTCCCTCCTGGTTTGTGTGTTTTTTATAGTTACCTATTTTGGAAGATATCATTACATTTTAGACACATCTGTAATTGTGTCTGTATGTTTTTCTAACATCTTATTAGTTTTTTAAAATATTTGAAATGTTATATTGATGTTTTATCTGATTATCAGGGTATACCTACTCAAAGACTCTGAGTTATTTTTTAATATAAGTAACTGAATTGGAATTACATGAAGAAATAAATAAAGTATCTCTGAGGTAAAATGTATTGCTTTCACTGTAAAATAATTCAGTTTCGTTTAAAAATGTAATAAGCTGTTGGAACTAATGGAGGATTTATCTAATAATAACTATGAGACATTAATGGAAACTTGATAATTCAGATTTACAAATATTTTGAAGGCTTCATTTAAATTTGACAAATAAGTCAACAAGTGACTTTCAAATAACTGGGGCAAACAATCCTGTTACATATTTTCAAGACCTATATTTTAATTCATTCTAGACTACAAGGAATTCCATTTTAACCCACAATCCAAAGTGCAGATTCCTCTGACAAGGAGCAAAGTGTAAAATGCATTTTTGTTTGTTTGATCAGTTTAAACGGTAAATTAATGGGATCTGTTTTTATGGTGGCAAGAGGATAATGTTCTAAAGTAAACAAACAAAATACAGATTCCCTGAGTAGCATGCAAATGCAGCATGAAAATAGGATACTAAATAATGTTTTTCAATAGCAAGTAAAAAATACAATAGAAATATATCTTTTTTCAAAGCTTTTACAAAGATCCAAAGAAAGTAAAAGCACTTTCTCCTGTTCCCACCCTTCTGATTGGATTCTCTCCTGTCCAAAACATTATATTACTCCAGACAATTTGTTTGTGGAAAATACATTTGAGTGCAAGGAGCTGAAGTAATCTGAAAGGTTTACTTGAAGCTACTCCTATTTCACCAAGCAATTTATTTTGAGACTGAATTTAGCATCAAAGATTCTTTTCCTTAAAAGATTAATTTATGGATCTATGGGACAAAAAGCCCTCTGAACTTATCAGATTCTAATTTCAGATGCTTTGCTGCTGTGGATGTATCACAGACTTCAAATATAATCAGGTTCATTTTTTTCCCTTTGGGTTCGTTGCAAAAAAAATTAAAAGGACTTAATTGCTAAACCAGGAAGAGCTGTTCAGAGGGAATTCACAATGTTGCAGTCTGGAAATTACTTGCTTTTTTTCCTTTGTTGGAATTGAATTTTTTACAGTAATTTAGGCCTGGAAGTATCCAGCCCATGTCTGGAGATTTGTAATGACTGAAAGTTATTTCAATGCAAATAAAAATGAATTTATTGCATACAGAAATAACATGGATCCTCATGGTTCTCCCTGATATTTTGTAAGAAGGGAGATCAAAGACAGACACACAGACAGATTGATTGATTAATGATAGATAGATAATAGATGGATGGATGGATGGATGGATGGATGGATGGATAGAAAGAAAGAAAGAAAGAAAGAAAGAAAGAAAGAAAGAAAGAAAGAAAGAAAGAAAGAAAGAAAGAAAGAAAGAAAGAAAGAAAGAAAGAAAGAAAGAAAGAAAGATAGATAGATAGATAGATATGAATTGGTATACATTATTAGTCCTATGAGACCATTTAGTTTGACTATATAAAGGTTGAAAGATAGGGAGAGTATTTAAAACTCCCACTAATATTTCTGTGCATTTACTTTGTGATGTAGTAGATTTCTCAGAGCCTGTGAAAATGGATGGGAAGGGGATTATTCCAAAAAATGACAGAGCTAGATCAAGAGTTCAGTTCCTTTATACCAGGGGAGTAGCATCCTCTTCACATTTTCAAAAGGCAGTGAGCAAGAGGACTAAAGAATTTGTGCCCCAATGAACTTCCTGATCAATAGAGTACTAAAGTACATTTATGAAATTTTCAAGATTCTGTAGCCCAATTCCTTTTCCCACTTTTAAGAAATATTGTTAGCAGCTTGAGAATCTCAACACCACTGATTGCAAAGAATGGGTGCATTTTTGTGCTGTGTTGTCAGTTCTCCAAAGTACCTGAAGGCAGGACAAGAAGCCATCGATAGAAACTAATCAAGGAGAGAAACAACCTAGAACTAAGGAGAACTTTCCTGACAACTAGAACAATTAATTAGTGGAATGACTTGCCTACCAGAAATTATGGATGCTGCAACACTGGAAGTTTTTAAGAAGAGATTGGACAATCATTCTGCCAGGGTGGGTCAATTCCGATCTTATCGACCTCCCCCACCCGATCTTGACTTTGAACATTAGAGACATGACTGGCCGACCACCATTTAACCAGGCTGTTAACCTATTCAGTGGTGGAGCTGTGGGGCCCCAGAAATGTCCCCCTTTCTTTGAGGTGGCCCCCCGACCTTTCTAGGGCATCCCTTGATGACGGATTTTGGAATCTTGAGAGGTGGCACAGCCAAGGGAAGCGTACCCAATTATATTCTTTTAATTTTAATTTTTTAGCGGGGCTAGGGAGGGTGACCAGGCTGGGTTTGGGGGACAACCCGTCTGAGACAAGGGCCAGACCGGGGGTTACCTGCGACCAGGAGGTTTTGGGGGCGGGGATGGTTAAATCAAGGATAGGGGTTTCACCTGAGGGGAGGAGGGGATGGTTATCCACATGATCAACGGGAGAGGCAGGTATGGCGTGGACAGGGGGCCTTATTATGTTTCGGGAGCTCGCCCCTGCTGTTTACGAGCGGTGGCATGCTCCGACCCCCGGGTCACTTCCCGTTTCCTGGGTTGTCCGAATGATCTGGCCCTGGGTCTTCAGTTGATGTTATGCAATGCCAGGTCCGTAGTTAATAAAGTCCCCCTCGTTTATGATCTGATTACGGAGGGGGGAGCGGACCTAGCGGGTGTTACCAAAACTTGGTTGGGCCAGGAAGGGGGTGTTCCCCTGGTGGAGATGTGCCCAACCGGGTATCAGGTTTTTCATCAGCCGAGGGCCCAGGGGAGGGGTGGGGGGTTGCGGTGGTTATTAGGGAAGATCTGTGTCCTAGGGAATCCACTGTCCCTCAGACAACCAGATGTGATTCTCTTTTTGTATAGTGTGGTTCCGGGGTTCAGATGGGCCTATTGATCACATACCTGGCTCCCTGCTATATGACATCGGCCCTGCCTGAGCTCCTTGAGGTCATAACTGGCTTGGCGGTTGAGACCCCCAGGCTCATGGTCATGGGGGATTTCAACCTGCCTTCGGCCGGCGGTACCTCGGGGATTGCCCAGGAGTTCTTGGCTTCCATGAGAGCCTTGGGCCTGATCCAATTAATTAGGGACTCCACACACATTGGGGGTCACATCTTGGATCTGGTTTTTGTCTCTGGACAGTGGCAGGATGATCTAGGTATAGGGGACGTTGTTGTTGAGCCCCTATCATGGTCTGATCATTCACTCTTTAGGCTGGACTTCCATGCCCCACCCCCTCGTCACAGGGAGCCAGAGCTGATATGATGGTTCTGCCCCAGGCACCTGATGGACCCAGATAGATTCCTGAAGGAGCTTGGGCCGTTTCCCAGTGTTCGCACACATGACTCGGTTGAGGACCTGGTGGCCACCTGGGATAGGATGGCGGCTGGGGCCCTTGACCGGGTCGTACCCTTGCGGCCTCTGACCCGATGCCGATCCCAATTGGCTCCTTGGTTCTCTGAGGAGCTGAGGGAGATGAAGCACCAGAAAAGATGCCTGACCGAACACTATTGCGGTCCCATATTAGGGCCTATTTAGTGGCGATAAGGATGGCGAAGCGTTCTCATTTTTCTGCCCTTATTGCATCCGCAGGAAATCGCCCAGCCGCCCTTTTTAGGGTGACCCACTCCCTTTTAGAAGTGGGAGTGTGGGAGGATCCTCTACAGGGGCGGGCTGAGGATTTTTCAAATTTTCTGCAGGACAAAATCACTCAGATCTGGGATGGGTTGGACTCTGACTGGACAACTCTGGACAAGGGGGTGGGGGCAGAGTTCGGTGAGGTTATTTGGAGGGAGTTTGATTCTGTGACCCTCGAGGATGTGGACAGGATGCTGGGTGGGATTAATGCCACCACATGTTTACTGGATTAGTGTCCCTCCTGGTTGGTATTGGCCACTCAGGAGGTGACACGAGGTTGGTTCCAGAGTATTATTAACACTTTCTTGAGTGAGGGGTTTCTGCCTGCTGCCTTGAAAGAGGTGGTAGTGAGACTCCTCCTCAAGAACCATCCCTGGACCCAACTCTATTATCTAATTATCATCCGGTCTCCAACCTTCGCTTTATGGCAAAGGCTCTTGAGAGTGTGGTGGCACCACAGCTCCCCAACACCTGGATGAAGCTGTCTATTTAGATCCACACCAATCAGGCTTCAGGCCTGGGTATAGCACAGAGACAGCGTTGGTCGCATTCGTGGATGATCTCAGGAGGGCCTGTAACAGGGGTTATTCCTCTGTCCTGGTCCTATTAGATCTCTCGGTGGCTTTTGATACTGTTGACCACAGTATCTTATTGCAGCGGCTGGGGGGGTTGGGAGTGGGAGGCACTGTATTATGGTAGTTCTCCTCCTTCCTCTCTGACCGTTCGCAATTTGTGTTGGCAGGGGGGCAGAGATCGACCCCGAGGCCCCTGATTTGTGGGGTTCCTCAGGGGTCGGTGCTCTCGTCCCTTCTGTTCAACATTTATGTGAAGCCGCTGGGTGAGGTCATCCATGGCTTTGGGGTAGAGTTTCATCAGTACGCTGATGATATTCAGTTGTACATTTCTACCCCAGGCCACCCCGATGAAGCTGTGGAAGTGATGACCCGGTGCCTGGAGGCTGTGTGGGGTTGGATGGGGTGGAACAGGCTTCAGCTCAACCCGGCCAAGACCGAGTGGCTGTGCTTCCCGGCACCTCGATACAGCCAGCTAACTCCATCGCTGGCCGTGGGGGTGGGGGAAATTCTTGCCCCCACTGAGAGGGCATGCAATCTGGGTGTCCTCCTGGATGTACGGCTGTCGTTAGAAGACCACATTGCGGCCGTCGCCAGGGGGACTTTTTGTCAGGTCCATAGGATCTACCAGCTGCGGCCCTTTCTGGATCGGGATGGACTTCGCACGGTCACATCCGCCCTCGTCATCTCCCACATAGACTATGCCAATGCTCTCTACATGGGGCTCCCCTTGAAGAGCACCCGGAGGCTCCAGTTGGTGCAAAATGCAGCCGCGTGGGTGGTTTGGGGGGCTTCTCGGAGCTCCCATGTTATACCACTTTTGCGCGAGCTGCATTGGCTCCCGGTGGCCTTCCGGGTGTGATTCAAGGTGTTAGTGACCATCTTTAAAGCGCTCCATGGCTTGGGACCTGGGTACTTACGGGACCGCCTACTACTACCATCGGTCTCCCATCGGCCGGTGCGCTCCCATAGGGTGGGCCTCCTTGGGGTGCTGCCGGCTGGAGGGCTGGCGATCCAGAGGGTGCGGGCCTTCTCTCTGGGAGCACCTTCCCTCTGGAACGAATTACCCCCGGAGATGAGGACCATCCCTGACCTTTTGACCTTCTGACGCGCGTTGAAAACTCATTTATTCCATCAAGCTGGTCTGGCCTAGAGTTCCTAGTAGGGTTTTAATTGGTTTTAAATGGTTTTAATTTTTAAAATTTTTAATCTTTGATTGCTTTTATTTATTAGCCATCCTATTTAATCTTTTTAACTGTTTTTAAACATTGTATTTTTCATTGTATTTTATCTGGCTGTACACTGCCTCGAGTCCCGTTGGGAGAGGGGGCAGTATAAAAGATCAATAAAATAAATAAATAAATAAATAAATAAAATTTGTCTGAAATGGTATAGGGTTTCCTGCTTAAGCAGGGGATTAGACTAGAAGACCTCCAAGGTCCTTCCAATTCTATTATTCTGTTATCTTTACCTAGCCATCTAGTTGATTATTTGAGAGGAAGAATGCTGAACTACATTGATAATTAATTTGATCTAATACCATTGCTCTTATGCTGTTATATTCTTAAATAAAGAGATTGCTGAGATTTCCCATTTACAGACTTTAGAAATGCTAAGCCATATTTTCAGAATTCCACTTCTGTCTTACTAAAAATTGCTCAACTATAACAGGAGCAAAGTATATATTAGGAAACCTGCATCCATAATGCCAGCCTTTGATGCTGGGTGTTGGTCAACAGTCAATGGCATACTAGGAAGGGCTATGGTTCTGTTGGATCCAAAATGGCCTTGGCTTGCTGTCATGGTTACATATGGTCTGGGTCAGTTTTCTCAGCCTTCAAAAGCAGGGTATGGCAAACCACTGTGAAATGTTGTCAAGAAAACTGCAGGGAGTCAAGCAGTCATCAGGAATCAATGCTAATTCAAAGGGAAAGAAAGAAAGAAAAAGGAAGGAAGGAAGGAAGGAAGGAAGGAAGGAAGGAAGGAAGGAAGGAAGGAAGGAAGGAAGGAAGGAAGGAAAAAAGAAAGAGATTGGGAGAGAGAAGGAAAGTCTATTAAAATGGTAGCTTGAAAAACTAAATTAGGTAGAAGTTAGTTAATTTTTGGATTTTCTGAATGAAATTACAGATTTAGGCTAGACTGACAAGATGAAACAATAACAATCTCTGTACTTCTGCTAAGAAAATGTATGTTCTGGAAGTTAACAGAAATCTAACTGAAATCAATAAAAAGGTAAATGTTTAACCTTTTCAGTCATGTCTGACTCTTGAGGGTATTTTTCATCTACAGCCAGCATTGTCTGAAGACATTTTCATGGTAATGAGACTAACATTACTACATGCCAAGCACATGAACACTGTATATTCCCACTGAAGTGGTACCTATTTATCTACTCAAATGCTTTTGAATTGCTAGGCTTGCAGAAGCTGAGACAAGTAACAGGAGCTCCATCTCTCCATCTCTCCAACTCCATCTTACAGCACTTGGCTCCCAAACCCAGGGGGCAAGCTGACAAGTGTCTTTAACTGCTCAGGAAAGCAAGGAAGGTGTCTTAATTCACAAGTGCTCTCTTGTTGTGTACTGGATATTCTCTCATTGATTCTGATGGGAAGGATTTTTTTCCCTTAAAAAAATGGTATAGAAGTTCCTGGAGACTGATTGATTTTTATTGTATGTAATTGTTGCTGTTAGTTGTGAAGTCATGTTTGATCCATCATTACCCCATGGACATCGTTCCTCTAGGCTTTCCTGTCCTTTGTATGTAATTATGTGACATAAAAATGTAACTGCGAATTTCTTTCCTTAGCTGAAACAAAATACTGGCAATGCTGTGAAGTTTATCATCTTCCAGCCCAAAAATTCTCAGCTAGGAAATCACTGAAAATACTTTATTAAACACTACTTAAAATTAAATCTAAGGAAGTCAAGGGCCAATCTATTGATCTGGGATCGATTTCTGCAATCCAGTGTATGACTCACAATGTTAAGATAGGATAAAATAAACGTCAGAAATGTTTTTGCATAATGAATGGGTGGAAGAAATTCTCCATATATATGTACAATTTTTTTTAGTGACTAGGGTGCCATACTTTTAAAAATGTGCATAATTATTAAAGTAATTATTAAACCAACCTAAGAGAGAACATGGAACTAGTGACAAAGTTGCTTAAAATATGTGTGCTTATGCAAGAAGAATCTCTTGAGTTGATGGAAACTTAGCAAATGTTTAAACAAATTTGGGATACAAATAAATTTTCCTTTACTCCTTGGTGATTGTCTATGCATGCAGAATGGGATTTCTGGAAATTTTTTGCAATCAGTTATCAACAGAGGCTATATATAGTATATCACTTCTGGATCACATGATTCAGAGGGAAAGAAGATTAGAATGGAGTGGGGGTTTTGCGTCAATGTCCTTTGCTAGAGGACTGAGGGAAAAAAATCAAGAATTCATTTCTCCTTAGGCTCCCAAGTGATCCATTCAGTAGCATGATGGAGCCAGTTCATACCAACTCACAATAGCTGATTGTTAAAATTTTCTGGACTTTTGTGAGCCGACCTGAATTAGGACACCTAGTTCACTAATCAGATGTTCTGTAGCTGGCAAATCCGTGTGGTAGCATTGGAGCCAGTTGAGCTGATTGTTAAATATTTAGTAGCACATCAATGCCCAGAGCCCTGACCTACTTCACATCATTTATTTCCAACACTTAATTGACTTGGAAGAATATTTTAAAAACACTCTTGTTGATTATCAGAAAGTTACCAGATTCTGGTTAGGCCTAGCAGCCCAAGCTACCCTTCGTTTCAATTATTTGTAACAAAAGCTTTTAGGTTTTTTTGTGACCAATTTATTTCCTTAGCACATAAGAAATAAATTTCCAATCTCTAGCTTACTTTTGCATTTTGTTAATGCTGTGCAAGAGAAGAGCTCAAATACCAGGGGTCTACCTAGCAATGTCACCTCAATTTCCTCCTCTTGAATAATCTGCAGTTTATTGCAATTTAATTAATTCACACACATTTCTCATTGTCTCTGTACTTGGCTTCAGTTACTTTAATACACAGTGCATTTGGACAAAGAAGGAAAGAGACTTTTTTTCTGTCTGTAGAATTGTGAATTCAACTGCAAAACACATTCAGATGCCACGGTTGTTATGAATATCCATTAATTGGGACTATCAACAGTACTATAAATAGTTTTGAAGGAATTTTACAAAAAAGATTTTTTTTCTTCAAATATACTTATTTTTTTTTTTAAAAAGAGTACCCAAGTCCAACTACTTCTGGGTGGCTCACAAAATAATAAATAAATAAATAACATTGAAAAAGCAAGAAAAAAAACTGCAAGGAATATTAATCAAACAAAATGATGTTCCTTGAGTTTCCAAGTGTCTCTCCTGGTTCCTATCCTTACCAGTATATCAGTATAATTGCTTCCTTGGAGTAAAGCATTAATTAAATACACTAAATATCAAAGCCTTTTGTGTTTCTATGTGCCATTAAATGGTGGAGCACTATTGCAGGATATTTACTTCCTGGCATGTTAAAAATGCCTTCCAAGTAGTTGTGCTTTCGCTTATTCCAATGACTACTTCAACAGAAAGAATAATGGCTCTCCTTGGATACATTTGTCTTCATGCTGCTGCCTTTTTAAAAGCCGTAGGAGACACTCTGCTCCCTGGAGTTCAGCATCATCTACATGTTCAGGGATCTTGTCCCTAACTCATCTAAAACAACTGCTATTGGACACAGTACTTGAACAAATGAGCTATAAGCCAACAGACTCTCCATTTGAATTTCAGGTAAGGCAAGTTGCAGATACCATGAGCCATGGTGTCTCAGTAGTTAGAATACCATATTGCAAGCTAATTCTGCTGGCTGCCAGCACTTTGATTCTCACTGGCTCAAGGATGGTCAAATGAGGATCTAGATTGTTGGGGGCAATATGCTGACCGTCAATTCTGAAAATGACCCTAGCTGAAGCCATACTTTACTTTGTTTCATTTCTAAGTTGCCATGCATATGGGGGTGAGAGGGATGTGAAGAAGGTAAAATGTTTTCCTCTACAGTGCCAGACATAACAGCAACAAGGCTCATTTATTTTATTTATTTATTTATTTATTTTGATTTGTCAATCGCTTACAAGATAATAGGTATAAGTATATACATAGTTATGAATACATGAAATGGGTACATATAAGAAAAATAAAAGAAACAATAGGACAGGGATGGTTAGGCACATTGGTGCGCTTATGCACACCCCCTACAGACCTCTTAGGAAAGGGGTGAGGTCAATAGTAGACAGTCTAAGGTTAAAGTTTTTGGGGTTTGGGGAAGAAACCACAGAGTCAAGTATAGTATTCCAGACATTGACCACTCTGTTGCTGAAGTCGTATTTCCTGCAATCAAGTTTGGTGAGGTTAACCTTGAATTTGTATTTGTATTTGAAGGGCCTTGGTGGTGCAGGCTGTTAATCATCTAGCACTTAGTGCAAGCTGCCTGCAATTAGTGCCGGTTCGAATCCCACCAGGCTCAAGGTTGACTCAGCCTTCCATCCTCTCAGGGTAGGTAAATTGAGGACCCAAGATTGTTGGGGGCAATAAGCTGACTTTGTAAAAATGCCGCTTGGGGGGGCCAAAAGCCCTAGTAAAAGGCAGGCATATACAATGGAATGAAGGCTATTGCTGAGCACTTAGCATGGTGCTCCATAGACTGTAAGCCGCCCTGAGTCTCTGGAGAAGGACGGCATATAAATGCAAATAATATGTATAGGCAGGCATATACAATGGAATGAAGGCTATTGCTGAGTACTTAGCATGGTGCTCCATAGACTGTAAGCCGCCCTGAGTCTCCGGAGAAGGACGGCATATAAATGCAAATAAAAATAAAATAAAAAAAATAAATTGTGTGCTGTTGTGTTGTTATGGTTGAAGCTGAAGTATTCATTGACAGATAAGTCATTGCAATGTATGATTTTATATACCATACTTATGAGAACCAAGGTCAGCTGAACGTGTCCTAGCAATGGCAGGAGGAGTGATGAGAACTTCAACTCCATCTGCCAACAAGGCTAAGAAATTGTCAGGAGGAAATAAAAAAGGGGGACTACATCTTGTAACCAACAGAAAAACTAATTGCCAAAGCAATAACATTATCCCTAAGGACCATGAAAGGCTGGCAGGCACTCAAATCACAACTGTACAGTCCCACTGAAAAAAGGGGATCTGATAGACTAATGGTTTGCCCAACATAGCAAAAGCACTTAAGACTTATATACCACTTCATAGTGTTTTGCAGCCCTCTCTAGGCAGTTTACAAAGTCAGTGTCATGGTTCCGAATAATGCTCCCAATCAGTTCAAGACTCTGAGGCTATGGCTTTTCTCAAAGATCCTGTTTATTGGGTACATCATATCAGCATGTTCAAATGTGAAACCAACTCTGAATAATTCCCATATTTTGGTATAATTAAAGAATAGATATTTTCCACCACCACCACCCTTGTGTCACAGGTCATGTTAACCAACCAAGTATTCATTATGGCCCATTATTACAAATAGTTTTGGGGCCAGGAGTCAAGGCTTCTCTGTGGCAGTCCCTACCCTCTGGAATAGCTTTCTCCAGAGATTCAAAAGGTTTCCTCTTTTCTAGGATGTAGAAAGGCAGTGAAAACATTGCTGTTCAATTGAGCCTTTAATGGTTAAATCTTATAGTTGAGAGTTTCCTATGTTAGTATAATTCTAGAAATTTATGATACTGCTGGGTAATTGTTATTCTGTATTTCATTTTATGTTTTATGTTGTACGCCACCAGGAGTCCCTTGGGAAAAAAACTCTAGTATAAAATAAAATTATAATATCCTCTTCTTCCTCCTCCTCCTCCTCCTCCTCCTCTTATTAGGAATACTATAGCTTATAAATAACAACTACATCAGGTCTTATCCCATGGGTGAATCATCTAAAATTAAGAAAATACACTTGGAAATTAAAACAAGGCTAAATAGGGGAAGAATATTTGATTAATTTCACACACCTGTAGTTCAATTATACTAAGACAGGAATGGGTTATCCTGGGCTCCTTGAAATATTGCTGAAGTGCAATTCAGGTTTTCCAACTTTTTTCAGGGTCACAGTTCATTTCTGCAACAGATTGTATTCCTGCTTGCAATTATTTTCTAATTCCCTTCCCTGAACTGGAATCCTCTGTGTGAATTGATCAGATAGGCACATCCCAGCCCAATATGGTATATGTATATAGTAAGTATTAATATTGCTTTCTGCATTTATCATCTTTCTTCTGAGGATAGAGGAGGTTCTTATAAGTTTCTCCTTCAACAAAGTTATGATGTAGGTTCCTCTGAGAGATGGTTCCTGGTCACCCAGCAAACTCTGTCACTAGATAAGGACTTGAACTGGGCTGTCTCTTGTGAAAGAGTTACAGTCTAATCATTACCTGCTACAGATGGCTGAAGACAAAAAGATGCTAGTTTTCATGTAGAGTTG
Organism: Bungarus multicinctus; assembly: GCA_023653725.1. Taxonomy (NCBI): domain Eukaryota; kingdom Metazoa; phylum Chordata; class Lepidosauria; order Squamata; family Elapidae; genus Bungarus; species Bungarus multicinctus. The sequence goes on from CM042838.1 coordinate 150,834,055, forward strand.
ATTTTCTAAAAACAAGTTTTATATAAAATAATGTTTCTTTCATGCCATAATTTTGATTTCTATTCTCATATTTATTAAAAAAAAATTCCTAGTTCTTATTTCCCATCTGAATCTATCTTTTCTTGAGGTTCTACCTTAGAGAAAATCTGCATTGTCTCTCATCTCCTGGCTCATCATAAAGTTAATTTAACAAATTCCAACTTGGACTGCAGTGATTTGACAATGGGAGGAGATTTGTGCTCAGTCTGACCTACAGCCACTAGAGGATCTGATTGGTCATTCCCCTGCTTCTCACCATGCCTATGAATGTAGTTCCCTGTACGGTAAGACTCTTATGTATCTAGTAACTTGCTTTTTAATTTTAGAGTCTGCTCCTCCCTCCTTATACCCTCCATCCCCTATTCTTTTCCTTTGTTTTCACAAATGTGTGCAGATATGTATGGCTTTGCACTCTTTTCCCACTTTCTGTCCTTTGGCACTAACCCAGAATTTTTCATCTGTCCTCTTATTATACCATTGTCCCTTTAATGCTATTTTGATAAAGCAAAGGGAATGCAGTGTTTCATCATTCCTTTGTTCGACTGTCAATGCACTGTAGTTCCACAGAAACTCTGTAGCAAGGAAGAACAAAGGAGTAGCATTTCTTGACACTTTAGTTATGTTCAAACATTCCTATGTTGTGACTTAGAGGGAAAAGAAGGTACCAATGCTATACAGTGGCAACTAAAAGAAGCATATTTTCCTCAATTTGGGTGGAAGCCAGATGGTATCCACAAGGAGATAAAAGGATGAAAAGGAGGTGTGCTAATAAAGGAGAATATTTCTAGCTCAGGGTTGACATGAGGGGTCCTTGGTGGTCTCTGAGCTTGCTTGTTTTTGTGCAGATAATCCAAACTAGGTAACATCATCAATTAGGGTTAGGGTAACATCATCAGGTAACAAACTAGGTAACACCATTAGTGATGTTACCTAGTTTGGGTAATGAAATGTCTGAAAGAAAACAAGCAAACTCAGAGACCACCAAGGACCCCTCAAAAGGAGGTGTGCTGGATGAAAACATGGGAAAAATATGATGGCCAGAAGATGTCATTGAAATCCATGATTTTTATGGGTTGCTATAATATTGGTTAGAAGAGATAGAAAAAGAAGCTGTGGGCTATCTGAGAGCAGCAAGTCCAGCATGAAATGTCATTGAAGGAAAAGAGGGGAGGTGGAGATGCTGGGCTCTGTAGCCAATCAGAGTTTGGGATGACACTTCTTTGAATGGTGTTAGACCAATCACTCAGATGATATTAAAGTAGCTTAGGATAAAATTTTAGTATGAAGACAATGGACTGGGAGCACATGAAAGGCAATGTCAACTGTTCCTACACTCCAAAACACGATAATTACTCCATACTAGTATTTTGGAGCAAATATGAAGCACAAAACACATTTTAGGGTCTCCTCCTCCTCTGAAGGTTATTGTTGCCTTCCTCCTAAGTGAGAAATAGTGACTGGTCTAAAGTCACTCATCTGTCCTTGTACCTAAGGCAAGACTACAATGTGCAGTGTCCTGATATTAAGGCTGGTTCCATTAATCACTAACTCTCTATGATTCTATGATTTATTTTATGATTTATCTATTTTTCCCTGAATGCCATCACTCTCCTAAACAACTAATTCCCACAACACTGTCAACTTATTTACTAAGACTGTATTATGATTATTCCTCTCATTCTTACTAGTTACCTATCTCTTTCCACTTATGTCTATAATCGTGTTGCTTGTATCTTTACAATTAATATTGTTTTATTTGTTTCCTAGTATGATTTGATTGCTTATTAGTAACTTACGACTATCACTAAGTGTTTTATCTTATGATTCTTGATGAATGAATTTTATTTTTTCTTATGTACACTGAGAGCATATGCACCAAAGACAAATTCCAATCACACTTGGCCAATAAAGAATTCTATCTTCTATCCATTTATATATTCTACCTTGTTTCCTTCTAAGCCATGTAATGCTTTAGGCTTTCTATAGTTTAGCTTTTTTTCACTGTCACTTCAGGCACTTTCTGATCTTCTGCCCTCCTCATCTTAATGATTTGTATAGCTTGTTATATGTTGGTGGAGCATTGACCTCACTGGACCAACATTTTGGAATCTGCAACCATGGTCTAGGGCTTTAAATAATGAGTAATTCCTGATATGTGTTGAGTTGTCTGGAAGCTGAGCTCATATCTCTACAATATATTTCTATTTTATGGCTTCTAAAGCTTGAGTTTCCACAGCTCCTCTTAAATAACATTTTTAAGAACACAGCCATTATAGGAAAGGTGGGGGAGAAGGAACATGGGCATACCAATTGCTGCATGTCATTCCACCTATGATATACCAGGTAGCCTCTTAAGTTACATGCTGGTGTTCACACTTTCCAAATAACCTGAACCAATTCTCAGCTCATGAATCTCTTTAAAGGATCAACTGTCCATTCTAAAATATCAGCCAGATTTAAAGAAAACTTTTATGTGAATTATGCCATAGAAGTAGGATAGAGCCCGCCCCCCCCCCCCAAAAAAAAAAAAAAAATCTGGGAAGCTTAGTAGTTGGGGGAGAACCTCCTCTGCATTCCTCTTCCACTGTTCATCCTTAGGCAGGGAATTCTATAGAATCACTCACATTCAGAATCTGAGTAGATTGTTTGGTGGCATCAAAGTTCTCTTTTTCACCTGCTTTCTATGTGACTGAGCAAGATGGGCTATGCAGCAAATTAAGTCACCAAGCCTTCCTTCAACTTGCCAGCCTCCCCACCATCTTTTTTTTTTCTTTTTTGCTGATTAGACCTTCATGTGTAAAGTAATGAGAGGTGAAGGGGCAAAGACCCATTAAATTACCTCTTCTATTACTTTTCTTGTCATAAATACAAGGAAAGGTGCTTTATCTGCAGCAAAGGTGAATAAAACACATGAACTGGAACCTTCCCCCCCTCACTTAAAGACTTCTTCTATTCTTAGTTCTTATTACAGCTTTCAATTATTGGAGATTGTTTGGTGATTGCAGCTTTGTCCTGAAGCCATTTTTTTCCTTCTATCTCATTAAATTACATAAATGACCTCTTAATCATATAGACCTAGCAAGAAGGTTGACTCAGAGGCCCTTAGTTTATCTAACTTAGTTCTGGGTGGTGGCAGCTTTCCCACTAAATTAGGCTAAACACATATAGAATGTATTACTCTGGGTCCCATCAATAAAATCATGTCATCTTACGGGTCCCAGAAGGTGTGCCTTCTCTTGTTCCACCTGGCTTTTGAAACCACATTCTTCCAAAGTTTGTACATGTAATCCTCAGCTTACAACTACTGATTTAGCAACCATTCAAAGTTGCAATGGTATTAAAAACAAGAGACTTACAACCAATCCTTGTAGTTTTGATTGTTGCAGCATCTCCATGATCACATGATCAAAATTTGATCATATGGTAACTGGTATGTATTTACAATGCTTGCAGCAGCCCTGGGTTATGTAGCAATAGCACTTAAACTTGTATACTGCTTCGCAGTACTTTACAGCCCTCTCTAAGCAGTTTACAGAGTCAGCATATTGCCCCCAACTATCTGGGTCCTCATTTTACTCACCTCAGAAGGATGGAAGGCTGAGTCTATCTTGAGTCTGGTGAGATTCGATCTGCCAAATTGCAGGCATCTGGCAGTCAGCAGAAGTAGACTGCAGTACTACGGTCTAAACACAAGCCATCACATTTCATGTAACTGCTATTTGTGACTTTCCCAACTGACTTCTAACAAGCAAAGGGGAGAAGCCAAATTCACTTAATGATTACCTGATTCACTTAACAACTTAACAACTGTGGCAAAATAGGTTATAAATTGGGTGTGACTTATTTACAATTGCATTGCTGAGCAACAGAAATTCTGATCCCAATTGTGATAGTATAAGTCTGTATGGCTTTGACCTATTATCCTTTAGGTAGCCCTTAAATATCCTTCTTTCTTCCTCCAACAGGCATAGGGCCAGAGAGAGTCCATTGGAATGTTTCTGTATTGCATTTTAACCTTCCCTTGGTGAAATTGTACTTTGTTGCTTTATTGCTTTGCCAATATCCTTTCTTAACTTTCTTTATAAGCCACCTTGGATCTCTAGGTGATTGAACTATCTTATAAATCAACCAACTAAATAAATAAATGTCCAAAGAGAAGGAGAACATAAATCATTGTGAGAAAGTGCTCACAATCCAGGAAAGATCACAATTGGCCACCAGACAGATCTGTATAAAGGGCCTCTTGTCCCCTTAAGCAGATGAATAATGGGGTGATCTGCTGTTTACTGTGGGGTCAAAGTATACAATGTATGTATGGGTGCAAGTAAAAATAAATAAAGCTGTTCACAACTACATGACTGAAGCTTCCTCTCTTTTTAAAAGTTTGACACAAATACAAAACATGAACAGGTCTTCAATTGTGGGGTCATGGACTGCACCTTGACTTTTTTGACATCCTCTATTGCATGGCCATCCTTGCACCTGAAGCATATATTAGAGGACTTTCAAGAGACCTTTGTGATGTAGGTGAAATGTTGTCTCATGAAAACCCAATAGCAAGTGCCATTTTTTTCCAAGATATAATGCAGGTATATGGTAACCACCATTCCTCTGGGAAAGATCTGTCTGTCTGTCTGCCTCTGTCTCTCTGTGTCTCTGTGTCTCTGTGTCTCTGTGTCTCTCTCTCTCTCTGTCTCTGTCTGTCTGTCTGTCTGTCTGTCTGTCTGTCTGTCTGTCTGTCTCTCTCTCTCTCACACACACACACAGAGTAGAGCATTAATTACATGTTGTGGTTGATATCTTGACTTTTTTTCCCACCAACCCTTCTTTGGAGCAAAAGTTCTGTTTTCCATTGCCTACATTACTTCCACTGCCTACATTACTTCCACTGCCTACATTACTCAAGGATCAAGATCAGTCTAGAATTGCTATAGTGTTTGTGGCTAAACCATTCATTCCATAGAAAAGAGACTTGGGAATCACTCACAGAAACATATACCTTGATTTTTTTCTAAGACCAATTCATGAAATGGTTAAGTTTTCAACTAGGACCAGGAAGACCTCTAGAAATTCAATGAGTGACTTTGGAATACTGACTTTCTATCATTCCAGCCTATGTCAAAATTATTGTGCAGAAAAGTTTCATATAAACCTGAAGAAGAAGCAACTATGTTCTTGCTTTAAAGTTCAGTTAGGTCATTGTGGCCAATGGCAAGAGACCAATAGCAAGAGTTACGATGCAAACTATTAACTATTAGTAGGCAATTTACTATCATAATTAAGACTCTAAATCTTGAAATGCTAAATGACTGGAAAAACACAAAGGAGAAAATTCAGGATTAATCCCACGTCCCAAGTAAAAAAAAATATGTAGAAGCATGAAGAGCTTCAAAGGAAGCATATTTTTCAGCCTTTTATAGCTAACTTTCATTATAACACAGAAGAGCTGTCTGCTGAGAACTGCAATGACTTTACTTTGCTTCCAGATTCAAGATCACAATCATTGCCCAAAGTAGTATTTAGAAAATGTCAGTGAGTGAAAAAAAATGAATAGAAAGAAAGCAAAGTTAGATAATAGATGTCCAAGCATTTGGCAGCACATTATGTTATACTTTTTAAAGAACAGTGTCAATAAAATTGATGTTTTAAGCTTATTGGACATTTAAGCGTTTAGACATGTAACTTATTTTAACATTCTTTAAATCCCATGACATGAGGATAAGATGAAAATAAAATAAAGAAAAATAGAGGTGAAAGTTTTAGCTCTTCTGTTCTAAAAAGAAACTTCTCACAATATTGGAGAGCACCCATCAATTAAAGAATGCACACACCTTAAATGACATTTATTTTATTTGTTCAATTTGTATAGGTACCCTTCACTAACCAGCGATTCTGGGTGGCAGACAATTATAACAACACCAACAAAAAATACAGTTAAAACATAATACAAAAAAGATATCAAACCCAAATGGCAGCCAAGAGTTACTATAGTTTGTCAGTGTCAACATAATCAGGAAATGGGGCCCTTCATACACTGGGGATTCCAGATCTGGGGACATAGATGGGGTTTTGAGGCTTTCTGAAAGGCCAGGAGTGTCAAAGCCAGCCTAATCTCTGGAGGGAGAGTATTCCAAAGGGCAGAGCAGAGGTGGTATTCAGCAGGTTCTGACCAGTTCTGGAGAACTGGTAGTGGAAATTTTGAGTAGTTCAGAGAACCGGCAAATACCACCTCTGACTGGCCCCACGCCATCTATTCTGTGCCTCCCGAATCCCAGCTGATCGGCTGGATCTTCTTTTGTTGCCCTGCACAGGAGAACAGAACTGGAAAGCAGGTTGGTGGGGTGGGAATGGAGATTTACAGTATCCTTCCCCTGCCATGCCCACCAAGCCACGCCCACCAAATCAGGCCCACAGAATCGGTAGTAAATTTTTTTGAATCTCACCACTGGGGCAGAGGCTACAGCAGAGAAGACACTTCTCCAGGACCCCGCTAGCCAACATTTCTTGGCTAATGGGAGTCCTAATATGCCCAACTTGCCAGACTGAATTGGATAGGTAGAAGCAACTAGAAGAAGACTATCCCTCAATCAGGAAGGGCTCTAAAGGTGACAACCAGCCCCTTGAATTGTATTCGGAAATACACTGCAACCAACGCAGTCCTCAAAGCAGCAATATTAATATACCAAATAGCCAACACCATTTACAACCTGTGTCGGGTACATTCTGTACCACCTGAAGCTTTCAAATGTTCCTCTAGGGCAGTGGTTCCCAAATATTTTTAGTCCACTGCTCCCTTGGTGCTACAAACTCATCCTCTGGACTGCAGCCACACCAACAAAAAAAACAAAAAAACATACGGCGTCTGGAGGCTTTTTATAGCAAAAATTACTGACCTCCAGCTTTGCTTGTTCCACTTCTCTAACGCGCCGCTGTGGCCATCAGCGATTGTTGACTGACTGGGCAGGGAACGAAAAGAGGAGCAGGGCCAACCAGAGGCCTGTTTTACCGGTTCTCCGAACTACCAGAAACGGTAATGAACCGGTAGAATCCCACCCCAGAATTGCGCCATGCAAGGGGCCCACCTCTAGCACCCTCTGCTCCCTCTTAGCATTCCCCTGCCAGCCCCCTTGCCTCTTGGAGTCCCCCTAAGGCATCCCACTGCCCCCCCAGGGAGCGGTATCGCCCCCTTTGGGAACCACTGCTCTAGGGCAAGCCATGTAGAGAATATTGCAGTGGTCAAAATTGGAGGTGATGAAGATATGAGTGATAGTGAGTAGAGCTTTCCCGGGTGGGTTGGGTATAAGTGGTGAATGGGTGCAACTGGCGTACAACCTGAAGATGTTCAAAGCCCCTCTTAGCAATAGCACTTAGATTTATATACTGCCCATAGCGCTTTACAACACTCTATGGGTGGCTTATACTCTATGGGTGGCTTACAATTATATTGCCCCCAACAATCTGGGTCCTTATTTTACTGACCTTGGAAGGATGGAAAGCTGAGTCAACCTTGTCAGGATCAAATTCTAGACTGTGAGCAGAGTTAACTTGCAATACTGCATTCTAACCACTGCACCAGCAGGGCTCACAGCTTGCACCTGTCCTTCTATCAGGAGCCATGAGTCCAAGAGAACCCCCAGATTGCACATATGGTCTGTCTGAGGCAGTGCCACTCCATCCAGGGCCAGAGGTGGATAAACCTGAGTCCTGGAAGGCCCAAGCACTCAAAGCCACTTAGGCATGTTTGAGCTGAAGTTTCTTGTACACCATCCAAGCCACAGGGCTCCAGCACTGGGACTGGACATCCTTAGCATCATTCAGGCAATCTGGGATGGAAATATAAAGTAAGGTGTCATCAGCACATTGATGATACCTTACCCAAATCATCATATCACCTCACTGAGTGGCCTCGTGTAGATGTTAAATAAGAGAGGAAAGAGCTCTTCCGGGGAACCTCTCTCCTTCTACAAACCAGCCCTGGAGGAAGGAAGAGTGGCAGCATAATACAGGTAGTCCTCAATTTACAACAGTTCATTTAGTGACTGTTCAAAGTTACAAAGACACTGAAAAAAGTGACTTATGACTGTTTTTCACACTTACAACCATTACAAGGAATCCCATGGTCATGTGATTAAAATTCAGATGCTTGGCAACTGACTCATATTTATGACAATTGCAGTGTCCTACTTAACAATTGTGGCAAGAAAGATCATACAATGGGGCAAACTCGTTTAACTACAGCCTCACTTAGCAACAAAAATTTTGGGCTCTATTGAGGTTGTAAGTTGAGGACTACCTGTACTTTGCTGCCCACTACCAATTCTCAAAGCTGTTCCAGAAAAATACCATAACGGATATTATTGAAGGCCACTGAGAGGTTAAGAAGAGCCCTACCCTGATCCTAACTCCTGTTAGCATCCACAAGAAACAAAAAAGAAAAGGGAAGGCTTGGGATATGGAAAAAAAGTATAGGGTTATTAATTGGTTTTTTCCTCTCTCTTGTACTGCAGTAATAGAAATAAGCAAATCACTGACTAGGTAATTCTGGAAGAAGTATTATATTACTATATATGGTTTTTAATTATTTTGTAGGAAGGCAACAAGATAATGGTGTTGTTATTCCATCTGTATTTGTTGTGGTTGTTTATTACCTTATAAACAGAGTTGAGAGATATTGCCTGTTTTTGCCAGCATACTTTTCCAAAAAATCCTGAGTAAGACTGAAGCAGAGAGGGTTCTTAAATTACTGGTTCTTCTTCATCTTGAGATCCTATGAAGTGGAGATGTTTTTAATCCTTACCTATTTAAATCTCTCACTAATCCAATCAAATGGAAGAATATAATGGGATTCCTGGAGATTTCAAATGGAATTCCCATCAACACTGGAAGCTTTTAAGAAGAGATTCGATAACCATTTGTCTGAAATGGTATAGGGTTTTCTGCCTAAGCAGGGGATTAGACTAGAAGATCTCCAAGGTCCCTTCCAACTTTGTCTATTCTATTCTATTCTATTCTATTCTATTCTATTCTATTCTATTATCTGGATCTCACATTGAAACCAATGGATCATTGCAAACCAAAATGTGCAGATGAAAATGGTGTGCAACTATAATGAAGGGACATTGCAATGCAATATATTGATATTTATATGGAAGGAAAAGAAGGCCAAGCATGCTTTCTAGAATTCCTTCCAATCTTTCTAAGAGAAGCTTAAAATGGAAAAAAATCAGCAACATTCCAAGCACCTACCCAACTACATTTCCCATAAGACTGTATAGGCAGAATATAATCTCTAAAGTGCTTTTCTCAGCAGACCAACAACATTCACACTGATCATGTTATCTACTTGGGTAATGAAACTTCTGCAAGCAAACAATCAAGCTCAGAAAGCACCAAAGATTCCACAATTCAGTCCTGAGATACATTCTCTTCTATTAGATAGTTTGGTAGAATAGTTGAGATGCTGTCCTAGAAACCAGAAGCTGTGAGTTTTTGTCCTGCTTTAAGCATGAAAGCCAGCTGGGTGGCTTTGGGCCAGTCCCTCTATCTCAGCCTGACACACCTCACAGGGTTATTGCTGTGGGGAAAAATGTCAAAAGGAAGGAGTATTGTGTATATTCATTACCTTGTGTTACTTATAAAGTATAAAGGTGGGGTAAAAATCTAGTAAATAAATAATACATATTAGCAGAGGTAGTATTCAGCAGGTTCTGACCAGTTCTGAAGAACCGGTAGTAGAAATTTTGAGTAGTTTGGAGAACTGGCAAATACCACCTCTGACTGGTCCTGCCCCCATCTATTCTGTGCCTCCTAAGTCCCAGCTGATTGGTTGGGTCTCCTTTTGTTGCCCTGCACAGGAGAACAGAGATGGGAAGCAGGTTACTGGGGTAGGGAGGGAATGGGGATTTTGCAGTAACCTTCCCCCAGGAGTGGGGAGGGATTAGAGATTTTACAGTATCCTTCCCCTGTCACACCCACCAAGCCATGCCCACCAAGCCACACCCACAGAACCGGTAGTAAAAAAAATTGAATCCCACCACTGCATATTAGATCTGATATATTTACAAATTCAGTCTTCCTTTTGCTAACTTCTTCAACAGCAATTTTGAATTATACTATTCCGGGGTATCCTGTTGATAGGTAATACATTCCAAAGTCTTCTAACATTTCTTCCCCTGAACTGGAAAAAATAATAAAATAAAATGATTCAATTTGTAATATGATTTTTTCTTTTTCTTTTACAGTTCTGACAATAAGGAAGAGGAAGTGTTGAAGGAGAAAGCCATTTTAAAACAGTACCATCATCTTTTCTGAGAAGGGAATTATTATCAAGCCTGAGTTCTTAGTAATCTTTCATGGATGTCCAAGTATCATTATCTGAGTTTGGAACATCTACGTTTGGTGTTTTTACCTTTGTGTTTTTTGTCAGGCAATGAAAAGTCTCTTGCTGAGATCAAAGCAACTTCTTTCTGGTTAGAAGGAAAGTGCCATGTATTACCACAAAGAATTAGTTTGTCATTGTAACTGTCAGCCTTATGTTCCAACGTCTTCCATTTGTTTGAAACATGTCATTGGGTGTCATCAACAGCTGAGATTGTTTTCTATACTAGTGAGAGATAATGAGGAAATTGTGGCTGGGTGAGATGTATCTTTTAACACTATATAGATATATGGAAATGTAACACACTCACATTGTAAAGGTTGATTGACAGGGCTCCAAAGGGTAAGACAGGTTTTCTTTTGGTATTGGCAGATTTATTACAAAAGTGAATTTTAAGATTTTTTTGCTTTCTAGGATAAGCTAAAATATCTTAACAGTATATCTATCTACTGGTAGCCTAATTCTTGCAGCTTCATACAGGGAGTTCTAGCCTTACAACCATAATTACATTTTAACTTTTTTTATTAGTTTCTCAAAGGATAAAATACAGAGGAAAAAAAACATGGAAAAATAAGAAGAGAGGAAGGAAAAAAGAGGGGGTATAGTGTAACAGGAGAAAAAGAAAAGAAAAAGACACCAACTTCTGACTCTCTTTGGCACAGTCAAAGGGCTTTTTGGGCTTGGAAAACATTCTGGGCTTGGACAACCTTGAACTACGCTGCCTACAGTTAGACTTAAGCGTAGCACACAAAATTATCTGCTACAATGTCCTATCAGTCAATGACTACTTCAGCTTCAACTGCAACAATACAAGAGCACACAACAGATACAAACTCAATGTAAACTGCTCCAAACTTGATTGCAGAAAGTACGACTTCAGCAACAGAGGGACCAATGCCTGGAATGCACTACCTGACTCTGTTGTTACATCCTCTAACTCCCATTCCTTTAACCTCAAACTATCCACTATTGACCTCACCTCATTTCTAAGAGGTCTGTAAGGGGCGTGCATAAGCTCACAATTGTGCCTACCTCCCCATTTATTTGTCCCCATTTCCTGTATTCTTACTCATGTTTATACTTTTATCTATTTTCTTGTAAGTGATTGACAAATCAAATAAATAAAATAAATAAATTACAACTACAATTTTTTGCTTTTACACAACAGGATGTACAAGCCATTTCCATAACAATAAGCCTGTCTAGTTTACAAAAACAGAATCAAAGACAGAACCCAACCACAACTGAGCCCAAAATGTCTGTTGCTAAATGAGACCATTGTTAAGTGAGTTTTGCCCCATTTTATGACCTTTCTTGCCACATTTCTTAAGTGAATCACTGCAGTTGTTAAGTTAGTGATACGGTTGTTAAGTGAATCTGGCTTTCCCATTGACGTTGCTTGTCAGAAGGTCACAAATGGAGCTCAGATAATGCTGCGATGCTGCGATTGTCATGAATATGAGTCAGGTGACAAGCATACAAATTTTGATCACATGACCATGACCATGGGGTTGCCACAACAGTTGTAAGTGTGAAAAACGGTCATAGTCATTTTTTTCAGTCCCACTGTAACTTTGAATGGTTGCTAAGCGAAACTGTTCTAAGTCAAGGACTACCTGTATCTACCAAACATATAAGTATATGCTATCTGATCCCCTATATCAGAGCAATATTGATATGTCTTTGTGCATAGGGGCAGGCTGTTTATACAGGTAGTCCTTGACTTATGACCTTTTGCTTAGTGACAGTTAGACGTTTTGACAGACACCCCCCCCCCCAAAAAAAAGAAGGTATTTATGGTGTGGATTCAAAGTTCTGATGGTCAACTTTCCTCCTGTGGACATGGGATCATATTCTGGGTGCTTTGAAACCAGCCCACATGTAGGACTGCAACATCCTGAAGTCACATGACTATGATTTATGACAATTTTTTTTGTCACAAGCCAGTGTTTACTTCTGCTTTCCAGCAAAAAACTCCTACTGTGAACAATGAGTTTGGTTAACAACCATGCTTAATGACCACAGCATTCCCTTAATAACTACAGCATTTGCTTAACAAACACCCCTCCAAAATCCCATTGGCACATGGGTACCTAAACTTATGACTGTTATGACATATGTCTGAAATTCTGGGCTCCATTATGGTCAAGGATTACCTATACAACATAGACAAGCTAAGGGTTAAACCGGTGCTACCTGTCTGTTTACCAGTGCAGATATGAGTTTCCACAGGACAACATTAACTTTAGCAATTGGGGTGAGATCAGATCATGTGTATACCAAGTTAAGAAATTAGCTGATGGGATTCTACCACGTATCACCCTGGTCTGCATATTTCTGTTTGTCCCTCATGCCGCAATATGCAAGAGAGGAGGTGTATATGGTGGAAACATAAAAGTAATAAGTCCCAGGTAATTTCACGTGATGAATTTTGATTTAAGCCAAATGGGTTCACTTTTGCATTTTTTTTTAAAAAACCTAACTTTATAATCATCCTTTGGAGAGATACAATTTCCATTTCCATATTATATTATGCAAATTTTACATCCCTAACTGATCCTCTGAAGACTTGAAGAGTGGATGAAAAAACAAGCTGTTCATTAGCAAAATCACTGTCAAGGTCTGGCAGCACAACACGCTCCCCCCTCCAGTACTGCTTATACCACGTGTGCTATGCATAGCACCACGTATGCTGTGCCACTCCTTACTGATTTCTGCCTGGCCACTGGAGAAGAGACCAATAAAGAATTGCCAATATAGAAGGTTGGACAAATAACTGGGTTTGCAGTCATAGCATCTTGCATGCCTGGGTCTCATTTTACGTCAAGTGCAATTTTGATAAGCATTCCCTCCAATCCTTTATCGAGGTCATTCATAAAGCAGTGAAAAGTACAGGACAAAGAACTAAACCTAATATCACTCCACTCAGTGCCTCTTTCCAATTTGATGAGGGGTCAGTGATGAGTATTTTTGGAATATATGAGTTTTGAGCCAGGTTCCTAATTGCTTAATTCTCACACCATTCAGCTTACACTTAATGGTGTGGGCTCAATGACACTTGCTAATCAGCATGTCATTGGCTATTTGATGAAATGCTTTACTGCAATCTACTATAATATGCTGTTTATATATTGTATCTATACCATTCTGACAATGTTAAGAAAGTTACCTAAATTAATAAATTAGATATGGGTAGCTGTCATGATTTATTACTGAGAAAGCTATGCTGATTTCTGGTAATTATTACTATATCCTAATAAGATATGATTGGGTATGGGGGTGGGGAACAGGAGGATTTTACAAATATATCATTAGGTACCAGTCAAGATACAGGGTGGGGTAGCAGAATGGCTATTATTATCTGAGAGACTAAGAGTTCCTGGCAAATTTCAAATGCTCTGTTGTGCAGATAACCAACTGTGAGATATTTGGTAGATTTGGTTGTAGGACTATAGATAGGATTATACCCTAGGATTGGTGTAATCTTATTATAACAACCTCCCTGTTGCATATCAGCATCCATCCCCAAGCTCCATGGCTGAGCTGGTGATGGAGTTTTACCAAAACCAGTGTTTCTCAAATTTGTCAACTTTAAGACATGTGGACTTCAACTCCAAGAATTCCCACAGCCAGCTATGCTCTTCCATGTTGGCTCGTGAATCCTGGGAATTTAAATTGATAAGACTGAGAAATAATGCCCCAAACTAATGCTGGTTGGCAACTTCATTCTATCCTCTTCTAGGCAGGGATTGGAGATGACTTAGATTAGAAGCTCATATCTATCATGGTAACATGGAACAATCCCAAATTGTTATGGGCCCAATTCATAGCAGTGGGTCCAGAGTAATTTTGGTGAGTTGGATAGCCCTATAAACTTACTTACTTGTATTTACTTATTTATAAAATTTATTTGTAAGCCATCTTGTATCCAATGACTCTGGGTGGCTTACAGCATGAAAACACGGAAAACATTAAAATAATTCATTATAAAAATAAACAAACAAAAATATTAACAGATAAAATCAACTAGCCAACCAACTAGCTAAATAAATAATAATAATTAAAAAAACAACAACCTGAAGTTATCAGATTCTGAGGACTTACCCATTGGACTGTAATGATTGCTGTTGAAACATGCAGATATTGATATAAAATTGATTAGTCCAAGATTTGCTGGTTCTCCCCTTCCCATACCACTAAGACTGGAAGAGTTTAAATGTTCTTTCACCTATCATTTGGCACTTGGACAGTTTTCCAGGATCTCTAAGATATGTGTAAAGGATTTGCCAGAATCTGAAAATGTAAACTCTGCCATGCAATGACAAAGAGATGTAGTAGCTCATGAGTAAAGACACTGAGTCTTAGACTGTTAGAGAAATATGGCTTGGCAGTTCAAGACCGAGTGCTATAAAATGGAGTAAGCTACCGTCACTTATTCCAGCTCCTGCCACCCTAGCAGTTCAAAAGCATGCAAATGCAAGCAGATGAATAGGCACCACATATAAGCATGCAGGAAGGTAAAATTCCATTTTTCATTGTATGCTCTGTATTGTGGCATGATATCATGTTGGTCACATGATTATGGAAATGTTTCTGGACAATGCTGGCTCTTTGGTTTAAAAAAGAGATAAAGAAGAGACTGGACAGCCACTTGTCTGGAATGGTACAGGGTTTGTTATCACCCCTTAAAATCAGCCACAACTATTGGGTAAAATCTTTTCTTCTTTTATATATGTAAATAATTTACCAGAATCTGAAGATTTAAACTTATCAACAGGTGTTACCCATGGGGAGAAGAAAGTCAAACTCATCAATCTGGGGGATATGGATGTGCATGACCTGTGTGTGACCTTGACTCTTCCAAAGGCAGCAAAGCTTGCATCGTGATGCTCTTTCTATGTTCTTGATGATTCTGGCCCCTCCCTGTAGACCTCACTGCTCATCGGTATTCTCTGATCATTTTCTCTCTCTCTCAGAAGCTTCAATTCTGCTACTCCATCTTGCCATTCACCCTTTAATTTATTCCCTTTTTTAGCAGAATGCATATTTCCTGGTTTGGAGAAGTAAAAATATGGGAATTGAAAAGCTGACTTTTCTTTGTTAGCATTGTTCATTGTGCAAACCAAATCATTTCTCAAATGTAATAGAGCTTGGGTGCATAATGTTTGTAGATGTTTGAATTTCAAATTTTGCTATAGGTGAAGGCATTAGGGCTATTAAGTATTCACAGTAGGGCCTCTTTGCCATATATGCCATTTGAATTGCGCATTATCAAACATTATAATATGCCTAACCTACTAAATGGGGTTGCTGTATACCGGGCATAAGACTGCAAGATTACTGCGAGTGATTTTTGCTTTCAGTATCTCTAGAGACAATCAATTAGCAGATGGTAGAAGTTATAATGGGCTTATCAAAGAAATGAATTCTTAGCCTGTCATGCAAACAGTCTGGGAAAAAAAGCAATTCAGAAGAAACTCCCCCTTAATGAACTCACTAATAAAGGAAAGCTGGAGGGTTCCTATCTCAGTTCTCACATTTCTGTATTCCAAACAGAAATATTTGGCATTAAAACTCATTCAAGAAAATTCATATGAATCTTGTTTTCTTGAGCAGTTAAGGGACTTGAGAAATATCATGACACTACAACAGCTTCCTAGCGGTAGGAACGTTTGGATGCCTACAACGAACGGAGAGGCTCAGTGAGTTAGGGAAAATGCCCTACCTTGAGCTCCACAGAACTCTAGGGCTTCAAACTGAAATTGTAATTTTTGCAATTAATGTTGGGCCATTAATTGAAGTGAAGTAAATTGGCTTAGCTCACCAGAAGAAATTAGGACAGGAGAATGTAAAGATATGATGCCAGTCTAGAAGCAGCATAACAAAACTCCCTGGGCAGCTTCCTAGAAATTATCCTGAAACAACTGAAATATGACCAAACATAATCTGCAGCCTGATTAGGCAGGTTCTGTAAAAAAAATTATGCTATGCATTTATTTGCAAAGGGTTTTGATAAACTTTTAACTTCCATATAGGTAGTCCTTGACTTACGACCACAACTGAGACTGACATTTTTGTTGCTAAGTGGGAGATTTGTTAAATGAATTTTGCCCCGTTTTATGATCTTCCTTGCCCCAATTATTAAGTGAATCACTGCAGTTGTTAAGTTAATATCATGATGGTTAACTGAATCTGGCTCCCCCATTGACTTTGTTAGTCAGAAAGTCACAAAAAGGAATCGCAGGAAACCAGGACATTGCAACTGTCCTAATTATGAGTCAGCTGCCAAGCATCCAAATTTTTATCACACGACCACGGGGATGCTACAATGGTTGCAAGTGTGAAAATGGTCATAAATCACTTTTTAAAGTCCCTTTGTAACTTTGTACAGTCAGAAAATAACTGTTGTAACTCAAGAACTACCTGTATACATTTTGATACAGGCTACTTTTGCAGGAACTGGGTATGTCTAGTTTAATGAAAAGAAGGACTAGGGCAGAGGTGGTATTCAACAGGTTTGAGTAGTTTAGAGAACCAGCAAATATCACTTCTAATTGGAGATTTTACAGTATCCTTCCCTTGCCATGTCCACCAAGCCACACCCACAGAACCATTAGTAAAAAAATTTGAATTCTACCACTGGACTAGGGGTGACATGATAGCAGTGTTCCAATATCTCAGGGGCTGCCAAAGAGAAAGCAGGGAGGGAGTCAAGCTCTTCTCCAAAGCACCTGAGGGAAGGACAAGAAGCAGTGGGTGGAAACTAATCAAGGAGAGAAGCAACTTAGAACTAAGGAGAAATTTCCTGACAGAACAATTAATCAGTGGAACAACTTGCCTCCAGAAGTTGTGAATGCTCCAACACTGGAAGTTTTTAAAAAGAAGTTGGATAACCATTTGTCTGAAGTGGTGTAGGGTTTCCTGCCTAAGCAGGGGGTTGGACTAGACCTCCAAGGTCCCTTCCAACTCTGTTATTCTATTCTATTGTCAATTGGTCAAGCAGTTTCACCACAAACCAAAGACATTAAAAACAATTACCACAATTTCAAAGGAGTAAAAATGATATTCCAGGAAAGATGTACCGGAAGTAGAATAAATTAGATACGGACAATTTAAACTGTAAGATGATCACAAATGGGATAAGAAAGCAAATTAAGAGACCAGTGAAATGTACATTCTGAAATGTGAAGTGAAAGCACGCTCTGATTTTGTTGATCCCATAACCTTGTAGCGTTCGTCTATGGCTATGTACCAAGATGCCTTCTGTACTATTTGCTCTTCTGGGTATCAATTGTTTTATTTAAGTACTGTCTAGTTCAAAAAGCACAGTCTGGTGTGCTTTTTAATTAAAGCAGATGGCTTTGGAGGCATCAGCACAGATCAGTGAATATTTCTGTTTAACAACTCTTTTCTGATCAGTTTAGAAAGCACATTTTAAAAAAAGCTTCTCTTGTTATTAGCACCAGCAGCTTCATCTTTTCACAGAGAATAAAGCTAGCATTCCATGTTGGCTATTAACTCAAATTTCTTCAAAGTTTGGAGCAGAATTCTTTTAAATAACAAAAAATATATGGAAAATATGAATGGGAGGGTTACTGTTCTTTGAGAACATGTGATAGCCTTGGTGCCATGAAAATTGGATCTCAAGGTCTATTTTTCTATCTCATTCTGAGAATGTCTTAAGCTTGCTTCTCTTTTTTTAAAAATAGAGGCAATTTATATTGATCAAATGAGAGTCATTACATAAATAAGTAATTATGGTTTTCATCATAGTTCTCACTTGAATTCTTGACTCTACAGTTTCCTTTATTCATGATGATGTCCCAGTGATATAAAATCTATAGGTTCTTCTGGAAAGCAGACTCAAAGTCTCAAATAAAATAGTCCCTGTTACATCTGAATTGGTGATTTGAAGAGTTCAGGGTTTAACTTACATTTGTAATTTAAGATTCAATGGTAACTCTACTTTATTCAGAGCTGAAGAAGCTTCTTGGATGAGAAGAGAAACGTCTGAAAGGAAGGAAGGAAGGAAGGAAGGAAGAAAGGAAGGAAGGAAGGAAGGAAGGAAGGAAGGAAAGAAAGAAAGAAAGAAAGAAAGAAAGAAAGAAAGAAAGAAAGAAAGAAAGAAAGAAAGAAAGAAAGAAAGAAAGAAAGAAAGAAAGAAAGAAAGAAAGAAAATACCAGAAAGTCCAGCACCTTTGACCTGGATGACTAAGAATCTCCATAAACACCTTCTTTTATCCAAAAAGCACGTGGTTGACAATATATAGACCACATTAATCTTAATTTTGTCATATTAGGAAATTAACAAAGAATGAAGCCGAAGAGAGCTTTATTTTACTGAAAGTAGAAAAATCCATTTCATAATAAAGCAAGCAATTTTGGAACAAAAAAGATGTGAGTAATCCTGCTCCCACTGACTCATTTCTTTGTTATAAATTAAAGTGTCAATTTATATTTAAATATGGGCAATTTGCATATAGTTATGAATCAGTATTAAATGCTTAGCTCCTGCCTGGAAATCTGTAGCATTTCTATCTTATTCTCAGAATACTTTATGTTTACTTCTGTTAAGGTAAAGCTTTACCTTTTAAAAAAGTAGAATTAATGACTGGATAGTTTACAACTCAAGAAATATATTACTATTAAAATACTAACGCATATTCTTTATTTTAAAACAATAAAAAATAGAAACATCCAAATTAAATATGCATAGTAGACAAGATATTTGGCTAGTTAGCAAAACATCCAGGAAAAGGGGCCTTTAATACATTCCGCACCCCAGGCGTAGGAATATAGTTATGTTTTTATGGCCTTAAAGAAGGCTAACAGTATTACGGACATTCTGATCTCCAGAGGAAGAATGTTCCATAGAGCAGGGGCCACTGCAGAAGACATTCATCTTCTAGTTAAGAAGGTGACAAGCAACAGAGAGAAAGCAGAACTGCTTAAGGTTCTGAAGGAATTGGCAGACATGATCTCAGAACCACTGAACTATATCTTTCAAAGATCCTGGATCACTGGGAACTTATTAAAGGAATGAAAAAAAGCTGGTGTAATTTCCATCTTAAAAAAAAAAAAAAAGATCCAGGAAGCTACTGAGGGAAGTCATTCCTCCTAGAAGAATGAAATATTTTGAGAAATATTTAAAAAGGCAGAATATTATATTTCCCCTAAAAGAGAAATGGAAATCTTAAGGGAGACAGAGCTTCAGCTCCCGGCCCCCAGCAGATATTAGATGCCTATTAAGAAAGACTGGGCCAGCCTATCCACAAAACAAAAGACCTTCAGCTCAAGGATGATGGGATTATCCTTAAGGGAAACGTCATTCAGCCCCAATAGGAACTGCACAACAATCCCCTTCATTGTATCAGCCAAAGCTTCAACTAAGCTTGATTCAGAAAACTTACAAGGTTATATGACCCCTATAGCAGCCAATAGCTTGCACAGGAACAAGAAGCTCAAGGGTAAGGCCCAAGAGAGGTTATAAATAACCCTCACTCTCCACTTCATGTGGTCAACTACCCAGAATCACACATACTTTGTGGTTCTGCTTCACCATTAAACCATCTTTCCAATCAGCCTTTGTGTTTCCAGTGTCTTTATATTTATACTGCATGAATCAAAAAGAGGGCTGTGAAAATATTTACAGACCTCTCACATAAACTGTTTCAACTCCTACCCTCAAAACAATGCTATAGAGCACTGCACAACAGAACAACTAGACACAAGAACAGTTTTTTCCCAAATGCCATCACTCTGCTAAACAAATAATTCCCTCAACACTGTTCACCTGTTACAAAGTCTGCACTACTATTACTGCTAATCTTCTCATCACTCCTTATCACCCATCCCCTCCCACTTGTGATTGTAGGACTATAACTTTGTCCCTTGTATCCTTACAATTTATATTGACTATTTCCTAGTATGATTTGATTGCTTATTGTACCCTATGACTATTATTAAGTGTTGTACCTTATGACTCTTGACGAATGTATCTTTTCTTTTATGTATATTGAGAGCATTTGCACCAAGACAAATTCCTTCTGTGTCCAATCACACTTGGCCAATAAAGAATTCCTATTCTATTCTATTCTATTCTATTCCTCCCCATTTGGAATTGAACCATATGGATATTTCTTCTAAAACTATAGACCTATCAGCCTGACCTCAATATCATGGAAGATTCTGGAAAGGATAATCAAGCAATGAATCAGTGAACACCTAGAGGCAAACAAAGTCATAACCAAAACCCAACATGGGGTTGTCAAAAACAGATAATGCCAGGCTAATCTTATTGCATTCTTTTACAAAGTTACAAAATTAGTGGATCAGAGGAATGCTGTGGCTATAATTTACTTTGATTTCAGTAAGGCTATAAAGTAGACCACAAACTACTACTTAATAAGATAGAAAAATCTGGGTTATACAACATCATCACCAGATGGATTTGTAACTAGTTAACCAACTGCACTCAACATTTAGCCCTCAATGGAAATGCACCGACATGGAGGAAAATATGCAGTGGAATACCCCAAGGCTCTGTTTTAGACCCAATACTTTTCAACATCTTTACAATGATTTGGATGAGAGGATAGAAGGGGAAATAATCAAATTTGCAGACAATTCCAAGCTGGCAGGAATAGCCCACACTCCAGAAGATAAACTTAAGATACAAAAGGATCTTAGGTGCTAACTAACAAAATGAACATTGTGAAAAAAGTAAGGTTCTATATTTAGGCAAGAAAAACCAAGAGCACAGATATAGTATAGGTAGTACCTCATTCAATAGTAGTAACAGTGAGATGGATCTTGGAGTCCTAAAGGACAATCATTTAAATATGAGCCAGCAGTTATAGCAGCAGCCAAAAAAGCTAATGCAATTCTAAGTTGCTTTAACAGAGGAATAGAATCAAGATCATGTGAAGTATTAATACTACTGTATAATGCCTTGGTAAGGCCACACTTGGAATACTGCATCTAGTTATGGTCACTACAATGTAAAAAAGATATTGAGACTATAGAAAGAGTGCAGAGAAGAAGAACAAAGATGATTAGGTGACTGAAGGCTAAAATACTGTATATAACGAATGGTTGCTGGAATTGGATGTATCTAGTTTAATTGAAAGAAGGACTAGGAGTGACATGATAGCAGTGTTCCAATATCTCAGCAGTTGCCACAAAAGAAGAGGGAGTCATGCTAGTCTCCAAAGCACCTGAGGGCAGGACAAGAAGCAATGGGTGGAAATTCATCAAGGAGAGAAACAACCTAGAACTAAGGAGAAATTTCCTGACAGTTAGAACAATTAATCAGTGGAACAATTTGCCTCTAGAAGTTATGAATGCTTCAACACTGGAAGTTTTTAAGAATTTAAGAGTTTGGATAACCATTTTTTTCTGAAATGTTATAGGGTTTCCTGCCTAGGCAGTGGGTTGGACTAGATGACATCCAAGGTCCCTTCCAACTTTGTTATTCTGTTCTGTTCTGTTTTGTTCAGCCAATACTCTGTCTAAAGAAATCTGCAGCATTCCCATTTACTTGATCTGTTGGATAGATAGAGCTTCTTGGAAAAAAGGAGATCCCTCAGGTACCCTGATTCCAAGTCATGTAGGGCTTTAAAGGTAATCACTAGCATCTTGAATTGCACCTGGAAACATAGCAATAACCAATGCAGCTCATACAGAAGCAGTGTTATGTGTGGCATGTAACTGGCACCATTTACCAGCTGCACAGACGCATTTTGCTCTTGTTGAAGTTTCTGAATGGTCTGAAAGATTGCTTTTCAGAACTTGTGAATAGAGAGTATGATCATCTTTAGAAAACCTACTCTTATCTTACATGTCATGTTGGCTTTTCCTCAAATGGCTTTTCTGTACAACTGGGAGATATCCTACATAATGCATGTACCATAGCATGGAACATAATTAAAAGCAATCTTTTAAATCCTTACTCCCACAATTCTCTCATCCTGTTTTATGTCTCTATTCAGTATTTCAAGAATCAAAATAAACAGAAGAGGGGACAATGAGTACCCTTATTTCTTTTTGTATCTCATGTCATTGACTCAAGGAGCTCACAGCATTAACAAATGTTTGTAATGTTGTTACCCTCATAATGTGTTTTGAATAGCATGGTGTTAGAAGGAATTATCTAAACTTAATATCCTTTGTTATAAAAGCAAATTATTATTTCAGTATGTCCATTTCTTTCACTACTATCTGTTTTCTTGTTCATGACATTTTGGGGGACAGGGGGGAGCTTTCTAATTAATCATGGTTGTTTTTCATCCCCTGAAATAGGGCAGAACATCCTGGAGCTGGATTCTTAGCTGTGAAGATGCAATGACTCAACACGATCTGAACAGAAGATTCATTTCTAGAGAAACTTTATGCAACCTAATGTTCTTCATCCAATGTAATTTTTATCTCTTGTGAAGTCCAACATATTCTCAACCAGATTGGGAAAAACTATTCTGAAAAGTATCTCTATGACAGTAGTGTTATTTGTAAATTTCGGCAGATCCAATAGTCCAGTGTGCCTTGCCCAAACAGACTCCAAGCTGCAAAGGGAGATTAAATCACTCTTTATTTATATAGATAAGTACAGAAGGTGCCTCAGTGGCAACTCAACCAAAAGAGGAGCAGCTTAAAAAAGTTGCATGTTCCATCCCCTAGGGAGGTACACCTGATGAGACCCAGAAGAAGGGCCATATCTGTGGTGGCTCCCTCTCTCTGGAACATCATTCCTTCAGAGATTAAAATGGCCCCCACTCTAACACTCTTCCAGAAAGCACTGGAGACCTGATTCTGCCAGCAGTCCTCTATTAAATATGTTGTTGTTGGGGTGGTGGGGCAGAAGGTTATTGTTCTATATTTACATACTTACCCGCAATTGGTGGATCCAACGGCGGGAAGTTTGAAGTACTGTCATTGGCAGACGAGCCACGAGCAGCTGGCATAAGAAAGGCTGCCGCGGTTTTGCTGGTGCTCAGTCCTGGAAAAGAAATAAAGAGAGAACATCAACTGGAGTGCGAGTGTCTCATTTCCCATGACAGAACACTGGCGACGACGGTGGGATCTGAGACAAAGGAATCCAGTTGAGCACGTGGCTACGAAGTTTGACCGAGGCACGATGTCCGGAAGCAACTCGCCACCCGCGCAATTCAATCCGGCCACAGAAGAATGGCAATCATATGTCGACTGATTCCTAATGTTCCTGGAGAGAAGTGATCTAAACGGAGTTTCAGAACACAGGAAAAGGGCTGTTTTCCTGACCCATTGCGGACCCACAGTATTCCGGATGGCAAAGGTACTGGCGGCACCCACGGACGTTAAAACCATGATGTGGCCAGAACTGGAGAAGCTCCTAAGAGCCCATTATGCACCAACCGTGTCGAGCCTAATAAAAAGACACAAATTCTATTTGAGGAACCAATGGGAGGACGAAAGCATCACCAATTTCGTGGCAGCACTCCGGGACATCGGTGGAGCATGTGATTTCCTCAACTTCGACGAGGCACTGAGGGACCGCGTGGTTCTCGGGCTCAAGGACCTCACATTACAAGGCTGCTTGTTAAGCCGACCTAAAATCACTGTAAAAGAGGCAATAGAAAAAGCCATTGCTGCAGAAGCCACCCACAGATCGGCCGCAACAATGAAAAAGATAAATAAAACAGCCGGAAATAACAGCAAAGAGTTCCAAAAACCAGAGGTGGACAAAGATACAACCACCACACACTACGAGGACGTCGAATCGGTGAGCGGAAGCAAGGAAGACAACAAAGAAGAGGTATACCACCTCCGATTGGGGAAAAACAGATGGGACCGGAGCGGGAGAAAGCCTGAATTTGAGTGTGCTAGATGCAGAGGAAACCATCCATGCTCGGAGTGCCATTTCAGTGAAGCAATCTGCAGAAAATGTGATTGAAGGGGACACATAGCGAGGGCATGCCGCTCCAGGAACAACTACAGCCCCTGACGGAGATGGAGCCCACCACAGAGGGACAAAGAGAGAGACAGAAAATCTGGGAGCTGTTGGAGCCATGAGAGTAGGAACAAGAGAGACAAGAAAACAACATACAGGAAGGAAGAGACACACCAAACAGTGACCACTGGACATTCAAATGCAAGAAATGCGAGGAAAGTCCACAAACAAGTAGAAATCGAAGGATGGAAATGTGAGATGGAAGTGGATTCTGGTTCATACCTCTCCATGGTATCATGGGAGACCATAAAAAAATTAATCCCTGATATATGACAGAAAGAACTAGAGACCCAAGAACTAACACTTAAGGACTACCAGGGAAACAAAATTCCTGTGGTGGGGGTAGGACATTTTAAAGCTAACTTAAGGACCACACAGAGATCCTGCCATTAACCATCATTGACTGGAACAGACCCAGCTTATTAGGACTGGAATGGTTCACGCCATTAGGGATTGGAGTGACTGGAATAAACAGAATCGACGACACAGAGTGGGAAGAGGACCTCGTGAGGGAATTCCAGGACATATTCAATGGAGAGCTGGGCAAGTACCGGGAGACCCCAATTTCATTTAGCTTAGATCCTAACATAGCCCCGATAAGACTTAAGGCAAGACGTGTTCCCTTTGCATTAAAACCTAAAATCGATGAACAGTTAGATAAACTTATAAAACAGGGGGTGCTAGAACCAACAGACCATGCAAAGTGGGAAACCCGTATTGTGACCCCAATTAAACCAGATGGGTCCATAAGAATTTGTGGAGACTATAAGGCAACCCTAAATCACGCGTTGCAACAAAGCGCATATCCGGTTCCGGTAGTCCAACACTTCCATAAAGGGGGGCAGAATTTTCACAAAATTGGACTAGGCCCAAGCCTACCAACAACTGCCAGTGGATAACCAAACGGCCAAAGCGCAACGATTGTAACGCATCGGGGAGCGTTTAAATGCAACAGATTACAATTTGGGGTTAGCGTAGCCCCCGGAATATTCCAATGCTTGATGGAATGCCTCCTACAAGGGATAAAAGGAGTAATACCCTATTTCAACGATATACTAATAGCAGCCAAAGACAAAGACCAGTTAAAAGACCGCCTAAGAGAAGTCCTAACTAAATTTAAAGGGGCAGGACTAAAAGTAAAAAAAGAGAAGTGCAAACTAGTAACTGACCAGGTAGAATTCCTGGGATATCTCATAGATAAAGATGGCATTCACCCCACCGAAAGCAAAGTCAGAGCAATTAAGGAGGCACCCGTACAGAACAATAAAGTAGAGCTACAGGCATTTTTAGGACTCATTAACTTTTATAATGTGTTCTTGCTGCAGAAAGCGATGGTAGCGGAACCCCTACATAGATTGCTTGACAAAGAGGCGACCTGGAACTGGGGGAAGTGGGAAAACACAGCCTTCCAAGAAGTAAAAAATCTCATTACATCCAGCAAGGTACTCATACAGTACAACAAAATACTTTCCATAACATTAACCTGCGACGCATCACTTTTTGGTGTGGGGGCAGTACTCAGCCATGTTTTGCCGGACGGAAGAGAAGTACCCATTGCCTTTTATTCAAAGACTCTCTCAAAAGCAGAGAGGAATTACAGCCAACTCAATAAAGAAGCGCTGGCTGCCATATCGGGAATAAAACGATTTCACGAGTACCTATACTGTAGGAATTTTTCATTAATCACAGATCAGAAACCACTATTGGGAATACTAGCTGGGAATAAAGCAACACCCCACATCTTGTCACCACGAATGACTAGATGGTCCGAGTTCCTGGCCACCTACAACTACAACTTAACTTACCGGCCAGGGAAAACCATAACTCATGCTGATGCGTTAGGCCGTTGCCCCTTACCTGATAGAGACGACGACCCAGCACCGAGCACATCGACACTCCAAATCAAAACTCTATCAAACCTACCTATAACAGCCAGAGAAATTGCAAGGGAAATGACAAGAGACAAAATATAAAGTGGTCTGAACTTGCAAACAGGAAGAGATTTATGTGCAGGTGCAAGACCTGAAACAGCGGTGGTATTCAGCAGGTTTTGATCAGTTCTGGATAACCAGTAGTGGAAATTTCGAGTAGTTCAGAGAACCGGCAAATATCACCTCTGACTGGATATTTTACAGTATCCTTCCCCTGCCACGCCCACCAAGTCACACCCAGAGAAACGATAGTAAAAAAATTTGAATCCCACCACTGACCTGAGAGAATTGAATAATTACATTTTATTTCTATCTAGGCTAAAATGTAATTTAAAACTCCATTCCTATATTACTACTACATCTAAATAGTGAAAGTAAAGATAACATCAAACAGAAGGAAGGATCATCTCTGGAGGATGAAAATATCTGGAGGTTGGGACTATATGAAGTAGCATACACAGGAAAATGATATGGCTGCCTGATTGGAAATCTGTCTGTCTGTCTGTCTGTCTGTTTGCTGTCTGTCTATCCACCATCTATCTATTATAATGTCATATATTCTCTATCACATTTAGAACATTGTTAACAGCCGATAGATGCAGAATTTTTCGTGGCAGCAAAGAGTGGAAGTTCTGTTTGGATCTTTTTCCTCAAGTTTAGAATTATCCCTCTGACTTTGTAAAGAATAGTTCCAACAAATACCAACCAGATTTGATTTCAGTCTGGCAGCTTGTCATTCAACAAGATTGCCTTAAATCTTACATTAGCAAGGCTTATCTATAAATTTGCTGGAAGAATCTCTTAAACCCATACATCAGAAAAAGCCATTTATAGTCGATGGGTAATAATCATGCTTTATACTTTCCAAAAGCTGTACTAGGGGCAATGATTTCATGATGCCAACTGAAATGTACAGACTTAGGTTGGCAGAATGTTCACAACTGAACATTATGAAATGTAGCTGATGGGGAATCCTTTTAGTGTTGTTATGAGTTGTGAAGTCATGTCTGACCCATTGTGACCCCACGGGCAACATTCCTCCAGGCCTTCCTGTCCTCTACCATCTTCTGAAGTCCATTTAAGCTTATGCCAACTGCTTCAGTGACTCCATCCAGCCACCTCATTCTCTGTCGTCCCCTTCTTCTATTGCCCTCAATCTTTTAGTAGACTGACACTTATATAAATTTAATGAATGAATAAATTCTCTCTCTCTCTCTCTCTCTTTCTCATAATTGTCCAATCTCTTTTTGAAAACCTTCAGCAGTGATGCACCCACAACTCCTGGAGACAAACTGTTTCATTGATCCATGGTCCTCGCTGTTAGGAAATTCCTCTTTTTTTCTAGGTTGAATCTCTCCATCCATCGCTTCTTATCATGTGCTCAGATGCTATGAAAAATACAAATCTCCTCTTCCCTGTGGCAACCCTTCAACAATTAGAAGATGGCTATCATGTCTCCCCTAAGCCTTTTCTTTGATAGAGTAAACATACCTAGTTTCTTTGGCCATTCATCATACGATTTAGCCTCCAGACCTCTAATCATCTTTGTAGCTCTTCTCTGCGCTCTTTCTAGGGCCTCAGCATCTTTTTTGTACCCTGTACGTAAGTATCTGTGTGTTCAGACTGTATTCCAGCTTCTGATTACTGCATTCCAAATCCAAGTCTCGGTCATCATTATCAGTATAATCATCATGGAGTTAGATGGGTTCATTGAATCCAATCCTTTTGAATTCATAACAAATGGCTGTCCAGACTCTCCTTGAAACATTGAGCAAAGGACAACTATACTTCACTGGATAATAACTACATAATTCCATTCTTCTTAGTATTATTCTAATCAGATTGTACTGATCATATTATGGAACAGTAAAACCTTGATTTAAGAGACTAATAAGAGAAAATGGATATACATTAATTCCAAATTGGATTTTTTTCACATGCATATTTTGCATATTTTATATACTTTATGAATATATAAAATAGAAAATCAATTTAACCACATACATTTTATGCATTTTACTCATTTATAAAATGTCAGATGGGTATATGAAAGCATATCATCCATGGCCATTTTTTGAAAGTTGGATCTATATCTGATAAATCAAAATTCATAAAATAAGAGTTTCTTGCACTGATTTAACAGAGACTATTAAAACTAAGTGTGACAGTTTGATGTAGTGGTTAAACCATCTTGTTAGAAGTCATGAGGTAATGAGTTCTAGTCCTGCTTTAGACACAAAGCCAGTAGGTGACCTTGGGCCAATCACTTTCTCTCAGCCCAAGGAAGGAGGCAATGACAAACCACTTCTGAAAAATCTTGTCAAGAAAACTGCAGGAATTTGTCCAGGTTGTCTCTGAGAATTGGATGGAAGAAAACAAACCTAAACATATGTAACAATTTAAAATAATAATATATAAGTGGAGCATTTCAATATTAGTACTTATTTTTTATAGCTTCAGCGAACTGATCAGTGTCATTTTATGGCAGCCTTCTATACAATGGTATGGTCTGCTAAGTTTAGAATAGAATAACCAAATTGTAAGTGACCTTGGAGGTCTTCTAGTCCAACCCCTGCTTAGGCAGGAAGCCCTACACAATTTCAGCCAAATGGTTGTCCAGTCTCTTCTTAAAAACTTCCAGTGTTGGAGCATTCACAACTTCTGGAGGCAAGTGGTTCTAACTGACAGGAAATTTCTTCTTAGTTCTAGGTTGCTTCTCTCCTTGATTAATTTACATCCATTGCTTCTTGTCCTGCCCTCAAGTGATTTGGAGAATAGGTTGACTCCCTCTTCTTTGTGGCAGCCCCTGAGATATTGGAACACTGCTATCATGTCACCCCTAATCCTTCTTTTCATAAGACTAGACATATCCAGTTCCAGAAACACATATCCAGTTCCAGAAAACTTTGAATTATAACTACCAGAATTTCATGCTACTGCATGAGGATACTCAGATGGGGAAGTTGCTTTAGCAGCTATTTTTCCAATGACAAAGAATATATATGTTCAACAACTCTAGGATAGAGAGAACATCGAAGTAGCCTAAATTACTGTGGTGAAGTTATCTTAGATAACTATTGGAGACAGCAGCAACCCTCTGGGGCAGCCTCCTTGTCTATGCATCCTCTAAAACCCTGCAACATTCAATATTCAAAGAGTGATAACTGTATTCTTCTTTACGCTTCTCTGTGAACTAGCAAAAAAAACAAAAAGAAAGAAAGAAAAATTCTACACAGGTCACAGATGAGGTTTCATCCAGTTAAAATTAAACCACACCCCCTCAAAGCCCACAACATTGGTGAATGAACTTTGCACTTCTTTTCCCCACATGCATAACTACAGTTGCGTACCAATGTGTGCTTGGAGAAGACTACAGTGTGGACTGCATCTAAGTGTTTCGTTTATATGTTTCTATTTTGCTAGACCCAAAGTGAAAATTACTTTTTATTTATTTGTTGTCAATGCTAGGCTGCTACTGGAGGATCAGAGCAGAAAGGGGAAAAATGTAATTAAAGAGAGACGTTGCCACTGCGTCAAAAGACTGCAACAGAAAAGCAAGGTGTGAAATCCAGGATAATTTTTCGGTTATTACATCTTAAATTGTCACCAAGCTTTGAGAAAAGAAGGTCCCCTGGCCTTTCTTGCCACAACAGCAGCTTTAAATGCCAAATGGGTTCTACCTTATTATCACTTAAGGAATTAGAAATTCAAGGTCACCAAGATCAAGGTAGCTGCTGTGACCCTTGATGGAATTGGTTTATTGAGCCATTTAAGAATACTTCTAATTTTCTACTTTCTTTTTTATTTTCAATTAAAGTCCAAGATTAAGGTCATAAAAGAGAGATTAGCAGCTGAAGTTATAAAATGTAGATTAGAGGATCAAGAGTCTAAATCTTTCACAGAAACAGGCGAAGTATTTAATGGATGGTGGGTGTTGCCAATTATTGGGATGTTGGTGGTTTGCTTTCCTCTTGTTCCTCCTCCCTTGGTGAAATCTGAGTTCCAGGGAGAATAACCAAACCAAGAAAGATTAGTTTTGCCAAACTTCTTTCCTAAGAGAATAATAGGAAAGCAGAGGAGAGGATATATGTGCATATATAGGTCATCCTTGTTATCAATTTTAGCAACTGTTCACAGATGACAGTGATGAAAAAATAATGTTACAATCAATTCTCACAGTTATGACTTTTGCAAGTCTGTGAAACAAAGGAAAGCTGACATAAGATCTTAAGCAAAATCATGGTTCCACTTAATGACCACTTCACATAAGGACTGAGTTACCAGTCCCAACTGTGGTTGCTAAACAAAGACTACTTGTAGAAATCATAGCCACAAATGGTGTTCTAAAGCAAAGGTGGATCCTACATATAAACTTCATTTTATTTTATTTTATCATCGGTATGATTCTTACCTTGATTTTTAAGAGGGAAGAGAATGAAACCTGAAATGTAACTCTACAAATCCAAAGCAATGCATATTTTTGTAGCTTGTCCAGGGTGATTTCCTTTCTTCCAGCAAGAGTCTTAGGTAAACTGTCTTTCTCCTCAAAGGTGGAATGCTCTTTATTCAGCAAATATTGATCTGTTTATAATAGTGCTGAAAATGGCCTATAGCAAAGATTCAACATTTAAAAAAAAAAAATTCAATTGTATTTATTCTGAACCGATGCCTAGCTAGAATTTGGGTGGATTCCAGAAGTAGGTATGGATTGTATTTTCAACATTGATTGTTGATCTGAATTGGTTTTTCTCCAAGCTTTTGCCTATATGTTATTTAATGATGTCCTATAGAGCTTCCAGATGATATTTGTAGTGAACTAGTTCTACCTACAAATTCCTATCTTTTGTTTCTCCAGAGATATGGAATGAATTCTCAGAGTTACAAAAGTAATATTCACTCAACTTTTAGAAAATATTGTATAACACAACTTTTGTTAAAAACTTGGTCTTATGAGATATTTGTCATGTTTTGTTGGTTTATATTTTATAGTGCTGGGCTATAAATGAAATAAATGCCAAGATCTATCTTCCTTCCTTCCTTCCTTCCTTCCTTCCTTCCTTCCTTCCTTCCTTCCTTCCTTCCTTCCTTCCTTCCTTCCTTCCTTTCTTCCTTCCTCTTTCTTTCTCTTTCTCTCTTTTCTCTTTCTCTCTTTCATGGGTTTTGCTTTCATTTTTAAATAGAATTCCCAGTGTGGCACATGATCAAGAATAAAAATTCTGGAGAACGTAAATAATATAATCAGAAATGTAAACTCACCAAGTTAATTTCTAGGGTCAAAACAAGACAAACAGAAAAGATGAAAACCATGCTATTCCATAGTATTATGAATACTAGAACAAGAGTATACAAGATAGCAGATTAGATCTGGCAGCCCTTTGAAGGTGAGAACAAGAAATACTGAAACTCTATTTTATTGATGTAGGGCAGGTTATAATAGCAGAATCTTGAAAACCTGACACTGTTCCTCACTCTTACATTAAAAACAATCAATATCTTGAGTTTTTTTCTATTTTTCTGAATTAAGCCCATGTTTTCTTAATAGTTCTCTATTCCTCTACATATGATTGGATGTTCTTAGCAGGTAAGACCAGAAAGAAACCAAGGTTTTGTACAATTTCCAGAATAACTCAAGTCCTGATTGTTTGCTGTCCTGTTATGCTTCTTCTGTTTATTGACAGCATTTTTCTTAAAATAATTGCAATCCTGCATGGAGGGGAACTCTTACCTCACTTGCTTCCCAGCTCCTTGGCTCAAGCCAGGCCATTACTCCTTCTTTCCACTTCTGCCATAGATGTCTGATGTCTTATTCCTAAAGCTTGTTTCTTGACATTGAAATCATTAGAAGCTAATTTTCTGTTCTTTACCACAAGTCATCCGGTATAATAACCATAATGTCAATTATTGGGCAAAATGCCCAGTTGCAAAATGATCAATATGCTGCAATTTTATTTTGGAAGTGTTAGAAATTTTGTAATGCAAGACAGCAACAATGACGTAGTACAGCAATTTCCAACTTTTCTGAGTGGCCGTGGCATGGACTGGGAGAAAGGATGGTTTAACAGGCACACATACAGTTTGCACAGCCTGGTTCCCAATGGGCTGCAGACTAGCATCAGGCTGCAGACCAGGGGTTGGGAATCCCTGATATACGTTGGAAGGAAAATCCATCTGGTTCAGTTCCAAGCTGAGAGAAAGACTCGGAAACAACATGGAGGCTGGAGGCTGATTGAAAAGAAGGTCCATTTATTGATGATCAGAACCACCAGGGTTTGTGGTTCTGGTGCAGTTGACCAACTGGCTAGAGTGCCAGTATTTTATACAGGTCCTGAAATTGCTGCTGGGGGTAGTGGTATCGGTGTCAGAAATGACATTAGGAAATTATGCAATGTAGTGAGCTCTGTATCTTAGGCTAAATGGTAGTGGGTTAATCCTAAATGGTCATGTCCTGTTCTTAGGATCTGGGTGGAGGAGAATGTAAAATTTTAATACCATTGCTGGAGGTGAAGGTCTTTTGTTTCTGAATAGGCTGGCCCAATCTTTCTAAATGGGCACAAAATATCTGTTGGGGTCTATTAAGAAAGACTGAGTTTGCTTTCTGTCTTTAAGAACATGTTTCTCCATTCCTCCTTTAAGGAAATATAATATTCTGCCTTTTTAATATATCCCAAAATATTTCATTTTTCTTGGGGGTGGGGGGGAGCTTCCCACACAAAATGAGAAATTTTAGTGGGTTTCTTTTAAGCTTCTCTCCATTCTTTCCCTTCAAAACCATCATGTCAGGATTGAACAATAATTAAGGGCACATCTATTTTTCCAGTGTTTCCATCTTCCAAACTCTTGTGAGCTGTTTGAAACAGATGACCAATTATCTCCAGCGTTTGGAGAAATATTCTGAATATTGTTATATCTACATCTTTGTAGTGCAGTGCTGTCAATGCCTTATGGGGTAGACCAGGCAGGAAACACGAGCAGATGAGCTAATTCTACTTTATTCTAAAGCTACAATTTTGCAAGACTGAAAGTACATTTCTCCTGCTATCTCCTTTGCAGCCTAATCAAAGGGGGAGTGTCCTTTCTGAACCTCCTTCCTTGCCCACTTTTCAGCTGTGAGTTATCTTAGTTGGCCATTCCTTTGGCAGCATCTCTTGGCCCTATCACCCAAGATGTTTCACACATAGGACATCCCAAGTCAATCAAATCTAACGGCTACAAAAAGAAAGACAAAAATCCTGAGACGAGGGCTTGTAAGGCAGTGTTCCTAATCTCACAGTGGAGCAGGTTGAAACTCTCTTAAAGTAGCTGCAGCATAAACAAAAGTTCAGGAACATTTACCTTTACAAGCTATAATGGCAGAATGGTGCTGCATATATGAAATATCTTTTTATGGGCAATGAAATGCACTACATAGTGAAATGCATCTGTCTTGTCTCGTGCAGCAGTCATTTACACTTTATAGAGTTAGCAACTAAGTCAAATAAATAAATAATTTATGTCTCTATGAAAGCATTTGCCCCTGACTGTTTAGCCTGAAAGGTGCCAAGAACGGTTGGAAAAATGGTAAATAACTGGGCTGGCCAGCACTTTAGATCTAAAGACAAAGATGCTGGGGAGATACTATATACAGAGAGCACCTATCTGCATCTTTTAAAGCAGTGGTCACCAACTAGTGGGCCGGGGACCACTGGTGGTCTGCAAGAAAATTTTGGTAGGCCGTAGATAAATGTCCCTCCCCAAAGCACTACTCTCCAAAGCAATTAATCCAGGTTGCACGGGAACACAAGGCTACACCGCCCACATGGCCCACCCACCCTCTGGCCCTACCCTTCGGCTGAGTGCAAACCTTACCTTGAGCACAGCCATATGAGCTGGAACTGGAAGGTAAGACCAATGGCGGGGGAGGAAAATCCACCCTGGGGTGGCTTGCTGACATTGGTGGGAAAGTCGGTCCCATATTCCAGAGTTGCAGTAGTCATAAGACTGGCCCTTTGGTCATCCTGGAACAGCTCCTTCAAGCCGGTGCACCCAGGTGGAGGAGCAGCTGCTCTGGGATGACCAAAGGGCCAGTCCTGTGACTCCTACAGCTCTGGAATATGGGACCGACTTTCCCATCAATGTCAGCAAGCCACCATCAATCAAAATTCATATTAGTGGTCCGTGTGATTTAAAATTATGAGTTTGGTGGTCCCTGAGGTCCAAAAGGTTGGTGACCTCTGTTTTAAAGGAGTGTTTTTCCTAAGATGTCATGACTGCATGGCAAAGAAACAATTTGGTCAATGACCAAATTTGGAGTCTTAGTGGACAACCAATTAAATATGAGCCAACAGTGTGCAGTGGCAGCCAAAAAAAGCCAATGCAATCCTAAATTGCATTAACAGAGGGATACAATCAAGATCAAGGGAAGTACTAATACCATTCTATAAAGCCTTAGTAAGACCACACCTAGAATACTGCATCTAGTTTTGGTCACCATACTATAAAAAAGATGTTTAGAGTCAAGAAAGAGTGCGGAGAAGAGCAACCAAGATAATTAGGGGATTGGAAGCTAAAACATACAATGAACAGTTGCAGGAACTGGGCATGGCTAGTCTAGTGAAGAGAAGGAGCAGGGGAGACATGATAGCAGTCTTCCAATATTTGAGGGGCAGCCACAGAGAGAAGGCAGTCAAGCTATTTTCTAAAGTGCCTGAAGGCCAGATAAGAAATAATAGATGGAAACTGGATCAAACAGAGATTCAACGTAGAAGTAAGGAGGGGTTTCTGACAGTGAGAGCAATCAACCAATGGAACAGTTTGCCTTCAGAAATTGTGGGAACTTCATCACTGCAGGCTTTCAAGAAGAGACTGAACTGCCATCTGTCAGTAGGGTCTTCTGCTCGGGTAGGGGGCTGGATTAAATGACTTATAAGGTCCCTTCCAACTCTGTTAATCTGTTAAACCAGCAATACTATTTTTTTTTAAAAAAATACAACACTAAACTACAATCAAATGATGATGACGATTATGTTATCCATTCAACCATGTCTGACCTTTGGTAATTCTATGGGCCAGGTCTCTCCACATCTTCTGATCGTGCACTGTTTCTTTGAAGTTTTTTATGCTCTGGTTGGTATCAGCTTTGATAGTGTCAAACCACGGTGTTCTTTCATGACTTGATTTCTTTTTACCGCTAACTCTTCCAAACATAATTGCTTTCTCCAGTGATTTCCCCTGCATGTTATGGCCAAACTAAGTGAGACATAGTTTTGTAATTTTGCCAGAATCAAATACAGGAGATAAAATAATAGCAAAACAAAGATAAAACAATACATTAAAATGTGACATTCATTGTCATAATAGGGCATTAATTGATAGTACTGATGACATTACTTAGTTGGGTAATGAAATGTCTGTAAGAAAATAACCAAGCTTAGAGAGGACCACAATGCGCTAATTATCTGTGCAAGTATAAATCTAAAATACTAGTAGTAAAACATTTATCATATAAAAACAAAATAGCTAGCATACATTAAAGTGATAAATTAAACAGTAGTGACCATTTCCGTATCTACTTATGCCATATTTTCATTGTGGCAAGACAGAATTTGGCCACTGCCCAAGTGATAAAGGTTTTAAATCTTCTAAAATGATGGTTCACATAGAAATTGTTTGGCCTTACTTGAAATTTACATATTAGAGGCAGAGTAGAAGCAGACCCAATATCCCTGTAGAATTTACAATGTAATAATATATGCAATATGGTTTCAATTTTCTTATTGCCATGTGGCAGGCACACTGAGGTAATGGAGTTTTGGAGTATCTGCCTTGTACCAGTGAGGATAGTTGGTTTTGAAAAATGCTATTCTTAGCGTAGAGACCGTTAGATTTTGTAGATATCTTGCTGGTTCCCAGGTGCTCTTATTTACCCAATTTCTGCCATATTGGACATCCTATTAACTTCAGGCTGAAACTCTCTATCCCTTGTTCTTTGAGCAGTTGATTGGCTTGCTCCTATCATAAATAGGAATGATACAGAAAGCCCATATAATGCCAACTTCCACTGAATTTCCCTATTTCCAGGGAAAGGAAAATTGTCTATTAAAACTAAAGGGGTCAGTCTGAGTCAGAAAGAATTGGATTTCCATTCAGAAGTCTATCCTCCCCTTTCAGGCCCTTAGCTGCATTGCAGGCATTCAATTTCTTAACCATGTTTACTGTTCCATTGGTTCCAGTAGGGGCTGCTATAAATAATTTGTTTGCACAGATTCCAGGGCATCCTTATTTTCAGGGATAAAGCCAATAATGCTTTAAGATGCTAAATGCATGCTATATTTGTGCCCAGGTTTTTGTCCTCAAATCTGGAGGCAGCAAGGTCCCGATAAAAACAAGATAATCCCTCTCTTTAAGTCTGTGATTTCAAAATACATGATTGAGAAGGAAAAGGGAATTAGGAGGGAAGAGAAAATGAAGAAAATTAACCTTTCCTCTTTCAAATATGGCAACTTTAAGCTATGTGAACTTCAATCCCAGGAATTCAATATGATGGCTGAGGAATTCTGGGAGTTGAAGTCCACACATGAATTGCTATGTTTGGGAGAAAAAAAAAAACCCTGCTTCAGTGGCTAGCTATGATTGAAGTAGGGGAATCCAAGCATTTTATAACATTGTCCCTTTCCCCATAAAGAGATCTTTCTTTCTTATAGATTTGGATCCCAAATCCTATAACAAGCGGGATTTTGAACATTTACTGTTCAAATGTACATGGATTCCATGTTTTTCCAGATTTATTTTACCCAGGAGAAAGCCCACAGAATTAAATAAGATTTACTTAGGAGTGGATAAGTAAAAGATTGACTCTTTAGATTGATAGATGCAAGAACAGGTGTCAAATATTACGAATGGCAACCCTGCTGTATTTTAAAGAGATTCTATTATTGCCTATGTTTACGATAGAATAATGATGGAACTTTTAGAGAAAAGGTAACGGGGGATAGTGACTCTTCATGCTAATCAAGCATGATTTTAACAAGTGTTGTGGAACCAGAAAGAAGTGTGATAAACATCATTCAAACAATAAAGGAACGTCCAAATTCCAGGCTTTTGTGATGTTCAGCTCTCTTAATTTCTCCCATTACCTGTCCCCGAAGAATGATTTGGCTCTATAATTTGTCTAGTTAAAGATTTCAGAAAATGAATAAAAATTGTTCATAAAAAATACTTTTTAAGAGCTTGGGAAAATCATTCTTAAAGAAAAAGAACAAAGGGAAAATCTACAAAGTACATTTAATGATACTCTCAGTCGTTCAGTCCTTAGTCATCTCGTGGCTGGACTATTATAATGCCTTCTATATGGGACTATCCTTGGAGCCTCTGGAGGCTACAGATGGCACCAAGCATGGTGGCACAGTTTCAGGAACCCCGAGAATGGGCCCTGTGGCACCACTACTTGGCCAGCTGCATTGGTGGCTGGTCTGCTTCTGGGTGCAATTCAAGTTGTTGGTGATCACCTTTAAAGACCTTCATGGCATGGGTCTGTTTACCTGAGGGACCATCTCACCCTACTGGGATTGGCCCAACCTACTCGTACCCAGTTATAAGCCTGATAATTCCAGCTGGCGGGAATCAAGAGGAGGACTTTCTCTGATGTTGTTCCTGCCCTCTGAAAAATCTTGCTCCCCCCAATGAGAGTTTGGCCCCAAATCTCCTATCCTTTCATAAGGATCAGGCTCTGCTAGTTGGGTTGGGGCCCCAATGGAAGGAACAGCACAGTGGAGGTAATTGATCAAGTAACAACAGTTCCCACCCAAGAGTGGGATCCTCCCGGCATAACAATCGGTTCAGTGAGCTTTGCGTGCATGCGCGCCAAATGCGCGCAGCATACACTTGTTCACTATTTACAACCAGCTCTGGCAAGCATTCACCTTCTCCTGCTGATATTCGGCACTCAGCTGTGCCACACAAAGCAGCTGAAATGGAAAAAGCAGGGAATAAAGCACAGCCTAGAGCCCAGGCAGGCAGGTGGGCCAAACAGAAGACCAGAAGTTCATTGCAGAGAACCGGTTCGGTGTCAGCTGTTCTTCAAAGCTACCGGTTCTACAGAACTGGGCCGAACCGGTAGAATCCCATCCCTGGTCCCACCTCCTCCCATTCTGCCTTTGCCCTCCCTACATGTTATTTTAACCATTGGTTTTAATTTATTTAGGTTTTAACGGAGATGTAGTTTTTATGTCTGTAAGCTGCCCAGAGTTACCTTATGGTAAGATGGATGGCAAACAAACAAACAAAAAACAAACACACAAACAAACAAATAAAATGTTCTTACAAAGTCTATGTTAGGGGTCTTGTTTTGTTTTTTAAGTAAATAAATATGTGATTTTCTCCTTGGAATGGAACTTCTGTTGTTTGTCCACCATTTGCATGGTGCATACAGATGCTCCTACCCATACTCAAAAACCTTGTCTTGTTGATGTTCATGTGAATACACACACACACACACATGCACACAGACACTCTTCTAGTCCAACTCAGCTGCGGGTTGGACTAGAAGACTTCCAAGATCCCTTCCAACTCTTGTTATTCTGTATTTTGTACTTATTGCCTGTATCCAGGTAGAATGTCTCTCGACCCCCGTATACCATTGGTCCTTATATTGCTGTGCTTGCTTTCACAAAAACCACATAAAATGCATTCCCAGCAGCAGTTGAATTGTGTCATGTGACCATCACAAGAGGCCATTAGGCATGTTCAAATTTTAATGCTATTAAAGTTAAAAAATACTACCTTTTATTCTATTTTATGCAGTAGGCTATTTAAAAAAAAACCAAAACCCTGTGTTTATATTTCTCCAGGTGGTGAAAGCATTGTCTCCTTGTGTGTTTGCAAAAGGAAAAATGAAGTCTGTTTAGCTGCAACAGCAGAATTCCTCTTTGTGTTGTCTTCTGCTGTCACAAGGGGAAAATTATATGTCTGAAATGCATAAGTGATCCTTCTGCTTGGAAATGCCAAAACTCACCTTTTCTTTTTGTTTCCTTTCCCTTGTGGGCTCTGGGGAAATGGTAGTGTTATCATTCATCTCCCCATTTAATCACTTGCTCAACTTACTCTCCCAGAGTCACATGCAAAGGGATGCAGAAGCTTCTCTGAGTGTGCATTCATTACCTTTTCATTTCAGAAATTACAATGGCCCTCCTGCCATCATCATGACTCGTTGGTCAGTATTATCCTTACAAAGTCCCTCATCTCCTGAAGCTTTAAAGCCCAGCTATGCACAGCCATTCTAGACTGAAACTTGATAATATGCCCAAGATCTCCCTGGAGATTTGCTTGGCTGGGGTACAATATATCCTTTCGTTCCAAAGTTCAAGTTGGTTTCTACACTCAAAAATAAACAAAGAAGAAGCAAAAACCAGACCATTCCCACATAATGGGAATAAAAGTTCCCACATTTGTTTTCAGTTTCTCCTTGGTACTTTCCATTTTTTTCTTTTAAAAGCTTCTTAATTTGTCTTGGAGCCTCTTTTACAGCAAAGGTTTTATAAGAATCCTGGTGAGATGTGTTCCATAATTGCAAAATGACAGCAAATGGATGATCCATTAAATTTGAATCAAGACTTCCATGTAGGCTGCAGAAGAGATTGATGTCTTCCTTTTTGATCATGAATGTCCAATGTGTCAGGCACCAAAAGGTTAGGTCCACAGGTGAAGGTCCAATTAAACCAGAGGTGATATTCAGCAGGTTCTGACCAGTTCTGGAGAACCAGTAGCAGAAATTTTGAGTAGTTTGGAGATATTTGCTGGCAAATATCACCTCTGACTGACCCCGCCCCATCTATTCTCTGCTTCCCGAGTCCCAACTGGTTGGCTGCGTCTTCTTTTGTTGCCCTACACAGGAGAACGGAACTGGAAAGTAGATTAGTGGGGTGGGGAGGGAATGGGGATTTTGTAGTAATCTTCCCCGCCATGCCCACCAAACCACACCCACAGAACCAGTAATAAAAAAAAATTGAATCCCATCACTGAACTAATTGATTTATTGCTAATTATATCTATCCACAGGAATCGTCTCAGTTAACAGTTAGCATTTTCTTGGGGTTAGATAAGTGTCAACAGAATTCAGGACAATTCTGGATTTAGTTTGCTTATGGCTACGTAGAGATTCTAGGCTGATCCCTCTTTTAACTCCACTACTATGTTCTGCCATTCTTTCTCCCACGCTATGGAAACTTAATTTGGGAGTTTTTGTCCCTTTCAAGAGTACCTCATCATCAGGCAGAGTGAGGTAACCTGATCTGTTCATCGGGAAGTGTCACCTTTCCAAGGAAGTGACATGAAGTCATGGATTGGATTAAACTCACAGGTTGGTAGCTCCCTTTTCTGGTAGGACAAATGCTATAATGAAGACCCAAAATACATGCACTTATAATTTCCCTAGACTTTTGTTTTGAAGGATGGGGTGGATTTTATGGACAGAGCAACTTCTGAATGATTCTCTAATTCTTTCTGCAAAGGGATACTGACAGAAAAACAAAATATTTGCTTCAGAAATGCATACCTTAATTCTGTTCTGCTAGACAAAGTGGACCTTGTCACTCTGCCTTTCTTTTGGCAGCTCCTGAAGTTGGCATTAAAGCAAAAACCACATGGCATAAATAGTGAAGGGAAGAGAGACAGGCAGCCAGCAAAGAAATAAGATTTGAAAGTGGAGGCAGTTGGATAACCTCTTGCACAAATTACCGAGTTCAGTGGATATATAGAGCCTCCACAGTCAACAAGCCTCTCTCCACTAAGAGAAGCTCTTTTCCACAATGAGGAGCTGTAGAGCTGGAGGGCACTCCTATACTGATGAGAATGAACATGGACCAGACCTTCTTGGCAATAGCACTCGGGGTGGGTTTCTACCTGTTCTGTCCACTTCTGTAGAACCGATAGCTCTGAAGAGCAACAGACATAGAACCAGTTCTATGTCTGCTGATGTTTTTGCCCACATGCCCACTCAGGCTCTTACCTGACCTTTATTTCCTGATTTTTCAACTTCCGCTGCCGTGAGAGGCACAGCTGCAGTTAAAAAAGCAGGAAAAAAGGGCTTTTTCAAAGGCTGCTTGTCTGCATGCAGCATGCTGATGACGATTTACAGGTGGGCAGCATGCAGGAAAGCACATTGTAAATCACCAAACCTTGTAAATCACTGAACTGGTAGTTAACCCTGTCGGATCCTACCCCTGAATAGCACTTAGACTTATATACCACTTCACAGGGCTTTACAGCCCTCTCTAAGTGATTTACAGAGTCACCCTATTACCCAGAGTCAGCCTATTGACCCCAATCTAGGTCCTCATTTTACCAACCTCGGGAAGGATGGAAGGCTGAGTCAACCTTGAACCAGTCAGGATTGAACTCCTGGCAGTGAGCTGAATTAGCTTGCAATACTGCATTCTAACCACTGTGCTACCATGGTTCTTATCTTAATATTCCCAGTGGCTTTTCATATTTTCCATCGGTATTTTCATTTTGCTCTATGAAAGGTATTTTTAAGTGACTCTTTGGGAAGGGTTGGGAAGGGGGAAGAGAAGGTCATTTATTCAGTGAAATCAGAACTGACAAATAAGCATGGAGCTCTTCTGTGTTATTTCTTTGGTCCCCTTGGTAGTATTGGAGAAAAGGGGACAGAGTAATGAATGGAAAACAAGCCTGAAGTGAAAAAAAAGCAAAAGGCATTGAAAATGGAGTATAAATTGGCAATAGGAAGGTAATAGTCAGCCCCATTGAGCATTTGATTTGGCTTTAAAATAGGACCTAAATAAATAAATAGCCCCCAACATACACAAACCATGGACACTCATGGTAGGGTAAAAGAGTGAGGTCACATGCGTAATTGATGTATTTTGCATTGGTCATGACACAATTATTTCTATCATTTGCATGTTGATGTTATAAGATATGGTGGTTTGTGTGAGAAACATAGTATATGATAGTCTCCAATGTGAATATGCTTAGGAGACAATACTTTGGCACAAAAAGAGATCTTATCTAAAGGAAATTTGAGTTGTTTGCATCTATAAACCCTGGATGTCATCTTGTTTAATGATCTGGTGGAGGGAGGAGGAGGAGGAGGAGGAGGAGGAGGAGGAGGAAACATATGAGTCTGTAGAAATAGATTTCAGGGGATGCAAGATTTTAGCCTTTTCATATTACAATATTTATTTGGGGATATGACTTCTAACAAGCATTGTCTTATTGACCTATGTTTTAATGGATAGCAATTATTT
Organism: Bungarus multicinctus; assembly: GCA_023653725.1. Lineage (NCBI taxonomy): Eukaryota > Metazoa > Chordata > Lepidosauria > Squamata > Elapidae > Bungarus > Bungarus multicinctus. Next base: position 150,876,628 of record CM042838.1, read on the forward strand.
CAAAACAATAGAAGATTACTTCATTTTTTAAATCTCTTGGGCTTTTTTCTTCTTCAATAATAATTCAATAATAAAAAACTATCATCAACACACATACAACTGATGGACTGAATGACATAATCTAGTCTCTTGAAATAAATGTGGTATGGTATCTTGTGATGTTTGATTTCTCTGCCTATATTTTATGGATAATGATTATTAAGAATTTTGATTATGATAGTAAACTTTAATCTAAACTAAACTTAAAGAAAAAATAATAGAAAATACTACAAGGTAAAACATTCATAAAACATGTCAAGAAAAATTACATAAAAGCTTGCCAGAAGTAACAAGATATCTTAACTTTGATTAAGAAAACTAACTTTATATTCTTAATCTTTCATTTGTTCATATATTGTCATAGCATTTTCAAATTTGTCATTCCAAAAGTCTCTAATAGTTTAGAATTAATGAGCAATTTCTGAAAGTAATTAGAAATTGAGGGTTTGAAATTTAGTGTCATAATAATAATAATAATAATAATAATAATTTATTTATATACCGCTCCTCTCCCGAAGGACTCGGAGCGGTGCACAGCCGTACAATTAAAACAATAAAAATGTGAAAAATTAAAGCTAAATTAAACTAAAACCCTGGCTGTAAACAATTAAAAACCTTCCCTAAAACCCTAAAATTTAATAAAATTGAAATACCCAAATCTAAAATCAGCCCAAGCCGGCCTGGTCAAAAAGCCAGGTTTTCAAGGCACGCCTGAAGGTCCCCAGGTCCGTGGCTGTACGTAACTCCAGGGGCAACCCATTCCAGAGGGCAGACGCCCCCACAGAGAAGGCCCTTTTCCTCGGGGTCACCAGCCGGCACATAGATGCCGACGGGACCCGCAGGAGACCCTCCCTGTGGGAGCGCACTGGTCGGTGAGAGGAAAATGGCAGAATGCGGTCTTGTAAATATCCTGGTCCGATGCCATGGAGCGCTTTAAAAGTTAATACTAAAAACTTAAAGCACACCCGAGAGGCCACTGGCAACCAATGCAGCTTGTGCAGGAGGGGCGTCACATCGAGAACCTTGATGCCCCCATAACCACCCGCGCGGCCGCATTCTGTACCAGTTGAAGCCTCCGGATGCTCCCATTCGGGAGCCCCATGTAGAGGGCATTACAGTAGTCCAATCAGGAGGTGACCAGGACATGAGTGACTGTGCATAAGGCATCCCGATCCAGAAAGGGCCGCATCTGGCAAATCAGGCGAACCTGATGAAACGCCCCCCTGGAGACGGCCGTAATATGGTCTTCCAAAGACAGCCGTACATGCAGGAGGACACCCAGATTGCGAGCCCTCTCTGAAGGGGGCAAAATCTCACCCCCAATAGCCAGCGATGGAACTATCTGGCTATATCGGGATGCCGGAAACCACAGCCACTCAGTCTTGGAAGGGTTGAGTCGGAGCCTGTTCCCACCCATCCAGTTCCGCATGGCCTCCAGACAACGGGACATGATCTCCATGGCATCGTTGGGGTGGCTTGGGGTGGAGATGTACAGCTGAGTATCAGCAGCGTATAGATGACACCTCACCCCAAAGCCATGGATGATCTCCCCCAGCGGCTTCACATAAATGTTGAACAGGAGAGGAGAGAGGACCGACCCCTGAGGCACCCCACAATCGAGGGGCCTAGAGGTGGATCTCTCCCCCCCCACCAACACAAATTGCAGACGGTCGGAGAGGAAGGAGGCGAACCACCGCAACACGATGCCCCCAACCCCCCCAACCGCCGCAATAGGATACTATGGTCGATAGTATCAAAAGCCGCTGATAGGTCTAATAGGACCAGGACAGAGGAAAAACCCCTGTCAAGGGTCCTCCAGAGATCATCAGCCAACGCGACCAATGCCGTTTCGATACTATGTCCGGGCCTGAAGCCCGATTGGAAGGGATCCAGGTATGTATCTTCATCCTGGTACTGGGGAAGCTGACCTGCCACCACACTCTCAACAACCTTCACCATGAAGGTAAGGTTGGAGACAGGACGATAGTTGTTCAAGAGAGTTGAGTCCAGGGAGGGCTTCTTAAGGAGGGGTCGCACCACTTCCATTTTCAAGGCGGTGGGCAGCGAGCCCTCCATCAAAGAAGCATTAACAATTCCCTGGAGCCAATTCCGCGTCACTTCTCTGGTGGTAGAGACCAACCAGGAGGGGCAAGGGTCCAATAAACATGTGGTGGCGTTCAGCCGCCCCAGCGACCTTTCTATACTCTTGGCGGTCACAGGGTCGAACTCATCCCAGATAACCATCTCAAGACTCGCTGTGGTCACCTCATGGCCCAAGCTCCATCTGGAACCATTCAGGATCCATCAGGCGTCTGGGGCGGAACCATCTCCTCAGTTCCACCTCCCTGTAGTGCGGATTGGTGGTACAGAAGTCTAGTCTAAGGAGAGAATGATCAGACCATGACAAAGGTTTGACAATTATATCCCCTAACTGATCATTCAACCACTGTCCAGAGACGAAAATCAGGTCCAGCATGTGTCCTCCCTTGTGAGTGGGTCCAGAAACTAATTGGGTCAGGTCCAAGGCCGTCATGGAGGCCAAGAACTCTCGGGCCAATCCAGAGGATTCACCGAGCGAAGGCAGATTGAAGTCACCCATAACTAGCAGTCTGGGTGTCTCCACCGCCAACTCAGCTATTATCCCGAGGAGGCCGGGCAGGGCCGATGATACGTAGCAGGGAGCCAGGTACGATATCAAAAGACCCATCTGCCCACCCTGACCCCACTTCACAAAGAGGGACTCACAGCCAGCCATCTGAGGTACAGTGGCCTCCCTAGGACATAGATCCTCTCTAATAATTACCGCCACTCCACCACCCCTACCCTGAGCCCTCGGCCGATAAAATGCCTGGAAACCTGGTGGGCACATCGTTACCAGGGGGAACCCTCCCCCTGGGCCCAACCAGGTTTCGGTGACCCCTGCCAGGTCCACGCCCTCATCCTGTATCAGATCAAAAATCAGGGGGGCCTTATTCATAATGGACCTGGCATTGCATAACATCAGTCGGGTGCTCAGGGGCTGAGACTCTGCACAACCAGGTCTGCAAGACGGGTCTCTGCTGGCTAATCTTATCTTCCTTGTTCCAGCCCACAGAAAACCACTTTCCTGCAGTGTCGTTATGGTAAGCAGCTGCCCAGAGCACATGTGGGTGATCTCCCATCCTCTCCTTGTCTGGTTGGGCTTTGCTATAGTTATAGATTCTGCTTTCACAAAGTCAAACCTCCCCTGAAGTCCCATAATTTGTTTGCCTATATAATGTTTGAAGGGACGCGGTGGCTAAGACACTGAGCTTGTCAATCAGAAAGATCGGCAGTTTGGTAGTTTGAATCCCTAGCACCGCATAATGGAGTGAGCTCCCATTACTTGTCCCAGCTTCTGCCAACCTAGCAGTTTGAAGGCATGTAAAAATGCAAGTAGAAAAATAGGGACCACTTTGGTGGGAAGGTAACAGCGTTCCGTGCGCCTTCGGCATTTAGTCATGCTGGTCACATGACCATGGAGACATCTTCTAACAGCGCTGGCTCTTCAGCTTTGTAACGGAGATGAGCACCCTGGAGCCAGAAACAACTAGCACATATGTGCAAGAGGAACCTTTACCCTTACCTATACAATGTTTATAAAAATAGTAATTTGTTTTTAAAGACAAGTTGAAGTTCTATAAAGGAACTTGTTGCCCTTCAAATAACAATAGCAATAACACTTAGTTTTAAGTGTTCACAGTGCTTTACAATCCTCTCTAAGTGGTTTACAGAGTCAGCATATTGTCCCCAACAATCTGGGTCCTCATTTTCCCACTTCAAAAGGATGGAAGGCTGAGTCAACCTTGAGCGATGAGACTTGAACTGCCAAACTACAGGCAGCCAGCAGCCAGCAGAGGTAGCTTGCAGTACTGCATTCTAACCACTGTGCAACCACGGCTCTGTTGGGATATAATTCCCAGCATCCTTTTTCATTGACCATGCTGTCTTAGAATTCTGGAAACTGTAGTCCACTAACATCTGGAAAGGTATATGGGCTTCCTATTTTCAATTGTTGCAAATAAGTTCATGCTTACCTAGTTAATAATTATGCACTCCCCAACCACTGCAACAAAAGAAAGCTTCACTTAGAAGTTACTCTGATCATTAAGCACTGGGCTGGTGAATGATTTGCAATGTACATTGTGCTTGTTTAAATTCTCATTGGGTGTTTTAAATAATATACAATGAATGAAAACCTGAGAATGCTTGCCAAACTGAACAATCTGTATTTAGGAGAGATGAGATACAACAGTGGATTTTCATTAGTTTGAAGAAGAAAACAATGGGGAGAGAGAAAAAATCAGAGTGTTTCAATGTCTGATTAATCAAAATGCCACTTTCATAAATTGCTAGTTAAAAAGAATGTATTTGCCATCAGCAATTTGCAACCAGCAATTAGAAAACAACAGACTGTGCCAGAATTCATCAAGCAAATTGTGGTGTAGATTTGGGCTCCGTGTTTGCATCTTCTCAGAATGAGGAGAATATATAGAGGGACTTTATCAAATCTGGCAACAGCTGGACAAGAGCAGAACTATCCAAGGCGAGCCCATTATGATCTCATCAGTCAAGCCGAGAGCAGCAGAACAAGATTTCTCTGGTACAGCTGAGTGGCTGCTGGCTGTTTGCTGTTAGTTGCTTCTTCTGAAATATACAACAACAACAACATAATAAAACAAAAAATGGGTCATTTTTTGAAGTATGGCTGAATCCCAGGGTTTCTATAAAGAGCTTTGATCTTCATTGCAAATTCATTTGGATTTATTTTAGGATTATCTTGCCTATAGCTCTAAAGAGTAAGTGATTTGCAAAGTTGGAGTTACAAATGAGGGTCACATGCTCAAATGAGACAATTTAAAATGTGACACAATGAATGAAACTATTTTGGAGCATCCAGCATTTCTAACATGGAGGATAAACTTTATGAGTTGAAATGAGCAGAAACCTGACTGAATCTAAAAGCCCAAAAGCTATACTGAATGAAATAAAAACCTTATCTACTCCTTTATTATGGTTCCTCCAGATTTCTCCATTCGAAGCCCACAGCCAAGAACGTAAATGCAACATTACAATTCTCTTGTCCCTGAATGTTAGAATTGCAAAGGTAAGTGATACAATCTCCTTCTTATATTGTCATTGCACTACACTGCCTCAGTATTCTGATGATAGTTATGGATCCACATCATCTGCCATGCTGCAAGCTACTGTAGAAGGACATCCCTAACATAGACAAAAAAAATTAAAAAAGTAAAATTATCTTGGACAAGTGTGTGCATATGGGCACTTGTTTTTTATATCCTATGAGTTCAAATTCTGAAGAATGGTATCTTTTTAAAATACATAATACTTTCAGAAATGCGAAAGGTATGCCGCAGAGCAATGTTTCTTAAACTCTAAGGTTCTGCTTTAGGCCCAGTACTCCTCAATATCTTCATTAATGATTTAGATGAGGGGATAGAAAGGGAGGTAGTCAACTTTGCAGATAACATCAAGCTGGCAGGAATAACCAACACCCCAGAAGATAGGCTCAAGATAAAAAGAAGGATCTTGACAGACTTCAACATATGGCCCTATATAACAAAATGAAATGGTGAGAAAAGTAAGGTTCTACATTTAGGCAAGAAAAAACAAATGCACAGGTATAGAATAGTTGGTACCTGCCTCAATAGTAGTAACTGTGAGAGGGATCTTGGAGTCCTAGTGGACAATCACTTAAATATGAGCCAGCAGTGTGCTGAAGTTGCCAAAAAGCCAGTGCAGTCCTAGGCTGTATTAAGAGAGTGGTTGAATCACTTGAAGTGTTAGTACCACTTTATAATACTTTTGGTAAAACCACACTTGGAATATTACATCCAGTTTTGGTCATCACAATATAAAAAAGATGCAGAGACTCTAGAAAGAGTACAGAGAAGAACAACAAAGTTGATTAGGGAACCAGCGGTTAAAATATATGAAGAACTGTTGCAGGAGTTCTGTATGTCTAGTTTAATGAAAAGAAGGACTATTGGTGATAACAGTGTTCCAATATCTCAGGGGCTGCCACAAAGAAGATGGGGGTTAACCTATTCTCCAAAGCACCTGCAGGCAGGACAAGAAGCGATGGAAACTAATAAAAAAGAGAACCAACCTAGAACTAAGAAAAAGATTCCTAACAGAACAATTAATTGGTGGAATATCTTTCATTCAGAAATTGTGGTGCTGCATCACTGGAAACTTTTTAAGTAGAGATTGAACAAGCATTTGTCTGAAATGGTATAGGGTTTATAATGATGAAGCATTTTTCTACCAATCTCTCTGTAGTAAAATTTACTACCGGAAGATTTATTTTAAAAAACCTAGTCTAGCTGACAGTGCTGGGCATCCATTTTGGAATAAATAGCATATTCGTCTGCTAAATGTTTACTCAGGTTTAATGGCATGTCTTGTCCATTATTTAAAGACAATTTCAGTGGATCCATCTCAGCATTTCTTTTAAAATGTCATTTTGCTGAAGTTTCGATTGTTTGGCAATTCTAAATGATGGAGTAGATAATGCTTTTGATGAAGGCCCAAAACAAAACAAAATGTTTTCCAAATGGATGCTTGATAGTAAGAGGAAGATGTTCAGAAAGATGAGGAGATGGCATTTTATTTAGTCTTGGTGTTTAAAAAACATACTTACATGGGCACACATTCATCAATATCAATACCAACATCGATATGACATGATTTACTTACCTGCATTTTGGGCATGATTTACTTACCAAAATATTGGCATGTTGATGTCATTGTGGCTTGTAACATACATCACTTCCTACTTGGGAATTTTCTCCTTAGTAAATGACCAAATGTCCTTGTGAAGACATTGAATGATTCTACCGAAATTTAAAGCTTTCCATCAGCTGTTAGGAAAGCTAATGGTTAAAATCAAATACCTTGCCCTCTTTAGGTGAAGGTTAGGTGAAGATAGATTTTGGATCTACAAAAGTAAGCTCTTTATAATTAAATAATTGAATAGCAGCAGTTTGATTAGTCTGCATTTTTTGAAGTTTTTTTTTAAATGTACAGTTCTTATCAAGTTATACATTTCCTGCTCTTTATGATTATCCTGAGAGCCAGTGTTGAGTAGTGGTTAAAACACCAGACTAGAAACCAAGACACTGTGATTTCTAATCCTATTTTAGGCATGAAGTCATCTCGGTAACCTTAGGTCAGTCACTCTCTTTCAGCCCTTGGTTGCAGGCAATGCCATTTGTTTAAAAAAATAAATTAATTAAAAAATCATAAATATGATAAAAAGAAAAACAAACAAAAAACTCAAAGGGCAGACTTGATGGACCACTGGGTCTTTTTCTGCCATCAGTTTTCTGTGTTTCTAATCATTTCTGAAAAACCTTACCAAACAACACTGAAGGGACTTACACAGGTAATGTTCAAAAATTGACTGGAAGTCACCAAGGACACTCTTCTCTGCCCCACCTATTACCCTCCACATTTGAGCAGCACAACTGCCAAAATTCAGTTGGCATGGTTCCCCACTATTTACATTTAGAAAAAACTTAACATGAAATAAAATAATAAAGCAAGCTTTTTTTTCCTGCACATTACCTTTCAAAATTAAGGAAGTGGAATAAGCAGGTTATTTTCTCTCTCTCCAGACCCTTCCTTTCAAGCTGGCTGAATCTATTGTTTCAAGTTGCCTCCTGCAACAGCTTATCTTTGTCCAACTTTTTCTATTCCTTAGCACCCAGGGATTTTGCTTGTTTCTGAGTAAAATGCCATTCTAACTATCAGCCTACAACTGAATACCAACAAGTCATCAATTTTTAATACACCCTTATCTGGCACTCAGACAGAAAAGGTGCTGAGAGAATCTTACAAAAGAGACAATTGGTAGGGGGTTAGGGTCGAGTATGTTGCATTTTTTTAAAAAAAGAAAAAAAAATCTCTCTTGCATTTCATATCTGTTCAAAAATTCTGCAAAGGAGCTTGGAAGCCACAGAGGATAATTTAACACAAGAGATGCTAAAATTATTCATGGACAAATACATTATTTGATGGCTCTGTTAGTGCAAGGAAGAGGACACCCAAGCCAAAATGATGGATTGGTTTATTGCATGTTGAACCCTCTCCCACTTTGAGTGATTTTCTGATAAAAAGCCTACATTTGGTTTGTGATCCTTATGTCCAAGCTTATGTCTTTCTCAATTTTCAAGGTTTTAAACTCTTTCTAAACAGCTAGTCATATTTTTTTTTAATCACAAATAACGTTTGATGGATATTCTACAACATTCTTCCAATGTAGCTAACATCATGAAATTTCTACTATTCAATAAAATTGTCTCTCAGAACTCCCAAGGGTTGATGGTCAATGAATGGATGGATATCTTTCTGAAAATTAACTTCATCACTTTAACAGGGTAAGAAAATATATGGAGGAAAAAGAGGAATCTCTAACTCATGGACCTAATCTGGTTTTCTAGGATAGTTAGTCTGACCCATTAAAAAGTTGACTATTTAGGAACCAATATGTAAAAGCACTCCTTTTGAAATGACTCCTTGCACTTTCAAGTGGCACCTTCCCAGAAGGTAAAATGACATTATTGGGACAGCATGTCTGAAACAAACTGAGACATGGTTTATTCTTAGTTGCCATTATACAGTATGTTTCTAAATTATTCATTTTGTAATTTTCTGACAATGAGAACAATTAATCAGTGGAATGGCTTGCCTCTGGAGGTTGTGGGATGCTCCATCGCTGGAAGTTTCAAAGAAGAGATTGAAAAACCATTTGTCCAGGATGTTATAGGGTTTCTTACCTGAGCAGAAGGTTAGACTAGAAGATCTCCAAGGTTCCTTCCAACTCTGTTATTCTGTATTCTAATGCCTCTTTAATGTGGCATTAGTCATCTGGAACCTTACAGTAATACAACTTCATTATGTGCCTTCATTGTAACACTGCCAGAGGGGAAAGCTACACAGTGACATTACTATGTCCCATTACTATGGGTGATGAAATACCACAAAAACATATTTTGTGCTTTGCTAGCTTGCAAGAAACAGACCAGCTAAGCTTAGCTGGCTTGTTTTATGCTGGTAATGGCCAATTACCAGCTAAGAGAAGGGCAGCAGCTGTTGGCCTGTGCCTTGTTGGCAAGGAAAAATGAAAGTGCCCTTTTGCTCCTCTCCTTGGATCTTGCTTTAAATTTTCTGGACATTCAATTATGTCAGTTGTCTGCAGTATGGAAGCTCCTAGTTTGAGAAACTAATTGAAGGCCCTCCAAAGTCTTGAATGTAGCCTCCAGAGACTTTTCTAAAACTCACCCAATTTTGATCAGTAGGCTAATGAACAAACTAAACAAGCAAAGTGTCTCTCAGACTTTGAGGCTGGGCAACAATTTCTATCCTTTTATGTCCTGATTGTTTCTACCTGTAGCTACATACCCCATTTTTCTCTCCTGTTTTTTAGTCAGTATTGACTCTTGGCAATTACCTGGACATGTCCCAGCAGTATTCTTGGCAAAGTTTTTTGGAAGTGGTTCACCATTGTCTCCAGAGAGAGAGAGAGACAGAGACAGAGGGAGGGAGGGAGAGAGAACAAACCAAGATCACCCAGTTGACTTTGAGCTTAAAGTATGTAGAATTCATAGTCTCCCAGTTTGTAACCTGATACCTTTACCACTAGCTCATACTACACCACGCTCTCCTACCTACTTCAAATAACTGTCTATTTTTTCTTCAAATGCCCAGATACCTTTTGTAGTACCATCTCGCTTAAAAGAAGGAGAGATGATGTCCCCTTGGATGAAAATCTAGGTTGTTTTTCTTTTAAGTTTTGTATGTTACAAAATGTTGAAATGTGCACATCAGCAGCACAGCACAGCAAAGCAATCATAATACACGACTGAAGTGGATTCTTTGCTTTTTTCCTTCATTTCCCCCACCTTGATTTCAAGGCCAAAACAAAGAAAAAAAGTTAAAACTCAGCCAAAACCCTTTTCTAGTTCCCCACTAATTGAAAGTAAGATCCATTTCAAAGTATCTCCCTATGTATACAATGGCATCCAACCAGTGTTTCTCACAGCTACAAATTTCTCTCTCAGTTGTGTGCTTGGATGAATTTGGTGCTCCACTGAAGCAGAATTCCCACCAGAAGAGTCACAATAAGGCCCTTTCTTTTATGATAACCAAGGCCTACCAAAAAATATGCAAGAGGAGTATTTGGAGAGCTGCAGAGTCTTTTATTTGCAATCTTCCTTTTGGCAATGGCAAGAGGGGATGTTGCATAGCTTCTGTGATGAAATGAAAGTGCATGGTTTCTGCACAGAAATAATATTTAAAAAAAACATGCAGATGAGTTTCATTTGCTTGAGAGTCTGCAATGAACAGGGCTAGGTCTTAAGAGCCCTGGTGCCACAGTAGTTAGAATGCAGTATTGCAGGCAAGTCTGCCCACAGCCTCGAGTTCGATCAGGATAGGGCTCTAGGTTGACTCAGCCTTCCATCCTTCTGAGGTCAGTAAAATGAGGACCCAGATTGTTGGGGGCAATTTGTTGACATTTGTAAACCACTCAGAGAGTGTTGTAAAGCATGGTAGGGTGGTATATAAGTAAGTGCTACTGCCTTTGCTAAAATGGTGCCCAAATCACCTAACCTACTTTACAGTGAATGCCTTAGTTCCAGAAACAGCTACAGGTTAACTCAGAGAAGTGGGGGCTCAAAAGATATTTGAGCTCTGGGAAAGTAAAATATGTGAGAAATGATCTTAAGCACTTGAAGATTAAGCCATTTTGATGAGCTTCCCCTGAGAGGATTCGACTGGGAATTTCCTTTTTTTTATATTGTCTTCTTTGTATTGTTGCAGTGCCATTGTTTTTTTTTTTTGTATTAAATATGTTTTATACTGTATTTTTGTATATAAGCAGCTGAGAGTCACTTTGATTGCAGTATCATAATAGTATTCTAAATAAGTAAATAATGAATTATCCTATTCTTGAACTATTACGCTATTTTTTTTATTTAAGTCCTGCCCTCATCATGCCAACTGTTGCCTTCATAGAGCTAGTTAGCTCATAAATCTCATTCTAACTTTAGAAAATCCCAGCTGGTTACTAAGCAGAGTTTTTTCCCATTTCCTCTTCTCATCCCACCCATTCAAAACATTTAATGGAAGATCTTCCTTCCTTCCTTCCTTCCTTCCTTCCTTCCTTCCTTCCTTCCTTCCTTCCTTCCTTCCTTCCTTCCTTCCTTCCTTCCTTCCTTCCTTCCTTCCTTCCTTCCTTCTTTTCTCCCTCCCCCCTTACATCCTTCCTTCTTTCTTTCCTTCATTCCTTCTTTCTTTCCTTCTTTCCTTCCTTCCTCCCTTCCCTCGGTCCTCCCTTCCCTCCTTCTGTCACTGGCATTTTTGGCTGAAGCCATTTTGGAAGCATCTTGGGACCACATTACGGCTGTCTCCGGGGGGGCATTTCATCAGGTTCGCCTGATACGACAGATGCGGCCCTTTCTGGATCTGGATGCCTTACGCACAGTCACTCATGCCCTGGTCACCTCCCGACTGGACTATTGTAACGCCCTCTACATGGGGCTCCCGAATGGGAGCATCCGGAGGCTTCAACTGGTACAGAATGCGGCCGCGCGGGTGGTTATGGGGGCGTCAAGATTCGCGCATGTGATGCCCCTCCTGTGCGAGCTGCATTGGTTGCCAGTGGCCTCTCGGGTGCGCTTTAAAATTTTGATGTTAACTTTTAAAGTGCTCCATGGCATCGGACCAGGATATTTACAAGACCGCATTCTGCCATTTTCCTCTCACCGTCCGGTGCGCTCCCACAGGGAGGGTCTCCTGCGGGTCCCGTTGGCATCTATGTGCCGGCTGGTGACCCTGAGGAATAGGGCCTTCTCTGTGGGGGCGTCTGCCCTCTGGAATGGGTTGCCCCTGGAGTTACGGACAGCCACGGACCTGGGGACCTTTAGGCGTGCTTTGAAAACCTGGCTTTTTGACCAGGCCGGCTTGGGCTGATTTTAGTTTTGGGGTGTTTGGTTTTTATTAAATTTTAGGGTTTTAGAGTAGGGTTTTAAGTTTGTTTACAGCCAGGGTTGGGTTTAATTTAGTTTTATTGTTTCACATATTTATTGTTTTAATCTGTACGTTTGTGCACCGCTCTGAGTCCTTCGGGAGAGGAGCGGTATATAAATAAATATTTATTATTATTATTATCTTCAGGACTTCCACCTTCCTTCTTTCCATTTTCTTTCCTTCTTTCCCTCCTTTCCTTGCTCTCTCCCTTGCTCCTTCCCTCCCCTCCCTCCCTTGAAATGCTGCAATAGTATTTCCAAATATATTTAAGAGGTGGAGTCTTGTGATGGATAGTAAATCAAGGATAACTAGAGGGGCCAATCTGCCTTTAGTGAATTTAAGAAGTAACCTACTCCAAATTGCCTTGATCTGTGTCTCACTCAGGTCTTGACTTGAATGAGAGCACAATCCTCTTTTATACTAGTGAAATAGTTGGAAATGCATAATTGTTATTCAAAGGGATGAGATTCATATCTTGCCTAGCAAAAACGCACATACCTTTTCAATCAGCACTCACTAAACATGACTTTTAATATAATCACTGTGGTGATATTTACTTGTCCGAGCTCTGAAACTAAGTGGGTTTATACCTGGTCAGTACTTGGATAAGAAATTATCAGGCCATTACAGGAGTGACATGCAAGATTGGGAAGTCAGAAAAGGCTAATTTTAGCTTATTTCCAAGAAAACTGCACAACTATGTCTACATAGACACTAGGAATCAAGCTCAATTTTGAGAATTTACTGTCTAAAAATTATACTGTAGCAGCAATTTTGAAAATACATTCAAGTTGGGCATCACTTATATAATAAAAATCTGTGCTGCTGTGCCTACGTGCTCGCAGTGCTGGTTGAAAGAACAATATAATAGACATATGAAGGGATCTAAATGATATTATTATGCACCTCCTTCCAATTCAATGGCTCTGTGAAAAGCTAAATGTGCCTATCTGCACATTGCTCCACTCTTCTGAATCCCAGTCAACTGCTGAGTAGAGAAAACAAAAATAGCCACTTGCTTGATAAAACTGTGTGGAAGGTAGTATAGGGATTCAAATGTCTTCGGTAAGAATGATCGGAATGATAGAGTCCTAATGTATTGGTTTGCTTGTTTTCCTCTTTTATTCATTTGCCTAAGAATGTTTTATATTGACTGTTTTTGATGTTTTGTTCTATGATTGTCTTCATAATCTGCTTTTCATCTTCTTGGAATATTTCATAGGAATTGTCTATAAATACTTTTAATAAATCAAAATAATAAAATGAACAAATAAAAAGATGAAGTTCATCGGAATCTACGTGGTATCAAAACATGAATCTGGGTCCAATTTTTGTGAAGGTTTTTTTTATCAGTGATTAATGTCATTTTTATTTAGACAAATTGATTAAGGAAAAAGACTTAAAAGTCCTCATGATGGCAAACTGTTCACTTAGTAACTAGGTGTCAGCCCAAAGTTAAATATGTTTGGATACATGATAATATATGACCTAGCATTTTATAGAACTCCATTTGGTACTGCCATAATTTGTAGGATCGAATTCATTTTGGTCACTGGGACTGCCCCGGATTGGATCCTGTAACATTTTCCTGGGACACGTATATTAGCTACCATTCATGTCATAATTTGGATAGTAAAGCTGTTGTAATGTTATCCTTGTGTTTTAGGGAGTTTACTGAAAACTAATGGAGAGCTATTTGTTGAAAGCCATCTGGTGAGCTCATCCAGTCAAGTATGTCATGATAACCCAGACTTTTCATAAATAGCTCTTACCATATTTGACTCAATATAGGAAATTTCCTATGTTGAAGACTGTGTAATTAAAAAAAAAACTTCACTGGCTAATTTGGAGAGAACTTTCTTCTTGATCTTATATGAGATCATTGAAGATCCCCTACTTCATGTCAGGTCAAAGGAGTGTGGCCTGATGATCTGTAGCTGTTTCCCTGCTATGCACAACCTTGTTCCCTAAATAGCACTTTAGCAATAGCACCTAGACTTACATACTGCTTCCCAGTGCTCTGCAGTCTTCCCTAAGCAGTTACAGAGTCAGCCTATTGCCCTCAACAATCTGGATCCTCAGTTTACTAATTTCAGAAGAATGGAAGGCTGAGTCAAGATGAACTGCCAAGCTGCTGGCAGCTGACAGTCAACAAAATTAGCCTGCAATGCTGCAATCTGCATTCTAATCACTGTGCCACCATGATTCTTCCAAAATACTCTGACTTTCCTTGCCTTTCATACATTACTTTCATACATTACTCCTGGATTTGTGAAGGCTTTATGGTTGGAGATTTTTCAAGAAAAGATTAAACAACCATTTGTCCAGGATGGGGTAAAGACTCCTGCCTTTGGCAGGGGGTTGGATTAGAAGACCCCCAAGATCTCTTCCAGCCCTATGATTCTATGATTAAAAGGTGGAGAGCAGCAGAGCAACAGAGAGTTGGTGTCCTCCAGCATTTAATTCACTGGATAGCAGTCCTGATGGTGGATTTATCCCTGGACGGATCAAGCTCAAAGGGAGTAATTAGCATTTCCTATATAGAACAAATACGTGTCGCAGGAAGCAACTCAGATCAAAAGGAAAAATTGCAGAAAAAGATGGTGACCCCCATCTAAATATCCTCCCACTATTTATAGGTATATTTGAAATGTCTGCAAGAAAACAAGCAAGCTCAGAAACCACAAAGGACCCCACAATTCAACCCTTATATTCTCTTCTATTGGCACTTTTGCCCTCTGTGACAAACTATCCTCCTTGACCATGTTTGCTGAATAAAAGATGGATGCAGATCAGTGAGCCATTATGCGACAGACAAGCTGCAATGAAAGCTAGTCATCATTGCATCTTTTTGTTGAGGCTTTGTTGAAAGAGGCAATTACCATTCCTAGAGGGATGGATCTAAATCACCTTCTGAAAAGCTAGAACAATTATATCACATGACGCATAGGCTTCTTCCAAAAAGCTGCCTTTGGCTCATCAGAAGCTTGGATTGTTCAACTCATACATCTCTTTTGTGTGCAGTTTGGGATTGGCTGCCCTTTTCAATTGATTCCAGGATGTTCCAGATTGGGAGGGTGGAGATCTTTTTTTGTCAAAGCTGGCATTGTAATTTGAGTCTTCTATACTCAGGAGATCAAACTCTTCCTCTTACTATTCCTGTTCCTTTGATTTGAGCAGTAACTAACTAGGCGTTCAGACATGTTTCATTTTCCACTCCTATTTGATGCTTCTTCTTTTCCTTTTTGATTCCTCACAAAACAATAACTCATCACCAAGGAGTGAAAAAAAAAATCTAAAGGAGAGGGAAATGCCAACTTCTTGAAACTGCACCAAGAGCCATTACCCATATTTTAAATCTATCCTTATGCTACAATTCACAACTAAAAGGATGTTGGATAATTTGGGTGATGAGTTTGGAAGGCACCACCAGTTCAACCATCTTTTGCTATGCAGAATGTGAGAGACCTACATTAAGTCAAAGAGCTGTGGGAAAGGTTAGGTCTAAAATCTGGTTGTCCTGGATTATTCATGGAGACCTGAGTTGTCACATATTTAGGTTATCAATCAGTACAATCTAATGATCATTTACTTTCTTCATTATTTTTGCTGGCTCGGTTTGAATGCTCTCTAGTGTGAGGATGGAGAAAGATTTGATGCCAGTATCTTTTTATTCAGAGTTTTGCAGCGTTAATTCAGTGCCAGAAAAATAAACATAGATGGCTGATGCTACATTTAATGTCTTTACAAACATAATAAGTAGATTTTACAAACCAGTTGTAGATTTCTCCAACATTTATTTATTTTATTTATTTATTTTATTAAACTTTTATACCGCTCCCTCTCCCAAAAAGGGACTCGGGGCGGTGTACAGCCTACTAAAAACATATAATAAATACTCAATAAATACAATTAAAATAAATTAAACCAAATTGATCCGGCTGTCTAACCCAAAAATAGAGTTAAAAATTAAAAACTAATAAAACCCCGATTAAAATTAAGTTAAAAACTAAAATACAGTTACTGGGCCAGGCCAGCCTGTTTAAAAAATAGGGTTTTCACTGCGCGCCGGAAGGTCAGAATATCCGTCATAGCCCGTATCTCCGGGGGGAGATCATTCCAAAGGGAGGGGGCTCCCACAGAGAAAGCCCGAACCCTCGGGGCCGTCAACCGACAACGGCCGGGCGGCGGTACCCCGAGGAGGGCAACCCTGTGGGAGCATACTGGGCGGCGGGAGGTTGATGATGGCAGCAGGCGGTCCCGTAAGTACCCAGGTCCCGAGCCATGGAGCACTTTAAATACTGTCAGTACCACCTTGAATCGAATCCGGAAGGCCACAGGAAGCCAGTGCAGCCTGCGGAGAAGCGGTGTAACGTGGGAGCTCCGAGGAGCACCCACGATCACCCACGCGGCTGCATTCTGGACCAGCTGCAGCCTCCGGAGACTCTTCAAGGGGAGCCCCATGTAGAGAGCATTGCAATAATCCAGGCGGGAGATGACGAGGGCGGAAGTGACTGTGCGAAGTGCGCCCAGATCCAGAAAGGGCCGCAACTGGTAAATCAGACGAATCTGATAGAAAGCCCCCCTGGCGACGGCTGCAATATGTTCTTCTAAAGACAGCCGTACGTCCAGGAGGACACCCAAGTTGCGCGCCCTTTCCACGGGGGTCAAGACCTCTCCCCCCACGGCCAGCGAAGGAACCAGCCGGCTGTATCTGGGCGCAGGAAACCACAGCCACTCGGTTTTGGTCGGGTTGAGACGAAGCCTGTTACGACCCATCCAACTCCGCACGGCCTCCAGGCATCGGGACATCACTTTGACGGCTTCGTTGGGGTGGCCCGGGGTGGAGATGTACAGCTGAGTATCGTCAGCGTACTGATGGAACTCCACCCCGAAGCCACGGATGACCTCACCCAGCGGCTTTACATAAATGTTGAACAGCAGGGGCGAGAGCACCGACCCCTGAGGCACCCCACATCGTAGGGGCCTCGGGGCCGATCTCTGCCCCCCCGTCAACGCAAATTGCGAGCGGTCGGAGAGGAAGGAGGCGAACCACCGCAACACGGTGCCTCCCACCCCTAACCCCTCCAACCGCTGCAATAGGATACTGTGGTCGACAGTATCAAAAGCCGCTGAGAGATCTAACAGGACCAGGACAGAGGAACAACCCCTGTCCCGGGCCCTCCAGAGGTCATCCACCAACGCGACCAACGCCGTCTCCGTGCTGTGCCCGGGCCTGAAGCCCGATTGGAGGGGGTCAAGATAACTCGCTTCATCCAGGTAC
The DNA here is from genome assembly GCA_023653725.1 of Bungarus multicinctus. NCBI lineage: Eukaryota > Metazoa > Chordata > Lepidosauria > Squamata > Elapidae > Bungarus > Bungarus multicinctus. Next base: position 150,894,023 of record CM042838.1, read on the forward strand.
TGCGGGAACTGACGTGCCACCACACTCTCAACAACCTTCGCAACAAAGCGAAGGTTGGAGACAGGACGATAGTTAGATAACAATGCTGGGTCCAGGGACGGTTTCTTGAGGAGGGGCCGCACCACCGCCTCTTTCAAGGCGGCAGGTAACAGCCCCTCTCTCAAGGAAGCGTTTATAATACCCTGGAACCAGCCTCGTGTCACCTCCCGAGTGGCCAAGACCAGCCAGGAGGGGCACGGGTCCAGCAAACAGGTGGTGGCATTCAGTCCCCCCAGTATCCTGTCCACGTCCTCCACAGTAACAGGATCGAACTCAACCCAATTGACCGCACCGATATCCACCCCCGCCCCCCCGCCCGGAGATGCCCAGTCGGAGTCCAGCTCGTCCCGGATCTGAGCGATTTTGTCCTGCAGAAACCTAGAAAACTCCTCAGCCCGTCCCTGCAAGGGGTCCTCCCGCGCTCCTACCTCCAGTAGAGAGCGGGTCACCCTAAACAGGGCGGCTGGGCGGTTTTCCGCGGACGCAATAAGGGTGGAGAGGTAAGATCTCCTCGCCATCCTTATCGCCACTAAATACGTCTTAATATAAGATCGTAATAGTGTTCGGTCGGACCCAGAGCGGCTGGCCCTCCAACTGCTCTCTAGGCGTCTTTTCCGACGCTTCATCTCCCTTAGCTCCTCAGAAAACCAAGGAGCCACTTGGGATCGGCACCGGGTCAGAGGCCGCAAGGGCACGACTCGGTCGAGGGCCCCAGCAGCCACCCTATCCTAGGTGGCGACCAAGCCCTCAACCGAGTCGTGTGTGTGAGCTTTGGGAAATGGCCCAAGCTCCGTCAGGAACCTATCAGGATCCATCAGGTGCCTGGGGCGGTACCATTTTAATGGTCCCGCCTCCCTGCGGTCAGGGGGTGCGGAACGGAAGTCGAGCTTCAGGAGCGAGTGATCCGACCATGACAGGGGTTCTACGACTATATCCCCCATACCCAGATCACTCTGCCACTGATCAGAGACGAAAACCAAATCCAAGGTATGACCTCCCACGTGAGTAGAGTCCCGAATTAACTGGGTCAGGCCCATGGCCATCATGGAAGCCATGAACTCTTGAGCAATCCCCGAGGTACCGCCAGCAGATGGCAGGTTGAAATCCCCCATGACCATAAGCCTGGGGGTCCCAACCGCCACGCCAGCTATGACCTCAAGGAGCTCAAGCAGGGCTGCTGCCGCATAGCAGGGAGCCAGGTATGCGACCAGCAAGCCCACCTGAACCTTGGGACCGAACTTCACAAAAAGGAGCTCACACCCGGTCGTCTGAGATACAGTGGCCTCCCTCGGACACAGATCCTCCTTAATAACTACCGCAACCCCCCCTCCCCTCCCCTGGGCCCTCGGCCGATGAAAGACCCGAAACCCGGCTGGGCACATCTCCACCAGAGGGACTCCCCCCTCCTGGCCCAGCCAGGTTTCGGTAACTCCCACCAGGTCCGCGCCCCCCTCACAAATCAAATTATGGATGAGAGGGGCTTTATTAACAACGGACCTGGCGTTACACAACATCAGCCTAAGGCCCAGGGCCCGATTGCTCAGACCCCCTGGGGAACGGGAGATGACAAGGGGGTCAGAGCGCGCCACAGCAAGCAAACAGCGAGGGCGCGCTCCCAACACAGAATATGGCCCCCTATAACCGCCAAATCTGCCCCTCCCGCTCACCGTAACAATAGATTTAATTCCACCCTCCCCGGTGACCCCCCCCATCCTCAATACGGTCCTATCCGGACTCTGACTCTCCCGGCCACGCCCAACCCCCGGCCTGGACCCAGCCTCCGGCGAGTTGTCCCCCAACTCCCGCCCAGGCCTTCCTAACCCCCTTAAAAACCTAACTAAAAATTTCTTAAGACACCCCTCCCTCCCGCACTTAAAACCCCACCATCTCTCCGGATCCCACAATCCGTCCTTGAGATGGGCCTCCGAGAGAGCAGAGGGCCATTGCTGAGATAGGGGGACATATCTCAGGGCCCAGAGATCATTTCTGGTATACAATAGCGTCCCGGCCTGAGTCCTCTGATAAAGATGATGGAGATGATAAAAATGACCCCGACCAAGCTGAGAACTAGCCGGCCGGGGCCCGAGTCCAGGTTGAGGGCGTTCAGCGCACCGCCAATTGGACGAAGAGGAGGAGAATAACTTCAACCGCGGCAGCGGTCCTCCAGTCCCAGCTCCAACTCCAATGGCCGCCTGCCGGTCACGCCACGGGCTACCGGGACCAGCACCAGACCCAGAACCACACCATGGCCCTGGAGGTCGATGATCTTCCAGCCGCCTCGGTTCTGCCCGCAGCGTCCATCCTCTAGCCGCTCGAGTCGTGGCTCGTACACCAGCTTCGGCTGGGGGCCCTGCAAAGGCCCCAGCCCCGGCCCCGGCGATAGTCCCACAGCCAGGCCGCCCTGGCTCCGCCCACGGCAGCCGACCCTCGGCCGCTCGAGCCACCCTTCCAACTTCGGCTGGGGCCCTCACAACGGCCCCAGCCCTGGTCTCGACCCCGGCGGCGGTCCCATAGCCACGCCGCCAGTCTCCAGCCGCTCCAGCCTCCAGCTGCCAGCCTCCAGCCGCTCCAGCCATCCCAGGAACTTCGGCCTCGCATGGCCACTCCGCCGGCCGCCAGCCACGAAGTCGCGCGGACCCACCGCCGGCCGCCGGCCGCCGGGCAAAATGCCATGGCCTCCAGCTGCTCCGGCAAACATGGAGCAAACTCAAACAGCAAAAAACATATTACAAGTTCAGAGCTTCAGCAGCAACTTCGGCAGCTCAGAAACAGACATCAGTTTCACTTTAGTTCAGCAGGCAAGCATTATACACAGCAGAGGAGAGAAGCAGTTTCATCTCTATCTATTGGACCGGACGGAATATGTGCCTACTTCTTTAAAAAGCTATCCACTGCCATAGCAGAACCTCTAAGCATAATCTTTGAAAAATCTTTCAGGACCAGCTCCTTGCCAAAACTATTGTCTCAAGCCATGGTCATCCCCGTCTTCAAAAAGGGAGATCCCAGCCTAGTTGATAATTACAGACCAATCTCTTTATGCTGTGTCACCTGTAAAGTCGTGGAATCAATTATTAATCAATCCATCATCCTCCACTTAGAAATAAACAACCTACTCTCTAATAAACAATTTGGTTTTAGGAAAAAACTGTCATGTAATCTGCAACTCTTACATTGCAAAAACATATGGACTACACAACTTGATCAGGGCAAAGCAATAAATGCAATCTACATAGACTTCTGTAAAGCCTTTGATTCAGTGGTACACAACAAACTACTCCTAATACTTAAATCTTATGGTATCTCTGGACACCTGCATAACTGAATAGAAGCATTCCTGTCAAACAGACAACAAATGGTCAAAATTGGGAGCGTCCTATCAAATTCCTTACTGTCAACAGTAGTGTCTCCCAAGGCAGTGTTCTAGGCCAACTCTTTTCATATTCTACATAAATGACCTCTGTGATCATATCAAGAGCAACTGCATTCTCTTCGCTGATGATGTAAAGCTATTCAACACCAAGACAATACTGCTACCCTTCAAAAAGACCTTGACTATGTATCAAAATGGTCAAACAAATGGGAACTTCAAATCTCAACAAATAAACACTCTGTCCTACATATTGGCAAAAAAAAAAAAATTCAGAAAATAAAATACAGGCTGAATAGTCAAGACCTTGTTGATGATCCAAACTCTGTCAAGGATCTTGGAGTACTCATCTCAAATGACCTAAGTGCTAGAGCCCACTGTAACTACATAGCCAAAAAGGCATTAAGAGTTGTTAACCTAATCCTACATAGCTTTTTCTCTGGTAATATCACACTACTAATTAGAGCATACAAAACATTTGCTAGACCAATACTCAAATACAGCTCATCAGTCTGGACATTACGTATCTGATATTAGCACAGTTGAGAAAGTCCAGAAATATTTCACAAGAAGAGTTCTCCACTCCTTTACTCATAGAATACCTTATGCCACCAGACTTGAAATACTAGACCTAGAAAACCTTGAATTATGCCATCTTCGGTCTGATCTAAGTATAATATATAAAATCATATATTGCAATGACTTACCTGTCAATGAGTACTTCAGCTTCAACCATAACAACACAAGAGCACACAGTAGATACAAACTCAAGGTTAATCGCACCAAACTTGATTGCAGGAAATACGACTTCAGCAACAGAGTGGTCAATGTCTGGAATACTCTACCTGACTCTGTGGTTTCTTCCCCAAATCCCATAAACTTTAACCTCACCCCTTTCCTAAGAGGTCTATAGGGGGCATGCATAAGCGCACCAACATGCCTACTGTCCCTGTCCTATTGTTTCTTTTATATTTTATATTTTATATTTTATTTTTCTTATATGTATCCATGTATTCATAACTATGTTTTACTTATACCTATTATCTTGTAAGCAATTGACAAATAAATAAATAATAATAAATAATAATAATCTTTAATAGACAGACTGTGAGCTCAACATAGCTTTAGAGATGCAGATCTTAATATAGAGCCACGCCTAAGCTACTTCTAGTTTCAGTTTCCAATCAGTTCTCATTGGCTGACCTTGTTACCATGCTCTATTCCAGTTCATGAATATACTCTGACATTTTTGACAACCATACATGACCACTTCATTTCACAAATTCACAACAGTGAGAAATACAAAAGTCTCTTTGGACATTCATCATTCTCCTTATGGAGGGGAAACTGGAATATATACTCTGTCACTTCAGCGCTTACATCCTAGTGCTGACAGGGGACATTTAAGCAAAGGCCATAAACATATTTTAGTTACTACATTGACAGTATTCATTACAATCAGATGTCATAATAATTACATGGCAGATGCAATTCTACTCATTTGATGTGGTGGCAGCTTCTGTTCAAATCTTCCAGTTCTACAGGAAGTCTAACTATGAAGAGATCAGAATCAAAGCACAATTCTATTTCCCTTTTGTGATTACAGATAGTCCTTGACATATGGCCATTTGCTTAACGATGCCTTGAATTAATGATGGCCTCAGAAAGAGTGCTTTATGGTCTGAAAAGCTCTTCCAACCATTGCAATATCTTGCACATGTACACTCAAGATCACATGATTGCAATCAAGTGTTTGGCAACATGTCTGCACTTGCTACCAGTTGCCAAGCACCCACAATCATGTGATCATCATTTGCAATCTTCTTTGCCTTAATAGCACAGTGGTTAGAATGTAGTATTGCAGGCAAACTCTGCGCACAGCCTGGAGTTTAATCCTGACAGGTCTCAAAATTGACTTAGGCTTCCATCCTTCCAAATGAGGAGCCAGATTGTTGGGGGCAATATGCTGACATATTGGGGGCGGGTGTATAAGTGCTATTGTTATTTGCCACTTCCTCAGAAAGTCAGTGGAAGCTTGCAGGGAAGGTTGCAGACTGCTGCTGCTGCTGCTTTTCAAGAGGATTGAAAATGTGGCTGAAAGAACTGATGGTTTTCAGCTCTGTGCCTACTTTCACGGAGCTGAAATCCTTTGTGCCTGCTTGTGCAGAGCTGAAATCCTTTGGCGGGAGCTCTTTTAGCCAGCACCCAGAGGTAAGAGGGAGCTGAAAGGCAAGCAGGATTTTCATCCCCTAAGCAGAGTAGCAGTACAGTAAGGTAAGGAGTGCAGGGTGCCTCTAGAGGGTAGGGAAGCTTGGCACAGGTGGCATGTAAAATCCTCCTCACTCAGGGGATGAAAATCTTGCTTAGATTTTGGCAGGAGGATTTTCAGCTCCTGAGCCGAATGACACTTGTGCATGTTCTATATTGAGCCTTCAAGGGTCTCCTTACCTGGGACTCTATCCACTTAACAACACACACAAAACACTGCTGAAACCGTGAATATGATTTGTATTGGTGGAAAACAAAATAAAAAATAAATTAAAACGAAAACGAAAACGAAAACAACACACACAAAATTACTTATCAACCACAAAACTTCGGAATGCCAAGTTTGTGGTCATTGTGTGAAGCAGTTATGGGACATCTCATTTTGAGAGCCAGTCCTAATTGTCATCATAAATTGAAGGATTACCTGTAAAATAAGAAATGGTTAAATAAAACTATAATAAAGCCAAATAAGTTATTGCCCACATAGAATGCTTCACATTATCAATTCTAGCATCTGAGCATTAGGAAAAGTTTAGGGTTTTCCCCAGTGTAAACACCCATCAGAAAATTCTGCTTTTTCTGCCGGTAGTCTCCCACCGACCTGTGCGCTCCCACAGGGAGGGCCTCCTTCGGGTCCCGACGGCCTCTATGTGCCGCCTGGTGACCCCGAGGAATAGGGCCTTCTCTGTGGGGGCACCCACTCTCTGGAATGGGCTCCCCCCTGAGTTGAGAATGACCACCGACCTGAGGGTGTTCAGGCGTGATTTGAAGACCTGGCTCTTTGAGCAGGCCAGCCTGGGCTGATCTTAAATTGATTTTAAACGGGGCTTTAATTATGGTTTTAATGTTCGGGTTTTAGATTTGGAAGCAGCCCAGATTTAATTTTATTTTAACTTTTGTACATGTGTTGTTTTAGTTGGCTGTGCACCGCCCTGAGTCCTTCGGGAGAAGGGCGGTATATAAATTGAATAAAATAAATAAATAAATAAAATAAATAAATAAAAAGGTGCTACAAGACACTTTATTTCTGGACAATGTGTTCTGAATGTGTAAATTTCCTCACGTCAGGGTAAGTATAATTTGTTTTTCCCAAACACCTGAGGTAAGAACTGAGATAAATGCTCCCACAGGCTTCCAGAAAATTCAGTTTATAAGAGTTATAGGTCCTGCCACAACCAAACCCACATAACTGCGTTTATAACTATTCCATGCTCAATGAACAGAGGAGAACAACAGGTGAAGCAATAATTTTATTCAGCAACTAACTTTGGTTCTGTTTCTGCAGAAAGAGATACCAGCATTACAATAGTACTTCCAATACTCTACTTATAATGTGTCTCTTTCTCGTTGGTTGCACGTTTTTTGAATTTTTGCATAAAGGCACTTGAATTAATATTTTTATTAAAGTCCCTGAATGAGAATTGCAAATAGAAACACATTAAAAAAATAAAGTAAAAATGAAACAAGATAAAATGTTGCAATTTGTAGTGGCTTCATCAGTGGACATAGATGTTGTTACTTAGCTGGGTAATGAAACATTTGCAAGAAAATAACAGATTTAGAGAATGCCAAGAACACCATAGTTCAACCTGAGCTACAAATATTCCCTTCTATTGGTAAAACTCAAGATGATGGATGGAGTAGTATGATCAAAGCCTGGACCTTTGTACATATGTACAACATTGATGCATGTACAAAATGGGTACAGCTTTGATCATGCAGCTCTGATTGCCATTTTAATTTTTTTTATACTTTTACCAATGTCCTGTGGCTGCTACTGCTTAGTTGTAATATCTAATTATCATGAGCAGCCGCCACTGATAGCAGATCCACCATGAATCTCTTGTATCCATGTATTTATAACTATGTTTTTACTTATACCTATTATCTTATAAGCAATTGACAAACCAAATAAAATAAATAAAAATAAACTGTCTCTTTGAAGTCTAACTTAGTGGCTTCCATCATTTCATGTGAATCAAAGAAACATTGGGACTGGTCTTACAATTTTGGCAATTATTCACTATGACCATGCGCAGTGAGTACATAGGATATGAACAGTGAGAAGATCAATCAGCTCTTAGATCTACAAGTTTTCATGCTGGTTCTTCTGAAGCTTCAACCTCCAATATTCTAACAACCCAGTGAGGAGTTGGAGGAAAGAGTGTGTGGAATTCTTATAAAAATAACAAAATGTTGAAATGGGAAGATCTCTTCACAGAAGGAAAAATCCAATAATGACAGTAAGCAAGGAAAAGACATAAATGATTTTGCTCAATTGCAAGATGAGATAGAAATAATTTAACAATTCCAGTTCACTTCTTGTTTTGTTTGGGATCCCTCCCACCAGTTTCCTTATCTGATGCAGTTAGGCCATCCTCGATTCCCAAGGTCTGTGCCCTCACAAAATGGGTACCTAAAATAGGTAATATATAAAACAATGGTACAATAAAAAAAAAAACTTGGGGAAAATCAATGTGCTGACAACATGAAAGAAGCTAAAAATATTTGTGTTGTATTTGTATTCTGGGACTACAGCCAAAGGAGTATTAAAAACAAATACGGAAGAGGGGGGAAAAAAACTTTCCTTTTAAGATAAAAATGCTGATTTGGAGAGAAAGAGAGAAAGAAGGGTTGAAAAAGATACCATTCTAATGAAAATATGTTCAGCCGTAGCTCATTTTCTTTCCAGAACAAGACATTCGCGGAAACATGATTAGAATTAATTAATCCTGATGTTGATAGAGTAAAAAACAAAAAGTAAAACAGGGCAGGACAGATTCCTCAGCTATATTAGAAACAGTTTTGAATTTGGAGAGCCAGAAAAGAGTAAGCAATGGAAAATATGCTGAAAGAACTCAACTTAATGATAAATAATTATATATTTCTAATTTATTATATTAATTTATTATATGCCTCTTCTTTTATTAGTTTTATTGTTTTTATATGGCGTTTTATATTCTATAAGCCGCCTTGAGTTGCCATGTATGAATAGGCAGCAATATAAATTTCCTAAATAAATACATAAATTCCCTAAATAATTAAATATTAAGAACTGTGGTAATTTGGAATCCAGAAGGATATCTTCTCCTTTTAATTTAATTTAATTTCAAGATGTTAAAATTAAGATGCCAAAATCTCCTCAGAGTGAATTCAAATGTTGTCTTAGCATGCAGACTCTGAGAGCTACATGAAAAGGGGAAAAAATCAACCTTTTTCCTACAAAATTTAATTCTATTTGCTACTTTCTGGAAAAATCTGGGAAACAAAGTGAGATTTCTTTCTCCTTTACATAAGTAATTCACAGAATTTCAAATCCTAAACTGGACTGAATGTAACCAAGGAGTCTGTCCTGTCTTGGTTTATTTTATTTTATTTTATTTTTTGTTTTACTTTATCAATCAAGTAGCACTCAAACATCTCTGGATTTATACTATTTTAACCTCTGAATGGACATTTGTCAAAAATGTGGTTTTCTATTCCATGTTTGTCATTTTATTCTCAGACAGCCTGACAACATTTTAATTCACTTTCAGAGGGTTGTGGCAGGTTAATCTCAATATCTTGTATTAAATTAAATTGAGAAAAGAAGACATACATGTAGATTGCAGAATGCCACAGTGCTTAAGGCTTAACATAAAAAGCATGAGAATGTATTTCAGTTTCTTTATGGGAGATGTTTGTGGCTTACTTTCTTAATGCAAATGGCAGAAGAAACTCCCGCTACCTTTCCTTTCCATTACATACTTTCTTGACACCCTGAAGTCTCTCTGACAGCCATACTTCTTTGTCTGAAAAAGTCCATTAGGAGGAGTGCCTCCATGAAGATTTCCAGTGGATCTCTTGGAAATCTGGGAAACTAAGGAAATCACAGACCATTGAAGAGAGGATTATACACTCAAGGTGAAAATATTCACAGATATGCCATCATTGTCTCATTACTGAAAAGTGTTGCTTCTAGAATATAATCAAATATTTATTCTAATCTAAAAAAATAGCAGAATTATGTTTTCATTTACAAAATGGAATGAAAACTAGCTGGGGAAATGTGTGAAAACAATGTTTGCCAGCATTAAAATAAATCAGAAAATTATACAACAGGAAAAAATACTGTCTCCAATCAACAATAATGTCAGGATGATTTATTTCCTTCCTTCCTTCCTTCCTTCCTTCCTTCCTTCCTTCCTTCCTTCCTTCCTTCCTTCCTTCCTTCCTTCCTTCCTCCAAAACTTCTGTGCTTGAGTTGGTGTCTCTCAGAGTTTTGGTGCTGAGGGTCTTCAATTTTCTTGCCTTTGGTAGTTGTGGTGGACTCTGGACTAACCTGAGAATTCATACCCGTCATACCTGTCCACCATCATTTATTTATTATTTATTTTTTAAACAAATGTATATAGCCACCCAACTCAAACATAGGTTACTCTGGGTGGCTTACAAAATGTAAACACAAAAGAAAAGAAAATCCACCATGTAGTAAAATCCATTTTTTAAAAAACCACCCACCTCACACATGCAGCAACAACACAATCAAATCAACCACTTCAACAAGTCCATCTCCATTTATGGTCCCCAGGCTTGTTGACAAAGATACGTTTTTAGAGCTTTTTAGAGAAGCAGAAAGGTAGGGTCCAACTGTACCTTGGGGGAAATAATGTTCCATAAAGAAGGGGCCACCACTGAATAGGCCCTTTTTTGTGGAAGATTATCCCTAATCGATGGGACCTGTAACACACTCTGACTTCTCATCCTTGTGGGCTGGGCAGATGTAATAAGGGAGAGGGGTCCTTCAAACAACCTTATCTGAACCCATTAAATTGTTTTCATCTTAGTACATAATAGAGGATGGATCACCTAGTGTCTTATTTTCCATCTCTAAACTATTCCAATTCTGGATATAAAAGGGAGATAGCTGGAACAACCAAAGCTCACTCTCTTTGAGCCTATTCATGCTAATTACATACAAATATTGGCTAATCAGAGAACTCCTGTTCTTTTAATATATATAGAGCTATAGATAATGGAGAATAGTGTTTTTCAAACTTGTCAATTTTAAGATATGTGGACTTTAACAGAATTGAGGGATTCTGAATTTCTGTTTGCTGACTGAAGTCCACATTTCTTAAAGTTGTCAGGTTTCAAAAATACTGACGTAAGTCACTTGTATTAAGTCCTCTGACTTTTTATCCTTTGCCTGAAGTTCTCTTTGCTTTTCCCTACTTTTTCCCCACCATTTTTCTCCAATTAACTGTTTTATTTATGTTTACTGCATTTCTTTTCTTTCTTTAAAAAAAAAAATCAAGCTATATTTTTTTTATTTGCATTGAGGTAGCATGGAGGTTTGCTCTGACCTGGATAAATAGTTCACTGGGAGTATGCTGGCTGTACACAAAAATTGAAATCCCACAATAATTTTCTGACAATAATGATATGAACCAGCAATCCTCTTTGATTGCTCTGAGTGTAGAAAAAGCTGCTTCTGAGATAAGACTTGCTGTTGGCATTCCAAAAAGCCCTAAAGACTTCCTTTTTAAATGGGCTTTTAAATCTGAGCTGCTATTATGCCATTTTCTACTCTGTCCCTTAGGTCTGAATATGTTGTGCTTCGTCATGAATGAAGGTTATTTTACACTTTACTCTTAATTGCATGATCTGTTGATTTGATTGAAATACCAAAGGTGGAATACCAAAACAACAGTCCTAGCTATTATATCCTCCTGCCTTGACAGACTTCTTCCATTCATTTCTCAGCCTTGGATGTGGAAGAAATCTACAAACTGTGTTTTAATAAGTGGTGGCTTGCTTTCATGTTCTTGGTTCCCAATCTTGGCTTCTTCAGTTCCCTTCCATGCCACTTCAATATGTAGCCCTGAACCAACATTTTTCAAATTAGACCGTCAAGTGTGAGAAATCAGGAAAGTTCAAATGAATACTGTATATAATACTGTTTATTGCAAGCTTAAGGTCTCTGCAAGAATCTGAACCATTAACAGTCAAAGCAAATTGGTAGCAGATAAGAGTCAGTGGAATTCAAGATGGTCTGGACTTAGGTATCTTGTGGACACAAAGAGACTCAACACCGATGATGCATTTGACCCTCTCCCTTGGGTTCAGCCTGGTCATCTCTGACATAGACAATCTTAAGATGTCAGCATGCTGGTTGGGGAATTCTGGGAGCTAACGTCCATACATGGTAAAGTTGAAAAGTTTGCAAAACAGTGGCTTAAACCAACATACATCTCTCTTACATCTCTTCCCCCCCCCCCACTCCTATTATCTGCCTCCCACCCCTCATAAAACTGCTGAATCTGGGCTTTAGAAAGACCAGAATCTTGTTGAGGGATCTTTCTTTAGCACTGTAAAATAACCTTGTGTATATTTATTTATTTATTTATTTTTATTTTATTACACTTTTATACTGTCCCCTCTCCCAAAAAAGGGACTTAGGACAGTGTACAGCCAAGATAAAATGACATAAATAGTAACAATTTAAAAGAGATTTAAAAGAAATTAAACTAGTGGCTGGAATGATATTATAAAAGCAGAATAAAAAGGGGTAAAAAAATTAAAAATATCCAAAATTTAAAACCCTAGTAATTAATACTAGGCCAAACAGGCCTGTTGGAAAAGGTGGATCTTTAATGCGTGCTGGAAGGTCTGCAGGTCAGTGATGGCCCGCATCTCTGGGGGTAATTCATTCCAGAGGGAGGGAGCCCCCGCAGAGAAGGCCCACACCCTCAGGGCTGCCAGCCAGCATCATCCAGCTGATGGCACCCCAAGGAGGCCCACCCTGTGGGAGCGCACTGGCTGGCGGGAGGCCGATGGTGGCAGCAGGCGATCCCGTAAAGTACCCAGGTCCCAAGCCATAGAGAATATATACTTATACTTATTCTTGTTTACTTTCAGCACAGCAAAAGCCAACTGCCTTTCATTAGTTGTAAAAGTTCCACATTAAGGAAACCTGGATATACAATGTGAGTTAAGGGATTTCTTTGTGGAGAACAATAGTTATCTGTCCTGGAAGGCCACTTATGACAAGTTGTTAATTCCTTTTTAAAAGAACCAAGTAAGTTTTTTCTTCGATGGAGCCAAAACTCTTTTTTTAACTCAGGATCAAATCATCAGGGAGCACAGGAGGTGGAAAGAGTTGCATATATCTGCCATGATGGCTCCCTTGTGGGATGGAGAACCAAACACATGTAATTTACTGAACAAATTCTTGTCCTTTGTTTCTTGTCCTTGTGTAATTCACGCTCTGCTGCTCTGTTGGCTGAAGAGAATATGAAATACATAAATTGTACCTTGAAAACCATGAACTAAGGCACTCCATCCTGGTATAGTATAAATAAATGCCCACGAAGGAGCATTGTATAAGCGACTGTGATAAAAACATGAGAGGATCCACATTGCTTTGGAGAAATTGGTGCCTTATAAATTAGAATGTTTCCATGTTGGGGTGATTGTCCTGCTCCAGAAGGTCCCATCCATTAATGACCAGATTGGTTTTAAATAGGAAAACATATATTGGAGTTCCACATCCATGCTACTCATGCCTTTGGATTTAAATGGTACTCACCAGCATTCTATCTCTGCTAAAGATGCAAGTCTGAGAATAACCCTTAGAATTAGACATTTATTACAGGTGAACTAAACAACACAACAGGTGTCACCGGTGCCTGAAGAAATAATGACACAATACACTTCAGTATAATATAGTGCTATTCAAGGGTCTCGAAAACTCTTCCTCTGTGGTTCTATTTCAAAGGCAACTATGATGGTTTTGTAGCATTGATACAATTCAGATCCACATGATTCTATTCTTCCTCCAACATCTTATTATTTATTTATTTATTTATTTATTTATTTATTTATTTATTTATTTATTCAAATTTATATATCACCCCCTCTCCCTAAGGACTCGGGGTGGTTCAAAGTGAGATAAAAACATATAAATACAAATATAATAGTTTTAAAATAAATTAAAAGAATTAAATAGATAGGCTTTAAGAGATTAAGAGTGGGGAATTAGAAAAGTTAAAAACCATTTAAAAGCCGAATTTATAACCATTTTATATAACTCTAGGCCAGACCGGCTAGATGGAATAGGTGGGTTTTTAGTGCGCACCAGAAGGTCAACATGTCGGGGATGGTCCTTATCTCCAGGGGCAATTCGTTCCAGAGGGAGGGGGCTCTCAGAGAGAAGGCCCGAACCCTCGGGGCCGTCAACCGTCCAGCCGGTGGTACCCCAAGGAGGCCCACTCTATGAGAGCGCACTGGTCGGCGAGAGACTGATGGTGGCAGCAGGCGGTCCCGTAAGCACCCAGGTCCCAAGCCATGGAGTACTTTAAAGGTGGTCACTAACACCTTGAATTGCACCCAGAAGGCCACTGGGAGCCAATGTAGCTCGCACGAAAGTGGTGTAACATGGGAGCTCAGAGGAGCCCCCAAGACCATCCGCGCAGCCGCATTTTGCACCAGCTGGAGCCTCCGGGTGCTCTTCAAGGGGAGCCCCATGTAGAGAGCATTGGCATAATCCAGCCGGGAGATGACGAGGGCAGATGTGACCATGCAAAGTGCATCCCGATCCAGAAAGGGCTGCAACTGGTAGATCCTACGGACCTGATAAAAAGCCCCCCTGGCGACGGATGCTATATGATCTTCTAACGACAGCCGTACATCTAGGAGGACACCTAAATTGTGTGCCCTTTCCGTGGGGGCTAGAAATTCCCCCCCAAGGCCAGCAAAGGAGTAAGCTGGCTGTATCGGGGCGCTGGAAAACACTCAGTCTTGGCTGGGTTGAGCTGAAGTCTGTTTCGCCCCATCCAATCCCGTACAGCCTCCAGGCACTGGGTCATCACTTCCATGGCTTCGTTAGGGTGGCCCGGGGTAGAAAAGTACAACTGAGTATCATCAGCGTACTGATGAAATTCTATTCCAAAGCCACGGATGATCTCACCCAGCGGATTCACATAAATGTTGAACAGGAGGGGCGAGAGTCCTGACCCCTGAGGTACCCCATAAATCAGGGGCCTCAAGGTCGATCTCTGCCCCCCTGCCAACACAAATTGTGAGCGGTCGGAGAGGAAGGAGGAGAACCACCGTAACACGGTACCTCCCACTCCCAACCCCCCCAGTGCCGCAATATGATACTGTGGTCGACAGTAACAAAAGCTGCTGAGAGATCTAATAGGACCAGGACAGAGGAAAACCCTCTGTCACGGGCCGTCCAGAGATCATCAATTAACGCGACCAGTGCCGTTTCCATACTGTGTCTGGGCCTGAAGCCTGATTGACATGGATCCAAATAGGATGATTCCTCCAGGTGCCAGGGGAGCTGTTGTGCCACCACACTCTCAACAGCCTTCGCCATAAAGCAAAGGTTGGAGACCGGACGATAATTGATAATAAGGTTGGATCCAGGGATGGTTTCTTGAGGAGGGGTCTCACCACCGCTTCTTTCAAGGTATGAGGTAAGAACCCGTCACTCAAGGAAGCATTTATAATGCCCTGGAACCAACCGCGTGACACCTCCCAGGTGGCTAAAACCAGCCAGGAGGGACACGGGTCCAATAAACATGTGGTGGCATTAAGCCCACCCAGCATCCTGTCCACATCCTCGAAGGTCACAGGATCAAACTCCCCTCAGATAACCTTACCGAACTCCATCCCCGTCCCCCTGTCCAGAGTTGCCCAGTCAGAGTCCAACCCAAACCGGATCTGAGTGATTTTGCCCTGGAGAAAATTCAAAAAATCCTCAGCCCGCCCTTGTAGAGGTTCATCCCACGTTCCCACTTCTAGGAGGGAGCGGGTCACCCTAAAAAAGATGACTGGGCGATTCCCCGCGGATGCAATAAGAGCGGAGAAGTGAGAGCACTTCACCGCCTCTATCACCACTAAATAGGTCTTAATATAGGACCGTAAGAGTGTTTGGTCAGATCCGGAGTGGGTGGTCCTCCAACGACTCTCTAGGCATCTTTTCCGATGCTTCATCTCCCTCAGATCCTCGGAAAACCAGGGAGCCAATTGGGATCGGCATCGGGTCAGAGGCTGCAAGGGCACGACCCGATCAAGGGCACCAGCCGCCGCCCTATCCCAGGCAGCGACCAGGTCCTCAACTGGGTCGTGTGTCCGAGCGCCGGGAAATGGCCCAAGCTCTATCAGGAACTTATCCGGGTCCATCGGGCGCCTGGGGCGGAACCATTGTATCGGCTCCGCCTCCCTGCGATGAGGGGGTGCACTATGGAAGTCGAGTGTAAGGAGTGAATGACCAGACCATGACAAGGGCTCAACAACTACATCCTCTACACCTAGATCATCCTGCCACTGTCCAGAGACAAAAACCAAGTCCAAGATGTGACCCTCAATGTGAGTGGGGTCCCTAATTAACTGGGTCAGGCCCAAGGCTGTCATGGAAGCCAAGAACTCCTGGGCTATCCCCGAGGTACCACCAGCTGAAGGCAAGTTGAAATCCCCCATGACCATAAGCCTGGGGGTCTCAACCGCCAAGCCGGATATGACCTCGAGGAGCTCAGGCAGGGCCGATGTCACATAGCAGGGAGCCAGGTATGTGATCAATAGGCCCATCTGAACCCTGGAACCACATTTCACAAAAAGGGATTCACATCCAGTCGTCTGAGGAACAGTGGACTCCCTAGGACATAGATCTTCCTTGATAATTACTGCAATCTTAGATCAGTCTTTCTCAACTTTGGTCATTTTAAGACCTGTAGACATCAACTCCCAGAATTCCTCAACCTGCTATGTTGGCTGGAGAATTCTGGGAATTGAAATCCACAGGTCTTAAAGTGGCCAAGATTGAGAAACACTGTTAGATCATCTAGATATGCAGCAGGACATTAATAACACTAAAGCACTGCATCAGTACACCAATAACATTTTTAAAAAAAGTGGTTTGATGCTGAGGATCAGGAATGGACTGTAACTTAGACCTAGCTAATATGATGGTATTTATCATGACCTGAAGAATATGTTATATTCCTCCTAGCAGTCTTGAAGAAAATGAGATAATGGAATAACAATAAAACACAGAACATTCCTTTTTTACAACCATTTCTCCTCTCATTTATCTTTCTTGGCAGTTTTCCATAATGTGTATTTTTTCAGTATATACTCTCTTTTAATATATGCATTGTTGTGCACAATTTTTTAAAATATAGTTTTCTTTTAATTGAAATTACACTGCAAAATTCTGGATTAGTAATGGCTAATATCCAGGGGTGGGATTCAATTTTTTTAACAACTGGTTCTGTGGGTGTGGCTTAGGTGGTGGCTGTGGCTTGATGGTCCTGTTATTGGCTGGGCATGGCCAACTCAATATCAGTCACATCAAGGCATGCGTCTCCTTGCCTGGCCTCTCATGACTGTGGGGATGCTGCAACAGTTGTAAGTGTGAAAAATGGTCATAAGTCACTTTTTTCAGTGCCATTGTAACTTTGAATGGTCACTCCACACAAGCAAAGTACCAGCAAAGGAGGAAAAAAAACCCTCCAGAGACGTTTTTGAGACCGGAAGTCTAGTTCTGCCAAGAATGTAATAAGGCTTAACGGAGAGGCAGTTTCTGTAAGCAACACCAGAATGTTTCCTTCCTGCCTTCCTTACAGGATTAGGCCAGTAATTTCTTCTAACAACCAGTTCTCCAAATTGCTTAGAATGTTAACAATCGGTTCTAGTAAATAGGTGCGAACCTGTAGAATCCCTGCTAATATCTATGTCCTGGTTTGGAATTTAGGAGGAAAACATTAATTGTATTAGTTTGTATTAAAATAAAAAGGAATACATTTTCCCTTGGTCCCAATTTTTTTTATTAATCAAATACATAATCATAAATACAGTCCATTTATTTCAATCTGTCTAACTTGGGAGCCATCAAAGCTATGTCAACTACCAATGTAAGTTACTGAAATCTAAAAACAAGAAATGTCCATTTCCATCAAATATTCATTGGTTTTTTGGGTTTTATTCAGCTTGGATGGTCTTTAAATAAACAAGCTTGCCTTAATACTTTTTCATTCCTTTGTGAAGTTGTTCTATTAACAATAAGAGCTTGATTAACAGTGCATTGTGCTAAATCAGTTTCTCAGTGATGTTCTTCAAATTGGTTGGGACTACACCTCATAGAATTCTAACAGCTCAAAGAGAGCTATGATAAACATTCTAAAACATTTAGCTCTCTCTCTCTCTCCCTCCCTCCCTCTCTCCCTTCTTTCTTTCTTGGCAATGTGCAAATTTATGAGGTTGAGTACTGAGATTAAAACAAAGAAGAATGGAGGTCACTGTTAATAGTAATGATAATTTGGGGAAAACATCATAGAAATACATGCATATTGTAGCAATAGTAGGAGGCACTTTCCAACAAGTATTAAATCAATGAGTAAGGTAACATACAACTAAGGAGAGATTTCAGAATCTCAAAAGTATTCCTTTGTAATTTTGACTGTCAATATAAGTTTGTTGCTGATGATCAATAATATTGTTGCAATTTTATTGCTATTTTAAACTATTCCATTCTTCAGCTACAATATTTTACAGAGAATGATGTTTGTATAATTCAGCAAATGAGTTTTGCTATCAATTCCTTAGAAAAATGGTAGTTTCTTAGAAATATGTAGAGGATCAATTCTCTTCTATTCTTCTTTCAAGACCTACATTGCCATTTCCAATTTCCATTCATTTTTTAATTTTGCCTAGAATATTAGTTGTATGCCATTCTATTTAATGGAAATAACATTTCAAAGCTAAAGCAAGCAATTCTAGATACAAATGACTAGTGCAGGGATGCATTTTTCTTAGATCCAATGATGTAGGCAGTCAAAGGCTGCAATGTTATTTTCATGAAATTTAAAAATTAAAGTGAAAAAACTTCCAAGAACATTTTATGACACTGGAGAGACAGAAGAGATGGAAAGTCTCCATAAGAGCTAATAAAGCTGCGACAATATGATTTTGAAACAAAATGTTGTAATTAGGTTGAGATATAGGCATTTTATTTGCACTTGGACCCTTCTCTGGTTTTCAGAGGAGATTAACATGAAAAGAAAGAGTGGATATCATTATATCTCAAAAATACTTTTCAAACATTACCATTTAGATTTTTTTTTTTATGAACCAATCTGATTCATTTTACTTTGGAAATATAGAAAAGATAAAAGGGACCAATTTAGTTTTCACTTGGAAACAAAGATCAAACTCATAGGTATTTCTTATTTAAAAGTGGTGCTGAAAATTGAATTCAGTGGCTGCATTTGGAAGAGAACCATTACTTAAATAAGTTTCAGTGCTGGTATTTTTCTCTTCTATGATTTTTGATTAATTTTAATTAATGCTAACCATAGTTTGTCTAATCAGATGAAACAATAAACTTATAAGCCTTGGTTGTTTAACACATCATTGAGAGAATATGTAAAGAATACCCATGGTGACATTAAAGGTATATTTGTTAGAAAAGTGAATGAGTGTGTACTTCTGTATAGAGATAAAGTCATTTTGTTGTCTAAAAAAACAATACCAACAAATATTATATGAAGTGTCAGAACGATTAGCAGGGTAACATTTGGAAAAAGGAAGGACTTTTTTTGTATAGTCAAGAATAGTTTTTAAAAATAAATCCTGCTGAAATGTATCTTGAAAGGGCATTTAAATGATTAATCAGATCAAACAGGTTGTTGTGTGCTAAATTTGTTCTATAGTGTCTTACATTATTGTTAGATCTTCCTTGTGTATATTGAGAAGATTTGGAATATCATAGAATATCAGAAACATATTATGACGCAGTAATGATGCAGTCCTTAATTGACTCTGTTTTAGGGTCTGATAGCATCTGTAATTATAGCATTTGATTAAAGAATTTAATTTTGAATGGTTGTTTGAATTCTCTTATGGGATTATCCTGTGCCTTGTAAGGGAGACTCTTGTACATTTAAATGGGTGGGACAAAGCTTCCGGGTGAAATTCTTCTGCCAACTTTTGTGTATTGTTCAGAACATTTTCTGGTTCATCATCTGCTTTGTTGATAAAGCATATTGAACTTGTTTGTCCAATTGTTTCAGTGCTCCAGTGTCAGGTCCCAGCCTAAAAATGACACACAGAGATTCAATCAAGTCCAATCCTTTATTTGCTTACACCAAATGGACAGAATCTTGTCAAACTAAAGCTATCACCTTCTAACTTATTGTGGTGACACAGTGGTTAGAATGCAGTGTTTTTTTATTTTTATTTTTACACATCTCTTCACCTGAGCAACGTGGTTCCAGATTACAATATTTATACATAGTCATAGTTACATTTTCAACTTTCTTAATTAATATCATCTCAAATTATTATCCATTCAACTAATCTTTAGATAAATTTCCCTTTCATATTTCAATTCATTAATTCAATATCAAAATCATTTCATCCTCACATATATTTTCAATTCTTTATCCCCTATTATTTCCATTTTTCACCTATTTTATTTTACATTATGTATTGTTATTATCTATAACTTTCCCTAGACCAATATATAATTAGAATGCAGTATTGAAGGCTCATTCTTCCCACGGCCAGGAGTTTGATTTCCAAAGGTGCTTTTTCAAAAGGCAGCTGGATTTTTTTTTGTTTGAAGATGTTTTGCTTGTTATCCAACAAGCTTCTTCAGCTATGACTGGATGGTGAGGAATGTAAGGATTTATATTCCTTGCAAGCAGCTGGCCATTTGCATTCTTTTAGAGAGTCATTGAATGCAAATGGCCAGCTGCCTACAAGGAATATAAATCCTTCCATTCCCTACCATCCAATCAGAGCTGAAGAAGCTTCTTGGATGAGAAGTGAAATGTCTTCAAAGAAAAACAAGAAAGTCCAATTGCCTCTTGAAAAAGCACTTTTGGGACAAGCATGTCTTGGATGACTGAGAATCTCCATAGACATCAAGGTTGACTCAGTCTTCCATCCTTCTAATGAGGACCCAGATTGTTGGGCATGATTTGCTGACATTGTAAACCACTCAGAAAGTATTGTAAAGCACTGTGGAATGGTACATATACATCTAAGTGCTATTACTATAGCTAAAGATATTCTATGGTGTGACTGTCCTGAACCTCTTCCTCTCCCCTTTCCAATTCTAAACTATGCAGTTTCTTAATCTGGCCTCTCTCTGAGAAAATTATGTGTTGCCAAAACTCATCCCCCTCACTGTTTTTTCTAGGTGCACTTTCCATTACATCCAACTATCTCAAGGTCAACCTCTTGAAATTTCATTCTTATCATATTCATTTCAAATCAACGGCCACGCTACAATACTAAGCCATATAGAAATTGGAAGTTATGCATGTTGCTAGTGATTTCATTTCGTTCTGTTACTTCTCTCATATAGAGTTCCTGTCAATGGGCTACAGTGGAAATTATAGTATCTTCTATCTTCTCACTTTGGTGTTTGACAGGCTTTCTCACCTCCACTTAACTTTCCCATCAGTATGTTA
Organism: Bungarus multicinctus; assembly: GCA_023653725.1. Taxonomy (NCBI): domain Eukaryota; kingdom Metazoa; phylum Chordata; class Lepidosauria; order Squamata; family Elapidae; genus Bungarus; species Bungarus multicinctus. Next base: position 150,915,164 of record CM042838.1, read on the forward strand.
TTTAGTGGTTTCCGTATTAGTGAGGATGTGCCCACATGGTTCTTCAGAACTTGCTGTTGATGAATTGGTGCAGAGAAAAAAAAATAAAAATGCTTTGAATTACATTTTTTTAAAATCCACAGGCTCACTAGAAACTGGTGCAGCATCACTGGCCACCAAATTCAAACGAATAAGATAATTAAATGGGACAAAACAATATCTCCTCCTCCCAATTAAAAAAAGCTTAAACTTAATGTTTTAATTCTTAAATCTGTGTTGTATTCTTCTCCTCCTTCCTTTAATGTTGGCATCTATATTATAGCTCTGACCTCTCATGTCAGCTACTGCGATTCCTGTATCTTCAAGCTTTTTTTTGTCAAGCCAGTTCCTGTAGTATCATCAACATCAATAAAGTTTAGAAAAGGCTCTCTGACAGTCACCATGGCAGAGATATTTTCAATAGCTTTCTTGGCAGCACAATGTTCACCATTACAGTTATTTGTTCCATATGGCTAATTAGGTGTGCAATTCAGAATAACAGAATATTATATTGTGGGTTTCAGATCTGCCTGGTCCTGAAGCTCTTATTCCCCCCATAAGTCCCACAATCTTGTCAAGGTAGTGTCTCACTAAGAGATAGTAATGAAGGTCAACAATAATATTGTATTTCTAGCATGCAGACAACAGATTAATAAAATGAGGCAGCATGTTACAAGCAGGGGTGGGATTCTACCAGTTCGCACCTATTCACTAGAACCGGTTGTTAACATTTTAAGCAGTTATGAGAACCGGTTGTTAGAAGAAATTACTGGCCTAATCCTGTAAGGAAGGCAGGAAGGAAACATTATGGTGTTGCTTACAGAAACTGCCTCTCCATTAAGCCTTATTACATTCTTGGCAGAACTAGACTTCCGGTCTCAGGAATTTCTCTGGAGTTTTTTTCCCCTCCTTTGCTGGTACTTTGCTTGTATGGAGTGACCATTCAAAGTTACAATGGCACTGAAAAAAGTGACTTATGACCATTTTTCACACTTATGACTGTTGCAGCATCCCCACAATCATGAAAGGCCAGGTGAGGAGATGTGTGCCTTGATGTGAGTGATATTGAGTTGGCTACACCCAGCCAATAACATGATCACTAAGCCATCTCCACCCAGTCACATGACCACCAAGCCATGCCCACCACCTAAGCCATGCCCATTTGTTAAAAATTTTGAATCCCACCCCTGGTTACAAGTAATGACGGCAAATGTAGGAGCCACTAGAAAAGTGCCTACAGTGTTCCCTCACACAGGAGAATTTTCAGTTCAAAGATGGGCAGCAATTATACTGAGAATGTAAACGAAGGCTTTTTCATAAGAGGGTAAGGGAAAAAACATTCGTACATTAAGACAAATCACTGGCCTACTTGTCCAATGTGGTCCCATGAATCTTTCAGGCATTGATAGATGGATCCTTAGCATGAATTTAGTTCTCCTTTTAGAACCATCTATACCAATGCAATGAGTTATATCAGTTCCAGTAGTGGATGAATGTTGATAACCCTAATTCAAAGTCTGGGCAACACAATTCCTATGTTCCATTCACTAAAAAGAAAAGAAGAAGAAGAAAAAAAGAAGCAAGCTAGAAAAAAAAGAAGAAAGCTAGCTATCATTTATTTATTTATTTATTTATTTATTTATTTATTTATTTATTTATTTATTTATTTCTGAGTTTTATATACCGCCCTTCTCCCGAAGGACTCAGGGTGGTGAACAGCCAACTAAAATACAAGTAGACAAAGTATAAATTATTTAAAAGAGAATTAAATACTAGACTGTCCCAAATCTAAAAACCCCAATTAAAATCAATAAAACTTCATACCCCGTCCCAAGTAATCTAAAAACCCCATTTAAAATCCCATTAGTCAGCTCAGGCCGGCCTGCTCGAAGAGCCAGGTCTTCAGGTCACGTCTGAAGGCCCTCAGGTCACTGGTCGTTCGTAATCCAGGGGGCATCCCATTCCAAAGGGCGGGTGCCCCCACAGAGAAGGCCCTATTCCTCGGGGTCACCAGACGACACATAGAAGGCGTCGGGACCCGGAGGAGACCCTCTCTGTGGGAGCGCATCGGTCGGTGGGAGACTACTGGCAGAATGCGGTCTTGTAAGTATCCTGGTCCGATGCCATGGAGCGCTTTAAAGACCAAAACCAGTACTTTAAAGCGAACCCGGAAGGCCACCGGCAACCAATGCAGCTCGCGCAGGAGGGGCGTCACATGGGAGTATCTCGACGCCCCCGTAACCACCCGCGCGGCTGCATTTTGTACCAGTTGAAGCCTCCGGGTGCTCCCCGCAGGGAGCCCCATGTAGAGGGCATTACAGTAGTCCAGACGGGAGGTGACCAGGGCATGAGTGACTGTGCGTAAGGCGTCCCGATCAAGAAAGGGCCGCATCTGGCGTATCAGGCGAACCTGATAAAAAGCCCCCCTGGAGACGGCCGTAATATGATCTTCCAAAGACAGCCGTACATCCAGGAGGACACCAAGATTGCGGGCCCCTTCTGTGGGGGTCAAGATCTCATCCCCAATAGCCAGTGACGGAGTCAGCTGACTATATCGGGCCGCCGGAAACCACAGCCACTCGGTCTTGGAAGGGTTGAGTCGAAGCCTGTTCTCGCCCATCCAGTTCCGCACAGCCTCCAGGCAATGGGCCATAACCTCCACAGCATCGTTGGGGTGGCTTGGGGTGGAGATGTAAAGCTGAGTGTCATCAGCATAAAGATGGCATTTCACCCCAAAACCACGGATGATCTCTCCCAGCGGCTTCACATAGATGTTGAATAGAAGAGGGGAGAGGACCGACCCCTGAGGCACCCACACATGAGGGGCCTAGGGGTGGACCTCTCCCCCCCCGTCAACACCAATTGCGAGCGGTCCGAGAGGAAGGACGAGAACCACCGCAAGACGGTGCCCCCAATTCCCAACCCCTCCAACCGCCGCAATAGGATACTATGGTCGATAGTATCAAAAGCCGCTGACAGATCTAACAGGACCAGGACAGAGGAACAACCTCTGTCACGGGCCCTCCAGAGATCATCTACCAACGCGACCAATGCTGTTTCGGTACTGTGCCCAGGCCTGAAGCCCGATTGGAACGGATCTAAATAGGATGCTTCCTCCAGATACTGAGGGAGCTGACGCGCCACCACACTCTCAACAACCTTCGCCACAAAGGGAAGGTTGGAGACAGGACGATAGATATTCAAAAGAGCTGGGTCCAGGGAAGGCTTCTTGAGGAGGGGCCACACCACCGCCATTTTCAGGGCTGTCGGAAGCGCCCCCTCCCTCAACGAAGCGTTGACAATCCCCTGGAGCCAGCCTCGTGTCACCTCTCTGGAGGTAGAAACCAACCAGGAAGGGCACGGGTCCAATAAACATGTGGTGGCATTTAGCCTCCCCAGTAGTCTGTCCACACCCTCGGCGGTCACAGGATTGAACTCTTCCCAGATAACCGTCTCAAGACCTGCCCCGGACACCTCCCCCGGGACCACCCAACTGGAGTCCAGCCCATCCCGAATCTGGGCGATTTTATCATGCAGAAATCGGGAAAACTCTTCTGCCTTACCCTGCAAGAGGTCCTCCCGCGCTCTCGGCTCAAGCAGGGAGCGGGTCACTCTAAACAGGGCAGCAGGCCGATTTTCTGCAGACGCAATAAGGGCGGAGAAGTGTGAACGCCTCGCCGCCCTTATCGCCACTAGGTAGGTCCTAATATAGGACCTCACCTGTGTCCGGTCAGACTCAGCACGACTGGCCCTCCAGATGCCCTCCAGATGTCTTTTCCGGCATTTCATCCCCCTCAGCTCCCCCGTGAACCACGGAGCCAGGTGGGATCTATGCTGAGTCAGAGGTCGCAAAGGCACAACTCGGTCCAGAGCCTCAGCAGCCAACCTATCCCAGGTGGCCACCAAGTCTGTGGCCGAGTTATGAGCCAGAGTTTCAGGAAATGGCCCAAGCTCCATCTGGAACCGTTCCGGATCCATCAGGCGCCTGGGGCGGAACCATCACCTCAGCTCCGCCTCCCTGCGATGGGGGTTGGCGGCACCGAAGTCCAGTCTAAGAAGAGAATGATCAGACCATGACAAGGGTTTTATAACTAGGTCTCCAACACGATCATTCAACCACTGACCAGAGGCGAAAATCAGGTCCAGTGTGTGTCCCCCCGTGTGAGTGGGGTCAGAAACTAATTGGGTCAGATCCATGGCCGTCATGGAAGCCAGGAACTCCCGGGCCACCCCAGAGGTTTCCCCGAGCGAAGGCAGGTTGAAATCACCCATGACTAACAGCCTGGGGGTTTCAACCGCCAGCCCGGCTATCACCTCGAGGAGCCCGGGCAGGGCCGATGACACGTGGCAGGGAGCCAGGTACGTTATCAACAGGCCCATCTGAACCCCCCGACCCCACTTCACAAAGAGAGACTCACAACCAGCCGTCTGAGGAACAGTGGCCTCCCTAGGACAAAGGACTTCTCTAATAATCGCCGCCACCCCACCACCCCTTCCCTGAGACCTCGGTCGATGGAATGCTTGGAAACCTGGTGGGCATATCTCTACCAGAGGGACACCGCCCTCTGGGCCCAACCAGGTTTCGGTGACCCCTGCCAGGTCCGCACCCTCCTCCTGAATGAGATCGCAAATCAGGGGGGCCTTGTTAACGACGGACCTGGCATTACTTAACATCAGCTGGGTACTCAGGGCCTGAGACTCTGCACAACCAGGCCTGCCAGACGGATCATCCATCTATCCTTGGTTGTGCAGTGGTTAGAATGAAGTATTGCAGTCTAACTCTGCCCACACACTGGAGTTTGATCCTGATGGGCTCAAGGTTGACTCAGTTTTTCATCCTTCTAAGGTCAGTAAAACGAGGACCCAGATTTTGGGGGACAATTTGTTGGTGCTGTAAACTGCCCAGAGAGTGTTGTAAAGCACTGTGGGGATAAGTTATTGCTAATGATATTGCCATCTCTCTCTCCTAAACAAAAATAAAAATCATACAGAAATAAAAATGATACAACTTATGAGTAATTGTGTTTTAAAAAGCAGAATTTAGCAAAGAAACATATATGTATTTTTTGTATATTAGAATGAAATATCTACATTAGGAAAAAATGCAAATGGCATCTTTTGCCAATTTTTTTAACATTTTCTTTTCAAACTATCCTGGAATACTAGAAAAAAAAAAGGATGAGGATTAATTCGTGCCTGTCTAACACGATCTGCTTCTAGCTCTGAATATGTTATTTTTTATCATTGTTTTTTGGGTGACAGAGTTGGCATAACATCTAGAACTTTGTTTGAAGCTGTTTCCCCCACACATACTCTTTAATCGCTGTAACTGCTCTCAAACTGTTGTTCGTTTCCATTTCAGCTTGAAGGGATAGAGTAAAGCAGGCTGGGTACAAGTAACAGGGCTAACACTGTGATAGTGCCTGGGCTCTGTAAAGGCAGAAGCAGTGGTGAGATTCAACCAGTGTAACAACCGGATCGGTGAGTGTGATTAATTTCCAATATATTGTTTCTTGTGCTGAGGTGGTTCGCTTAGCAACTGTGATGATTTGCTTAACGGATTCCATAAAAAATTTAAAACCAAGTCCAACTTGACTTACAACCACAATTATTTACAAAAGAAATATGCCTCCAGTTGAGGGTCATGGGTTGAGTATTACCTGTATCTTGATCTGTGATATATTAATTTTCAAATCTGTACTTTTTGTTGAGTTATAGCATTATCTAATATTCCTGCAAATAATACCACTTCTTGGCCAACAACACAGCATCATGTGTTCATATCCCTAACAATGTACTACAATATCTGTTTATAACACATTAATCTTTTAATACATAAAAAGCAAGGTGACATCATACATTCTTATGTTACTTTCTAATCAGAGCTGAACCAGTAGCTAAATATTCTTTTTATTCTCATGCAAGTATCCATAAAATACTTGTCTTATCATTTTTTCAGCAACCAACCTTAAACTCTATATTAATGCCAAGCATGAACTAATCCACCTGTAGCTTTTGCATTCATTTTTTGCTATCTTTTCCTTTCTACAAGGGCTCAATAACAGCATTCTTCCAATCTTTGAGCACTGATATTCAGCATTCAAATGCATTGAACAACTCATACAGCCACTTTATAACCAAACCCGTGCATATTTAAACATTTTTCTAGTGACACCAGGATCACCTGCATTTTTACAGTATTAAGTATTTGCAGTGGCCCCTGATCTTTGGAACATTCTTTTTGGGGGGATTAAAAGGGCCCCTTCCACATTAACTTTTCATAGGGCCCTAAAAACTGACTATGTTCCTGTGCCTGAGGAGCTGAATGTTTAAGGGCCCCATTTCCTAGCTGTATTGCCAACGGGTCAAACATCTTGCTCCTATGTATGTTTAATGTGGATTATTTTTATTGTTTTAAAAAGTTTCAGCATTTTTAATTGTAATATATTTTTCTGAATTGTAAACCACCCAGAGTCATTGACTGAGATGGGCAGCTATAGAAATTGTGTAAATAAACAGACAAACAAATAGTTTTCATCCCTTTCTAAAGATGCAATATCACCCTAGTTTCAGTTCCATTCAGTCTGCTTCACTACCTTTGGTTCTCTTTGCCCATTGCCAAACTTTTTTTAAAAAAATTTCCATCAAAGTCACTGGATTTTCTCTATTTTGTTTAGTCTTAACCTTTTCTTGGCTTTTTTGATTACCATCTTTTTTGCAGAAATCATTGTCTTATATGCATTGTTTTCATATCTTTATCATTTAATTAATTATTCTTCTTCATAATTGCCACTAGCATAATTTCACAGATATCTGTAGCAGCCTTGTTACTTTGTTTCAAGTCATTTTAACATTGTCTTGTTTAAGTCTTTAGAGATTAATCTACCTTTCAACGTATTTTCATTACAGACTCACCCATTCTTATTCTTCCATTGTTCTGCAGCTACTTCACTGTCTTTCACGGTCGACATTTTCCCCAAGAGCTACTTATAAACTATTAAAAATAGTTTGTTCCAAATTGGAATCTCATTAGTCTTACAATTGTCTTTATCTTAATCTTTCATTCAATTCAATATTATTATGACCCATAATGACTTGAGCAAACAAAATGAGATAAAAATAAAAAAAAATAAAAAACTAATATATATAGCAAATCTATCTTATTTTCTGCTATGGATCTCCTGCTGGAATCTTGATGCTAAATTGTATGTTGCTGGAAAGATGTTATCAGGAAGAAGATCAACACAGAAATATCTGATTGATCAGAGGTTACTACTAAAAAAGAAGAAATAAAATTGTGTCACAATATCCTATAAAACCATAGTATAAATATATGAAGAAAATCTGTGGTATCTTTGTATGCCACAATGAGCCATAGGAAGTTTGCATTATCTATAATGCAAACCATACTGAATGAGGGCATTTAGGCTAGCATTAGTCATTGGTAGTTTTTATTTATTTATTTATTTGTTTGTTTATTTATTTATTTATTTATTTTATCAATTGCTTACAAAATGATAGGTACAAGTAAAAACATAGTTATGAAAACATGGATACATATAAGAAAAATTTAAAAAAAGAAACAATAGGACAGGGACAGTAGGCACGTTGGTGCGCTTATGCACGACCCCTACAGACCTCTTAGAAAAGGGGTGAGGTCAATAGTAGTCTAAGGTTAAAGTTTTTGGAGTTTGGGGAAAAAAACCACAGAGTCGGGTAGAGTATTCCAGACATTGACCACTCTGTTGCTGAAGTCATATTTCCTGCAATCAATTTTGGTGCGATTAACCTTGAATTTGTATCTTGTGTTGTTATGGTTGAAGCTGAAATATTCATTGACAGGTAGGACATTGCAATGTATTTTTTTATATACTATACTTAGATTGGACCGATGGCGGCGTAGTTCTAGGTTTTCTAGATTTAGAATTTCGAGTCTGGTGACATAAGGTATTCTGCAACGAGTAGAGGAGTAGAGAACTCTTCTTGCAAAATATTTCTGGATTTTCTCAACTGTGTTAATATCAGATACTTAATGTGGGTTCCAGACTGATGAGCTGTATTCAAGTATTGGTCTAGCAAATGTTTTGTATGCTCTAGTTATTAGTGTAATATTACCAGAGAAAAGCTACGTAAGATTAGGTTAACACTCTTAACGCCTTTTTGACTATGTAATTACAGTGGGCTCTAGCACTTAGATCATTAGAGATGAGTACTCCAAGATCCTTGACAGAGTTTGGATCATCAACAAAGTCTAGAATATTCAGCCTGTATTTTATTTTCTGAAATTTTTTTTTTTTTGCCAATATGTAGGACAGAGCATTTATTTGTTGAGATTTGAAGTTGCCAATTGTTTGACCATTCTGATAGATAGTCAAGGTCTTTTTGAAGAATAGCAGTATTGTCTGTGGTGTTGAATAGCTTTACATCATCAGCAAAGAGAACACTTTTTTTGTTTGGGGTGAGTCAATGAATAAAAATAGGGAGTTATATGATTAATTGTTTTGGGGATCATACAAAAGCTCAAATGATATTGAAACTTTGTTTTCTTTCTTTTTGTAACAATTTTTTTAGTTTATGTTGTAACATACAAAGAAAATACAAAAGCAAATTGTAGGAAAAACAGGGAAGGTAAAAGGGAAGGGGACAGTGAGGTAAAGAAAGGGGGGAAGAAAGATAAGGTATTGACTTCCAACTCCTTTTGGTGCAATAGACTAAGGCAGTAACACCAAACCTCAACTTTTTATTTTTACATAATAGTTTAAACTATCAATTTCTATAACAACAAATCTATCACACTTCATGGTGTGACTGGAACAATCTGGAACTGAACACACTCAAAACCGTAGAAATGGTGGTAGACTTTAGGAGAAACCCTCCCCTACTACCACCTCTTACAATACTAAACAACACAGTATCAACAGTAGAGCCTTTAAATTTCTAGGTTCTATCATATCACAAGTCCTAAAATGGACACCTAACAACAAAAACATCATCAAAAAAGCACAACAAAGAGTGTTGTTTCTGCAACAACCCAGAAAACTCAAACTGCCCAAGGAGCTGCTGATACAGTTCTACAGAGGAATTATTGAGTCTGTCATCTGTACCTCTATAACTGTCTGGTTTGGTTCTGCAACCCAACAAGGCAGACACAGACTTTAGAGGATAATTAGGACTGCAGAAAAAACAATTACTATCAACTGCCTTCCACTGAGGACCTGTATACTGCATGAGTTAAAGAGAGGGGATGTGAAAATATTTACAGACCCCTCACATCCTGGTTATAAACTGTTTCAACTCCTACCCTCAAAACGATGCTATAGAGCACTGCACAACAGAACAACCTGATACAAGAACAGTTTTCTCCTGAATGCCATCACTCTGCTAAACAAATAATTCCCTCAACACTGTCGAACTATTTACTAAGTCTGCAATACTATTACTATTAATCCTCCCATCCTTCCTTTCACCCATCTCCTCCCATTTATGACTATATGACTGTAAGCTTGTTGCTTGTATCCTAACTATTTTTTGTTGACTGTTTCCTAGTATGGTTTGATTGCTTATTGTACCCTATGACCAGGGGTGGGATTCTACCGGTTCTGTCTGGCTCTGTAGAACCAGTAGCTTTGAAAAGCAGCAGACATAGAATTGGTTCTATATCTGCTACTGTTTTGACCCACACGCCCACCCAGGCTCTTACCTGACCTTTATTTCCTGCTTTTTCAACCTCAGCTGCCATGCGAGGCACAGCTGCAGTTGAAAAAGCAGGAAAAAAGTGCTTTTTCAAATGCTGCTTCCCTGTACGCAGTGCTACTCAGCTGTCCAGGTAGCAAGCTGACGAAGATTTACATGCACGCGCAGCATGCAGGGAAGCATATCATAAATCACCAAACCAGTAGTTAATCCCTGCCTATGACTATTATTAAGTGTTGTACCTTAGGATTCTTGACTCTTGATGAATATATATATTTTCTTTTATGTACACTGAGAGCATTTGCACCAAGGAAAAATCCTTGTATGTCAAAACATACTTGGCCAATAAAGATTCTATTCTATTCTATTCTATTCTATTCTATTCTATTCTATCAGATCAGTAAAACCCCAAATCAAATTTCATATTTTTTTCTACTCAAGCACAAAGTACGGAAGCTGTTTCCAGGTAGAAATAAAAGTATCTGTTTGTTTGTTTTTCTTTGATCAAAGCAGTCTATTTAGCCATCTCTGTTAACTAACCCCATCAATTTTTGCAGCCATTGGTCCATTGTGAGGATTGAAATGTCCTTCCATTTCTGTGAGTAGAGTAGTCTTGAGGGCAGAAACTTGGTTTTCAAGTAGTTGTTGGGTTTTTGCCTGAGACCAGATAAAATTACATAAGATAATCTGCTGAAGTCACTGTTCAAAATAAACAGAACTTTTTTTCTGAGCAGTAGTTCATTAAACAAAACCATCTATCTCATTCAAGGGTCTCTGAATGGATCAAACTCTGTTTTTTGTACATTTTATTCCCATTCATTCATTTATGTTTCCCTTTGGATTGCATTCATTCAGATTCTATAATATTCAATATTGTATGATGAAATCATCTTCTATACCAGGGGTCTCCAACCTTGGCAACTTTAAGTCTTGTGGACTTGAACTCTCAGAATTCTAGGAGTTGAAGTCCACAAGTCATTAAATTGCCAAGATTGGAGATTCCTGTCCTATACTAGCTAGGTTCTTTAATTTAGAGACAAACTTGCAAGCCAGCATCTTGTAATATTCATCTTATACCAATTTGGCTGTTCCAGCACTGCTTCTACTTAACAAGGAACTTTCTGAATAGTTTTGACTTTGTCCTTGGTACTTCTATAGCCTCACAAATCACCTCCATTGACTTCACTTCCTTGCAGAGCCAGCATCTATACATTTGCCTCTTGGGTTTGAGGATTCATGGCCAGATTCCTGCCGCATCTAATTCCCTTCTTGTTAGAGCTATGAGGAGTGAATTCTTTGTTCTTCTGCTCCTATGGGAGGCACTATGCTCAAAAGGAAACTTCTGAGCAATATACTGCCATCCTCATTAAAGCAACCAGGACAGGGGTGACTTATATTGCTCATTGAAAGAAAAAGTGGTTTCAAAACAAGATATTCTTAGTGGAGTATGTGATTGAGGAATATATAAGGAACCTAGGTAAAAATCACCATTTGTTTAGTGACTCTTTGAAGTTGCATCAAGACAGAAAAATGTGTTTTTCACACTTATGACTGTTGCAGTAGCCCCATGGTCATGTGATCAAAATTAGGATGCTTGGCAATTGGTTTATATTTATGACAGATCAGTAGTGGATTTCAAATTGTTTTACCACTGGTTCTGTGGGTGTAACTTGGTGGGCGTGCTTTGCAGGCAAGCAGAGGGTTTCTACTGAGCTTCTCCTGCAATCCTGCACTCTCCCTGTGTCTTCAACAGCTGACATGCGGCAATCCGTTGTGCCATGTGAAGCAGCTGAGCTTCAATACCAGGAAATAAAGGTCAGTATAGAACTGGGGCAGGGCCCAGCAGCTCATTATTGGAGCGAACTGGTTCACTCACAAATGATCCTCAGAGCTACCGGTTTGGTGAACCAGGTCAAACTGGTAGAATACCACCATTGTGACATTTGCTGTGTCCTGGGGTCATGTGAAGTCAGTCTTCCTGATGCCCATGTTGCATTTCCTTACAGGGATGGTCCAAGAGCCGAGACCCGGTAAGTGAATCTTTTCATCACCTATGGTCAGCCATGCTTCTTGGAATGCTATGAAATCAGAGTCAGAGTGGAATTCTACCAGGTTTTTATCCATTACTTTGTTCTTCCAACCAATGATAACCCATATCGGTATTTGTTTAGAACCCTTGTGCTTAATAACGGTGTAAGTGATTGGGAAAATATTGGATTTGGAGTTAAATAACATGATCGCTTTAATGGGAGTGATGGTCCCATTTTCTTCTAGGCTTTAAATATGGTTTATTAGACAAACTGCTAAATTTGTGTATGTTACCATCAATGTGTAAAATTCAGAATGCCTAGGAAATCTACAGAATGCAAAAAATAGAATGAATGTCAAAGTATGAAATGCTTAATATTTTGCCTATTTTTGAGGCATTCTGTGCAATACCAAAAGGGAAAATATAAAATACTCCTGCTAAAATGCCATTCTAGTTTTCCTTGTTGCAACAAGTAGGTCAATACTGGTTTTTTTTCCTCTTGGTGTTTTTTTTTTTTGTTATTGTTAGAAAGTCCTGCATGTTATTATACATTTCTTCTTTCATTTTCATATATGTGGAAAAAAAAAAAGGCTAGAGTTAGGATTATCCGTCGGTGAGCGTCAATGGTGCAATGCAGTATTGTAGTATTTCAGTATTGCAATGCAGTATTGCAGGCTACTTCTGCTGACTGCCAGCTGCTTGCAATTTGGCAGTTCAAATCCCACCAGGCTCAAGGTTGACTCAGCCTTCCATCCTTCTGGGGTGGGTAAAATGAGGACCAGGATTGTTGAGGACAATAAATTGACTCTGTTAACCGCTTAGAGAGGGCTGTAAAAGCACTGTGAAGTGGTATATAAATCTAAGTGCTATTGCTGTCTCTAACCCTTTTCTTGACTATCTTTTCATACTTTGCCTGAATAGTTCTTGTCATTCTGAATAATGCCTAGGTATTATATACAATGCCCAGGGAAAGTATATTCCAGATTAGAATGGCACAGATTTTTCATACTTTGCCTAAAAATGTCACATATTCTATAGATTTCCTTGGCATTCCATACAATGTCAGCTTTTCACACATTGCTATATACGAGGCAGTTCAGTTAAGAATCTGTTATACTAAACAGCTTGAGGTATTACATGAAGGCAATGTATTTAACTCAACATTGATTCTTTCTTTTTAGCGTGTATGTATTTTATGGTTGTATTTTCATTCATCTATTTTATCCTGGACATAGACTTTGTACTTTACTTTTATTTTCATTTATTTGGTATGGTCATAAGACAGCTCGATCAATAAACTGTAAACTATTCTAATAAGTTATGTCAACCTTTCCCCAGCTGGTGTCCTTCAAGAGTGTTTGAATAATAACTCTTAGGATTTCTAGGGATGGGTTTCAAAAATGGATATGTGTATTAGAAATGTTCTCGTGTGGCTAATTCTAAAAAGCAAATAAATAAATGTCTTCTTGGGTTCCTGGAAAAAGCCCACCCATACATAAACAAACAAAGAAGCATGTGGTTTGTTTTATTTAAATGCCCTTTAGACTTCACAGGCAGAGCCAAGGTCAGATTAATAAGGGTCTCCCCCTCCCCCCCATTATTAGGGCAAATGCCCTGAAGGGGAAGTGATCACGCTGGATGCTAGAGAAGAGAAGAACACTTTGAAGACCGAACAGCTGAATGCAACATAATGAAAAACAATGAGGCAGAGCAGAGGGAGTCCGACCAAGTGAGAAAAAGCATCAGAGGAATCAATCGATATCTTTGAGAAACCAACAACCATGCAAAGTGGAGAAGAGAGAGAGGGGAAGAGACAAAACTGCACTTGGAAATACTAATCAGAAAACTTATACAACCAGACGTAGGCTGTCAAACTGTGGCTGAAAAGAAAAGAACCGCTATTATTACAGAGCCCTGAAAATAAAATGATCAGTCCCCCGTATCTTAAAGATATTTAGCCAATGAGCTAAAAGGTTGTGACTATGTACATTCCATTTTTTCCCCACTGTTTTTATTGAACAATGCTTAGCAAACAATAGTAGGTCACTATATTAACAGTAATCCAAGAAATAATAAAAAAAAAACTATTACAAGAGACAGGTGCTGTTCACGTACAAATTTACCATATACATCCATATGTGTTTGTGGGTGTATTTCACAGTGTTTACAGAGAGAGGGGGGGGAGGGGAGAGACAGAGAGAGAGAGAGAGAGAGAGCTGGGCAGCTTCCAAACTACAAATCCACCTTCCTCTTCTTTCTGAAACTGTAAAATCAATTTAATGTCAAACCATGATTTTCTGCATAGCTGATTTTTTTCAGTGCTTTTTTTTTTTTAAGTTGAATGCTCAAATTAGGGGTGACTCCCGCTTGCAAAGCCAGGCCTAGCATCTTGGTCCTGCTACTACTAATAAGGACATATATGACTTAATTGCCAGCCCTTCCATATTTCTTGGAGGCTGGAAAACTAAAGTGCAGCCTGGAAAGGATGGTCTAACTCTAGTTTCAAATCAACTAATCATCATCATCACACTCATTATTATACATAATGTTGGAAAAATGATACTTTTGATTAGCTCCATCTTTCCTATCTAGTGGACAAATTCAGCAAACCTTCAGACACACTTTTTGCATTTGTATTTTAATTTATAAGATTTATTAATTTGGGCACAGTTTCTGATGTAAACACAGCAGAAGTATTTTGTTCACAAACATTAGGGTTTAGTATATTGTGTGAATGGAGTTTTTCTGATATCCCACTGCAAAGAGTCTTCATTTTGTTTAAAATACATATTTATATTAATTTATACCCCGCCTTTCATTGAAGGAGCTCACAGCATCAGACATAATACCCTCTTCTCCAATTTTTCCCCATCACAATATTCATGTGACAGGTTCAAAGTAATCCAGTCAGCATCACAACCATAATGGTGTGTGTGTGTGTATGTGTGTATATCTCTGTCTCTGTGTATGAGAGACAGAGAGAAGGGAAATGTATGTTATGATATTAAAATGCAAATAGCATGATTTATTTACAAACCTCCATCAGGTATCAGGTCAGATTTACATCAACAAATCATTGAGTGTATTGAGTGCCATTGAAGTTGACTGCAAACACTGTGACAAATTAGTCCTCACTAACATAAACCAGACCTTCATTATTATACCATATTGATTCTCATTCATTCATTAGGACTGCATTGGGTGATGATGCTTGCCCACTCCAAAAGAAAGAAAAAAAGAAAAGAAAAAAAAGGATTGTATGTTTGCTTTACAAAATGCTAGTAGGGAAAGAGATGGCACCATTGTTCTAATACCAAAATGCCTGGGATCTTCATCTTATGCTGAAGTGGCATAGTAGTTAGAATGCAGTATTGCAGGCTGCTTCTGGTGACTGCCGGCTGCCTGCAATTTGGCACATCGAATCTCACCAGGCTCAAGGTTGATTCAGCCTTCCATCCTTCCAAGGTCGGTAAAATGAGGATCCAGATTGTTGGGAGCAATAGGCTGACTCTGTAAATAGCTTAGAGACAGCTATAATAGCACTGTGAAGCAATAGTAAGTCCAAGTGCTATTGCTAATGAAATCTTATTATTTATCTTATTATTATTTATTAATATTACAATATCAAGATAAGATGGTAGCCATGATGATTCATCAATGCTATGCTTCTTTACAAGAAGACCACACTTAATAACCACAATTAGGAGCAGTAATTCTATCACTAAGCAACACTATTGTTAAGCAAGAGATCACAACAGATTTCCAATGTCATTTCCCTCATGGACATTAAGCAAGACATCACATGACCCTGGCTTGCGATTTTACTGATAGCTTCCCCATTGACTCTGCTTCTCAGAAGCTGGCTCTTAAGTGTGCAAATGGTGACCACATGACTACAAGAGGAAGGAAGGAAGGAAGGAAGGAAGGAAGGAAGGAAGGAAGGAAGGAAGGAAGGAAGGAAGGAAGAAGGAAGGAAGGAAGGAAGGAAGGAAGGAAGGAAGGAAGGAAGGAAGGTTGTGATGTGTCTGCATCACAACCACATGATTGTGGAAACACAGCAATGGTCATAAATGAAAGAATCAGTCAGAAAGTTCCTTTTTCAACACTACTGTAACTTTGAACAATCACTAAATAGAGCTGTTGTTAAGTGAGGACAACCTATATATGTGCCACACGCATTAAAAAAAAAAATAGTCAGAGCTTTAATTTCACTTTTTATGACTTCCATCTTGATTTTGGTAAGTATGTACTACAAAATCCCTATTGCATATTCTTGGGTCTCCTGCCCAAGTGCACTCTATGCTTTGCACTAGCAATACCAGCTCATTAGTTCTCTATCCCAGCATGGAATGCCTTCTGTTCTGTCAATCTTCTTCACATGTCCTCTACCATATTTTGCTTTGCAAAGATTTCCTGTAGATGAAAACTCTTCTGGCAGTTCTGAGCCCGGAGCTTCTTGATTTCGAATGAGTGTATGTGTGAGTATGATACTATTTGCTGACAGTTAAGCAAGTCTGAAAACAGCATGGAAGTAGATTGATCATCCCAGGCACTTCATCTTTGGAGCTGATTTCTAACACTGGCTATTTTTTGAAGCCTAAAATGGCAGGAGGGATTAGTTCAAACTTGGGTAGCCTACTTTATTTCTGCTAAAAAAAGCATCGGTAGCAAAAGTAGCTAATTCAAGCAAGGAATGCTACCTGTGTCTAATTCCTATGAACATATAATCCAAGGCTGTTTTTTTCACACTTGGAAATGTAAGATCTGTGGACTTCAACTCCCAGAATTCCCCAACTAGTATACTTAAAGTTTTCAAGTGTGAAAAACATTGACCTAAACTCAGGGCGTTTTGAGTTCTTGTCAAAATTAGTCCTATCTTGAATGGCTTATCCTCCTTCACCCTAATTCCTTTAATTTATACACAAGAATTGAATTAAGGTAAGCCACCCTGAATGATGTGTTAATCCCTCCCTCCCTCCCTCCCTCCTTCCTTCCTTCCTTCCTTCCTTCCTTCCTTCCTTCCAACTGGATAACATATTCAAATGAAATAGCAGAACAAAAGCAGGAAATGCTCATAACAATATCTAATATTTTTGAGTCTCAGTCTGTTTGAATAATATATAAATTATACCTTGTGATTTAATATTTGTTCATTTGTTGTGCCAAAAATAACATATTCTCCAGGAGACTGCTGCGAAGGAAAGTGGAGCTATTCCTCAAACATGTAGAAAAATCAGTTCTGTTAGTTTGTCCTTCCCCTGAACTGTGTCCAACTAAGCCATTACATACAAAATTATTGTTTGACTAAGAATTGTTACCTAAACTTATTTGTTTTGTCTTCCCTCACCATCTTATTTTTCTTCCACAGCATGACTTTTAGTTTATAAATACGTTTTTTTTTTCTTTGACTGGATAATACAAAACCTATCCTGGAAATCTTTTGCTAAGAATAGTGGAACAAATATAATAAACCAAACAATTCTATTTTCTGGTTAATTTTTAAAGATAATCTCAGTGGCCACTGAATAATGGTAGAATCCATTATTCTACCACTGAGATTAGGTTGGGTAAATATTTGAACCATCATTAAATCACCTCCAGTGAGGTGACACGAGGCTGGCTCCAGGGGATTGTCAACGCTTTGTTGAGGGAGGGGTTGCTCCTTACTGCCCTGAAAACAGCGGTGGTGCGGCCTCTCCTCAAGAAGCCTGCCCTGGACCCAGCGCTTTTGAATAACTTTCGTCCAGTCTCCAACCTCCCCTTTGTGGCAAAGGTTGTTGAGAGTGTGGTGGCATTTCAGCTCCCTCAGTACCTGGAGGAAACGATGTATTTAGATCCATTCCAATCAGGCTTCAGGCCCGGGCACAGTACTGAAACAGCATTGGTTGCATTGGTTGATGATCTCTGGAGGGCCCGTGACAGAGGTTATTCCTCTGTCTTGGTACTATTGACCATAGTATCTTGTTGCAGCGGCTGGAGAGGTTGGGAATTGGAGGTACCGTCTTGCGGTGGTTCTCCTCCTTCCTCTCTGACCGCTTGCAATTTGTGTTGATGGGGGGGGAGAGGTCCACCCCTAGGCCCCTCATTTGTGGGGTGCCTCAGGGGTCAGTCCTCTCCCCTCTGTTGTTCAACATTTATGTGAAGCTGCTGGGGGAGATCATCCGTGGTTTTGGAGTAAAGTGTCATCTTTATGCGGATGACACTCAGCTTTACATCTCTAGTCCAAACCACCCCAACGATGCTGTGGAGGTTATGTCCCGGTGCCTGGAGGCCATGCGGAATTGGATGGGTGAGAACAGGCTTCGACTCAACACTTCCAAGACTGAGTGGCTGTGGTTTCCGGAGCCCTGATATAGTCAGCTGACTCCATCGCTGACTATTGGGGGTGAGATCTTAGCCCCCACAGAGAGGGATCGCAATCTAGGCATCCTCCTGGATGTACGGCTGTCATTAGAAGAGCATATTACTGCCGTCTCCAGGGGGGCTTTTCATCAGGTTCGCCTGGTGCGCCAGTTGCGGCCCTTTCTTGATCGGGACGCCTTACATACGGTCACTCATGCCCTGGTCACCTCCCGCCTGGATTACTGTAATGCCCCCTACATGGGGCTCCCCTTGGGGAGCACCCGGAGGTTGCAACTGGTACAAAATGCGGCCGCACGGGTGGTTATGGGGGCATCTAAAAGTTCTCATGTGACACCTCACCTGCGCGAGCTGCATTGGTTGCCGGTGGCCTTCCGGGTGCGCTTTAAGGTTCTGGTTTTGACCTTTAAAGCGCTCCATGGCATCGGACCAGGCTATCTGCAAGACCGCGTTCTGCCGGTAGTCTCCCATCGACCTGTGCGCTCCCACAGGGAGGGCCTCCTTCGGGTCCCGACAGCCTCTATGTGCCACCTGGTGACCCCAAGGAACAGGGCCTTCTCTGTGGGGCACCCGCTCTCTGGAATGGGCTCCCCCCTGAGTTGAGAACGACCACCGACCTGAGGGAGTTCAGGCATGATTTGAAGACCTGGCTCTTTGGGCAGGCCGGCCTGGGCTGATCCTAAATTGATTTTAATGGGGTTTAAGTAATGAATTTTAAGGTTGGGATTTTAGATTCAGTTACAGCCCTTATTTAATTCTATTTTAACTTTTATATATTTGTGGTTTTAGTAGGCTGTGCACCGCTCTGAGTCCTTCGGGAGAAGGGCAGTATATAAATTGAATAAATAAAAAAATAAAAAAATGAACTGCCTGTTTTGACAGGGAAAATGGAACGAACAATTGCATGTTATGTGTATGATGGATAGCTAGAGATGGGGAAATGGGGAAGGTTGTGCTGGTAGAAAGATAGAGGGTAGTATGTGATAGGCATATGGATTTCATGCTTATGGAAGAGTGTGATTCTGTCTAAATTTTAGGACAGAAAGAGAAAGTCAGGATAAACAGCTATAAGTTAGTATGCAGTGAGAAATTGGCATATAAGAAAGTGAATGGTAAAAATAGGAAAAAATAGGGTTAAGTATGAACGGGTGCACAATGAATTCAGGATATAAAATATTTAAATATGGAATATAAAAGAGAGTGACCAGTACAAAAGGAAGTATATTAGAGTGGTTTGGTCATATAAGGAAGAATTAACAAAAAATCAAATTGCAAAATGACTATATGAAGAAAGAATGAATGTGCTGATAGGATAGGAAAGACTGAGAGTGTTGTGGTTGGATGGAGTTGATAAGCTCTTCAAAAAGATAAATTGAAAGACTTAAAACAATGTATGAATTGAGGATATGGATGTAGTGGAAGCAAGAATGATTTAAAAGTATAGAAAGATAGGGAGGAGCATAATTACTGATTCTCTTGTCTCATGCATTGAATTTCTTTGGTTTATTCTTCCTTACTGCATTTTGCATAAATTCATTTTCACAAAAAAAAGGAATAGCATGACAGGATATATGCAAATGCATTTTAAAGTCTCTGCTAGTTCCTAATGAAATTTCTCCAACTTTCCTTTTTATAACCTTTCTGCTGGAATTTATTTAGGTGAATTTTTTTTTCTTTATCCATGCTATGACATTACAGATTTGGAATAATGCTAGTGCTGAATTGATGCTACTTCCTGGAGTATAACATTTGCAAAAAATTTGCTTCTTCATTGAAACTTTAAAGATATTATTGTCAATTGTCTAAATGTAAACATTTGCATAAAAATTAAATTATACAATGAACATTATATATAGTATATAATAATATAATTCATATTACATTATATAATTTATAGAATAGAATATTTTTATTGGCCAAGTGTGATTGGACTCACAAGGAATTTGTCTTGGTGTAAATACTCTCAGTATACATAAAAGAAAAGATACATTCGTTAAGAATCAAGAATCATAATGTACAACACTTAATGATAGTCATAGGGTACAATCAAATCATACTAGGAAACAGTCAATATAAATCGTAAGGATACAAGCGACAAAGTTACAGTCCTACAATCACAAGTGGGAGGGGACGGTTGATATGGAGTGATGAGAAGATTAACAGTAATAGTAGTGCACACTTTGTAAATAGTTTAGCAGAGTGCTGGCTTTTGGGAAAAAACTGTTCTTGGGTCTAGTTGTTCTGGTGTGTAGTGCTCTATACAGCGTTGTTTTGAGGGAAGGAGTTGAAACAGTTTATGTCTGTGATGTGAGGGGTCTGTAAATATTTTCACAGCCTTCTTTTTGACTCGTCCTCGATTGAAGGCAGGTTATCCTCTGAAGTCTGTGTCTGTCCTGTTGGGTTGCAGAACCAAACCAGACAGTTATAGAGGTGCAGATGATAGACTCAATAATTCCTCTGTAGAACTGGATCAGCAGCTCCTTGGGCAGTTTGAGCTTTCTGAGTTGGCGCAGAAAGAACATTCTTTGTGGTGCTTTTTTTGATGATGTTTTTGATGTTAGGTATCCATTTTAAGTCATGTGATATAGTAGAACCTAGAAATTTGAAGGTCTCTACTGTTGATACTGTGTTATCTAGTATTGTAAGAGGTGGTAGTATGGGAGGGTTTCTTCTAAAGTCTACCACTATTTCTACGGTTTTGAGTGTGTTCAGTTCCAGTTTGTCCCGGTTACCCACAAGTCAAGGGAAGCATGTTAAAAATTATTCCCAATTGTATTCTTTTATCTCTAAATTTTTAGTGGGGTTAGGGTGGGGGACCAGGCTGGGTTTGGGGGACAACCCGTCTGAGACGAGAGCCAGACCGGGGGTCAGGCGCGACTGGGAGGTTTTGGGGGCAGGGATGGTTGGATCGAGGATGGGAGGTTTTTTTTTGAGAGGAGGAGGGGATGGCTATCTGCACGGTCAATGGGAGAGGCAGGTATGGTGTTAACAGGAGGCCATATTAGGTTTTGGGAGCCCACCCCCGCTGTTTATGTACGATGGCGCGCTCCGACCCCCAGGTCATCTCTTGTTCCCTGGGTTGTCAGAATGATCCAGCCCCGGGCCTTCAGCTGATGTTGTGCAACGTCAGGTCCATAGTTAATAAAGCCCCCCTCATTTATGATTTGATTATGGAAGGGGGGCAGACCTGGCGGGTGTTACCGAAACCTGGTTGGGCTCGGAGGGGGGTGTTCCCCTGGTGGAGATGTGCCCAGCTGAGTTTCGGGTCTTTCATCGACCAAGGGCCCAGGGGAGGGGTGGGGGGGTTGCAGTGGTTATTAAGGAAGATCTGTGTCCTAGGGAATCCACTGTTCCTCAGATGACCAGATGTGAATCCCTTTTTGTGAAATGTGGTTCCGGGGTTCAGATGGGCCTATTGATCACATACCTGGCTCCCTGCTATGTGACATCAGCCCTGCCTGAGCTCCTCAAGGTTATAGCCGGTTTGGCAGTTGAGACCCCCAGGCTTATGGTCATGGGGGACGTCAACCTACCTTCAGCTGGCGGTACCTCAGGGATTGCCCAGGAGTTCTTGGCTTCCATGACAGCCTTGGGCCTGTCCCAGTTAATTAGGGACCCCACTCACATCGGGGGCCACATTTTGGATTTGGTTTTTGTCTCTAGACAGTGGCAGGATGATCTAGGTGTAGGGGACATTGTTGTTGAGACCCTGTCATGGTCTGATCATTTGCTACTTAGACTGGACTTCCATGTGCACCCCCTTGTCTCAGGGAGGTGAGGCCAACACGATGGTTCCGCCCCAGGTGTCTGATGGACCCGGATAGGTTCCTGACGGAGCTTGGGCCATTTCCCGGTGTTCACACACATGACCCGGTTGAGGACCTGTCGCCACCTGGGATAGGATGGTGGCTGGGGCCCTTGACCGGGTCAAGCCCTTGCAGCCTCCGACCCGATGCTGATCCCAATTAGCCCCTTGGTTTTCCGAGGAGCTGAGGTAGATGAAGCGCCAGAAAAGATGCCTAGAGAGTGGTTGGAGGACCACCCACTCCAGATCTGATCGAACACTACTGCGGTCCCATATTAGGACCTATTTAGTGGCAAAGCATTCTCACTTTTCCGCCCTTATTGCATCCGCAGGAAATCGCCCAGCTGCCCTTTTTAGAGTGACCCACTCCCTCTTAGAGGTGGGAGTGTGGGATGATCCTTTACAGGGGCGGGCTGAGGACTTTTTGAATTTCCTGCAGGACAAAATCACTTAGACCCGGGATGGGTTGGACTCTGACTGGGCAACTCTGGACCAGGGGGTGGGGGCAGAGTTCAGTAAGGTTATATGGGGAGAGTTTGATCCTGTGACCCTTGAGGACGTGGACAGGATGCTGGGTAGGCTCAATGCCACCACATGTTTACTGTATCCGTGTCCCTACTGGCTGATATTGGCCACTTGGGAGGTGACACAAGGTTGGTTCCAGGTATTATTAATGCTTCCTTGAGTGAGAGGTTTCTGCCGGCCGCCTTGAAAGAGGCAGTGGTGAGACCCCTCCTCAAGAAACCGTCCCTGGACCCAACTTTGTTATCTAATTATCGTCCCGTCTCCAACCTTCGTTTTGTGGCGAAGGTTGTTGAGAGTATGGTGGCACGACAGCTCCCCCGGCACCTGGATGAAGCTGTCTATTTGGATCCACGTCAATCAGGCTTCAGGCCTGGTTACAGCATGGAGACGGCGTTGGTCACGATAGTGGATGATCTCTGGAGGGCCCGTGACAGGGGTTATTCCTCTGTCCTGGTCCTGTTAGACCTCTTGGCGGCTTTTGATACTGTTGACCACAGTATCCTATTGCGGCGGCTGGGGGGTTGGGAGTGGGAGGCACTGTATTATGGTGGTTCTCCTCCTTCCTCTCCGACCGTTCGCAATTTGTGTTGGCAGGGGGGCAGAAATTGGCCTCAAGGCCCCTGATTTGTGGGGTACCTCAAGGGTCGGTTCTCTCGCCCCTCCTGTTCAACATTTATGTGAAGCCGCTGGGTGAGATCATCCGTGGCTTTGGGGTAGAATTTCATCAGTACACTGATGATACTCTCAGCTGTACATCTCTACCCCACATCTGATGAAGCCGTGGAAGTGATGACCCGGTGTCTGGAGGCTGTGCGGGATTGGATGGGGTGGAACAGGCTTCGGCTCAACCCAGCCAAAACTGAGTGGCTGTGCTTTCCAGCACTCCGATATAGCCAGCTACCTCTATCGCTGGCCGTGGGGGGGGGGGGAAATTCTGGCCCCCACGGAGAGGGCGCACAATCTGGGTGTCCTCCTGGATGTACGGCTGTCATTAGAAGATCATATAGCAGCTGTCACCAGGGGGGCTTTTTATCAGGTCCGTAGGATCTACCAGTTGCGGCTCTTTCTGGATCGGGATGCACTTCGCACGGTCACATCCGCCCTCGTCATCTCCCGCCTAGATTATGCCAATGCTCTCTAATGGGGCTCCCCTTGAAGAGCACCCGGAGGCTCCAGTTGGTGCAGAATGCAGCTGCGCAGATGGTTTTGGGGGCTTCTCGGAGCTCCCATGTTACACCACTTCTGTGCGAGCTGCATTGGCTCCCGGTGGCCTTCCAGGTGCGATCCAAGGTGTTTGTGGTCATCTTTAAAGCGCTCCATGGCTTGGGACCTGGGTACTTATGAGACTGCCTACTGCCACCATCGGCCTCCCATTGGCCAGTGCGCTCCCATAGGGCAGGCCTCCTCGGGGTACTGCTGGCTGGATGGCTGGTGACCCCAAGGGTCCGGGCCTTCTCTCTGGGGGCACCCTCTCTCTGGAACGAATTACCCCCGGAGATGAGGACCATCCCTGACCTATTAACCTTCTGGCGTGCGCTAAAGACCTATTTATTCCACCAAGCCAGTCTGGCCTAGAGTTATGTGTAGGGTTTTTAATTTGCCCTTAATGGTTTTTAGTTTTTTAATCCTTTGATAAAATTTTTAATTTTTCCAGCCAATTATTTAATTCTTTTTAAATTCATTTTAAACATTGTATTTGTATTTATATTTGTATTTTATTCGGCTGTACACTGCCCCGAGTCCCGCTGGGAGAGGGGGCAGTATAAAAATATAATAAATAAATAAAATAAATAAAATAAATAAATAAATAAGTATAACCTCCTGTCTGTATGCAGATTCATCGTTGTCTCGAATGAGACCAATCACTGTTGTGTCATCAGCAAACTTCAGTATTTTAACAGATGAATCATTTGAGATGCAATCATTGGTATATAGGGAGAAGAGAAGTGGAGATAGCACACAGCCTTGGGTGTGTGTGTGTAATGATTGTACAGGTATCGGATGTGATTCTGCCTAGTTTCACCTGCTGCTTCCTGTCTGTTATTTATAATTAAATATACTATTGATATATTTGATCTGATACTCTCAATTGTATAGTTGAGCTGATGTTATTGTCAGTAGATGACAAAAGCAAAAATAATGACAACAGGTGTTGCAATCAGCCTTAGTTAACTGACAAGCTTAAAATAGCTTCTATCTTTTGGGAACAATTATCAATAGTCAAGCAGCTAGCAGTCAAGAAATACACTGCAGAGTAGCACTCAGTAGAGTAGTAATGAAGGCCTTAGAAAAATGAAAATATTCATACCAATCATGTATTTATACCAAGATCAGAATAATGAAGAAACTGGTTTTCCTGTGATGCTGTAGATGCAAAAGCTGGAGAAGTAAGATGGAAGGAATATTGATAAGTTTGGCCTTTGGTTTGATGAAGACTCTTGAGAAGAAAAAGAAGATGACTCTTGAAGTAAGAAAATGGTTGAATGGATTGTAGAACAAATCAATGTGTAGTTCTCAACTGAGGCACAGATGAAGAGGCTCAAATTATCATATTCTGGAGACATAAAGACCCAGCTCCCTTCACAATGCTGGGAAAAGTAGAAAGAAAGAGAACAGCATGATCAACAGCAAGGTTGTGCAATTACAACAACAATGAATGACCCTTTGAGAGACCTAAAAGGTCAAGCTAAAGGATAGACGATCTTGGACAAAGACACAAAGCCTATGTAACTGCTAACAATCAATAATAACTTAGCAGCACTTAGGCAACCAATGAGATGAATCCAATAAGAGTTTATGTCATAATTGTATGACTTTGTGAGATAGAGGGCTTCCTTTCTCCTTTGAGTGGCATGCTAGGGACTGTATTCTGAAAAGCAGTTGGGGCTCTGACAAATAATTGTCCTGTGAAACTTGATTATATGCAAAGCTAACTGCAAAAAATTAAATGTTGTACATTGAGGAAGATTGCTCCCCATACATATAGTTAAATAGAGCCAATTTGTTTAATGATTAAGGCTAGAAAGCAGGAGACTGTGAGTTCTAGTCCCGTTTTAGGTATGGGTGATTTTGGGCCAGTCAATCTGAGGGGGAAGATGAATAGCTGACAGAGCGGGAGGGTGGCTCCATTGACTGTGGAGGAAACTGGGGAAGGGCAAAGTCAGACTGGGCAGAGCAGGGAAGAGGTAGAACAAGGGAGTCGGGTTCAGTTGAAGACCCCCTCCTCATCCTAGGGCACACAGGAACAATGCAGAAGAGAGCAACATAGGTTGCATGGCTTTCGAGGAAGGAAAGGGCCCTGATTCCCTTCACAAGGCACACATGGGGATGGAGTTTAAAGGAGAGGCAGTTGGGAGCAGCATTTGTTGGGAACAGAAGCTGAATTCATCTAATGTCAAGAGTTGTGGCCTGCATTCCTGGCATTCCTCCAGATTGTTTGAATTATTGCTGTGCTTCTGTGTGCTTATTTTGCCTTGCTGGAATTATTGGACTCATTATCTTGCCCTGCTAGAGTGATTTATTGCAGTCATTCTGCTTACAGCATTTGGACTGGAGTATCTGCAGCCAGAGGCTGTTGCAGGTTCATGGGAAAGCTTTTCTCCAGGCCGGAGAGTAAATAGGAAGTTGAGGGCAAAGTTGGAGCAAATAAAGGGATTCATACCTGTTCTCTGGCTATGTTGCCTTCGTGCCACATCCTGGGTCATCACATTACCTCATAGGGTTGTTGTTGTGGGATAAATAGGAGGAAGAAGGAATATTAGGTATGTTTGCTTATAAAATAATAAAGGTGGAATAAACATCTAATGATAAATTTAAAATTACATAAAATATACCTTCTGTCACATTTTAGGTGGCACAGCCATTAAAATGTTGGGCTTGTTGGCTGAAAAACTGACAGGCCAGGTTCAAGAACTAGGCACCACATAAGGGGCGCCATGATTTTTTGGGTGGGTGGGTGAGGGTCCCATGTACTTCTCAGATTTCAGGTTGCATATTCCTGGATTAGACTGTAGGCTGAGAAAATGGCCTTGCCATTCTTAATCCACTCAATATGTCAGTGAAAAAGATTATTCATTCTTGCACCTGCTTTTCTCCTTTGATTTGCTCTCTTTTGAGTATCAGCAGCTGAAAATACAAAACTGCAAAATGTATTCATACCCCTGGCTCTTTGGAGTTTAGGTAAAAGAAAGAGGAAGTGGGATGATGAGTATAGGGCAAACTCAGATTACAGAACTTCATGCTGAACTTCATGCATTACTTCAGAATAGCAATAGCAAGAATACTTAGACATTTGACTGTACACCGCCCTGAGTCCTTCGGGAGAAGGGCGGTATATAAATGTCATAAATAAATAAATATACCACTCCATAGTGCTTTACACCACTTCAGACAAATGGTTATCCAACATCTTTTTAAAAATTTCCAGTGTTGGAGCATTCACAACTTCTGTCAGGAAATTTCTCCTTATTTCTTTTGCTTAGTTTCCATTCATTGCTTCTTGTCCTGCCCTCGGGTGCTTTGGAGAATAGCTTGACTCCCTTTTCTTTGTGGAAGCCCCTGAGATATTGGAACACTGCTATCATGTCTCCCGCTAGTCCTTCTTTTCATTAGACTAGACATACCCAGTTCCTGCAACCGTTCTTCATATATTTAGCCTCCAGTCCCCTAATCGTATTGATCTAATTTTATTGGGCATTTGGCATGAAGGTTTACACAATCCTCACCCTGGCCCTATTTAAAGGAGCCTTTAAAACTTAGCTTTATCTCTAAGTTAGAATGAATGATGGGCTCCTTGTATCATGTTCTAGTTCTTCTAAATAATTGCTGCTTTTTTCTGGACATTTGGTGATTTTTATATTTTATTGTATTTTACTATGTATTTGGTAAGCTATCAGAATTGTAACAGATTGGGATGGTTCATGCACTTTATAAATAGATAAGGCAAATTTTTTATCTATCTATCTATCTATCTGTCTGTCTGTCTGTCTGTCTGTCTGTCTGTCTGTCTGTCTATCTATCTATCCATCCATCCATCCATCCATCCATCCATCCATCCATCTATCCATCCATCTATCTATGTATCTATCATTGCATTAAAAACTGCATTTGCTTGCTTTAGATCAGTGATGGGCAATCTGTAGTCAATGGGTCAAAACCAATCAATCACCTCCATTTCTGTGTCGTATAAATCTTGCTTCTCCTTTCCCCCTACTGGGTGTTGTGATTTGACTGCAAAACACAATTTTCAGTAGCACATTTTTTTGTCCTTATCTGTGAAAATAAATCTGAAACTAGCTGCATTAAATTTCAGCCAAATTTAAGGAATATAATTTGCAAGTGTGATCATAGTAGCAATAGCACTTAGACTTATATACTGCTTCACAGTGCTTTACAGCCTTTTCTAACCAGTTTACAGAGTCAGCCTATTGCCCCCAACAGTCTGGATCCTCATTTTACCCATCTCAGAAGGATGGAAGGCTGAGTCAACCTTGAGCAGGTGAGACTTGAACTGCCAAACTGCTGGCAGCTGGTAGACAGTAGAAGTAGCCTGTAATACTGCATTCTAACCACTGTGCCACTATATCACCAGTAGGCTCCCCTGAATGATTAAGAATTCCAACTTTTTCTCTCCATGTGTATATGACCATGAGAAGGGAAAAATAGAAGAAATACATTTTTAAAAAGTAGAGGTGTTATTGCTTGGCAAAAATCAAATCAAAACAAAAGAAATACTTGTCTTCCTTTATTGATTTTCATTAAATACTTGTAATCCACTGTAATGTTTTTTTATTTAATTTAAGAAAAGATGAGGGGAGGATAGCTTCTTTTCCCACAAACACCTAGTTGGAGAGCTTGTTACGCCAGACCTAAGTGAATTGGGACTTTGATATGGAAGGCAAGTTTCTATCATTGACGGGATTTGGTTTTAAGCCCTGAAAAATAAGGCCCTGAATCCTGATTAGATGCAGCTTCTCGTATGTTACAGGCAATGGCAATGCATTCAAATCACCACTGATTCTTCCAATAGAAAAAAAAATGCATACAATTAATGTGATATTGCTATTTTTAAAGCTCATAAATGTATACATTGGGATAAATGTTCAACTGACCCCTTTTCTGGTCCTGGATTTCTATAGTGCCGTACAAAGCATGAATATTGCATAAATAGCAAGAATATTTAAAGTTACTCCCCTTCACTGATGCAAGAAAAAGAAAACAGTCTTCTCTCCTGGAAGTTCAATTAACCACAGTGGAGCTTATCACTGAATAAACTTCCACTGGATTGGGCTGCATTTTGAAGCAAAAACAAGAAACTGTATTGAACCATTCAAATAAACTCCATAGGGATACCAAAGCAACCCCATTACAAGTTCCAAATCAAAATTGAATGCACTAATTTTTGGATCAACAGGAGCTCTCATTGTTCCTGGATATTAAAAAAATCTGGAGCAAATATAACCTAGAGAAAACTTCCCGGCAAGGCTTGTATAATTTGGTTTGAATATATCACAGAACTTTAATTTAAACACTATCTATGCGCCTATGTATGAGTTGGGCAGCTATGTATACTTGTTAAATAAATAAATAAAATAAAAATAATAAATAAGATAAAATAAAATAATAATAAAATAATAAAAATAGATCTAAGGTGTGAAACTTGATTTCATCAAGGGCTGCATCCGTGTTTTGTGGGGGCTGGGGTGGGCATGGCCATCTCGACATCACTCAAGTTGGGGCCACTTGTGATGGTCCAAGTGCTCTGCCAGCGAAACAGGCTCCCAAGCTCCATTTTCAGCTGCAACAGCCTCCTGTAATCCTCTGCCAGTGAAAATGGAGTTTGCAAGGATCATGTGTGGCCCTCCCGAACTCTGTTTTTGCTGGCAGGGGCACCATGGGCTGGTTCTTTGCTGTTTCCAGGATGGCTCCATGGGCCAAATCTAAGCACCCCATGACCCAGATCCTGCCCCCCCCCCCGGGGTGACTTTGACACCCCAGATCTAAGATAGTATTCTGAGTTTAAATGGAATAGCATGAACATGCTTAAAATAAATATGGATTTATTTTGTGCATTTCCCAAATTGGCTCAAACTAACTACACCATGAAATGTCTTTGAATATTAGCAGCTTGGATTGGTAGTTATGTTGTTGGTTTCAGCTCCGAGCTTGGCATTTTGGCTGAAAACATCATTTTGTCCCCATTCGAGGGGACATCTTCAGTGCACTTTGGATCCAAATCACCAAGCTCAAAGCTCAAACCAACAACAAAACTACAGCATCCTTACTTTTGGCAGGGGATGTCATGAATGCCAATCAAGAAACTATGTCTGTCTCCAAGGCAGTGACTCTTTTTAGGTAAATTACTGTTGGTGGGGCATTTACTAGCAGTTATTTGAGCCAGAAAAGCAAACTTTGAATGGTCCAAGGAGAAGGGAGTTTTTATTAAAAGTATTCATTCTTGCCTCTTAGGTTCTCAGGAACCTGTTTTAAAAAGAATAATAGCTCTTTTGCAGCCTCAGCTATTCAAAGTATTAATTCAAATGTGTTAGATTGCCTTTTCAGGAGTAACAGGTGTGCACAAAGAGGTCCAGCATCAACTTCTGCCTTTTATCATTGGTTGGTGTTCACTCTAACCGTTGTTCTTTCCCCCCTTCCTTTTCTCCTTGTCAGTGCAACCTTTAAGCTTAAGCAGTAGAAAACACTCATTCCCTGCTGATGAGGCTTACTTCCAAGAAGGCTGATGCTTTATCTTCATTACATTACCAGATACACAAGTAGCTGGTCAGTGTCTGGAGCCTCAACTCTACTGTGAGCTCAAGGGGCACTGGATAAGCTGTTCATTGATCAGCTTAATCACCACTTGAAATAAATTGCATGGTTTAGAGGAAATTTCTTGAGTATCTGCCAGCTTGCTCTTGGCATACTATGATAGGCCATGGTATGTAACCATTTCAAAACTTGATGATCAGTGAAAAGTTTAAATGGCCTCCTCAGCAAATAATGTAAGTTTTCAAGAGTCTTTTAATGGACATATATCCTCTTTCTATTGTGAAGTAGTATGTTTCTTGAGGAAATAACTTCCTGCTAATAAAAATGATGAGTGGACCTTGTTCAAGGTGAACCTTATGGTAAAGTCACAACACATAAAATAAATCTTAGAACCTAACCAACATTTTTCTAAGGAACTTATTATATCCATAGCTAATCTGCAAAAAAGAAAATTTTCCATAAGCAAAAGGATGAGTGAAATCTTCTCTGGAATGTTTGACCATCACATTTTATCTTACTAAAAACTATTATCTAGTACCCTTGAATGATCAATGCTAGTTGTTGATCTAGTATTTAGCAATAGCAATAGCATTTTAGGCTTATATATTTCCCCATCGTGTTTTACTCTGAGCTTACAATGTAAGCATTATTTGCATATTGATCCTCAACTATCTGGGTCAACTATTTTACCGAACTTGGAAGGATGGAAGGCTGAATCAACCTTGAGTTTGTCAAAATCGAACTCCAGGCTGTAGGCAGAGTGTGCTTGCAATACTGCACTTTAACCACTGTGCCATCAGGGCCTATTTGTTAACAACCATTTGTGATGGAATGTGCAGCTGAAGTGGTGAGTTGGAGACTGTGACATATACAGGCTTTGATGCAGCACTTTGGGAACATCCAACTTCTTTTGCAATTACCTTTTGAGGCTTTCCCTCCTTATGGAGGGTGTCAATGATGGTTTTCTGCACAACTGTCAGGTCAGCAGTCTTTCCCATGATTGTGATTCTTAGTGAACCAGACCGAGAGACCATTTAAAGGCCCAGGAACCCTTTGCAGGTGTTATGGCTTAATTAGCTTATTAGAGTGGGACACTTTGAGCCTAGAATATTGAACCTTTTCACAATATTCTAATTTTCTGAGATTGTGGATTTGGGGTTTTCATGAGCCATAATCATCTCAATCTGACACATCACGGCTTGAACTATCTTGCTTTTCATGTAATCAGTCTATCTCATATATTAGGTTCACCTTTTAAGTTGCATTATTGAAATAAATGAACTTTTGCACGATATTCTAATTTTTTGAGTTTCACCTGTATCACAGGGAAGATTGTGACTTGGAATTTAAAAATAATAAATGGTTAAAAATGAATTAACGGATCAAATCTATACTTTGTGTGCCTGCAAAACAAAGGTTAAAGGATGCCTTTAACTTTAAAGGAGGCTGGCTGGTCTGGAATCTCTGCAGGGGAGGAAGAGAAATGACCTCCTTAAATCTCTATGGTGCTTATCTGGTTATTCTCAGGAGAGTGCAGTTAGCCTGGCAAGATTCTTGTAAATTGGCAAATAGCAGTACAGAACATTTCTCTGATCAACTCACAATCTCATTCTAGTTCTTCATTCTGAGACTTCTAACACAGGGAAGATTGTGACTTGGAATTTAAAAGTAATAAACGGTTAAAAATGAATTAACGGGTCAAATCTATAATTTGTGTGTCAGAAAAACATTATTATGAATGTAAAGGACTATGTTCTGGTCTTGGGAAGTTAATGAATACATGCAGGGAACAGAAAATAAATTTAATTAAAAAATAAAAGTGCTTAATGTATGTCAGAAAGCATATGTGACATGAGTTAGGTTATCAATGTTTATGTAATAAGAACCTGTAAGATCCTGATAGTTGCTTGTTTCACTTAAGTGAATACAGATAATGGAAGAATCAGAGATGTTTGGGGAATATTGTACCCCATTCTGAATGAATGCATGTCAGGGAGAAAGAAAAAATTGCCAAAGGATATGAATAGATGGGTAGAAACGAAACAAGATACTACACAGCATGTGACCGAGTCATTCAAAAACTCAAGTAGAAACTAAAATAATGACTGATTGAAAAAGGACTGGGTTGTTTTTTTTTGAATAAGTGATTTAAATTTAAGTCTAATTGTATATCAAGATGGCAAAGTAATGCATTTAAATCTAAAAGTATGCTGGTCCGATGATTTATTATGAAAGATTGAGAGAATTAATGAAGAATACAAGTGGGAAGAAAGGCTCTGAATGTAGGGCACTATTATTTGCTAGTCTCAAGAGAAAACCTTGGAGAAAAATGGATACAGAGGGAGGAGGAGGGAGGCAGAGCAAAAGCAGAATGATTTCAGGAAGAAAAAAGTATGAGTGCTCTATGAATATATATTAGAAGACAGAATAATATCCCAACAGAGTAAATGGAAAACAGATGTAAAGGGATTGTAGAAGTAGCTTGGAACAGAGTGAGAAGAATTATGTACAAGTGTGTAGTTTTGTGCTAATGGGAAGTATGAAAAAGGATGTTTGGTGGAAGGATGAAGAGAAAGATGTTGTGGATAAGACAAAAAATGACAATAAGAGATACCGGTAGAATGAGGATGAAAGCAAGAACTTATTCAGTGTGTATACAGAGGTTAAAAACATAGTTGAAAAGAAAAGACATGCAGAACAAGGGAAGGAACCTTGGAGATCTTCAAGTCCAATACCCTGCTGGAACAGGAGATTCTATCCCCGTGGTGGCAAACGTATAGCACATGTGCCGGAAGTGGCATGCAGAGCGATTATTGCTGGCACGCGAGCTTTCACCCAGAAAAGGTCTACTGTGCATGCGTGGGTGCCGCCCGCCCACTGATTGATGGGTATCTGGCGTGCATGCACGGTGGCATAGAGGCACACAGGAGACACTCGCGCATGCCCAGAAGCACGAGGTGTACAGGGGGTTGCGCACACATGCACAGAAGCACACAGCATGGGTCACATGGGTTGCATGTGCATGCGCAGAAGGCATGGGGGACCAGCGCACATTGCCTTCTGGGTGATGGCACGCGAACATGAGCAGACAAGCTCGCACGCAATTATCAGCATGGGAGCCCAAAAAGGTTAGCCACCACTGCTCTACACCATTTCTGACAAATGGCAGTCCAGTCTCTTCTTGAAAGCTTCCAGTGATGGAGCCACCCACAACTTCTGGAGGCAAGCTGTTCCATTGGTTTATTGCTCTCACTGTTAGGAAATTTCTCCTTAGTTCTAGGTTGCTCCTTTCCTTGTTAGTTTCCATCCATTGTTTCTTGTCTTTCCTGTTTGTGGTATTTGCCAAAGCAAGAGATGATTTAATAGAAGAGAGAAAATATAGAGAGATGTTAAGGCAATAGGCTAAGTAAAGAGAATGAAAGGAAAGTCAGTGTGATGTTGGGTTAATTTGTTAGACCATTAGCAGGGGAACTCTCAAAGTAGTCCATATTGACCCCTTGAAGGTGATGGAGGGTGACCTGGGGCCACTTCAGTGATGGGATTCGTTTTTTTTTACTACCGGTTCTTTGGGCGTGGCTTGGTGGGTGTGGCAGGGGAAGGATACTGTCAAATCTCCAGTCAGAGGTGGTATTTGCTGGTTCTTTGTACTATTCAAAAGTTCTGCTACCGTTTCTCCAGAACTGGTCAGAACCTGCTGAATACCACCTCTAGGCCACACTCTCACCCTCATAATTTCACTTATTTTTTTGTGGGTGACGATGGAAAGAAGGGGCATTATGTACATTGCTTTTTGAATGTCTTAATAAAAAAATAAGTGATAAATCTAGTAAATAAAAGATATACAGTAAATAAACTGAAGCCCTCTACAGCAGGAAAGATTTTAAAAATAAAAACATTGAAACTGGGATGAAACCTAAGTGAGCCAATGCTGGAGGGGATATTTCAGAGGTTTGTAGAAGAATAAGGAGAACCAGTTTATTGTGGTTAAAGGAAATGGGCTGGAAACCATAGGTTCAAGTCCTGTCTTAGGCGTGAAGCCAAATGGCTGGCCTTAAGCCAGTCACTCTTTCTCAGACCTCAGAAGAAGCAATGTTAAACCACTTTCAAAAATGTTCATGGAAAAGGAAAAAAGGAAAGGAAAGAATTATTATAAATGCTTAAAATTGAAAACTGGAAATTATATACATGATGCAAATAATACATGGAGATAGTTTTCTTATGGAGTGACTGTTATGCCCTTGTTGGAATCTGATTCTGAGGGGGAGATTGAGCAGCTGACAGGGAGTAGGAGTGTGGCTCTGGTGGCTGTGGAAGAAACGGGGGAAGGGCACAGTCCGGATGGACATTGGAAGAGGAAGACCCAGGGCCACCCCGTCTTCATCCGAGGGCACACAAGGAGGAATGGAGAAGGGAACAACATGGCTTACAGGAGAGAAAAAGGCTCTGATCCCTTTCATTAGTTGCAGCTGGAAGAACAGGATATAAGAAAGTATTTGCACACAGCACCTTGGTGGAAGCAAAGCGTGCATTATCTTTGTCCAGACTTATCTGGGTTTTGGCGTCCTCCCAACTGTGTGTGCTTCATTATCTTTTGGAAATCTGCAATTTATTATCCTGGCCTGTCGTGTTAATTACTTCAGCATGGTTTGTGTTGTTGTTTTTTTATTTCTAATTTATCTGTACTTTGGGTTCGAACAGCATTTCTTCCCTTTGTAGACTGTTTTTGGAAGAGTTTGATCTCCAGCTGAGGATAACTGGACATTGGGAGCCAGGTTGGAGGTATTAAAGGAACTTTACCTATTTTTGTGACTTTGTTGCTTTTGTGCCATGCCCTGGGACATCACAGTGTCTATGTGTCTGGTTTAAAGTGTGCTTAAAAACTGTATGTTGAGAAGAAAGAAGAAAGGGAGGAGGGGGAGGAGGAGAAGGAGGGGCTGGTCAATATTGTCATGGTCACCATATTGCGCATATGGCAGTGACAGTTTCTATGGACACACCATTCTGGATATATTTTCTTTCTCTTTTCTTATGCCTTTGATTTCTTTGCCTTGTTACTTCTTATTCCTTTTCTCTCATAACATTGCTAACCCTAGAAGAGAATAACATGCTGGATGTGCAGCATGCATATGTAAATATATATGAAATGGTTATAAACCAATGGCTATATTTCCCCCAAAGTCTATATAAAGCAGTGGTTGATCATTATTCCTAAAATGGCTATTATAATAGGAGTTTTCATGAAGCTATTAAAGCAGCAGGAAAAATAATACTGTGTGTTTAAAGTAATCATCAGAAATCTATTCTGATGGGGAGAGGAATGGAAGAGTTTATGAAAAATGGTTAGCATTAACCTGCATCTGCCTTTATTATTATTCTTTTGTTGTTTCCAAAGGGAAAATTCCTGGGTTTGCTTCTCTGACTCAATGTTGTTTAGGAGACTCATTTCCTCCCTCCCTCCCTCCCTCTCTCCCTTCCTCCCTCCCTCTCTCCCTCCCTCCCTCCTATGACTTAAGCAGTTAATGAAGGGTTAATTAAGATGGTGACTTCCTGGACTGATCAACCTGTCTCTTCCCATGTTGATAATGTAACTGTATCCCTCTGACCTCTGGGATGTAATACTGCATTGCCATCCAAAAGGCCAAATGAGTGCTTTACTGCACCGATGAACTTCCCTGTGTAAGCCTTAAGAGCCGACATTTATAAAACTACTGCTGAACTCTGCTGATGAGGTTTGCCCTAATATACCAGAGCTTCGGAACTAGCCAGCACTTTCAAGCAATAACAGACTTATGAGTGGGTGACCTTTCTGAAATGGTAGAGGACCAGAAGAAACCAGATATGGCCTCTTGCTTTAAGAACTCTTGGACCTCCTTTTTTGTTTAAAGGCTTTCATTTATTTGGGACCAAAGGTTTCAGTGCTAGTCAAAATGTGCAGAACATGCTAATACATCCATATACTGCTATTTGTTCAAGGCTAAGTGGGACCAGTTAGTCTTTTGAAAGTTTGCAAGATTAGTAAGGGATGGAAAAGGTGGAGCATAAAATGGGAAGTCATTGAAATCTAGACTAGAACAATGTATCTCTATATGATCCTTGATCCAGGCTATCATTTTTCCAACTGCGATTCAAGGTGGTAGTGATCATTTTCAAAGCGCTCCATGGCTTGGGTCCTGGGTACCTACGGGACCGCCTGCTGCCACCAACGGCCTCCCGCCGCCCAGTGCGCTCCCACAGGGTCGGCCTCCTCGGGGTGCCGTCAGTTGGACGATGCCAGCTGGCGGCCTCGAGGGTACGGGCCTTCTCTGCGGGGGCTCCCTCCCTCTGGAACGACTTACCCCCGGAAATATGGGCCATTACCGACCTTATAACCTTCCGGCGTGCAGTCAAAACCCACTTTTTCCAATAGGCCGGCCTGGCCTAGTAATAATTGTGGGGTTTTAAATTGGTATTAATCTTTATTTGTTTTTATGTGTTTTATGTGTTTTATAAAATTTTATTTTTTGGCCACTAATTTAATTATTTTAAATTGCTTTTAACTTTTATAACTTCTATAACTTGTACGGTTTTTATCTGGCTGTGCACAGCCCTGAGTCCCGCTTTTGGGAGAGAGCGCGGTATAAAAATCTGAAAAATAAATAAATAAATAAACTGTTAAAATTCTATTAAGATTTCTATCACCATTGTTTTTTCTTTGGCCTATGAGACTGAGACTAAAAACTAGAGGAGGCTAATTTTATACATTAAGTTTATTTATTGTCCTGTTTCTAACAACTTACCTCATATCTCACCTTTAGTAGGATTTGGAGTTTTATAAAATATGCAGAATTCAAAATAAGAGAGAATGGTTCAAGGGAGAGCATCTTGGCCTCCTTATACTAATTAACAACAACAAAAAAGGCCTACATACTGTATAATGGTGTTGACAATATACTATAACATCACATGTATAAAAGAAAGTACATGGACCAACTTCGCATAAAGAAAACAGTTCCAATATTAGGTTGTGTAAAAACCTTCTTCCCTGCTGCTTTATATGAGGAGTGGAGGACTTATAGTGGATATGGGTGGTATAAAAATTTAATGAATAGACAAACAAACATTGATCTATTGCCCAGATGTTGTTAAGAATATTTCAACTTCCAAGAGAGGTAAATAGTGTCCTATCATTGCACAATCAATGGAATATATGTTACCTATACTGTACATTACACAATTCATATCAGTTAAATAATGAAAACATGACGAATGTTGAGTCTTTGTGTCAGATACCATCATTACTTTCTTTTCTCCCTCTACTGAAAACCAGAGTTCTATAATAGCAACAGCACTTAGACCTATATGACATTTACAGTGCTTTTACAGCCCTCTCTAAGCGGTTTACAGAGTCAGCCTATTGACCCCAACAATCAGGTTCCTCATTTTACTGACCTTGGAAGAATGAAAGGTTGAGTCAATATTAAGCTGGTGAGAATCAAACTGCTGGCAGTGGGCAGAATTAACCTGCAATATTGAATCTAACCACTGTGCCATGATGGCTGTTATTTTCCCTCCATTTTTTAGATTTTTAAAAATTTTTGTCTTTATTATTTTTACAAATAATTCAAGGCAACAAAGATATCAACTCCTCCCCCTCCCCCTTATTTTCTGTATAACAATAATCCTGTGAGATAAAATGAGCTGAAAGGGAATAATGGGCCCAAAATCACCTAGCTGGTTTTCATGCCTAAAATGGAAATAGAATTAACAATCTCTTGTGCCAAAGCTACAACTGTCCAGAATGGAAGAAGCTTCTTGGGTGAGAAGCAAAATGTTTTCAAGGAAAAAAAAAACAAGATAGTCCAGTTGCTTTTTGAGCAGCATCTTTGGGACAACCATGACCTAGATGACTAAGAATCTCCATAACCACAATTTGCTGGCTTCTAGCCTGGTGCCTTAATCACTAGACCAAACTGAATAATGATGTGTTCTTCTTCCAACTCAGAGATTTACCTACAAAATCAGAAAAATACTTTGTGATTGATCCTCAACTTTTACAATGACTCTACTTTGAGCTATATAAAGTTGGCCATTTTTATGTGATGTATTTTATTTGATGATATGATATAATGAAAGAGTACAAAAGAGCTTAA
The DNA here is from genome assembly GCA_023653725.1 of Bungarus multicinctus. Lineage (NCBI taxonomy): Eukaryota > Metazoa > Chordata > Lepidosauria > Squamata > Elapidae > Bungarus > Bungarus multicinctus. The sequence goes on from CM042838.1 coordinate 150,953,490, forward strand.
GGATGGATGCATTTGTTGGGAGGGGGAAGCTCTTAGGACTTTCTAATTAATATAATAAATGTTTCAGGACAGTTTTTCTTAACTGGGTTTCATGGAATATATATATATATAAATGTGTTTGTGTGTTTTCATATATATATGTGTGTGTGTGTACGTGTGTGTGTGTATGTGTATATATATATAAATGTTTTCGTAGATTTTCATGGGTACAGGTATGCAGGTCTTGGTGTGCTTGGGTCTTTTCCCATGTAAGATTGAGAGTATCTTGGCGATGTTTCAACAAGGTCCCACTCACCATGTTCAGGCTGGTACTTTCGGCTTTGTGTTGTGCGAGCAAAGTGTGTTCAGAGCTGCCATCTCTCTATAAATACTGGTGGGGAGGTTGGCTGTGTTGTCATTTCTTGATTGGTTGATGGAGTTGATGTTTGCAGATTGGCTGGCTTTTTCATAAGAACATGTGTGGCTGAGGTATTGGCTGTGTGTCTATCAGCCTCCTGTGTTGTAATGACCTGGGTAATGGGCTGTGTGATGACCTTCTGAGTTCTATTGTTTTGACATCCTGGGTCTTGTGCTGTAATCTCCTGGGTCATTGGCTGTGTTGTAACATCCTGAGGTTTTGTGGTGTAACCTCCTGAGTTCCGTGATGTTATATCCTATAATATGATATGATATGATATAATATATACTATACTATACTATAATAAATATACTATAATAAATATACTATACTATACTATGCTATACTATAAAGCTTGTAGTAGGGAATATCAGAATGTTTCTTCCATTGCTAAGGGGCAATAATCCAAAGTAGGATTCTCAAAGTCCAAGGTTATCAAAATAGATTGAATAAATAAATCACCAATTGAATGGATGCCTTCAAATGCCATTTGGTTGCATCACTCACATCACCAACTGTCTATCTTAGTTGTTGTCCTTTGAGAAAGATGTCTGGACTGCCATTCAAAACTGGGGGGGGGAAATAAATGGACTGAGATTAATGTTCTCCTGCCTTGTTTGCTTGATCCCTTTTCTCCTTTTGGTCAAACATTTCCTGATCATTATCCCATTCTCATTAACAACATATTTACCAGGGGTAGGATGCAAATATTTTTACTACCAGTTGTGTGGGCATGGCTAGGTGGAAGTGGCTAGGTAGCAATGGGTGGGTGTGGCTTCTTATTTTTTTTTTTTTGTAGTACTCCCCCCATGCTCTGTTTTTTTTTTTTTTGCCTCCTGGGCCTCAGAGAAGCCTCTTGGGAGCCCATTTTTGCTCCCAGGAGGCTTCCCTGAGGCCCAGGAGGCAAAAAACAGAAAGTGGGGAAATGCAGGGAATGAAGCAGTAAGACAGTGAGGGGGGATCCCGGCACAGCTGATCATCGGAACAGCTGATCATTGGGAGGAAAAAGAAAAAAGAAATACTGGTTCGGCTGAACTGGTAGCTGTTTTTTTACTACCAGTTTGGCTGAATGTTAGCATATTTTACTATCTGTTTGTTTGAACCGGGCCAAACCAATAGAATACCACCACTGATATTTACCACTCATAAAGGCTAGATGAAGGAAGTTCCAATGCTAGGAACTGAAATCAGATGGACCACTGCAGATATTTCAGCAAAAATGCTCAGCTGAAATGCTTACCCAACCCTTTCTGATAGTTTCATTGCTTCATTGCTGGGCATCAGATTAAAAAGCATAACAGTGCTAGCTTGTGCATTCAAATGCTCTGAAGCATCTGCATTTTCTAATTAGAAAATTGCATTCTCTGATAAACTCTACCCCTCTTGGGCTTTGCGCTTTATGTTTTTCTCCAATGAAGATATTGTAACTCTTTATTAAGTCCTTGATGGAGCTGCAATTAATGCCATCTTCCTAGAACTGACACCTTTAAAGTAATCTGATGGGGAGTTTGTCACTAATGCAAACTTCTCTGATTAATTAAATAAGACATTGGGCTTCATAAAGCAATCACTGGAAAATGAAATTCTATTTACATCTAAATGCATTTTTTAAAAAAATCCCAGAAACTTAATTTCATGTTATACGATCCCTCTTACTCTGTCATCCTCATGTGATCTCAAAATTAATTTTCTTCTGTTCTGATATGTTTCCAAGCCTGAAATATTTTTCATGAATAAATTTCAGTCTTTCTCCATAGACCAATATCTCAGTGCTGCCTCTTGCAAACAATCTGTAGCCGAAAATGGAGAAGATCAGCTCTGGCTAGGAACATGATGTAGTTCTATCATTCCTGTTGTACAAAGATGTACTTTTTTAAAAAAAATGTGAATTCTATATTGCACAGAGTAGCATGCTGCAGGCTACGGTTTCCCATTGGGGCATACTAAAAAAAGGTGACAGTCCAAACACTCAAATTTAATTAATTTCAAGTGCATTAAACATAAATTGATTTCACTAAATAGAGTGAATACATGCATTCTATATATGTTTAATAATTTCCCCTACTGACATTAAAACTTGCAAATCAGTCTCTTCAGTGCTTATTTATCTTGAATAAACTGAACTTCTACTCTTGAATTCCTTGTCTTCTAACAAGTAAAGTTTCATATCTTTTTTAGATTATTCTTCAGTTTGTTTATCCACACCCAACCCCGCCCAATACTTTATAATTTCCTTGTCAGATATTTCTGGATGATATCATCTTCATTGCAATGTTGCTTCCTGTAATAGTAAACAAGAACACAGAGGCCAATATACAGGTCTGAAGAAGTCTATAGGCAAATGAACAAATGATGATTATGATACACCACCAGGTCATTCTTTACTCTTAGATTTTTTCCATAATAATGTGTCCGTAACTTGGCTTTTGTTTGGATGAAGTATAATATTCTGGGCCAGATAGGAAATCCTTGAAGAAACACATTTTACTTCCCTATCTATTACAATTTATAATAAACATAAATCAGTTCTAGACTTTTCGATTAAATCTTTCCTTAATTTGGCCATTATAGCTAATAGAAAAAAAAATCTCAGTTTTTTAAAGATCTATTTGCTAGGAATATAAGAGAGAGCTCCTTTCTTCCTTTCTCCCTCCTCCCTCCCTGTCTTCCCATCTCTCTCTTTTCTCTGTGGAATCACCATTCTGACAAATCGCCACTAGGTGGCACTGTGAAGCTATGTGTACATCGGAATGAAAATGGCTTCCTAAATTCTCCACCCTTCATTAAACATTTTCCAGAGGGGAGGTGGAATTCCCACAATTTGGGGAAGTACACAAGAAAACTCCAAAAATTCATCTCTGGAGGAATTTCAACACAGCAGCAATGGAAACAGATTTGTTAATTCACGCTGATTTACATGCATGCCTGAAAGTGCTCAGAATATTTATGGATGACAAAATTGTGGGATTGGAGGAAAGAAATTCATGACAAGGGCAGAAACCCTTTGACAATTTGGAGGAACCGTCTCAGAAAAATGCACTGGATTTTTTTTTTCCCCTGAAAAATGTCAGCCTGATAAATTGCTTGATTGTTTAGGGTCTGTTTGGCTCCTAGTTCCCTTCTTCCTGCGAAGGACTGGTAATGATTTATCCACCTGCCCCGGTGCTATCCTGTCCCATATATCTCACTCTCTGGCTCGCTCACCCTGCCCACGCAGTCCAGCTGATTTCCATGCCTTGCCCGCTCTACTCACCGTGGCTGCCCGAGAAAGTGTGCTGGAAGCCACACACGTGAAATTGCCTTGTGCACGCACTCATATTTTTGGCTCTGTACTAGGTGAACTGATTGTTAAATTATGTGAAGCCTACCTCTGCTTTAATTCTTTAATAAAATTCTTAAATTCTTTCATTTGGAAAATGAAGACTTGTGAAGTCACAAACAATGGAAGGAATAGGTCATTTACATTTACGCTTAGTGTCTACAACTGCTAGCACTAAAATGCAATTGTCCCAGGGAAGTAATTTATCATTGGGTTTGCTATCACAAGTATGAAAGAATGATGAAGCATATTTTAAAATGAATACATATTTGTGCTTTTCAAAAAAGCTCCCATTAATTGCTGAGTTTCTGCCTTCTCTTGATCTGCTGTTAATGAGTGATTGAAGAGAATTCCTCCAGGGCAGGGGTTTCAAACTCATGTCATCACAGCAGTGTCATGTATTGTACTGGGATTTTTTTCCCCCTTCACTAAACTTGGTGTAAATGTAGCCAGCGTGTGACACATCTAGTCCACAGGCCACGAGTTTGACAGTCCTGCTCCAAGGTATTGCTGAGCGTGAATGGGGAACATTATGCTGCTTGTGGATCCCATGTCAGAACATCTCCATGATAGCATTAAGGTTGGACAGTATTTATATTTAAAAACAAAACAAAACACACGCACAGAAATATTGGCTTTGCACTTGATTTCTAACCTTTAAAAAGTAGTGGCCAATATTTTTTTAACCTTTAAAAAGCCTGGAGTACTTAAAGTATGTTTGGTCTCTTCAAAGGGTAGAGGCTAGTTTTCTGGAGAATAAAAGGAGAGAAGAGAAGAGATCCTTTCAGTCTTTCAGATTCTGTTACTGTAAGCTTACAATAAAGATAGAGATGATACTCACGGATGGGCTTCTTGTCTGGACTACCTCAAAGGGCTAACATCAAAAAGGTGCCTTGGGGAAAAAACTGTATTTTCCAAATGATCTATTCTAGGTGGAAGGGCATTAAAATGTTTAAAGGTTAAAAAAAGAAGCAATCAGCTACCTCTTTCATTTTAAACAATAAGTGCCTCTCCATCAATTCTCTGTCTAACCTAGTGAATCTTTGTCCACCAGAATTGACAGATTAATGAAGAGCTCCATGAAGCTACCTGAATAGCCTCTTAGATTTTCCTGCATCTTGTGACCATATAAAATTGTTGTTCAGCTTTTGCACTTTTTTCCATTCTAAAGAAAAGGATTTCATATTTAAATTAAACATGAATCCGCACAGAAATATGACTTAAAAAAAAAGGCAAAGTCAATTTTAGGCTTCATTGACAGAAATATGGTTTCCAAGTCATGCAAGAAAGAGTTCTGCAATACTCAGTCTCCATATTAAGCATGGCATTCTATTCTTGAGTAAATTACTTTGGAAAAGATTCTAAAGATTCTTCTGCATGGTAGCACAGTGGTCAGAATGCAGTATTGAAAGCAAATTCTGCCCTCAGTCTGGAATTCAATCCAGATGGGCTCAAGATTGACTCTTTCCATCCTTCTGAGATAGGTAAAATGAGGACCTAAATTATTGGGGGCAATCTGTTGACATTGTAAACCAATCAGAGAAGGCTGTAAAACCCTATGGAGCAGTACATAAATGTAAATGCTGTTGCTATTCAAATAAACTGGTTCAGAAGAGAGCAAGGGACCAGATATTAAATCCTATGATGAGAAACTGAAGGAACTGGGCAAATTTAGCTTTGAAAGGATGTCAACTTCTGTTCTCCATAATTTCAGAATATATAGAATAATATGTTTTAGTAATGGGAAGCCAGGTTCTGACTGAATGTTAGGGGGAAACCATCCTCACAGTAAAATCAGACTGACAATGGAACCAATTATTCAGAGATATGGTGGGCTTCACTGGATGTCTTCAAAAAGATGCTACATAGCCATATTTTAAAAACGCTTAAATGTATTCCTAAAATGAGCAGGGGGTTGACTTCAATGGCCTTGTATAACTCCTCCCAATGACTTAATTCCAGAAAGAAGAACAGCAGCAGTAGAATGTGGTCATAATTAAAAAAAGAAACCCAGACATTTCATTCTTGGCACTTGCTAAATATTCCCAAAGAATTAAGAACTTTAAATATAATCAGATACTCAAAATATGTCAGTGTCATCAGTGCTGCTTTGCTGGTCTGAATGATCAGTACAGATTAAACAAAAAAATGATGATTAACATTTATCTGGGAACTCTTTCATAATGAGCCTCATAGTAAGTGCAAACTTTTGATTTAGTGGGTGTAATAGACTGTGACTCAGAATGATATGCTGAAAGTCCTATTTCAAAAATGAGCAGGATCATGACAAAAGGTGCCTAGGCCAATTAAAAAATAGAATGTGATTTAAATTTAATTGACCAATACATTAATTTACTACTATTGGTATACTTATTCCTAAGTATGCACACATTCAATATTTGCTCCCATTAAATATTCCTTTTTGTAGCACTCTTATTGAATATTAGAATTAAAACAGAAATGTGTAGACACTAATAAAAAAAAATCATACTTTTGCTGCTTATTCAAAAAAACAGTTTTTTAAACTTACATTTAAAATTTGTTTTGCTAAGGATTGATGGAAACTATTCCAGCGCTATAAAAACATGCTGATCCAAAATTCTCAAGTAGCTGAAAAGCAATTAATAAGCAATTTTCGAATATGATCAGAAAAAAAGGATGCAAACCCAGTGTCCTTTCAAAAGTGTTGACTATGATTTGAGCAAGCTGCGAGTTCACTATAGCTATAAAACTCCTTGAGCTATAAAACTCTCAAGGGCCATTGTAATATTGTTTCCTTGGGAGGAGCAGCTATCAGGAGAACCTGTGGACAATCTCAAGTCCTCACTTGTCCGGAGAGGAATTATAACGTAGCCATCTACTTACCAGCTCTTCAATCTTCTATGGTCATCACAGACCTGTCTTCAGTCTATCATTTTTTCCCAGAAGTCCCAATTATTCACATTCCAAATCAAATTTGGTGACAACATTTGGAATTATAGATGGTGTGAATATTTCCAGTGATTTTTCTTTCTTCTAAGATAGCATTACTTTTTTGGAACATTGCTGAGTCTGGTTGAGTTAGACTGGAGATATTCCATCAGGGAAAACCTTTTGGTTTTAATATTCCAGGTAAAGTACTAACTGAAAATTCTCCCAATATAATTAACAAGACAGCAGGTCAAATCAGTGGGGAGCATTGCAAATGTGATAAAATTATTTTGAACTTTCTCCCTGATTGGAGGAAGCCATGTTCATGGATTAAGAGAAGATTTAGACTAAGCAGGTATAGGCAACTAATAACCAACTTGCAATTGTACTTAATTGGCCAGGGCAGAATCCATTGCAAATTTAAACAAACACCACAGCTGGGAGTGGCCTGAATTCTAGAATAGAAACCTGTTAATTGCCTTGTGTATAAGTGCTGAAAACATCCTTCTGGAAATCTTCTCAGCTGCCTAGGCAGAAAGGAACATCATACTCAAACAAAACTACAAATGAGTCTATTCAATCTGTTTCCTCCCACAACTCATTTTTTCCCTCCTCAATTCCTTTCTTCTTTCTATTCCATTTAGGGAGATGATAGTAACATTTGAGAAATGTATGCATAAGAAATACAGAAAATAAAATGATTACTCATCTCAAATCATACCTACCATATTTATTCCCCTTCAAACAAGTAGACCATCAACATAAATATTTGGAAAATTCCAGGTTCCTAATTTGATAATGAGAAAATACTCTTCCTGGGGGAAAAAAAAACCAAGCCTTCCATTATTCCTAATCTGATCAGCAATTCAAAGAATTGAGGCATGTTAGGTATGATTTTGGTAATCAATGAATATGACCCCTATGATTTATAGCGGTTGCAGATTGTTTAGAAAAATGTTAGGGTTCCTCTAATCCACATGCAATCTGACAACAGCTCATGGACTTTGTGGTCTCTTTGCTCTTTTTCTGTGTGGCTTTCTGGCCAGCTGCATATGGTAGCCAAGATCTTTTCAGCCCATCGCTCTTTTGTCTCAGCACCCCTCACAAAACATATACACATATAAAAGGAAGGGGAAAAAAGATATAAACATGTAGCATTATCCACAATAGAGGAATGGTTGATGAAAATGAGGGAACTTGATGCGATGGCTAAATTGAGGGAACTTGATGCGATGGCTAAATTGACTTCTTTAATCAGAGAAAAGACAACATCTATATGGGCAGGAAAAACCAAAGGTACAAGTACAGTTTAGGTGAAATCTGGCTCAAAAACAGTAACTATGAGAGGGATCTTGGAGTCCTAGTGGATGATCGCTTAAACATGAGCCAGCAGTGTGCGATAGCAACCAAAAAAGCTAACTCAATCCTTGGTTGTGTAAACAGAAGCATAGAAGCAAAATCACATGAAATATTAGTACCACTTTAGAAAGCCTTAGTAAGGCCACATTTATTTTTTATTTATTTATTTGATTTGTCGCTTACAAGATAATAAGTATAAGGATAAACATAGTTATGAATACATGAAATGAATACATATAAGAAAAATAAAAGAAACAATAGGACAGGGATGGTAGGCACGTTGGTGCGCTTATGCATGCCCCCTACAGACCTCTTAGGAAAGGGGTGAGGTCAATAGTAGACAGTCTAAGGTTAAAGTTTTTGGGATTTGGAGAAGAAACCACAGAGTCAGGTAGAGTATTCCAGTCATTGACCACTCAGTTGCTGAAGTCGTATTTCCTGCAATCAAGTTTGGTGCGGTTAACCTTGAATTTGTATCTATTTTGTGCTCTTGTATTGTTATGGCACATTGCAATGTATGATTTTATATACTATACTTAGATCGGACCTATCTGGAACACTGCATCCAGCTTTGGTTACCACATTACAAAAAAGAAGTTGAGACTTTGGAAAAAGTGCAAAGAAGAGCAACTAAGATGATTAGTGGCCTGGAGAAAAATAATAATATGAAGAATGCTTGCAGGAATTGGGCATGGAGTCTAGAGAAAAGAAGGACTAGGTGTGACATGATAGCAGTATTCCAGTATTCGAGAGGCTGCCACAAAGAGGAGGTAGTCCATTTATTTTCCAAAGCACGAGAGGACAGGACAAGAAATGATGGATGGAAACTAATCAAGAGAGAAGCAACCTGGAATTAAGGAGAATCTTCCTAACCATCAGGACAATTAACCAGTGGAACAGCTTGCCTTCAGAAATTGTGGGTGCTTCATCACTGGAAGTTTTTAAGAAAAGACTGAACAGTCACTTGTCTGAAATGGCATAGGATCTCCTGTTTGACCAGGAGGCTGGACTAGAAGTCCTCCAAGGTCCTTTCCAGGGTCACAGGATCAAACTCCTCCCAAATGACTGCCTCAAATTCCGCCCCTGACCCCCCACCCAGAGTTGCCCATTCAGAGTCCAACCCATCCCGGATCCGAGTGATTTTATCCACCAGGAAATTCGAAAAGTCCTCAGCCCGTCCCTGCAAGGGGTCCTCCCGCACTCCCCCTTCCAGGAGGGAGCGGGTCACTCTAAACAGGGTGGCCGGGCAATTTCCTGCAGACGCAATAAGGGTGGAAAAGTAAGAATGCTTTGCCACCCTTATCGCCACTAAATAGGTCTTAATATAAGACCGTAATAGTGTTCGGTCGGGTCCGGAGCGAGTAGTCCTCCAAATACTCTCCAGGCGTCTTTTCCGGCGCTTCATCTCCCTCAGCTACCTGGAAAACCAAGGGGCTGAGTGAGAGCAGCGCCAGGTCAGAGGCCGCAAGGGCATGACCCAGTCCAGGGCCCCAGCTGCCACTCTATTCCAGGTGGCGACCAGGTCCTCAACCGAATCGTGTGTTCGAACGTCAGGACATGGTCCAAGCTCCATCAGGAACCTGTCTGGATCAATCAGGCACCTGGGGCGGTACCAACGTATTTGGTCCGCCTCCCTGCGATGGGGAGGAGCGGCCTGGAAGTCCAGCCTAAGGAGTGAATGATCTGACCATGACAAGGGCTCAACAAAAATGTCCCCAACACCAAGATCATCCTGCCACTGTCCAGAGACAAAAACCAGATCCAGGATGTGACCCCCAATGTGAGTGGGTTCCCTAATTAATTGGGTCAGGCCCAAGGCTGTCATGGAAGCCAAGAACTCCTGAGCAATCCCCAAGGCCCCACCAGCTGAAGGCAGGTTGAAATCCCCCATGACCATCAGCCTGGGGGTCTCAACCGCCAGGCCAGCTATGACCTCAAGGAGCTCAGGCAGAGCCGATGTCACATAGCAGGGAGCGAGGTATGTATCAATAGGCCCATCTGAACCCCGGAACCTCACTTTACAAAAAGGGACTCACATCCGGTTGTCTGAGGAACAGTGGATTCCCTAGGATCCAGATCCTCCCGAGTAATCACCGCAACCCCCCCACCCCTCCCTGGGCCCTCGGCCAATGAAAGACCTGAAACCCGGCTGGGCACATCTCCACCAGAGGGACACCCCCCTCCTGTCCCAGCCAGGTCTCGGTAATGCCAGCCAGATCCACACACCCCTCTGTGACAAGATCGTAAACAAGGGAGGCTTTATTCACTACAGACCTGGCGTTGCATAACATCAGCCGGAGGCCCGGGGCCCAATCATTCAAACAACTCAGGGAGCAAGACATGACCTGGGGCCGGAGCACACCACCACTTGTAAACAGCAGGGGCGAGCTCCCATAACTTGATAAGACCCCCTGTCAACACCATACCTGCCTCTCCCACCGATCGTAGAGATGGTCCTTTCCTCCCCCTCCCTAGAAAAAATCCCCATCCTCGATTCAACCATCCCCGGTCCCACAACCCCCCGACCGTGCCTGAACTCCAGTCTGGCCTTTTTTCCAGAAGGGTTGTCCCCCAAACCCTGTCTGACCACCCTCCCTAACCCCTTTAAGAATTTGGAAATAAATAACCGTAATTGGGCATGTTTCCCTTGAATGTGCCACCTCTCCGGATTCCAAGGTCTGTCATCGAGGTATGCCACAGAAAGGTCGGGGGGCCGCCTCAAGGAAAGGGGGACATTCCTGAGCGCCCTCAAGTCCGCCGCTGAGTATACAATCGGGCCAGCCACACAGCGTCCAGCAGATGTAGTTGGTGATAACTGAAGTCGAGGTTGAAGAGGAGAAGGGCCAGTTCGAGGCTGACCCTTCCCGATATCCCGGTTAACAAATAACCCCTGTCCTCGACATTGTCGCCAGCGTTGATAAAAACAAGATTGGGGAGGCAACCCATTCACTCCAGTTAATGATGTTGCCAACACCAGAGTTCTGATCTTAGACACCAGGGCTGGTGTCGTCCTCACATTAGGTACCCCTGCCGCTGGGCCAGACAGAACCAGGTCAGGCCATCGCCACCGACGTCGACGTCATCGCCGCTGGTGAGGTCTTCGGGCCATCGTCACTGTCTCCACCCCTGGCAGGTCCACACCAGCCAAGGACACCGCCACCACTCGGGATCCCGCCGCTGGAGCAATTGTTCTCTCAGAACCCGGACTCACCGGACGACGCCAAGGCCATCGAGAACCTGTTCTTGGCCCTCTCCACATCGTTGAAACTCCTGGCGGCGCCGGCCAGTAAAGAGAATCAAAACATAGGATGTGTTTCTTGCCCTGCATGTATAGGTAAGGAAAAGTCAGCTAAGGTCAGCTACCTGTATTTGTTAACAATCATTATACACATATTTGCAAAACCTCTCAAGTGCCAAAAGAACTAGGTAATTGGCTGTATAAGTGCAATAAAATAAGTAAAATGATTTCAAAGCTCATTGTTGTAGGGAGATTTGCCAGTCACCACTGTAAGATTTATATTTATCTCAGGTTTCTACATTGTTGACATCCAAAACAAAAAATTAATAAGAACTGTTATCTCTTAAATTTGGAAGTGTTTTCTGTCTGTGTCATCCCCTCTTAAGCATCATATAGGAAAAGGCTACCTTTTCAGATGAGTTGATGTTGGTTATACAGATGACAAACATAATGGAAAACTAATTACAAACTCATTGAACTGAGAGAGTAGCATAATTTTCTGTCAAAAAAATGAAGGATGATAATGGTAAATGATGAACAACAAGTAGCAAAAGGTGTCACATAAAGGGAGACATTCACACTGCAGTTAGGAACTGAAGAAAAAAAACCTTCTGCTCAAGTATTCCAATTTAAACATGATTTCTAACCAACAAAATAGCAGATCACAAAATACAATAAAATAGAAATAGAGATAGGGGTAGAGATAGAGATTAGATATAGATATAGTTGCCTTTGAAAAGTGGTTGGATGGTATAGTGGTTAGAGCTTTTGATGTAGGAGACCACAGTTAAATTTCAGACTTCTGTTCTCACCCAGCTCCCCAACATGACAAACCCTCTGTAGTGAACTCAAAGATTCCTTTATTAGGAGCTTCTGGTTTGGGCTTCTTTGGCGATGGACCGAAATTGCAATTGTGCGTGGTTTTGATCTGTGCTCGCCACTGGAGCGCCCCGAGCCACCTGGATTTGGGGCTGAAGCCACCCCATAGAGGTGGTGAAGAAGGGGGAGTCATCAGCGGGGTTGAGGAGAGATGCGACTCTCCTCCTGGGCTGGCCATTACTCTCTTTCCCAAAAGCGGTTGCAGCGGTGGTCAGAAGTGGCCATCTCAAAGAAGAACCCAACAGGACAAGGTTGTGCAGGAGGAAGTTTAAAGGAGAAAGTTTGACTGACCGGGTTGAATGGAGAACATCTATTTAAGATACCTGGAACCTGAATTTTAAAGAATAATACGATTCCCAAAAAAGATTTTAGGTGGCGAAAGAGAAAGGAAACGGAACTGGCTTTTTTTCCTCTCACATTGACAGTTTTAATTGATTTGGAATGTTAAGAAGAAGAGATTCAAATAAGAAATTGATACTAATCCACTTTGACATTAATAGGCTATTTCTAGCTGAAAATAAAGTGTCAAAGGGATAAAGATTCTTGGATAATTTAAAAAAATTCTTTAAAAAAAAGAAAGCAGAGGAGGGGAAAAGGAAAAAAAGAGAGTGGAATCTGGAAAATGGAGGAGACCACCTGGAACTTAAAAAAACAACAACCGATAGTGGAATTTTAACAAGGCTTGCAAAAGATACATTGTAGCTGAAACCTTGTTACAAAATAACAAAGCCCCTGGAAAGAGAAAGTGAGAAAAGAAGCAATAAACAGTCTTGGAATATTAGATGATTCCTGGAATTTTGGATAGTGGATCCTAATGAAACAAACAAAAAAAATCAATTGGGGGTTGTTTAACAATTTTTAAAATGGCATCATTCCTTGAAGAGTTAAAAATGATACTTAAAGAACAAAAAGAAGAAGCACAAGAGGGAAGAGGATCTTTTGGCTTCGTATTTCAATTTTTAGAAATGGAGATCTTGAACTATGAAAAACAACAAGAAATGCTGGCAGAACAAGAAAGGCGGGACAACGGAGAATCCATCTTTAATGACCAAGCAATTTTAAGCGGGGTAAAAAAGGGAAAGGGGGGAAAGGGAGTTAAAAACTTAAGCATTGAAGCAACAACCAAAAAAAAAGAGCAATTTAAAAAATAATCATAATATCAGGAAGAAGCAGAAGGGAGGATCACAGAAGGAAGAATCAGATGGAAAAGGGAATAAAAAGGGGAGGGAGAAGAAGAGAGGGAAGAGGGAAAGGAAAAGAAGCTACAAAGACAGAAACAAGATATAGAGGTACAGGAAAAACGTACAAGAATAGGTATAAACCTATTTAAAAGACACAGAGACAATGGTTAAAATTTAACTTAAGGAGAGGATTCTGCAAAGGGGGATGGGGTAGCACTGTTATATTAGAAATAGAAAAGGGTTAGAAAATATATTAGATGATTAAAATGATAGAAAAAAATCTATTGATATGTAGTGGAATGTTTGTTAAGAGAATAAAGCTCTCAATGATTTAAAAAGAAAGTTTAAAAAAAAACTGAAAAGGAACATGGAAGATTTTTATCAGTTGACAAGATGAACTTGAATAAGAATAGTAATTTTATTGACTACTGTTAATAACTATTGTTTGGGTTTTTAATTAAAGACAGTAATAAGTAAATTATGAAATATAGATGATTAAAGTGAAAGTCAACTGACATTACTAGGTAATGTTTCTTAAAAGAAATAGAAATGTAAAATATTGATATTAATGGTAGAACTGTACTTGAATAGAATAATTATTCCATTTACTATTGTTATACATATATACACAGATATATATACATATATACTTTTTTCTTTTAAGAATTTAGTGTGTATTTTTAAGGGAATGTACCAAGCAGAATTTGATTGAAAATGGGTATGTGTTATAAAATAGAGGTTAGAAAATGAACGTTATAACTGTAAAGGTGTAACTTAAGTTTTTAAACAAGATTTGAAAAAAGATGCAAAGGTGTTATATTCCAGTCTAGTAATTACAAGGGAAAATTTGTTTTATGAGAAAAGATAATACAAAATTCTAAACAGGACAGACAAAAGTATAAAAACATTGATTAGAAAGATTTTAAAAATTAGAAAAAGATATGTAATTGAATTAAGAAAGGAATGAGATAATTTAAAATAAGGCTGTAGGAAGTAAAGAAAGGGAAAAGCTATTGAAAAAGTTGCTAAAATAGTTATAAGATATGGATTAGAATGTATAAGATAAATATGTATTGAGCTTATGTCTGTATGGAGAAATGATAACCTGGGGGCACGCTGTTCTCAAAAAAAGATATTTTATTTGTATGTTTTTTGAAAACTTAAATAAAACTTTTATTTAAAAAGATTCCTTTATTAGGAGTGCCAGCAGCCATGGCAAAAGGTTTCTCTCTCAATACAGGCTAACAAGTCCGGCCAGTCAGAAGATTAATAGCTATCTGTCACATTTATTCATCTCCACCCCTGCCTTTTATCCCCAGAGTTTCATTAGCAACAGTGGCTCTTCTTTCTCAAGGATCGGCCCACGGATTTCCACTGCTCTCCTCTTTTCTGCCTTCTGCGCATCCGCGCATCAGGCACTAAACCCAGCTGTTCCTCCTCTTCCTCATCAGCCACCTCCAGTCCTGAGAGCTGTTGACTCTCCCTCTGAGGGCTGATGGATGGCCCAGGCTCCATCTCTGTCTCTATCTCTGACAGCTCATTCCCTCTTCCCCCTCAGAGCTCTCAGGTTGCCTTGATGCTGAGCCTGACTCCCGTGTCTTCTCCTCCTCTGATTTGGCTGCTGGAGGGGCTGGCGACCGACAGGCCACAACAGCTGCTACCTACCTTACCTATGGAGGTCCATGGGCAAAATCCCCCTAATGCTTCAGCTGCTGACTTCAACAAAATATGAGAGTGACACAAACTAGGAGAGTCTTGGACATTACTTGGATTAACAAGATCCATGTCAAAGGATGAAGAACCAGGACGCTCTGATGATAAGTGGGCTATTGGAGTAAACCATACATGGATGAGACAAAAGAACCTGGAATTGATGAAAGCTTGTTAATCAATGCTTGAAGAAGAAGCACGAGAAGCTGGAGAAGTATCAAGGTGGAGTACCTGATGGAAGAACTGGAGAGGCTGGGGAAAATACAGGTTAAAAGGGGTAGTGGGAACAGTAAAGACCCTGTTTTTTCAACAGGCCGGCCTGGCCCAGTAACGATTTGTGGGGTTTTTAAATTTGGTATTTTTAAATTTTTTATCAGTTTTTATACTTGTTAAGTTTATATTCGGCCTCCAATTTAATCATTTTAAATGGTTTTTAATTTTATAACTTTATACTGTTTTTGTTTTAGCTGGCTGTACACCACCCTGAGTCCCTTTTTTGGGAGAGGGGGCGGTATAAAAATCTAATAAACATAAACATAAACTTGGGACTATGACCCCCTAAACTGGGAGAGTGGCTCCAACAGGAAAAACATAAGAGTTCTCTTTCCAGAGGAGTGCAATCTAGGAACAGTTAAGATTCTGTGCAGAACCCCCAAACTATATATATCTGTGTGTATATATACACACACACATAGAGGGAGGGAGAAAGAGAGAGAAAGAAAGAGGGAGAGGGAGAGAGGAGGGAGAGAGGTCTATGTCAGTGTGTGGGTCTGTATGTGTATATACACACAGAGCGAGCATATCATATTTATATTTAAATATATTTATGTTTATTGATATATATATTCACAATCCACTCAAGAATTAGATATTACTTTTTCAACAGTCAAAAATCAATAGTCCTTTGTTTTCCCAATCTTTTTGGCATAACAATCTCATAACAGGTCACAGACATCACATATATTATAGATAGGAACAAATATTGGTGTTCCACCAAGACTTTGATCTGGGTCAGGCTTAGCTTTATTAACAAGCCCAGCAAGATTCACACAACTCACACTGTGACCACTCTCTGGTTAATTAATAAAGTTGTGTCCCTCATTTCCTTTTCAGGAACAGGAGGTCCTCTGTTAGTTATTCTAATTTTTCTTTAATTGAAAGTACCACGCTGTTTAGTTTCTCTTGTACTGTATAAGGATGAAAAAAAAATAACCTCTGAAAATTCCAGCAACAGAATTTTGCTTCATTAATATAGTATTATTTTCTTATTTTTAAATCCCAGTTTTTTCCTCCAAGATCTCAAGGCAAAATTCATGTACTCCAGTCTCAAAGGCTACCCACTGGTAGCCAAGTTATTTGGACATAATTTTCATTATTTATTTATATTATTATATATTATTATTATCAACATTATTTTCAAAAGGGGAGGAGCAAAACAATTAAGATGGTGGTTGCAATTTTGTGATTGCACATGTGTATCATCTGGTACATGATTGCCATCCTGACTTTTTTTTTATTATTATTATTATTATTATTATTATTATTATTATTATTATTATTATTATTATTATTATTATTATTATTATTATTATTATTATTATTATTATTATTATTATTATGGATGACCTTGATTTCATTGCTCTTTCTTTAAGAATCACCAAATGACATACAGTTATAAAAACAAATCCAAAAGCTAATGTCAAAAACAAATCATAGCAGAATAAGAAGAATAACAGAGTTGGAAGGAACCTTGGAGGTCTCCTAGTTCAACCCTCTGCTCAGGTAGGAAACCCTATAATATTTCAGAGAAATGGTTGTCCAATCTCTTCTTAAAAACTTCTGGAGACAAGTTGTTCCACTGATTAATTGTTCTGTCAGGAAGTTTCTCCTTGCTTCTAGGTGGTTTCTCTCCTTGATTAGTTTCCATTTTTGCTTCTTGTCCTGCCCTCAGGTGCTTTGGAGAATAGCTTGACTTCCCTTTTCCTTATGGCAACCCCTGAGATATAGAAACACTGCTGTCATGTCACCCCTAGTCCTCCTTTTCATTAAACTAGATATACCCAATTCCAGTAACCATTCTTTATATGTTTTAGCCTCCAATCCACTAATCATCTTGGTTGCTCTTTGCATTCTTTCTAGGGTCTCAAGATCTTTTTTACTTTGTGATGACCAAAACTGGATGCAGTATCCAAGTATGATCATACCAATCAATATCAATAGGATAGCAATAGAATAGGATAACAATAGGATCGCTCATTTAATCTTGGGAATAAACAGGACAGAGAAAATTAAAAATCTTGGTAAAGAAATACATACAATCATAGAATATAAGAATTGGAAAATATATTGGAAACCTTCTAATAATATCTCCTGGCCAATCTCAGGGCTAATTAAGTAGCGGATAGAACTAGATTTAAGAAAATTTTGTTCTACCTAGTTTTCATGCAACATTGTATCCCTGAAGTAGCTTAATCTAAGCCAGTGTTTTTCAGTCTCAGCAGCTTTAAACTATAAGGACTTCCACACCCAGGATTCCCCAGCCGTGCATGCTGGCTAGGGAATTCTGGGAGTTGAAGTTCTCATAGCTTAAAGTAGCTGAGAAACACTGATCTAAGCAATAGGTTTACAAATCTTAAGTGATAGGAATTCTAACATTTATTTTGCAATAGGAATAAAATGGAGCAGATTTATTCTGATTCACCACTTCTTCTCAAAACTTCACATAGATTTATTTTACACCAGGGATCTTCAAACTTGACAGCTTTAAGACTTGTGGACTTCAACTCCCAGAATTCCTCCTCCAGTCATGTTAACTCAGGAATTCTGGGAGTTGAAGTCCACAAGTCTTAAACTTGCCCAGTTTGAAGATCTTTGTTCTACGCAAAGGTCTTTTCTTTTATCTTATGCAGCCGAGAAGGAATTCTAAACTCTATTTGACATAAGATACTCTTAATTAATCGAGGATGATTACAGCTGCCAGCAGTCTTGGCTTAAATATGGAAGGGAAAGACCAAAAAGGAAGAGCAGATTCATTAAAATTACTGTGACTTGTGAAACTGCAGCACCCTTTTTTTTTTCCAGGCTTACACCAAAGGCTGCAAAAGGAAGGGTTGTTTATTAAACCACAGAGCTCTTGGATTTCTGATAGGTTCAAACCAATTACAGGTAGTCCTTGATTTAGAATAGAATAGAATTCTTTATTGGCCAAGTGTGATTGGACACACAAGGAATTTTTCTTGGTGCAAATGCTCTCGGTGTACATAAAAGATACATTCGTCAAGAATCATCAGGTACAACACCTAATAATAGTCATAGGGTACAATAAGCAATCAAATCATATTAGGAAACAGTCAGTATAAATCGTAAGGATACAAGCGACAAAATAACAGTCATACAGTCACAAGTGGGAGGGGATGGGTGATAAGGAGTGATGAAAAGGTTAATAGTAATAGTAATGCAGACTTTGTAAATAGTTGGACAGTGTTGAGGGAATTATTGTTTAGCAGAGTGAGGGCATTCGAGAAAAAAACTGTTCTTACAAAAGCTTTACAACAGCTAGAATCAGAATACAGCTGGAAGGGATCTTTGAATCCCTTCTAGCTCTATTCTAACAGTTTGTGTAGTGACCATTTGAAGTTATAATGGCACTGAAAAAAAGTGATATGGTTGTTTTTCACACTTGTGACCGTTTACAGCATCCCCATGGCCACGTGATCAAAATTCGGATGTTTGGCAACTGATTCATATTTATGATGGTTGCAGTGTCCCGGGGTCATGTGATCATCTTTTTGCAACCTTCTGACAAGCAAAGTCAATGGGGAAAACAGATTCACTTAACAACCCTGTTACTAACTTAATAACTGCAGTGATTCACTTAACAACTGTGGCAAGAAAGGTCATAAAATGGGGCAAAACTCAACACGTCTCACTTAGCACAGAAATGTTGGACTCAATTGTGGTTGTAAGTTGAGGATTACCTGTATTCTGAGTGTCAGGATTCCAACCGATGCCATAATTAAATCATGAGCCTCATGCCAAGCTTCAAAAGAAATCCAGTTATTTATTAGGAGCTTCATGTCAGCACAGACCAAGTGGAGCCAATTCTGACCTCAGTTAATTTACACTTTGCCTCTGACCCTGTTTCCCCCTCCCTGCAAGATGTGTTATCAGTCATATTCCTCAATGAAGCAACTTCTTGGGTTGTAGAAATCACTCCCTCCAGCCACTGTGGGTTTCCATAGAGGTGACCTTGATGTGTTGGCTGGAATGTGCTTTGTTTTGACTGAGATGCAAACTCCTTGATGCAGCTGCAAAGTTTGATTCCCCATCCCCCTTGCCTATGGCAACTCAAGAGCAAGTCAGGGATGCTTTGCAAGTTGACACTGAGTCATTTTCAAAATCAATCACACACAATTTAGCCTTGAAGAAGATAATTGCTCCTCTACTTTTCCTTTTTCCTGCCTGGTACCTCAAAAGTGAAGGTTCTGCTTGTATCCCATAAAATCCATAGTTACAGCATGTTTCTCTGGACCTACCCAAATCTCACTTCCATGGAACAGACATTAAATGTAGCCATGTCCTTTTCATTCAAAAGCATTTATTCTTCATACCATACACCCACTAGTCAGCATTTGCATGTCTTAATATTTCTCCCACCAGTTTATCAGCTTTAGTTAATACTCTGTCAAAGCACACAAATCCATCTCCTTGTTTTAATCTTCTGCATAATGTGCAATTACTGTAAGCATGCAATCTGTCATAAAATTTCCTTGGCCCTTTAATACATTAAATGTTCATCACTGTTTTTCAGTCTCAGAGTTTTTAAAATAGATGGACTTCAACTTCCAGAACTCCCCAAACAGCATGCTTTAGATCAGAGCTGTCAAATCCTGGCCCACAGGCCAGATGCATCATAAGCTGGCCACACCCATGCCTGGTTTAGTGAAGGAGAAAAAGTCCCAATATGTCATGTGACGCTGCCATGATGCCACAAGTTTGATACCCCTGCTTTAGATCATAATTCCTGCTGCATCGTAAAACCTGTTCTTTTTTTTTTTTTTTTTTTGGGGGGGGGGGGGGTTGAGACTTTTTCAGGTTGTGGAACTGACATTTTAGTATTCTTTTTTTTAATTGGGAAAACTGGGTAGGTCTCAGATAATAAGTCCTGCCTTTCTCATGATATCTTTTATCTTCACAAGGAGGAACTTTCTCTTGAGAGAGAGTTTTCTCTTAGCCCTTCACCACAATTCTTCACAAAGGACTAAGCCTTTATTTATTTTTTTGTCTCCTTTACAGGTAGTCATTGACTTATGACTACAATTGAACCCAAAATTTCTGCTGCTGAGACAATTGTTAAGTGAATTTTGGTGCATTTTATGACCTTGCTTCCTACAGCTGTTAAATAAATCACTGCAGTTCTTAACTTAGTAATATGATTGTTAAGGGAATCTGCTTCCCCATTGACTTTGCTTGTCAGAAGGTTGCAAAATGTCCCCGGACCACTGGTGGGATTCAAATTTTTTTTACTACCGGTTCTGTGGGCCTGGCTTGGTGGGTGTGGTGTGGCTTGGTGGGCGTGGCTTGGTGGTCATGGCAGGGGAAGGATACTGTAAAATCTCCACTCCCTCCCCACTCCTGGGGGAAGGTTACTTCAAAGTCTCCATTCCCTCCCCACCCCACTAACCTGCTTTCCAACTCTGTTCTCCTGTGCAGGGCAATAAAAGAAGACCCAGACGATCAGCTGGGACTCAGGAGGCAGAGAATAGATGGGGGTGGGGCCAGTCAGAGAGGGTATTTGCCGGTTCTCCGAACTACTGCAAATTTCCACTAGCGGTTCTCCAGAACTGGTCAGAACCTGCTAAATACCACCTTTGCCCAGGATACTGCAACTGTCATAAATATGAGTCAATTGCCAAATGTCTGAATTTTAATCACTTGACCATGGATATACTACATTGGTTCTAAGTGTGAAAAATGGTCATAAGTCAGTTTTTTCAATGCTATTGTAACTTTGATCACTAAACAAACTGTTATAAGTCAGGATTACCTGCAGTGTCTTATGGAAAGAAATTTCCCCACCCTCATCCCATAGTCCATTATATCTTTTAAAGTCCTGGTGGAACTTTAGGACTCCATGGAAACCAGTTTGAAAAAAATCTCATTCTGTCTAGCGTCTGCAAATTATTTGGGTTCTTAATCAAACCATGGCATTGTCTGCAAACAAATGTGCATTTTCACATTTCCACATTTCCACATCTCCAGCATGCCACTAGCCTTCATTATAGAGTTATTCACAGATAGATTAAACAACCAATCAGATATTACAAATTCTTGTCCTACTCTTTGTTCACTGCTGAGCCATAATTCAATTTATTCTTGCATCCTCTGCTTTCATTATATGCCTGACTTACTGCATTTGGCAACCTCCCTTCAGCTCCATATTCACAAAAAAATCTTCATTAACACAAACTTATGTACTTCATTATCATTGTTTTTAAAATCAGGAAATGCATAATTACTGTATTTTCTGGCGTATAAGACTACTTTTGAAACGAAAAAAAGTCAACCAAAAGTCGGGGGTCGTCTTATGCGCCGAGTATAATTTTCCAACTCAATCCTGCACCAATCACTGCAAGGCTGCTCGGACCGCCTCTCTAACTCAGCCAATCCAAGCAGGCTTTTTATGCATGCAAACGAATTTTCCAACTCGATCCTGCACCAATCACTGCAAGGCTGCTCAGACCGCCTCTCTAACTCAGCCAATCCAAGCAGGCTTTTTAATTAAAAAAGAACTGGTGTTGCCTCGGAAGTGGGGGGGGTAGTCTTATACAGCGAATATAGGCCTAAACCTATGTTTTAACTATAAAATTAGGGGGGCGTCTTATACGCCGGTCGTCTTATACGCCGGAAAATACGGTACTGACCGTTTCAGGATTATACAGAGCAAAAGTTTGATCTGTTTATTTCCTGCCTGGTATAAAGCCACCCAACACTTCGCTCCTTTTGCTTATTGTCGCTTCTTATACCCTTAGATCAGAATGTTCAGGTACTCTTAACCAATTAATCCTCTATCATTGTTACATTCACTTTTTCAAACTTGCCCTTCGTGCATGGGAACAGGATGTTCAAATCAGTTTTTCTTCGCAAATTTCAGGGATAAAATAACATCAGGCAAAATGAATATCTTAACCCAGTAGTTTTCAACCTGTGATCCACAGACCCTTGGGGGGGGGGGGGGGGGCAGCATAATGTTGTCACAGGGGATCTGTGAAGGCTTGCAGAAATGTTATGATTTATATCTTGAGTCATGTCTTGGGGATCCATGGCCATGGTCCATATTTAAAGAGGGTCCATGATGAAGAAAAGGTTGAGAACCATTGAGAACCACAAAATGATGTCTACCCACTGTGATGATGTCATCATCACAAAAATTATCCACCCATCTCTAATCCCATTATTCGCTAAATTCAGGATTATGGTTTCAGCATCTATGACAAATAGCTATGCCCCTACTTTTTATACACTTAAGTCCAAGGCACAATATATCATTTGAACCTATTTCTCTTCCTTAAAGTAATTCATGTCATTTTCCCATATTCCTTCCAGATTGTTTTTCATTGGAGAAACAAAAGAAGTCTATCAATTCTAGAACTTTAGACTACCTAGAAAATATTGAGCCCTGGAAACCAGGAGTACAGATGTTTATACACGCATCTGAACTGCTAATGGTCAAAGCAAGTTGGTGGTACATAAGAGTAAATGAAA
This sequence comes from Bungarus multicinctus, assembly GCA_023653725.1. NCBI lineage: Eukaryota > Metazoa > Chordata > Lepidosauria > Squamata > Elapidae > Bungarus > Bungarus multicinctus. The sequence goes on from CM042838.1 coordinate 150,976,247, forward strand.
TTCAAGTTGGGCTGGACTCAGTCTAAAAGGACTAGAGGTGACACGATAGCAGTATTCCAGTATTTGAGGGGCTGCCATAAAGAAAAGAGGAGTCAACCTATTTTCCAAAGCACCAGAAGGCAAGATAAGAAACAACGAATGGAAATTAATCAAGGAGAGTAGCAACCTGGAATTAAGGAGAAACTTCCTAACAATTAGAACAATTAATCAATGAAACAACTTGCCTTCAGAAATTGTGAGTGCTTCAGCAATTCATGACCTTTTGGTTACATTATCTTGGAGAAAGATAATGCAGATGGAGAGTAAATGTTTTTTATGCCTTTTTAAATCTCTCTTTCTGCCTGTTCTTAGTTTTATAAGATTGCTAATCTGAGGTTTCTCCCTTCTGCCTTTCTTCCCAGGCACATTTTCATAGAACATTTGTTTTTTGATTTTCCTCTTGGTAGGAGGTGCATAGTCAAGAGCTAGGTTTTGCCTATCCATATATTCCTTGTAAATACATTTCTGTTATTGTTATCAAATCTGCTCCATTAATCACTATTAAGGTCAGATTCCTCTAGAATGCTCACAAACACTGCTTCAAACTCCCAGCAAAAAATGACTCATACCAATCCTGAACATCTCAGAGGAAGTTGTCTGACACAGAAAACAACTAAACATTGTTTCTAACACAGAAACAACTCACTATTGAGGTCTTTGGGAGTTAATAGCCTGCCATGACTCAGCTTATGAAAGCAGCTGGCTCCCCAAATGGCTATGTCAAACGTAACTGGGTTTGCTTATCTCTCTCCAGAGAGCTTTGAAAATAACTTTTGGAAATTTCCTCCAGGGTAGAGAGTCAGAAATGGGTCCAACAGCAAAGAGGGCAGGAATATCAGCCTATTATTTTAGGTCAGCTCAGAGGACTTCCCTCCTGCTGTTATTCCTCAACTACCAGTTTCAGTATAGATGAATGCAAAAGTTATATAAAATCCAACCTAGCAGAGGACAACACCCTCACTCTATTGGGGACCTAGCTAGTGCACCTTCTCTATTGAAGTGCCTGTCCTTACAATATTATTTAGTAGACGTTATGCATGGCTCCCATCTTAATTACTTGCAGTTGTTCTGCAAGTAATTAAAAATATCACATCTTTTTATTGTGGTATTTTGGTTTTTCATTTCACCCCCATATCTGTGTGAGAGAATGCGTGTGTATCAATTTTATTTTTGCACGTATATTTTTCAAGCATATGTTTATTTTATATCTTGGAATCAGCATTGACCCCTGGCAACTGTTTGGATTAATCCCTTCAGTTTTCTTGGCAAGATTTTCACTCTTCTGGATGTATACATTTATTTATTATTTATCATTTCTTCTCTTTTTCTCCGTTCGGGGTTATGAGCTGCCCAGTGTCTTTTGGGAGTTGGATTGAATATAAAATAAAAAATAAACACCAAAGAGCTGTTCAGAGATATATATTCTAGACCAGTCCCTTTATATGGGGATTTCTATGACATGAATGAAGATAAATATATACGTCCCAGGCAGTGATGGGATTCAAAAAAATTTACTACCAGTTCTGGGGTATGGCTTGGTGGGCATGGCAGGGGAAGGATACTGTAAAATCTCATTCCCTCCCCACTCCTGAGGGAAGGTTACCACTGGCTCTCCGAATTACTCAAAATTTCCACTACTGATTCTCCAGAACTGGTCAGAACCTGCTGAATACCACCTCTGATCCCAGGATAATGTTGCAGGATCCAATCTGGATCATTCATCAGGACCAGTGGTTTTGTCTTCCGAGCATTTGGACTCATGCTTGGGCCCATCCTCAGAGAACTTCTCTCTAGGAGAATGTCTGCTTTGGGCTATTCTATGTGTACACATACACAACCAGGCACCACATAAATACTACATATAGAATGAGGCTCCAGCATGAGTCTGAAAACTCTGAAGACTAAATGTCTGGTCCCAATGAACAATCCAGATTGGACCCTGTATTTCTACGATAGTTTGCAACATGTTACGTACATATTTGTGGATCCTTATAAACCCAGTTCAGTTTTATTGTTTGAGCTAGCAAAGCAATATTCCTATAACTTGAATCTTTATTTAAAACATATTTTCATTAGTAACTTTCTCCAACCTATTGAACTTTATAGAAATCTCCAGAGTACGTTTGTTTTTAAGCAAAACAAAAATCTTCAATTGTACTTGGTATTTTTTTTTTTGTTATCTAAATCCCCCCTCAAAAAAATATTGAGGCCTTTTTAATGCAATTTTATCTTAAAGTTCAACATATTATGTAATTGCTTCTTTCTATACACAACTTTCAAAGATAGGGTGCTTTTAAAAATAGGTATTTCCCTAAAGACCTACATTTTACACATCTATCTCTTTTCTTGTATCTCACTCACAGAAACATCTGTTCTCCTCCAGAAAAAGCTCTCACTTTTTTTTAAAGCATAAATCTTTAGTCCAAAGAAAGTTGGATCCAAGCAGATACTATTTGCTGATACAGTCAATGCAGTGGCAAATCTATTTCCCTGGAAATGTGATACTGTTTTTTTACATCAAAGCAAAAGTTATTTCTGTTCTGTGCCTCTCTCACTTTTGTTTGCAAAGCCTGACACAGCTGTGGTCCAAGTGATCTTCAGGAGCTTTTATTCCCTTACAGTCTGACCCACAAATCTTAAGTGTTAAGTGGGACATCTTCTGTTGGTTTCTCCATAGATATATTAAATTTTGGCAGGAATGAATGAATGAATTCTTTATTGGCCAAGTGTGATTAGACACACAAGGAAATTGTCTTGGTGTATATGCTCTCAGTGTACATAAAAAGAAAAGATACATTCATCAAGAATCACAAGGTACAACACTTAATGATAGTCATAGGTTACAAATAAGCAATCGAATCATACTAGGAAATGGTCAATATAAATCGTAAGGGTATAAGCAACAAAGTTACAGTCATACAGTCACAAGTGGGAGGAGATGGGTGATAAGAATGATGAGAAGATTAATAGTAATAGCAGTGGTGGGATTCAGCAGGTTCACACTGGTTCAGGGGAACCGGTAGCTAACTTTTTGTGCAGTTTGGAGAAGCAGTTGAATAGCATGCCTCACTATGCCTGGCCCTGCCTTGCCCCTCCTCGCCCCTCCTAGCCATTCCTTGCCTTCTTGCCCAGTGACATTTGCCCAGCCACCCAAGGTTACAAGAAGTGGCTGGGAGGGCAAGGGCCAGGTCGGGCAAAGTGAGGCCAGGCAAGTGAGGCACCCCTCAATGTGAGTGACATTGAGTTGGCCAGGCCTACCCAGTCATATGACCATCCAGCCATATCTACCCAGCTGGTCATTAGGGAAGAGAACTTGTTGTTAAATTATTTGAATCCCACCACTGAATAATAGTAATGCAGACTTAGCAAATAGTTGGACAGTGTTGAGGGAATTATTTGTTTAAATTCTGCATTTCCATATGGGAGAACTTCCATGTGTTGCTAGAGCTGAAGCAAGGAAAAGGGTTAAAACAGCATCTGGCAAAACCTAGCCAAGGTTAGCTTGTCTCAAAAAAGAACTGGAGTTGGACTCAGGTAGTCCTTGACTTTTGACTGGACACTTAGCAGTGTTACAACAGACCTCCTCAGTGTTACTTACAGCCTATTTTTTGAGTTACGACATGTGCACAAACTCATATATCCCACAGTCACATGATTGCATTTTGGGCATTTGGCAACCAATGGACTTTTATAGCTGTTGGCAATGCCCAGTGGTCATCTGGCCATGGTTTATGGTGCTTTCTGCAGGTTTCCAAGTATTTACTTCCACTTTCTCACACTCATTGGAGAGAATGAATGAGTGACCAAAGCATTCGCTTAATGACCATCTTTTTTTAAAAAAATAATCATAATTTTATATCTAGTCACATGATGCCTTGATTTACAACTGCAACAAACTTACAACTTTAATCCCAGGCTCAATTATGATCACAAGTTATGGTCACAAGAACTATCTGTATTAAGTATTTGAATGGGATACTACAAGGATGCCTCTAGCCTGCAGAGGTTGCAAAAAAGCTTCCAGAAAAAGGAGGCAACCAACCATTTCTATAATTTACCAAGAAAATTACATAGAAATTAGGTGTTCATGCAGTCACCAGAACACAGTTCAACCCATGGGAGTCGCTTATTTTCTAGAATGTTGGGGGTTGCATGTAGCTGGTTTTAAATGCTTTTGTTTATGGATTTTTTTTCCTGTTTATAAATTTATATTGCAGACCACCTAGTGTTATTTGGGAGTGGATAGTCAATACATTTGTAAAATAATTCCCTAAAGGCATTAAAAGGATAAACTTGGTGAGCCAAATTCCCCCAGTTTGGAGGCTTCCTGCTGAGCATTTGGCATTCTGCAGTCCATTTTGCGGAAGCTGGCAGTGGTGCCAGAGCACCCTGGCAGGTTCTTCCATTGTTTGCTTGATTCCTGTGCTTTGGCTCTTTATCAAGTATTTATAGCACAGCTTTGCTTTGCACTGATGGAAGCTGGCAGGCCTTTGCACACAGGTGCCGTTGTCCTGATTAAAGATGAAGGAAAGGTTCTGGCAAGAGACAAGAGGGAAAAGAAACCTTTTCAAAAATATTCTCCACTGCAATTAAAATTTGGGGTAGCCAAAATACAACAGAGCAAGAACAGCATGTGCTACGATGGTAATAGAAGCGAGGCTACCTTGATCTCAGTTTGGGAGCAAGGCACTCTTAATGGGGGAAAGAAAAGAGGAACATCGGTGATTGAAGCTGGCAACCTTGCTTGTAGTTAGCGGTTGGACAAGAGGGCCTTACAACAGGCCTGCACTAAACAGGTATAGAAATAGAAAAATCTCTGTATCTCATCTCTGTTCAAAATGTTTGGAAGGGAATGCCAACATGCTGTTAAAATAAATTCTGTTATACCAAATAAAGCAATACAGGTACTCCTCGTTTAATGATTAATTGTTTTATGCAAAGCATCCCCGGACATTGCAAATGGTCACATATGCACCCTGAAGCCACACGACTGCATGTCAGATAGCTCAATGTTATGAACAGTCATGGCATCCCATAATCACACAACTGTGATTCACAATGTTGTTGTTGTTTTTTTGCCAGAAACAGGCAAAAAACAAATCCATTCAAATTAATGGGTTCATTTAATGACCATGGCATTGATTTAATTCACTTGGTTCAATGAGCCTTGCTTTATTTGTATCCAATTGCAATATAAAATGTATTCCAACAACCTTTTAAGCTGCATTTTCATCAGATTGGAATTTCAGGCTGAGATGTTGGGTCTGGAGGCTAAAACATACAGTATAAAGAACAGTTGCAGGAATAGGGTATGTCTAGTTCAATGAAAAAAAAAGGTTGGGGTGACCTGATAGCAGTGTTCCAATATTTGAGGGGCTGCCACAAAGAAGAGGGGGTCAACCAGTTGTGGGATTCAAATTTTTTTACTACCAATTCTGTGGGCATGACTTGGTGGGCGTGGCAGGGGAAGGATACTATAAAATCTCCAGTTAGAGGTGGTATTTGCCAGTTCTCCGAACTACTCAAAATTTCCGCTACTGGTTCTCCAGAACTTGTCAGAACTTGTTGAATACCACCTCTGGGGTCAACCCATTTTCCAAAGCACCAATAGGCAAGACAAGAAACTATGAATAGAAACTAATCAAGGAGAGAAGCAACATAGAACTAAGGAGAAATGTCCTGACAGTGAGAACAATTAACCAGTGGAATGGCTTGCATTCAGAAGCTGTGGGTGCTCCATCACTGGAGGTATTTAAGAAGAGACTGGATTCAACCACTTGGATCTCCAGCTTCTGCAGAGAGTTGGACTAGAAGGTCCCTTCCAACTCATCTTGTCTCCAATTTTCCATTTATGGCCAAGATTGTTGAGATAATGAGATGAGAACAAATATGGAGCCTGCTGTCAACCTGCAAAATGACTTAAGCCGAAACGATGCTTACTTCTGCTTCATTTCTTGGTTGCCATTTAAAGAGGGGGAGGGGGAACTTAGGAATGTGGTGCCTCAGCTGGCTAGCCATAACATCTACCAGCCAGTGTGTGAATCAAAGTCCTATCAATGGACACCTGTCGAAGCTGGGTGGGAACCTGTGATTGGACTGATTGGTCCATAGGACCTGGGAGAGCTAGGGAGGTGGGGAAATCTTATTCTTTTAACTATCCCTATGTGCAGGAATAATTTATAGCTAGTTTCACCTTTCTAAGTTCCGATATGATGTACTCAGTAAAGGGTTTCTCGAACCTGAGTCAGAGTCCTGACTTCCCAGAATTCATTACTCAGAATGATGACGCTTGCTAGGTGAAGCTGCTTATCTGGACTTCTTATATATTTAACATGTATCCATGAGTTTTCATTGTCTTCTCCTAGTTTAGCTGATAGGATAGGGCTGAGATGTTAGTCTCCTGGCATTAACATGTCCAACTCTGCTAGCTGCAGGAATTTTATTTCTGTCTTTTGTTACATGAGAACAATTAAGAACAGATTTCAGAATATCTCCAAGATGCAGTGCTAAGGTTGTTGGTTTTCCTGCTAGCACAAGCTACAATAGGTCTGCAGGAAATCAAGCTGCTGGGCTGGAACATGGTTTTATTCTACAATAAGGATAAGAAGCACTTTTGATCCAATTCCTTAAAGATGTAGTGGAACACACATACTTTTATGAATACAGTTCTTCTCTGGAACTTTTTTCACAATCAGATGGTTGCCCTTTGAAGCTCCCACGCAATCCATGAAAAGAAGCAACTACTCACAATGAAAACATCATTTTTAAATCAGATCTGAAGCACTCCATGGTCTAATTGTGCATCAGGTCTGAACATTTCAGAAAATACAAAAAAGGAGGGGCGGGGGGAACAATGCTATGATATTTCTACCAGTTCAAGGCAGAAGAGGAAATGTTGAGATAAGATAAAGACGATAAGAGTTGAGGCAGGAGGAAGAAAGAATAAAAAATAACATGGTTGGAAGGGATCTTGGAGGTCTTCTAGTCCAACTCCCTGCTCAAGCAGGAAACCCTATAACATTTCAAACAAATGATTATCTAATTTCTTTTTAAAAACCTCCAGTGTTGGAGCAACCACAACTTCTGGAGGCAACTCGTTCCACTGATCAATTGTTCTAACTGTCAGGAAATTTATACATAGTTTTAAACTGCTTCTCTCCTTGATTAGTTTCCATCCACTGCTTCTTGTCCTGCCTTCAGGTGCTTTGGACCTCTTGTTTGTGGCAGCCCTCACATATTAGAACACTGCTATCATGCCATTCCTAGTCCTTCTTTTCATTAAACTATACATACTCAATTCCTGCAAGACAGGATGTGCAGATGAAAATGTGAGGGTTCTGAAAATATCTTGCCCATCTTTCAAATCTGTCAGCCTTTCCAGGCCCCATCTTCCTATCTAACTCAAAAGCCATATTATTTATTTTATGCTATGATGGCAAAAGAGGACCCCAGTTTTTTGTCTATCCAATGACATTTTTTTCAAAGCAGATATGGGGTTCAATACTATGATAAGCTGCTCCCTTCCCACTGTTTCCTCTCATTCTGGGGTAGAAAAGTCTCCAAGATATGAAAAACTAAAGTGCCTACGCATAAGAAGCTAATCATGCATAGTTCAGTGTAGTGTTTCTCAGCAGCTTAGATATCAGACAGGACAAATTTCCTTGGAGATGCCAAGAAATTCACACCAACTCACCAGCACAATTTTAAGTACATATTTCTTGAAGTGAAGATAAGACTAGGAGGGAGAGAAAATGAATAAGGTGCCCAATTATAAAAAGTAAACACAATCTTATAACCCAAAGTTTCCTGGGTTATGAAATAAGCCTCTTTAGCCCAAGAGTTTTAATAAGGGTCTTTGATTCAGGATTATTTCTTGCATCTGTCTTAGATGGTTGAAAATAAGCCTGTTATTCCAGACATAAGAAGACATACAATCAGAAATGGATTAGGATTCAGAAGAATGACCAGGAATAATGTGTATGTATATGTGTATGGGGGTGGAGTGGTGTTTTCCTCAGTAGGGTGTTGGACAGCTGTGCATCTCTTGGCCCACCAAAACTTACATGTGTGGCAATTTTCTTGTCAGACACTTTTGTGTACTCTCAAAAGCATGTTGGGTGATCGATCACAGGATGGCTACTGAGGTGATGATGGATTTGGAAACCAAGCCTTATGAGGAACTGCTAAAGCAACTGAGTATTTAGACAACAGAAGAAAAAGTGAGAAGATATATGACAGCAGTCTTGAAGAACTGTCACTTAGAAGGAGTGATTGGTTAAAACCCCATGGAAGTAGATTCCAAACAGATGTTAGTAGTAACTCTTGAATGGACAACCTGCCCAGCAGAACAGTTGCCACAGTTCTCCATTATTAAAAGTTTTCAAACAGAGGTTGAATGATTGTCTACCAGAGATGCTACAATAGAGATTGGGTGACCTTTATTGTTACTTCCTGCTATCTATTTTTGTTGTGAGAAAAAGGCAAAAAATAGCACAACTTTGACAGCAAACTGGGTGAAAAATGTATATATGGCAAGATAGCCTGGGCTCGGTTTCTTCACCTTTGTAGGACTGGATGTTTTATATTTTTATCAAATGGAAATCAATTGAGTTTAAGAATTGCACAGATAGTGCAAGCTAAACTGTGATTGATGGGCTCTGGCTATCTATTAGTGAATGGGCACAATGGAGAAAGTCAACAGTTACTTTCAACCATCTTGTACAAATGCACATAACTCCCTTTTCAAAAGGCTCAATCACTTAAGTGCAAATTAGACATGTCAAGCAGAAAAGTGGGGGAGAAAGAAAAGAAGATCCCTGAAGCTATAAAGCTGCATAAATTTGCTACCTTTATTTACGAGGGCGCCTTCCATCAATAATGCTAATAGCTTGATTTACAGCCAGCTTTGTGGCTCGCAGGGTTGATAAATCAGAGAGCTTAAGGAGCTTTTTGCTAGTGAGCTCTTCTTAAGGGCAGAACTAAGAAATGCAGGTTGCCAAGATTTGATTTCCATTTTAGTTTCATTTCGCTGCTTTCATTCTAATCCAGCTGAGGAATCGGAAACAGAGAGAGAGATAGAGGCAAATGCAATTAAGCGCAAAAACTGAAAACAATAGATGGATTCTTTTGCTCTCATCTAACAGCTCCATTAGTGAGATTATTTTTCCCCCTCTTCCTGGCACATAATTGTTCATTCTTGTTTCCTCAAAAAGAATGTGTTAAAAATGAAAAAGGACAAGCTTGGTCCTAAATTGTTCTGTATGGATCTATCACAATTAAGGTGTTTATTTTTTTAGGTGGGGTGTTTGTTTGCGGGTTTTTTTTTGCTACTCAGGGAAACCAGTGAATTCTCTCAAGCTTTTAGCTGCAAGGACAAATCATACAGAACTTCTGGGGCTTACTGGAAATTCATGTGAATGCTCAGAACTCCATCATATCACTGAGCTGGTTACAACCATCACAAAGAATGCAGAATAATGGGAAAGGGCTAATCATAAAGCAATTTTGAGGTAAGATTCAGCTTGGAAAAGGTCCTAGAAGTCAATGGCATGCTAATAAGGCATTGTATTAGAGAATCAAATAAAGACTTTAATTAAGGGTTTTTAAAACCTAAAATATTCTTAGCTTCCGAATAAATTCAATATTTAACCAGACTAAACTTTCTTTGGGGCTCAGATAATTTCATTGCCAATTCCTGCGAAAGCAATCATGAAGGGGAAAGGAAAAAAAAAAAGAATAAAAAATGGGAGAGCAAAGTCTTGGAAAAATGATGTTAATCACAATCCGAAGAATCCAAATTCTATCAAGAATGGACAAAATTCAGAGTGTGGTTCTACATTTGTATTCCAAGTCTTCAGTGTTTTAGATGTGGCTGAACATCACCTTTATTGCCACAAGACCAGATGATCTAATGCAGGAGTCCCCAACCTTTTTGATTTCATGGATCACCAGTGGCAGTAGTGGCTTCAGTGGTTTTGGCAGCAGCAGCAGGGGAAAATCATTTCACGCATGTAACCTAAATTCTGTGCATATGCAAATGAAGCTTTGCATACTCACCAGCCACTTTGATGGCCTGATTTCCAATGCGGCCATGGCTTGGTCGTGGTCTGCAGCCCTGGGGTTGAGGACTACTGAGCTAGTGGTATGACCACAGCACTGGGGGTTATCCTTGATCCAGTTTAGTCTTTACTGTGGCACAACAGAGTTCCCTGAAGCAACTGATCCCATGCTGAATAACCTGAAGAAATATAATTCATTTTTCTGATATTCAAAAAAAACAAAAAGTCTGCCATGTAATCCTATCAATTGGATCACTTTGCTTTTATCTTGTTAAAGTAATAATCAGTTTCTCCAAATAATTGGCTTCCAGTTATTTCCATACTTTATATAAAGGCAGGCAGGCAGGCAGGCAGGCAGGCAGGCAGGCAGGCAGGCAGGCAGGCAGGCTCTTTTATAAGGTTGCAAGCTGCCCAGAATCCTGTTTATTGGATCACTTGGCTTGTGTTGTTAAAGTAACAGTCAATTTCTCCAAATTATTGGTTTCCAGTTATTTCCATATTTCATATAAAGGAAGGGAGGAAGGGAGGGAGACACTTTTATATAGTTGTAAGCTGCCCAGAATCATCTTGAATGTGATTGGAGGCAAACAAATTTAATAAATAAATTATATTCCTAACAAATAAAAGTAAAGTAACTGAGATCTTTTAATTCTGTTGGTTGTAATGGCCAAATTAATATTGAGCTGGTACCTTTTCAGATAGTCAGGCTTAAATCATTTAGGTCTCTAAACAGCTGAAACCAACACCATAAGAAAGGTCTCAGCAAACAAAAAAGGTTTCTAACACAGTGTAACTGTGAATTGATAAAGTACTTTAAATTGTGTCAGATGTAGTCTGCATCTATATAATTGCCAGTCTTCCCTCCTTCCCCTTCAAACATCATCCCAGTTTAAACACTACACCCACCCAGATCTTCTATGCATCTGATTTTTGGCCATGACAAATTAATGGGGCTCTCTTACAATGTCTGTTTTCAACAATGCTAGATTGGGAAGTCAAAACAATTGACAAACGACAATGGCAATTCAGGAAGTCACCAGGAGTTTAGTTGGAATTGAAGGACCTTTACATGGAACCACTTAAATATTAAACTTAGATTTCTTAATGATAACAATACAGCTACCAAAATAGCACAGTTATGTACAAGTCACATAGAAAATATTAAAAACATAGAATTATTCTGATAAATGCTCAAGTGTGACAGAGTGAGAAGATTTGATAGCAATGTAAACACAGCAAGGATTTAAATACAGAATTAAAAATTCAAGTGAAAAGAAGGACTAGATGTAACGTGATAGCAGTGTTCCAATATTTGAGGGGCTGCCACAAAGAAGAGGGACTCAAGCTATTTTCCAAAGCACTTGATGGCAGGACAAGTAGCAATGGATGGAAACTAAATCAAGGAGAGAAACAGTGTAGAACTAAGGAGAAAGTTCCTGACAGTGGGAACAAAGCAGTGAAACAGCTTTCCTTCAGAGGTTGTGGGTTGTTTCATCAAGGGAGGCTTTTAAAAAGAGACTGGATAGTCATTTATCTGAAATAATATAATGAGGAAGAGGTTGGGCTGGAAGATCCTTCCAACTTTGTTATTCTATTACAGCTTCTGTCAGCAAGCCATGAGATTGTTAACAAGGATGTAATGACCCCAAAACTATATAACTATTTATACATATGTTAAACAGCAGAAGGCAAAATCAAGAGAATTTGGCAGGTAGAATTATTTATGTGAAGAACGGGGAAGCAAATCAATATTGAGTCTCCAAGTATATACATTAAATTGATGGCAATTTTGAAGAAATTTATTTGAGCTTTCAAAGCAGCCAGAGAATGTGCGGCTGGATTAAGTTTGGAATTGGTTTAAACAATATTTGAATAATCCCTAAGAATTATGGAAGCAATTATTGTCTGTTCCAGAAAGATGTTTAACGGAAAAGGGGGTTGAGATCTCCAGTATAGAAAGATTTTCACCCTCACCCCACACACACCACTGTCCTTATGTAGCCGATGACTACATTAGTCCTAAAGCTGGTGTAAATTTATAGTCTACTCTTGGCAATAATGGGAGGGAATATATTAAAACAACAACAGCAAAATAGCTTAAAAAGGGAAGCTCTCTTATTTTATGAACTTCTGGCAAGTGCCTGATAAGGCATTGGGTATCCTATCGTTGGAGGTTGAAATGCTTTGAATAAAAATAAAATGTAGATGCTGGTATGATTGCCACACTTAAAATTGGCATAATAAGAGACAATTCTCATAGCTGCATTAAAAATCTAAGTACCAGTCCTTTAGTTGGTGAAAACATACACAGGAATAAACTTGGTTAGCCTGCTAGCATTCCTTATCCTGTCATCACCAATAGTGATGTCTTTATTTACTCCATAAATTAATAGAAGGGATTTTAGTGGTTTTGTTTCCCTCCCTTCTGAGAAAGCATTATTAGCCAACAGAAAACAGCCACATATCAATTTTGTTAATTATTAGACCCGAGGAAAAAGCCATCTGTCAAAACGTATTTTGGGTATTTGCAAATGTTTTACTTTAGTATGTTCAAAGGAGGGTCTATATCAACTGACTGACATAATAATGGATTACTACACTAGGCAAAGTATTGGATTAGGGGATCCTTTGCAACTCTTATATTCTGCCATATTATTGTGAGGCTTTTTTGAGAAACGGGTTTAGAAAAACTGCTAAATACATATTCAATAGCATCTCAATTGACAGAGAGCATTACCAACTTTATCCGACTTTGTGATACAGATCTTCTACCATCACTGTTGGTCAATTGCTCTTCAGGTTGATTCAGATTTGAATTGAGGATCAACCTAGCAAATACAATGGAACAACTAGATATGAAAGCGGGAAGACTTTATTACTGCTAAAGGCAGAAATGCTCTGAAAGAGAGTTCCTAAATATGCTTGCACCAACCTAAAGTGGATTATAGATGCTAGCTGATGCTATTTTCTGGGGGGGGGAGGGGGGAGAGATCTAACCAAACTCCATCATGGAGCTGCAATATACAGTTGATTATCATCAGCACATTAGTTATCAGACTTGAAAGCATGGATGCTTTTCCTCAGTGGTTTCATGCACCAAGTGGGTGAACAGAACACCAACTCCCTGGAATAATACTCAAGAAAGCAATCATTGTGTCATTCTCTTCCCTCTTTCTTTACTATCAATGATTGCATTCCACTGAGGAAGAGTTGAATCACTGTATATTGCCTCCAGTCTTGAATTCCTACAGAGGAAGGACCCCAGAGTTAATAGTATTGAAGGTTCTGAAAGATCCAAAAGGACTAATACAGGTGTCCTACCTCAATCTAGGTGTCAACTCAGATCAACCAAAGGGACTGATGCCCTCTCAAATCTATTCCTAGATTTGAAGTCCTATTCCTAGATATGAGTCCATAGAATCAGCTTCACTATTGTTTCAACAATCTGTGCCACAAATGGAAGGCTGGAGACAAAGTATTATTATTATTATTATTATTATTATTATTATTATTATTATTATTATTATTATTATTATTATTATTATTATTATTTATATACCGTTCCTCTCCCGAAGGACTCAGAGCGGTGCACAGCCATATAATTAAGAACATTAAATATACAAAAGTTAAAACTAAATTAAATTAAAGACCCTGGCTGTAAAACAGTTAAAACCCCTCCCTTAAACCCTAAAATTTAATATAAAAATTAAAATACACAAATCTAAAATCAGCTCAAGATGGCCTGGTCAAAGAGCCAGGTTTTCAAGGCACGCCTGAAGGTCCCCAGGTCCGTGGTTGTACGTAACTCCGGAGGCAACCCATTCCAGAGGGCAGATGCCCCCACAGAGGAAGCCCTATTCCTTGGGGTCACCAGCCGGCACATAGATGCCGATGGGACCTACAAGAGACCCTCCCTGTGGGAGCACACCGGATGGTGAGAGGAAACTGGCAGAATGCGGTCTTGTAAATATCCTGGTCCGATGCCATGGAGCGCTTTAAAAGTTAACACTAAAATCTTAAACCGTACCCGAGAGGCCACTGGCAACCAATGCAGCTCGTGCAGGAGGGGCGTCACATGAGAGAACCTTGACGCCCCCATAACCACCTGCGCGGCCGCATTCTGTATCAGTTGAAGCCTCCGGATGCTCCCACTCGGGAGCCCCATGTAGAGGGCATTACAGTAGTCCAGTCGGGAGGTGATTAGGGCATGAGTGACCATGTGTAAGGCATTCCGATCCAGAAAGGGCCACATCTGGCAGATCAGGCGAACCTGATAAAATGCCCCCTGGAGACGGCCGTAATGTGATCTTCCAAGGACAGCTGTGCATCCAGGAGGTCCCCCAGATTGTGAGCCCTCTCTGAAGGGGGCAAAATCTCACTCCCAATAGCCAGCGAAGGAACTATCTGGCTATATCGGGAAAGTGATAGTTAAGTAATACATCCCATCTAAAATCCTAATTTCATGAGAATATAGTACAATGGGTTATTGGATCAGGTTTTGTGCTGTACTTGGATACAAATAAACCAAGGCTTCTATCCCAGGGCAGTAACTCTATTGAATTCTACTGTATAGTGCAATATTAATGCAATATCAGGGATTTTCAATTCAATGTATATTATGTGAAGAATGTGCGTTTGTGTTTATTTTCATAGTCATAATGTACACTGAAGATGGTATTTAACTTCATTGTATGAGGTGCAATGACAATAAATTAAACTAAAAATAAGTTGCCTGTGACTTTACCTATTCCAGTCCTAATTTACTTTCTCCACAAAATCTCAGCCCCATATAAAAATGTATAATTGTCATTAACTGAAGCTCCTCCAACTTTGAGATCACTTGGACATTGTTCAAGTTAGGTTGCTGCAATGCTGAGATGTCTTTGAAAACCATTGGAAATAGCAAGTACTATAAAATCTATCCTTCTGGGATAGATTGACTAGGAACAAGGAAAAAGTAGTGTCTATGTTCCCTTACATCCCCAAAGCCAGTTCTTTTAACTCTGCTTTGTTGAGAAATCATCACATTAAGCCCTGACGTATAGGTTCACACAAAACACTATGTGTACCAATCACATTATACCTTAGTGCTATGTATGACTCATGACTCCCACACAAATTCTCTATGTATTAGGTGATTTGCAGTTTACAATGATAGTCCTCTCTTTGAAAGCTTTGCGTTAGAGACATACAGAAAGCTTATTGTTTCTCCTTTCTTATTGGTTTTCATTCAGTTTGAAAAAAGAGCAATGCCTCTCATTTCCCCCCCAAAAGTATATATTTCAGTAAGATGTCCCTGGATTGAGGATTGATCTATTCCACTCACTTCACTAAAAGATGGCCTTCAGTGGTGGGATTCAATTTTTTTTTACTACCGGTTCTGTGGGTGTGGCTTGGTGGGCAGGGCAGGGGAAGGATACTGTAAAATCTCCAGTCAGAGGTGGTATTTCCCGGTTCTCCAAACTACTCAAAATTTCCGCTACCGGTTCTCCAGAACTGGTCAGAATCTGCTGAATACCACCTCTGATGGCCTTGGGGTATATCTGTCTTGTATTTCACTGAGTGGTCATTTGTTTGGAGATCTACAGGTTCCTTTTAATATTTCTGTCATCTATTCGTACATATCACCAATAATTATATGTATGTGTGTATGTATGTATGTATGTTTGTATGTATGTATGATGTGTATGTATGTATGTATGATATTTAGGTTTGCGAAAACATAAGAAAACATATATATAGTTATTATACCAATAGTTATTAATATCTAACTTTATCTATTTTACATATCTACATATCATACAAATGAAGGAAAAACAAGAATCTCATTATTACTCAATTTGGCATAGATGGTATGAATGGTTAGAAAATAGAGAACATGGTCTTGCGTAGAGGCTCAAAAATATTGGCAGAAAATTAGAAAATGGTTGGAGGAAATGACAATAGAACAGATCCAATTTAAACCAGAATTCTTTTTATTAGGGAACTTTAATAAACAACTCTCAAAAAATGTGAAGTACACAACACTACATATTTTGACAGTGGCCAGACTGGTCTTTGCACAATATTGGAAGCAACCTCATATTCCATCAGAGGAAATTATTTTCAAAAAATAGCAAATTGTGCAGAGATAGACAGATTAACTTTGGCATTAAAAGGAAAAGATACATTGATGTATTACGACAGCTGGAACTCCTGGTACGAATGGATAGAACAAAGATCGATTAAATAATAAAGGACAAAAGAAAGACATTTTCTTTTGTCGTATTTGTTTTTGGAGGTAACTATATATAACTATATAATATATATATATATATAGATCTTTGGTTCCTCGGGTTTTCTCCCACGTAGAATTGGAAATATCTAGGCGACGTTTCAATGAAGTCTCATTCATCATCTTCAGGCTTGTGTCTTCGGCCTTATGCTTCTCGGAGTAATGTGAGCTTGCAGCTGCTTCTTCCTTTTAACTGCTAGTGGGGGTGTGACTTGATTGGGTGGGGGCTTGGCTGTGTTCTGATTGGGTGGGTGGGGGGGTGTTCTCATTGATTGGGGGGTTGGCTGTGTTCTGATTGGTTGGAGGTGTGTTTTGTTCCAGTGGGGATTTGCTTGTACTCAGGTTAGTCTTAGTTGCTGGGGGATTTGAGCTGGTGAGCTGTGATCCTGTTGTTTGGCTTCGCATTCATGGTCGTGCTACATCTTCATGGTGGGCATCAGTTCCCTTCATGTATGGGTTGAGGGGGTTTGAAGCAGGTAGTGATGCAGCTGTGGTACGGCTTCTGGTCTCCCGCCTACCAGACATTTGGAAACCCACTCTCATTAACAAACAAGTACCTAAAATGAAGAAGGACAACAGACCCACACTCACGAGGGCCACACAAAAAATTACCACCACACTTCCATGTAGAAAGCAGACTCACACCCACACAGAAGATGAAACACGACCACGGACCAGAAGCCGTACCACAGCTGCATCATTACCTGCTTCAAACCCCTCCAACCTAATAATCTGTGGCCAGATTATGAAGGTATCATCTACGTATCTGAGCCAGAGTTTGGGTTTGTGATCATATTTTTCTAGAACTTGTGTTTCAAAGTCAGAACACAGCCAAACCCCCAACCAATGAGAACATACCCTCACCCAGTCAGAACACAGCCAAGCCCCCACCCAATCAAGTCACACACCCACTAGCAGTTAAAAGGAAGAAGCAGCTACAAGCTCACATTACTCTGAGAAGCACAAGGCCGAAGACACAAGCCTGAAGATGATGAATAAGTCTTCATTGAAACGTCGCCTAGATACTTTCAATTCTACGCGGGAGAAAACCCGAAGAACCAAAGATCCACATACAAATACCCGCGAAAACCTCCGAAAACAAATATATATATGACACCTTCATAATCTGGCCACACGGGAAAGAAAAACTGAACAACTTCCTCACACACCTCAACAGCCTACACCCCAAAATACAATTCACCATGGAAACAGAAGCTAACAATCAACTTTCCTTCCTAGATGTCTTAGTATACAAAAAATCCAATGGCTCCCTAGGACACACCATCTACCAGAAGAAAACACATACAAATTGCTATCTACACGCACTCTCACACCACCACTCAGCACAGATCAATTCCGTAGCCGAGACACTCATCTCCAAAACAAAATGCTTAGCCAATGAACAACACCTAAAAACTGAACTACACACTCTCACTAACGTACTAACAGCCAATGGATTCCAAAGAAAGAAGATTACTCACCTAATCCAAAAAGAAACCCCAACCAAAATCCAAGACAGAGAACAAGAAAATGGCAAAGCCCTCCTCCCATATAAAAGGCACTACAGACAAAATCAGCAAGATCCTCCAAAAACACAACATTAAAACAGCATTCTGCACAAACGGAAAAATATCCACCATCCTAAGAAACCCTAAAGACAAAATTGAGTTAGAAAACCAAGGAGTATACGAAATCCCGTGCACCTCCTGCCCCAACACATACATCGGACAAACTAACAGAAGAATAAGTGCACGCATTGAAGAACACAAGAACTCAATCAAAAAAGAAGAACCGACCTCTTCCCTGGTCCAACACCTCAAGCCACAGGACATAAGATTGACTTTAAAAATACCAGAACTATCGCCAAAACCGAACACTTCAACAACAGAATAATCAGAGAAGCCATAGAGAAAAATGCCCACACAGCATGAATAAACGAGATGACACCTCCCACCTACCAGCCATTTGGAAACCTGCCCTCATTAACAAACGAGTACCTAACGTGAAGAAGGACACCAGACCCACACCCACGAGGGCCACACAAGAAACTACCACCACACTTCCACGTAGAAAGCAGACTCACACCCACACAGAAGATGAAACACGATCACGGACCAGAAGCCGTACCACAGCTGCATCACTACCTGCTTCAAACCCCCCAACCCATACATGAAGGGAACTGATGCCCACCATGAAGATGTGGCATGACCACGAATGCGAAGCCAAACAACAGGATCACAGCTCACCAGCTCAAATCCCCCAGCAACTAAGACTAACCTGAGTACAACCAAACCCCCACTGGAACAGAACACACCCCTAGCCAATCAGAACACAGCCAAACCCCCAACCAATGAGAACACACCCCCACCCAATCAGAACACAGCCAAACCCCCACCCAATCAAGTCACAGCCCCACTAGTAATTAAAAGGAAGAAGCAGCTGCAAGCTCACATTACTCTGAGAAGCCACAAGCCTGAAGATGATGAATAAGACTTCATTGAAACGTCGCCTAGGTATTTCCAATTCTATGCAGAAAACCCAAAGAACCAAAGATCTATATCTATATCTATCTATCTATCTATCTATCTATCTATCTATCTATCTATCTATCTATCTATCTATCTATCTATCTATCTATCTATCTATCTATCTATCTCTCTCTCTCTCTCTCTCTCTCTCTCTCTCTCTCTCTCTATATATATATATATATATATATATATATATATATATATATATATATATATATATATATATTCGCACAAGGATTAATTGTATAGAAGGTATAAAATAAGGTTGAAAATAAGGTCCCACAAACTGTCGAAGATGAAATGGTTTTTAATTGTTTTTTGAATTTTCTTTTCCACTTTTTTTTCTTTATTTCTTTTTTCTTTTTCACATTTATATATATGTTGTTTGTCTGTTTTAATTGTAAAATTAATAAAGTTTATTTAAAAAGAAAAGAAAAGAAAATAGAGATAAAAATTGAAACAGTAAGATTACATAGGAGAATTCCTAAGAGAGCGATACATAGATGTGTAGATATGTAAAATAGATACAGTTCCCTTTAATTGAAGTCCTAAAGGAAGAAACATTTGAAATTCCTCCTATTGGACTTTCAGACTAGGAAGGGTATCATCCAGTAAGGTTTCAGAAGGGCAGGAAGATCTGTACTAGTACTCCTCGACTTACGACCACAATTGAGCCCAAACTTTCTGTTGCTTAAGTAAGATACTTGTTAAGTGAATTTTTCCCCATTTTACAATCTTTCTTGCCAGAGTTGTTAAGTGAATCACTGCAGTTGATAAATTAGTAGCGAGGTTTTTACATGAATCTGGCTTCCCCATTGACTTTGCTGGTCAGAAGGTTGCAAAAGAGGATCCCATGACCCGGGGAAACAGCAACTGTCATAAATACGTGCCAGGTGCCAAACATCCAAATTGGGGAGTGATGTAATAGTTGTAAGTGTGAAAAGTAGTCATAAGTCACTTTTTTTCAGTGCCGTTGTAACTTCAAAGCATCACTAAATGAATGGTTGTGAAGACAACCTGTAACAGGAAAACAGAAATATCAGCAGTTATGCCTTCATCCAGGTCATGATTGTCCCAACGGGGCTTTTTTTTTTCAAAAGGCAACTAAACTTTTCTGGTTTTTCTTTGAAGACATTTCGCTTCTCATCTAAGAAGCTTCTTCGGTTCTGAATGGATGGTTGGGAATGGAAGGATTTGTCTGCCAGGAGTATAAATCTTTCCATTCTCCACCATCCAGCCAGACCTGAAGAAGCTTCTTGGATGAGAAGTGAAATGTCTTCAAAGAAAAAAACAGAAAGTCCAGGTGTCTCTTAAAAAAAAACACCTTTGAGACTATCAGCAGTTATGTTTTCTCTCACTTCGAATCATAAAGCAACCTGAAAAACACCACTAGCAGAAATGTGAAGAAAATTTTCAAGCATCCTAGGAATAAGATAGAAAAACAGAAGCCTTGTTTGCAGGAAAAGAATGCTTAAAGATGGCATAACAGATTCTGACACAGCATTACACGGAAGGTCCGGAATCAAACATCTAAAGCAAGGGTGTCAAACTCGATTTCATTGAGGGTCACATCAGGGTTGTTGTTTGATCTTGGGGGGCTAGAGGTGTGTGGCCAGATGGGCATGGCCAGCTCAATGTCACTCACTGAGGCTCCGCTTTCACTGGCAGAGGGCTCCAGGAGGCAGTCAGGGACGAAAACAGAGCCTCAGAGGGCTACATGCAGCTTCCTTGAGCTCTGTTTTCACTGGAAGAGGGTTGCAGGAGGCCATCACGGCTGAAAACAGAGCCTGGCCAGGCCACACACAGCTTCCCTGAGCTTTGTTTTTACTGGCACCACAGTCCAGTCCTTCACTGTTTCCAGGACAGGCCTGTGGGCCAGATCTAAGCACCCTGCAGCCTGGATCTGGATTCTGGGAGTGGAAGTTCTCCCCTCTTAAAGCAGGCTGGCTGGGGGATTCTGGGAGTGGAAGCCCACCCCTCTTAAAGCATGTGTTCTGGGGGATTCTGGGAGTGGAAGTCCTCCCTTCTTAAAGCATCCTGAGTAAGGGATTCTGGGAATGGAAGCCCACCCCTCTTAAAGGATGCTGGCTGGGGGATTCTGGGAGCCTTGAGTTTGACACTCCTGATCTAAAGCGATGCCTGGGTCCTTTCTAGAGTTAGATTCCATGTCTTTTTCTAAACAACTGTATTATCCAAAGTGAAACATATGGTGTTTGGGGATCAGGTGAAAATCAGTTTGAAGAAGTCACTCCCCTGAGACGATAGTTTAGCTCCATCTGTGTTAACTTTTTGGTGCCAAAAATGTTCTATTTTTCCTAAGATTTTAATTCAGCCTTTACAAACCATATTGAGGGAAGCTGCTTAAATGCTTAAACTATGATGATTTTATTGCTGGTTGTTTTTTTTAATCTTCTGAGTTCCCCCCCACCCCAATCTGCTGTATTATTCTTAAAAAAAACATGTCATGATCATTTTATATTGATTGTTTTCTATTGTGTTTTCTATTGTGCAAAGCTGCCTTGTGAATATTTATTGAGGAACAGAATGCATAACTTAAAAACAAAAGAACAAAAATAAGTGCTGGTTTTATCAACAGAGTTACAATTACACTTGAATGGAAAGCACATTTGGGAGTGAAGAATGGAACAAGAAAAAAAATCAGGAACCTCCAAGGTATTCCATCAATTGCATAAGTGTTTCCTTACTCATATTGACACTGTGGACCTGAGTTTCATTATAGCCCTGGCTGATTAACAAAATGTACTGTCTTTATTACTTGCACAGGGTAAAATATTCTCTGGACATTAATTGGAATTGGCTGATGAATAGCCAACAGCATGTATTTTGGTCTCTCCTTCTATGATACAAATAATTTCAAGAAAAGAAGAAAGGAAAGGAAAGAAATGAAAAGGAAGGGAAGGGGGAAGGGGAGGAAAGGAAATGGAAGAGAAGGGAAGGGAAGGAAAAGGCATAAATGTGTGGGCATGTCCAAGACAGAAATATCTCATCATCAGCCTAAATCAATTCACCCCAGAATGAAGGCCTTTTCAATGAAGCATATGGACACAGTAATCTACCAAACTGGTTTAGCACATGTTGGTAAATTCAGTTAGTCCAAAACTGGGACCAGAATCTCCATTGCTAACAAGGCAGT
The DNA here is from genome assembly GCA_023653725.1 of Bungarus multicinctus. Classification (NCBI taxonomy): domain Eukaryota; kingdom Metazoa; phylum Chordata; class Lepidosauria; order Squamata; family Elapidae; genus Bungarus; species Bungarus multicinctus. The sequence continues at coordinate 150,998,300 of CM042838.1, forward strand.
TGTTAAGTGAATCGCTCTCAATTTTACAACCTTTTTTGTCAGGGTTGTTAAGTGAAACATTGTGATTGTTAAGTGGATCATGCAGTGGTTAAACAAATCTGGCTTCCCCCATTGACTTTGCTTTTCTGAAGGTGGCTGGGGAAATTGCAAATGGCAATCACGTGCTCCCTCAATGGGTCGACTGTCATAAATATGAGCCCATTGCCAAGTACTTGAATTATGATTGCATGACCATGGGGATGCTGCAATGGTTTGTAAGGGCAGAACCAGGCTGTAATTCACATTGTTTCAATGCTGTTGTAACTTTGAACGATCACTGAATGAATGGTTGTAAGTTGAGGATTACCTGTAGACATCTCTCGTCTTCCAGTTCAGAATAGACAGAGAGTGACTAGCCCAAAGTCAGGAAGCCAGCTTTCCTGCTGAAGAGAAGATTAGAACCAGGCTCTCCATTCCACAGGTGCTATTCTGCAGGTTCTGACCAGTTCTGGAGAACCGGTAGCGGAAATTTTGAGTAGTTCAGAGAACCGGCAAATACCACCTCTGACTGGCCCCGCCCCCATCTATTCTCTGCCTCCTGAGTCCCAGCTGATCGGCTGGGTCTTCTTTTGTTGCCCTGCATAGGAGAATGGAGCTGGAAAGCTGGTTAGTGGGGTGGGGAGGAATTGGAGATTTTACAGTATCCTTCCCCTGCCATGCCCACCAAGCTACGTCCACCAACACCCACAGAACCGGTAGTAAAAAAAAAATTGAATCCCACCACTGCTCCATTCCTAGTCCACTCCTTATATCACATTGGTCCTCACTCATTTTCATATACATATGAAAATTGAATGTGTGCATGACTGCATATCTTTGTGTGTAGTAACTGATACACAACAGGAAATGGAGATTATAATGTTGTATGCATTGAATCAATAAATTTGCATCTGCATACTCATACACGCATACAGTTGCATTTAATTTTGCTTCCCATTTCTTCTAGAGAGGAATTGATACAATTGCTGAGTGTGGCTCTTTGTAATTGCATGACCTCTCCAGGGCTCAATAGGCAAGATGTCTGTTAACAATAGAAGGCAAAGAGAAATCAAATGTCAGGTTTATAATGTCTTTTACTTGCTAAAAAAAGAGGAAGTGAGTCTCATTTTACTGGAAATGCTGACGCCCTCCATCATTGAGCAAAACATTTTAAGATGCAGAGAGATCCAATAATATAATATTATTTTAAGAGCATCAAAACCTCTAGTGAGGATAGAAAAAAGCCTAGTGACAGCCTCTCTCCCTTAAATGACATGATAAACATTGATCTGAACATTTCCCAGACCTGTCTGATGAAATATTCTGGGGAACCCAGAAACCTACTCCAATTATTGTCTTGCAAACATTGATAGTTTCTAATAAAGGTATTGTCTCAACAAGAAACAATCAGTTGAATTGTCTGGGTTTAGAAACTATAGAAGGTGCAAGGCAATCTAGAAACGCTAAACAAACAAGTAACGTTTTTGTGTTGTTAAAACTATGGCTGTATTTTTAATATGTCTAAATTTTAAGTTCTAGTAAAACACGAGCTTCCCTGGGAGATACTTGGGGCTCTTTGAGCTTGGTTGTTTGCTTGTAGATGTTTCATTTCTCAAGTTAGGTGACACCATCAGTTCTAGTCTAATCTAACACTAGCATTGATGATGTTGCCTAATTTGGCTAATGAAACGCCTCCAAGAAAACAGCCAAGCTCAGAGAGCACCAAGGACCCCTCATTTCAACTCTGAGCTCCTTCATTGGTACAAGCTTCCTTCCTATCTTGAATTTATAGGCTGTTCTCATTCCAATTTATTGCTGCATCAATATTGTTTTTATTCTCTTCCTACTCTTTTTTAGTCCATTGAAATCAATAGCACAGTATATCAGAAAATATACAGGAAATCTCTTAATCATGAGATAATTCTTGAGTTTACATTTTTTAGCCTATTTGTTTTATTACTTTGAATGAATCCATCCGGAGATTTGAAACAGTGATCAATAATATGGAACCTGTTCCTTATGATACTGTCATTTGCCCGCATCGTCTCTACAAGGACTCACTAATTTATAGATTGGAATTTATGGTCGGAATTAATCATGGATTCCTTTCATCATGCATCAATCGTCTGCCTATAATGTCCCAAGGATTGGGACAGTCTTTTGTTGATATCAAACCTTTTGCACCAAAATGACGAGTTGCTTTTGCAAGACACATAGCAATATCATTTGAACAAATGAACAAGCAAATCAATATAAAATGAGAATGCATAGGGGAAGGATAACCTATTTTTATCAGCTTCTCTTCTTTTTAAACAAACCATTGAGGATGGATGAGAACAATTAAAACTAATACAAAGGAGCATCCTTTGAAATAAATGGGGTGTGTGTACTCAATGCTTGGAGATAATGTACAAAAATGAATAATATTCTCCTTATGAAACATGAGCCTTCCTTAAATAAGAAAGCCCTAATCAATGGGCTAAAATAAATTAACATCGACTAGAAAACCAGTTTAGCTTTGCAAGGCAAAACTTTATGTTGTTTGGGAATGGCCCCTGTGACAGTTTTTCTCTTGGCCTGATAGAATTTCATTTGAAAGTTCTATGGGAACTTTTGGTGTGAATGTCTGCCATTCTTGGTGAACCTATGATGTCTGTTATATATTTGCATTACTTACTTGTATTGGTTGATCCGGCGGCAGGAAATTTGAAGAGCCGTCATTGCCTGGCGAGCTGCGAGCAGCCAGCTATAAAAAAGGCTGCCATGGTTTCTCCGCGCTCAGTTCTGGAACAAAATAAAGGAGAGAGAAAAAGTCAACTGGGTCCTTGAGTATCTTTTCCCGCCACACAACACTGGCGATGAAGGTGGGATACTGAGACAAAGGAACCCAGTTGAGCATGTGGCAATGAATACTGAGTGAGACAAGATGTCTGGCAACAATGCGCCACCCACACAGTTCAACCCAGCGACCAAAGAATGGGAATCATACATCGATCGATTCCTGATGTTTTTAGAAAGCAGCGATCTCAACGGAATATCAGAACATCAGAAAAGAGCTGTTTTCCTCAACCATTGTGGACCCGTTGTGTTCAAGATGGCGAAAGCACTGGCTGCACCCACCGATGTAAAGACCATGACGTGGCCGGACTTGGAGAAACTATTATGAGCTCACTATACACCAACCATCTCGAGCCTCATCAAAAGACACGAATTTTACTTGAGGAACCAAAGAGAAGATGAAAGTATCGCCGACTTTGTGGCAGCACTCTGAGATATCGGCGGAGCGTACGACTTCCTGAACCTAGATAAGGCACTGCGGGATCGAGTGGTCTTGGGACTCAAGGATATTACATTACAAGGTTGATTACTAACAAGACCTAAAATAACCATAACCGAAGCAATAGAAGAAGCCACCGCTGCTGAAGCCACTCAGAGATTGGCTGTGACAATGCAGAAAATAAATAAAACATCAACAGAAAGCCAAAAAGCCCCTACTCAAGTGGAAAATAAGGCATAAGCGGAAGCAAAAAAGCCCACCACCACCACACACCACGAGGACATCGAATCATTATCGGAAAGCGATGATGAAGAAGTAGAAGTAAATCAACTCCGTTCGGGAAAAGGTACATGGGAGCTGAGTGGTAAAAGATAGACTTCCAGTGTGCTGGGTGCGGGGGAAACCATCCATGCTCCAAGTGCCGTTTTAGCGATGCTATTTGTAGGAAGTGTGATCAGCGGGGACATATAGTGAGAGCATGCCAATCAAGAAACAACTATAGCCCCCGACGAAGATGGAGCACATCCCCCAGAGAGCAAGAGAGGGATAGACAAACGGGAAGCCGTTGGAGCCAAGAGAACAGAAACTAGTGCAAGAGAGAAACAACTTACAGAAGAGAAGAAACACACCAGACAGTAACTATTGGACATTCGAGCACAAGAAACGCGAGAAAGGTACATGTACATGTCACGATAGAAGGACAAACATGTGAGATGGAAGTAGACTCCAGTTCGTACTTATCAATGGCATCATGGGACACCATAAAAGATCCCTGATATCAGAAGAGAAGAACTGGAGACACATAAACTCACACTGAAAGACTATCAAGGGAACAAAATTCCTGTGGTGGGTGCCGGACATTTCTGAGTCAAATTCAAAAATCACATGAAGGTCCTTCCATTAACCATTGTTGACCGGAACCGACCCAGCCTATTGGGACTCGAATGGTTTGCACCACTAGGAATCGAAGTAACCAGAATAAATCAGATCGATGACACAGATTGGGAAGAAGAACTGATGAAAGAATTCCAGGATGTCTTCAACGGAGAATTGAGCAAGTACTGGGGGTCCCCAATTTCTTTTAACATAGATCCAAACATAGCCCCCAGAAGGCTAAAAGCGAGGCGAGTACCATTCGCTCTAAAGCCAAAAATTGATGAACAATTGGACAAACTTATAACACAGGGGGTATTAGAACTGAGAGACCATGTGAGGTGGGAAACCCCTATTGTTACCCCTATTAAACCAGATGGATCAGTAAGAATCTGTGAGGATTACAAGGCAACCCTTAACCACGCACTACAAAAAAGCACATATCCGGTTCCGGTAGTCCAGCACCTATTACATTCAATAGTGGGGGGAAAGATCTTTGTGAAACTGGACCTAGCACAAGCCTACCAACAGCTACCGGTTGACCCACTAACGGCAGAGGCGCAAATAATTGTAACACATAGGGGAGCATTCAAATGCAACAGCCTAATGGAATGCCTATTGCAAGGAATAAAAGGGGTGGTACCATACTTTGACGACATGTTAGTAGTGGCTAAGGATAAAGAACAATTAAAAGACTGCCTAAGGGAAGTCCTACACAAATTTAAAGAGGTGGGACTAAAAGTAAAAAAAGAAAAGTGCAAACTAGCAACCGACAAAGTAGAATTCCTGGGATACCTTATAGACAACGAAGAGATTCACCCCACTGAAAACAAAATCAGAGCAATAAAGGAAGCACCCACACCCAAAAATAAAACAGAATTATAGGCATTTTTGGGACTTATTAACTTTTACAATGTGTTTTTTTGCCACAGAAAGCAACAGTGGCAAAACCTCTGCATAGATTACTCGACAAGAAAGCTACCTGGAACTGGGGACAACGAGAAAACACAGCATTTCAGGAAATAAAAAATCTATTAATGTCCGATAGAGTACTAATACAATATAGCGAGACACTTCCTTTAATGTTAACGTGCGATGCATCACCATTCGGCACGGGTGCCATACTCAGCCACGTTTTACCAGATGGAAGTGAAGCATCTATCTCATTCTACTCTAAAACCCTATCAAAAACAGAAAGGAATTACAGCCAACTAGACAAGGAGGCATTGGCCGCTATATCAGGAATAAAATGTTTCCATGAATATCTTTATGGCAGGACTTTCTCACTCATCACCGACCATAAACCACTACTAGGAATACTTGCCGGAAACAAAGCTACACCTAACATCCTATCACCACGAATGACAAGATGGTCCAAATTCCTGGCTGCTTATAATTACAATTTAATCTACCGACCAGGAAAGAATATAACACGTGCTGATGCTTTGAGTCATTACCCTCTACCAGAAAGGAATGACGACCCTGCACCAACCTCGTCAATTCTTCAAATCGAGACTCTACCTAACTTATCCATAACAGCCATAGACATTGCGAATGATACCGTGAAAGACAGAAACCTCGCGTGAATATTAAACTGGGTAAGCAAAGGATGGCCAGAAACTGTTAGTGACAAGACTGTCGAACCATTTAAAAATAGACAAACCAAATTGTCGATGTTAAGAGGATGTATACTATGGGGGGATAGAGTAGTGATACCGAGCAAATTAAGGAGCAAATACTTGAACTGTTATATGAGGGCCACTCGGGTATCGTCAAAATGAAAGCCTTGGCTAGGAGTTATGTATGGTGGCCAGGGATTGGTAAACGTAGAGGGGACTGGGTAACAATTTGCAAATGTTGTCAAGAATCCAGACCTACACCCCCATCTGCACCTATAAAGAAATGGGAAACACCCAGGGGACCGTGGTCTAGGATACACATTGATTTTGCAGGTCCAACTAAAGGACACACATTCTTAATAGTCATAGATGCTTACTCAAATTGGCTGGAAGTAAGCATCATGCATTCAACTACAACAGAGGCAGTAATTAGACAACTCAGGAAACTTTTTGCCACACATGGTTTGCCAGACTTAATTGTATCTGACAACGGACCACAATTCACAGCAATGACATTCGAGGGGTTTCTAGCAACACAAGGCATGCATTAACAGCGCCGGGACATCTGGCTACAAACGGGTGGGCAGAACACATGGTCTGTTATACAAAAGAAACATTGCACAAATTGGACCTTGGAGAAATACAAGAAAGGATAGACAAATTACTAAGCATACAACACACGACACCCAATACGACAACTAATAAAAGCCCAGCAGAACTACTAATGGGTAGGAAACTTAGATCAAATTTAGACAGATTACACCCTACATATTGCCCAGAGGAACCAACAGACTCCTCCAGTAAATGCCGCACATTTAAGAAAGGAGATTTAGTCTAGGCAAAAAACCTCACAGGGGAACCACTGTGGATACTGGCAACAATAACCCAAATAGCTGGGCCCCAGTCGTAGAGAGTAGTTACAAAAGATGACAGGAACTGGAGGAGACACATAGATTAGCTTAGATCAAGAACCACACAGGGAAACACAAACACTCGAAGAGGAGAGGGGGGAGACCCCTCAAACATAAGCCGCGAGGGAAGGGAAGACCCTCCACAAACCACAACCACAACCAAAAATAATACAACTAGACAAGAGGGGGGAGACCACTCAGACACAAACTACTGGGGAGGGGGAGGCCCCCCACAAAGAGCAGAACAAACCCTAACAACTATACAACAACCACAAACAACACAACCATTAATAACGCCAGCCCCGGTTGGAATTCACAATCACGTACCTGAAATTGTAGAAAGAAACAGCTCAGGGGGAGTGGAACAAACTTTGGAAATCCAGCAGGGAGTCGTTCCTGGCGGGAGTGGCCTAGCTGCCTCAACCAGCCAGGAAAAGCCTGGAGGGAGCGGCATGGCCGACTCTACCTTCCAGGAGGTTCCACAAAGGACGGGGGAAACAGCAACCCCGTCCGAACCAGCCAAAGGCAAACTCACGACTGACTTGTGCAGGTCCAGTAGAACACATCTGAGCCCTGTCTACCTGCGTGACTACATAAGATTGGTGGGCCCCGATTGGTTGGACTGGACCACATGGAGAGTGGTGTTATATATTTGCATTACTTACTTGTATTGGTCAATCTGGCGGCAGGAAATTTGAAGAGCCGTCATTGGCCAGCGAGCCACAAGCAGCTGGCTATAAAAAAGGCTGCTGCGGTTTCTCCGCACTCAGTTCTGGAACAAAATAAAGGAGAGAGAAAAAGTCAACTGGGTCCTCGAGTATCTCTTCCTGCCACACAACAATGTTCACCTTGGAGAGCTGTATATTTTCTGAATACCTGGAATGGAGAAGGAAGAAAGATTATTTTTCTTCTGTCTCGCTTGTAAGTTATCTGGCAGCATCAGCTTGAAGACTGTTTTGTATTTGAAATACTCACCTCCCATTGGTTACCGTTCCGGCGGGAGATCCATCCCCTGCCATTGGCTGGCGAGGCGCGGGCAGCCTTTAAAAGAGAGGCTGCCGCGGCTCCTTCTCCATCTCCGATCTGAAATAAACAAGAAGAGCTGAAATCACTGGAGTGTGTGCCTCGTCTTTCCCGCCGCCTAAACACTGGCGACGAAGGTGGGATCGAGACAGCACTAATTCAGAGAGTGCGAGAGTGGCGGAGATCGAGCGGCACGATGTCCGGGAACAATACACCGCCCGAACGATTCAACCCGGCAAAAGAGAAATGGCAGTCATACGTGGACCGATTCCTCATGTTCCTGGAGAGTAGCGACCTGAGCGGCGTATCGGAACAACGGAAGAGAGCGGTTTTCCTGACCCATTGCGGCCCGACTGTATTCCGCATGGTGAAAGCACTAGCGTCTCCAACTGATGTCAGGACTTTAACCTGGCCCGAGCTGGAAAAAATCCTGCGAGCACACTATGCTCCAACAGTCTCGTGTCTGATTAAGCGCCACGAGTTCTACCTCCGGAATCAGAAAGAAGATGAATCTATCGCCGATTTCGTGGCAGCTTTAAGAGACATCGGCGGTGAGTGCGAGTTCCTGAATTTCGATGAAGCCCTAAGGGACCGCATAGTTCTAGGGCTAAAAGATCCAATACTGCAGAGCCGATTGTTAAACCGGTCCAAAATAATAGTGAAGGAAGCCATGGAAGAAGCCACCGCAGCCGAAGCCACCCAAAAATCAGCGGCAAAAATGAAAAAGATCAACAAATCTGCAAACTATAACACCAGAGAATCACCCAAACCAGAGGGGGACCGAGAGAAGACCACAACACATCATGAAGACCTTGAAACAGAGACCAGTAGCGAGGAGGACGATGTGTGCCACCTGAGGGCAGGGAGAGACAAAAAAGAGCGGGCAAACAGAAGGTTCGAATTTGAATGCAACCGCTGCGGAGGGAATCACCCCCGGTCAGAATGCCGTTTCATTGACGTGATATGCCGGAAATGCGAGAAGAAAGGGCACATCGCAAGAGTATGCAGATCCAGGTCGAACTATAGCCCGAGGCGAAAAGGAAGCCCTCCCCCAAGAGAAAGACAAAGAGAGAGAGAGAAAGAGAGAAAGACGAACAGCCGTTGGAGCCAGGAGGGAAGACAAAGGCGATACAAAGAATCAAATTACAGAAAAGAGGAAACACACCAAACGGTCATAATTGGACATTCAAATACAAAAAATGTGAGGAAAGTCCACATTCAAGTAAAAATTGAGGAACAAGACTGTGAAATGGAGGTGGACTCGGGATCATTCCTCTCTACGGTCTCATGGGCCACTATAAAAAATTTAATCCCAGATATCCAACGAAGCGAACTGGAAACGCAAAATTTAACACTAAAAGACTACCAAGGTAACAGAATCCCTGTCGTTGGCGTCGGACATTTCCAGGTCAGTTTCAAAAAACACACCGAAATCCTACCACTAACAATAGTTGACCGGGACAGACCCAGCCTTCTGGGATTGGAATGGTTCAAGCCGCTTGGAATTGGGATGACCGGCGTCAACCACGTCTCAGATGCAGACTGGGAGGCAGATCTCATCAAGGAATTCCAGGACCTGTTCAGCGGCGAATTAGGCAAGTACCGGGGTAACCCTATTTCTTTTAACCTAGACCCTAAAGTAGCCCCAATTAGACTAAAAGCAAGGCGTGTGCCCTTCGCCTTAAAACCAAAAATCGAGGAACAATTAGATAAATTAATTAAGCAAGGAGTCCTTGAACCAGTTGACCACGCCAAATGGGAGACCCCCATAGTCACCCCTCTTAAAGCGGATGGGTCGATTCGTATTTGCGGGGACTACAAGGCGACTCTTAACCATGTGCTACAGCAGAGTGCATACCCCGTTCCAGTCGTCCAACATTTACTGCACTCCATAAAAGGCGGAAAAATCTTCGCTAAACTCGATTTGGCCCAGGCATATCAACAACTGCCTGTAGATTCGAAAACAGCAGAAGCCCAAACAATCGTCACACACCGGGGCGCTTTTAAATGTAACCGCCTCCAATTTGGCGTTAGCGTGGCACCAGGCATTTTTCAATGCTTAATGGAACGTCTCCTCCACGGAATACTGGGAGTCATTCCATACTTTGACGATGTCCTGATTGCGGCTAAAAATAAGGTGCAACTGCGAGACCGTTTAAGACAAGTTCTCACCAAATTCATTGAAACCGGCCTCAAAGTTAAAAAAGACAAATGCACATTGATCACAGATAGAATTGAATTCCTAGGATACCTAATTGATGGCGACGGCATTCACCCTACAGAAGGAAAAATCCGCGCAATCAAAGATGCCCCCACTCCGACTAACAAGGGAGAACTACAAGCCTTCTTAGGATTAATAAACTTTTATCATGTTTTTCTACCGCAGAAAGCCACGGTTGCGGAACCTTTACATAGACTCCTGGACAAAGACAATGTTTGGAAGTGGGGCAGTTGGGAGGAAACAGCATTTAAAAAAATAAAGGACCTCATTACTTCAACAAAGGTACTAATACAATATAACGAGACTCTACCATTAATATTGACTTGCGATGCATCGCCTTTTGGGGTCGGAGCTGTGCTGAGCCACCTCTTACCAGATGGCAGAGAGGCTCCAATTGCATTCTATTCGAAAACATTGTCTAAAAGCCAACGGAATTATAGTCAACTGGACAAGGAAGCACTGGCCATCATATCAGGCATTAAACGTTTCCACGAGTACCTCTATGGTCGCCTGTTTTCTGTTATCACCGATCATAAACCCTTATTGGGAATCCTGGCTGGAAACAAAGCGACCCCTAACATATTGTCACCCAGAATGTCTAGATGGTCGGAATTTCTTGCTGCTTATAATTATACTTTGTCTTACCGGCCGGGTCCGTCTATCACGCACGCCGATGCATTAAGCCGTTGCCCATTGCCGGACATTGACCCTGACCCAAACCCCAGCACATCCACGCTGCTGATTGAAGCCCTACCCAACCTTCCGATGACAGCAGCAGACATCGCTCACGAAACTGCCAATGACCACCTACTGCACAAAGTGGTTGTTTGGATTACCAAGGGGTGGCCAGTTTCTGACTTACAAGACTTATACAAACCTTTTAAACAGAGACAAACGGAACTTTCCGTACTTAAAGGTTGCATACTTTGGGGGGATCGGGTGGTTATTCCACCAAGACTGAGGGACTTGATCTTGGGACTATTGCATGAAGGACACCCCGGGGTAGTTAAGATGAAAAGCTTAGCTAGAAGCTATGTTTGGTGGCCTGGGCTTGACAAGGACATTGTGAATTGGGTTGCGGGTTGCCAGCCATGCCAAGAATCCCGACCCTCACCCCCGCAAGCACCAATCGCTGAGTGGGAACTGCCCAGAGGCCCATGGTCGAGAGTTCACATAGATTTCGTGGGTCCAACGAAGGGTTTTACGTTTCTAATCCTGGTAGACGCTTACTCGAACTGGTTAGAAGTCAGCCTCATGCAGTCTACCTCCTCCGAAGCTGTCATTCGACAGCTCAGGAGATGGTTTGCAACACATGGCTTACCAGATGTACTAGTCTCGGACAATGGCCCTCAATTCACAGCTACAGAATTTGAGGGCTATTTAGCCAGCCTGGGCATACAGCATGCCCTAACCGCGCCGGCCCACCCGGCAGCAAACGGACGAGCTGAACGCATGGTTCGGTTCACCAAAGAAACACTCCACAAGTTAGGCCAGGGACCTATACAAGCACGCATCGATAAACTATTATCTATACAACACACCACACCCAGCAGCACCACGAACAAAACCCCGGCTGAATTACTCATGGGGAGAAAATTACGCTCCCCTTTGGATTGCCTACACCCCACATACTCCACAGACAAACCACTAGACTTTTCGAGCAGACTCCGCACATTTCAAGTAGGAGACTTAGTTTACGCAAAAAATTTGGTGGGACATCCCCTATGGGTGCCAGCCACCATCACCCAACTCACAGGCCCACGATCGTACCGACTTACCACTTCTGACAACAGAAGCTGGAAGCGGCACATCGATCAACTACGATCCCGCACCCTTACCAGACCATACGAACACCCTGGGGGGGAAGGGAATCAACCAAGAACCCAAGAAACAGCATACCCACAACCACCAAACAACCAAGAAACAGCATACCCACACCCACCAAACAATCAAGAAACAACAGACCCACAAACAAATAACGACGACCTAACCTCCATACACACACCCTCAACACTAGCTCCGGTCGAGTTTCGCAGCTACGCACCTGAGCCAGAGGAACTTCCCGACGAGACACCGAACGCGGCCTATGATAATCCAGTCCAGGAAGGGAGTGGCCTCGCCATCTCAACAAATCGAGCTAAGCCCATTAGGAGTGGCCCAGCCGGCTTGACCTTCCAGACGTTTCCCCGGCCAGGGACAGGAGGACCAACAGGTCCATCTGCACCGACTGTCAGCGATGAAGTGAGTGAGCTGCGCAGGTCCAGTCGGACTCACAGGGGCCCCGCCTATCTACGTGATTACGTAACATAGGCGGAGCTCCTGATTGGTCAGACTGAACCAAGAGGGGAGGGGTGTTTTGTATTTGAAATCCTCACCTCCCATTGGTTACCATTCCGGCGGGAGATCCATCCCCTGCCATTGGCTGGCGAGGCGCGGGCAGCTTTTAAAAGAGAGGCTGCCGCGGCTCCTTCTCCATCTCCGATCTGAAATAAACAAGAAGAGCTGAAATCACTGGAGTGTGTGCCTCGTCTTTCCCGCCGCCTAAACAAAGACTATGAGAACAAAAAGTTTGTTGTGAGAATAAATAGCCCTGGTTCTTTGGTCTAGTAACCAGTAGCAACCATGTGGCTCTTATACTCCTGTCAAGGTATAGTATGCAATATGATTTTTTTTATTATGTGCCATCAAGACATTTTCAGCTGCTAGCAGAGCAACATAGATTTTCTCCATGTTGATCTATCCCTAACCCTTCCTTTCAAGTTTATCACCACTATAACTGAGTTCACCAAGTTGCTGCTAGTTGTCCTTTTCTTTTTCCTTCCATCTTTCCCAACATTCAAACCTTTCCCAGAGTCTTCACTTGGTATGCCCAAAATAGGGAAATTTGAGCCTAGTTATTTGTGGTTCAAGTGAGAACTCTGCCCAGGGTCACTATATAGGGGCATAGAAATTTAATATAAAATAGAATAGAATAGAATAATAATATTAAATAAATTAAAATAAATAAAATATTAAACTCAGGGTTGATTTGTTCAACAATCTGTCCATTTGCTTTCTTCACTGTCTACGTATTCTCAGGTGTTTTCTCCAACACCAAAATCTTCTCCAACATCAAAGTCAAAAAGCATACTCTTCTTATCCTGCTTCTTTAAATTTCAACTTTCATTTCTATAGAGTGTACCAAATAATGTCATGGGTACTGTGGTATCATACTACATTTTGCAATATACCAAAGTAGAAATTTGATAGAGTGGTCAGATAAAAAATAATCCCCTTATACGAACATGACTTCCAGTGAAAACAAAGTGATTTAAATCAGTTAGACAAAAGAAGCTCTCAGGTGGGGGGAATGTTGTAAAGAGAAACAAGATAGTGAAAGTATTAACCAGGAAGCATGTTAACGAGGTCATATGGGGAATAACAAACAGCTCCAGGAACTTAAAGCTTTTTTGAGAAATTACCAACTTCTGGTGATTATTTTTTATTTTTTGTTTTAACTTATGGGTGCCTCTGCATTTGAAACTTTACCTCCCTATCTCACTTCATTGCCATGCACATTAGCACCCCTATGCTATGTCAATTAATACACCAGAAGCTAAATAATGTGCATTATAATTTGCATAAGTCTGTAAAGAGGGACTGTAAGCCCTCCCTTCTTTAGGCTTGTCTTCAGCCTCTGTACTGATCGATAAATCAATCTGTCTCTCAGTGAAGATGGGAAGATGTTGAAACAAACTCAAATGTTTTACAACATCAGTGTAAAAATATTAATAAAACACATTAAGAATAACAGCACCCAATTGGCATCAATATTTATCAATCTCTGGTGACCTTCCTAAACTGCTAGACCTTCAGGAGGGTTTCAAAGGCTATAAGAGAAGGAATATCCTTGTTTTTGGGAAGTCAAGCAGTTCCAAAGAGGTAGAGCTCTCAAAGAATGGACCTGCTTCTGGGACCTTCATGGTAGAAAGCGACCTTCATGATAGGAAGTGATCTTCAGCAAGCCTTCTCTATTTTCTTTATCTGGGCAGGTCTATTTTGGAAAGGTGATTCTAAAATCCCCCAGATCTCCAGATATATTGGACTTTATAGCTCATGATCAGCATATCGAGCTGCAATCAGCAACACATCAGTAACCGATGCAGCTCTTCAGCAGTGGTGTTACATAGCAGTAACAAAACTCCCCCTTAAGCTGCTCATGTTTTAATTTAAAAATAGAAGATGAATAAGAAGTTAACAAATTAAAGCAAAATAAAACACCAGCCTCAAGCATTTTTAATAATCACCCAGTCATTAAATATATCTCATTTAAACCCCAGATCCCAAACTCTGTGAGGGTTTATTTTGTCTATGGCTGGACAAAAGCTTTACACAATATTTATTACTTCCACATTTTCTCTACAGAAGACTTTTGCTCTGGTTAGACAGGGTTAACCTCACCTCCACATTCTGTTGACCAGGCCCATCCATGTAACCAAGGCTTTAGCTCACTTCATAATTTTCTGTCTCTTAAAGTTCTTACAATTTAAAGCAATATATTGTACAGCCCTTGTCTCCCTTCAGAATGGCTTGCCCACATTGGGGATTTTGTGCAGCTTCAGCTTGGTGCCTCCTTATGTAAATCAAGCTGCAGAGCAAAGTTGTTGCCAAGCTCCAGCCTGAACTCTAAGCAGGTTTACTGCTGAGCATCAAACTGAGCTCACCAGGAATCAAGCAGATTTGGGACACTTACTGTGATTGTTGATCCTGGCATCTGGATGTCAGCCTAGCTCACTGCCTCTTGTTGCTAAAATGGTGCAGACATCACTTACCACTTCCTTGACTGATTGCAAATTTTCCTTCCTTCCTTCCTTCCTTCCTTCCTTCCTTCCTTCCTTCCTTCCTTTCCTCCTCCTCCTCCTCCTCCTCCTTCCTCTTCCTCCTCCTCCTCCTCCCCCTCCCCCTCCCCCTCCTCCTCCCCTCTCACTTAACTTCCCCTTTTGTATGCTGAAAATATGGGTGTATTCTTAAAAAGGCCCAAACTAGCTGTGGATCAGTGGTGGTATTCTATCAGTTTGGCCCGGTTTTGGTGTACTGGTAGTGCCAAAAATTGGCAGAGATCGAACCAGTTCTGTCTGAGGAGCTGCTGGAGCTGCTGCTGGGCCCACCTGCCCACCCAGTCTCCCATACTGACCTTTATTCCCTGCTTTTGAAGTGCAGCTGCTTTGCACAGTGCAGCAGCTTGCCGCACATCAGCTGCTGAAGCACCAGGGAGAGTGCAGGAGTGCAGGAAGTGAGTCGGAAAGCCTCTGTGTCTGTGCAAAGTGTGCGTTTGGCACACGTGTGTGCATAAAGTGTGTGCACACATGCAAAGCGCACCCACCAAGCTATGCCCACCAAACTGGTGGTAAATAATTTTGAAACCCATCACTGCTGTGGATGATGTTATGCCATCAAAGAAACAATCAGTTGGCTAGATCAGTGGTAGGGAACCTTGGCTCTTTTATCACTTATGGACTTCAACTCCCAGAATTCCTGAATGAGCTATAAAAAGTTCCCCATCCCTGGCCTACTGGTTTTTCAGTTGTGAGGGAAATCAATTTTTGATTTGAATGGGATTGTTCAATATACAAATGTCCTAATTTTTGACTTGAATGATCAATATTCTTTATATGTCCTACATTTGTATATTAAACAGTCCCATTCAAGTCAAAAATTGATTTCCCTCACAACTGAAAAACCACTAGGCCAGGGATGGGGAAACTTTTATGGTTCACTCAGGAATTCTGGGAGTTGAAGTCCATCAGTGATAAAAGAGCCAAGGTTCCCTACCACTGGGCTAGATCATCAGCTGCTTAATCTGCAGACTAGTCGGACTGAATGTTCCTTCATTAGTTTTCTCATTATTTCCATGTCCTTTTTTGGAGGAGCGGGGATTTCTGTTTACAGTTTTCTGTAAACTACAATGTTGGGGTTTGCGCCTTCTGTCTTGAGACAGAAACCTAAACATTGAGGTTTACAGAAAACTCCCACACAGAGATCAGGATGAGGGCAAAGATACAAGGGTTGGTTTCTAAACATTTTGTTACCAAGCAAGGTAACATCTTCAGCTGATGGTTTTGGGTAATGAAGAAAAAAGTTTGTGAAGCACTCCATACATCATGTTAATCATTTTGTGAGAGCACCCAGCATATTCTCAAATTTCCAAATACAACTACTAAACATTGGGGGACCCAGGAAGAGGCCTTATTCAACATGACCTTTGCCATGTTTTTAGAACTATGACTCCATGACATTTAATATTATTAACAGTAGCAATAGCATTTAAGCTTATATACTGCTCCATAGTGCTTTACAGCAGTGGTCGCCAACTGGTGGGCCAGGGACCACTGGTGGGCCATGAGAAAATTTTGGTGGTTCGCAGAGAAATCTCACCCCCTGAAGCACTCCCCCCAAAGCAATTAATCCAGGCTGTGCAGGAACACAAGGCTGCACTACCCACATGGCCCACAGGAACCTTCCCCGCCCACTCACTCCTTACCGAACAAACTTGACCGCCAAATTGCTATTTTTCCTTTTTCTGACCATCAGCTGTTCTGCTGTGCCAAGAGATTTAGATTAGCTAGAAAGCAGGAAATTGTTGGATTTCTTGCTTTCTGGCTAATCTTTAGATGAGCTGAACCTTCCATAGGACTGAAGCAGTGCAGACTGAGCTAGCCGATGGCAGAAACATAGATCTCTAAGTGAATCTGATTCTGTGAGCAACTCAATCTGCCTGCCTGCTTTACCTGATTTTGGGTAAAAGTTACTCTTTTTTATTATAAAAAATTCAATACTTATATAAATATTTATAATATTTACATACAAGCCATGCCCAGCCAGTCACATGACCACCAAGCCACACCCACAAATTAGGCCATACCCACAGGACCGGTAAGTGGTCCCCAGGATTTAAAATTATGAGTTTGGTGGTCCCTGAGGTCCAAAAGGTTGGCGACCCCTGCTTTACAGCACACTCTGAGTGGTTTACAATGTCAGCATATGGCCACCAACAATCAGGGTCCTCATTTTACTGACTTCAGAAGGATGGAAGGCTGAGTCAACTTTAAGCCCTATCAGGATTAAACTCCAGGCTGCAAGTCTGCAATACTGCATTCTCACCACTCTATCACCAGGGCTCCTGGTAATTAAATACTTTCTCTCTTCTTTGAAAGCTATTGAAGCAGGCAACTGTCACCATAATGATTGTAGAATAAGTTAGACTTTGACTTATTTTGGCCATAAACTTTGGAATTATACAGAAATTTTAGAAGACAGGAATACATAAAGAATTTGGTACAATTTGACGTATTCTTTCCAACATCCATTTGGTCCAACAGCTGACCTTGGATAAATAGTTGGGTGCCATGCTATTTTGTATAAATATGAGCGAAAAATGTGTTTGTTAAAGACAAGCTGGGTTAAAATATATCAAATTATGATAAATAGTTTGGGAAATGGATGAAAAAAACACAAACATTCTATGATTCTATTCTATTCAATCATGTTATTTACCCACTTTGTGAGTTTTCTTCAATTCAGTAAACTGAAATTGATAGGCAACTGAGTTGATTATTAAATCTATCACCACCAGTTTGGAATATAGGGTATCCATGGGATGGAGCAAAAACATCAAGATGATGGTTTGATGCCAAGACTGAAGTCTTACATGTTTTTTTGACAAATACCATGGTTACTGTTCTGTCCTAGGCTTCCCCAAAAAGCACTAAGCAAACTCTGAGTCCTGGTAAAACCTCTTTTATTAAATGAATGTGAATTTATTGCATTCACATTCAGCCAATGGCCTGGCAAATAGTCTTACAAAGGTATAATTATTAGCTCAGACCTTATCTATCTTGGCAAGCTGCCTGGTAAATATTTCCACATGCAATGCTGACAGGGAAGGGCTGGGCACAGAGTCTCTAGATAAATGGCTAGAATGAATGAACAAACAAATGAATTATTTCTTGAAAAAGCCCCCTCCCCTTTTGCTCCTCTTTTAATCCTTATGGGAGAGGCCATTCATCATTCACCTGTGGCCTTACTCCCATGTAGACCCTTAGTTCTTAATTGTTCCTTTCTTTTGGCAGCTCTGCACATACGCAGGCTGGGAACTGGTTCCAAAAGCTCCCCTGCCTCACTGCTCTCTGAGCCCAAACCCAGCTGAGGACTGCCAGCCTGCCTTGGCCCCATCTCTGCCTCTGACGCAGAGCCCTTGTCCGAGCCTTCCTCAGCCTCTGGGACTGGCCCAGGTTCCTTTCCAACCTCCCTGCTGTCTGACTCTGCTGCCAGCTCTGTCAGCTGCCTTCAGGCCACAACAGTTAACACCTTGACATTTTTAATCCCCACCTGCACCAATAGAGATCTTAATTTTGTTTCCATTTTTTCTCATATGCTATTTTGAATTTACCATAAAATCTAACCCTGCTATATGTTCCCATCCTTTTAGCAACTTCGGAGTGAGGGAAATCGCTCATCAAGAAATGAACCCCAATTTTTTCACCTTTTCAAATCATTTCTGTAAATGCTGCCTCTGGATGGTGTGAAGATATTCCCTCGATGGTTCGACTCAACATTGAAATCATCCAGCTAGAAGTTTTCATCAATATGGACATAAACATTTAAAATATTCTTGCATTTGTCAGTCCCTTTTGAGTGGCAAAATTCTAGACAATGTGGAAAAAACATTTGAATAATAAGAGAAATGAAAATGGTACTGTAGGAAGTTAGCACCACCCCTCTCCTAGAAAATTGAAATAGCCTAGGAAATATTAAAAAGATAGAATATTTCCCCTAAAAAGAGTAGAAACTCAAGAAGCAGAAACTCACCTCAGAAGCAGAAACTCACCCCCATCTTTGTTAATGGGTGGGCCATTAAGGCCTGGGCCAGAATACTTTACATAACGAGGAACTCCAGGTAAAGCTATAGAAATTGCCAAAAGCCCTTTTAAGGACATAATCACCCAGCAAGGCTAGACTAAGCCTGGAACTCAGGACAGCCTGCAGAGTTGCCCCTGGGAGTCTGACAACCAATTAGAATACAAACTCCAATTCAAATCCCAACAGAGGGTATAAAACCCAGGCACTCTCAGTACCTCAGCCCTTTTTTCTTGATCTCTTCTCACCTTGAAGCATGTGATCATCTTTCTCTGTAGCTTCAGGCCATGTGGTTAAACCTTCCAAGCAGCCTCCATGTTTCCAGTGTCTTTTTCCCCACTTGGAACTGAACCCAGAAGGATATTTATTTCAACAGTACCTTAAAATGTTATGGGTCTGAGTTGGTGAATATGTCATAGAGTAATTTGGAAAAAAAATGTATGAACTTAAACAGGATTTTTTTAATATGAGCTTAGAGAGTGTCAAATGCCACTGAAGATGAGAACAGCAAGGTTGATATTTTTTGTTCTTTGTTTTAACATTTCGATAATAATTCCTCCTCCCAGCATAATTCAATTTTCCCAAGCCTAGATATGAACTGTAACACAATTTGCAACCCCCGCTCCTCACACATTATATTAGGTGAAATAATTTTCTTATTAGGGAATGTAAAGAAAGTTTGAGTCTCAGAATAAACATGCCTGGAAATGTGCAAAAGTATTTGTGCAGCCTTCATAAAATACTGCAAGCTGATACAGAGACAGGTTGAAGCTATCTTAAGTTGAGGGTGGGAAGAAGAGTGAGGGAGAAAACAGAGTGAATTTGATCTTGATATATTGGTCCATCCAGAGCCAACACACCAGAGATGGTATTCAGCAGGTTCTGACCAGTTCTGGGGAACCGGTACTGGAAATTTTGAGTAGTTTGGAGAAGTGGCAAATACCACCTCTGGCTGCCCCTGCCCCCATCTATTCTCTGCCTCCTGAGTCCCAGCTGATCAGCTGGATCTTCTTTTGTTACCCTGCACAGGAGAACAGAGCTGGAAAGTAGGTTAGTGGGGTGGGGAGGAAATGGGATTTTTCACCTTCCCCCAGGAGTGGGAAGGGAATGGAGATTTTACAGTATCCTTGCCCTGCCATGCCCACCAAGCCACACCCACCAAACCATGCCCACCAAGCCACGCCCACAGAACCGGTAGTAAAAAAAAATGAATCCCACCACTGCAACACACCCGTTGGAATTAGTTCCATTGACAGGATTTCCTTGCTGCCTTTCATATATTTCTTCTATGCTCAGATGGCTCAATGTCTTTCTCCTCTGTAGACAATGTGATTTTGGTCCTTTCTCAAACTAAAGCCTAGGAACAAATGGCATCAGCTAACCAACAAAGGAAAGGAAGCCTATGCCTGTCCCAGGCGTCCCCAAAAAGCACTAAGCAAGCTCTTTGTCCCGACCAAACTCCTTTTATTAAACAAATGTGAATTTCTTGCATTCACATTCAGCCAACGGCCTGGCAAACAGTCTTTCAAGGGTATAATTAGGAGCTCAAACCTTATCTATTTTGGAAAGCTACCCAGTAAATATTTCCAAATGCAGCGCTGACAAAGAAAGTCTTAGCACAGAGTCTTTAGGATGCACAGACAGATCTTCACAATGATGGAATGAATGAACAAATTGTTTCCTGAAAAAGCCCCCTCCCCTTTTGCTCCTCTTTTAACCCTTATGGGAGTGGCCATTCATCGTCCACCTGTGGCCTTACTCTCACATCGACCCTGAGTTTGTAATTGTTCTTTTCTTTTGGCAACTCTGTGCATGCACAGGCTGGGAACTGGCTCCAGCTGCTCCCCCATCTCACTGCTGTCTGACTTCAAAGGCAGCTGATGACTGCCAGCCTGCTCTGGCCCCATTTCTGCCTCTGACGCAGATCCCTCGTCCAAGTCTTCCTCAGCCTCCAGGACTGGCCCAGGTTCCTCCCCAACCTCCTCACTGTCTGACTCTGCTGCCAGCTTTGCTAGCCACCGGCAGGCCACAACACCTGCCGTGCATTCAGCCCTATTCACAGCTTGGGTTCACCTGTCATCCTTCAAGGCTGAGTATGTCAGATCTACCATTTTCAACTTCTATGCTTTGCTGGCATCCTTTCATAAATTGCAGGTGGGGTGGAGAGAAGCGGCCAATGTAATGAATAAAGTAGAGATCAGAGAGAAGGTGTGTGTGTGTGTGTATGAGAGAGAGAGAGAGACAGCCTTGATGGATACCAGAGGTGTGAAAACCAGCATATACCAGTCTTCAAGAACATCTGGCTTGGGAGCAGAATATCAATGGATGCACAGAATCCCAATGATACCTTCTTATCATTTGCTGCCACTCAAAACTCTTTTTTGCATTTTTATTAGTCATTTTAAAGAATATATATAAGAAAAAAGTACAAATGAATAAACAAGGAATTCTAAAATGTCATGGAAATTATGATTTCCAAGTATATCATTAATAATAAATATGCTGATATGTTATATAATTTTAGTGATTTAAATTGCTATTGAGTGCTAAGATAAGCATAGATGCCCAAAACCATGGTTAAATCCCCAAATGAGAGTGTAAGCACAGTAAATTCAATCAATGTTACTGATTTAAATATCTATAAAACTGAAATATAGTAGGTTCTATGCATGGGGAAACTCAAATTTTGAATATGGTACATGTTAAAGTTGTGAATAGTTTCCTGTCTGAGTTGAATAACAGAATAATAGAGTTGGAAGGGTCCTTCTACTCCAACCCCCTGCTCAGGCAAGAAACCCTATACCATTTCAGACAAATGTTGTCCAGTCTCTTCTTTAAAATCTCCAGTGATGGATGACCTACAACTTCTGGAGACAAGCCATTCCACTGAGTAATTATTCTAAGGTAAAGGTTTCCCTGCCCAACTATGTGCGAATCTAGAACATGGGGCTCATCTCTGTGTCTTGGCCAAGGGAGTCAACATTGTCCATGATCATGTGGTTAGCATGCCTATACGCCAAAGATGAAGGAATGCTATTACCTTTCCACCAAAGTGGTGTGTATTTATCTACTTGCATTTGCATGTTTTCGAGCTGCTACATGGGTAGGAGCTGAGGCAAGGAATAGAAGCTCACCCCATTGCACAGGGCTCAGGTCTTGAACTTGGGCTGTCAGCTTTCCAGTTGACAAGCTCAGCTTCTTTAACTAGTGAGCCATTGTGCATGATCCATTGTGTACCCAATGAGCCATTGTGCACCCAATTAATTGTTCTAACTGTCAGGAAATTACTCCTTAGTTCTAGGTCGGTTCTCTCCTTGATTAGTTTTCATCCACTGCTTCTTGTCCTGCTCTCAGGTGCTTGGAGTAGAGGTTGCCCCCCTCTTCTGGCTGCAACTCCTCTTCTGAGTTAGTGTGAAGCAACTAGGGTATCCTGCCTGTCTTACTCTGCTGGTTTGTCTGTTCATCTCTCCCTCACTGCACTCCACTGTCTCTTAACACCAATGCCAATAGCCCTAATCACATATTTTAAAATCCTTTGGAGCATTCAGTAGACAAACTGTTAAGATTGCTCCAGGGATTTTCCAGCAGGGATCTTTTCCATCTTTCTGCAAAGTGGCTGTGGTTGACCTTCCACACACAGTGCATGAATACTATTGCTCAATGTCCTTTATGGATGATGAAGAAACAAAGGGGAGGAAAAGTATCCAGCCAAAGCATTTGCAATCAGATGCCTCCTATTCAAAGGTTCTATTCTTATTCATCACACAACCTGCGTATGAAAAAAAAGAAAAGGCAGTTGAACAGGAATCCTCAAGAATGTTTGCAACCGGGGTCATTAAGCAAGGCGCATTCAAGTCAAGTGTGCCTTTAAAAGGAGCTGCCCTGCTCTGGAAGCTGAGATAGTGAGCAGTTTCTACTATGTTGGCCTTGCACACTTGGCAGCAGGTGAAGGCATGAGAAGAATTGGATCACAGTTCTAAGTGGAGAGAAAGCAAAGAGAGAAGTGGCATATTTTCTGAATGGTTTATTTTTCCCAAGAGTTTTTGAATACATTTCCCACCATTGAATCAAACTTTTAATATCACCAACTATTAAATTATCTTGGAAATTTAGATTTACCAGATTTGAAACCACTAATTTATTCAATTTATTTATTCATTTTTTATGTGGCCCAACTCACTGATATGGCAACTCTAAGAATCCTCAACCCCTGAGCCACAGTATACTACTGAGTCATAGCCTCTCATGTGACAGGTAGGCTGGCATGCATGCATATGTGCAGCACCATTCGTGTAAGCAAAGGGCAGATGCACATGTGCATGCACGCATAGATCCACTTGTGCGAGTGGCAGATTGGTGGCCACATACATACATACACAACTCCACTTTCAAGAGAGGTGCATGCTGGCCCAACCCTCACACAGGGCGGTTCCCCTCTCTCTTTCCCTAGCCGGGCTGCCGAGCCTCAAAGATTGGGGACCACTATCTTACAACATAAGTACAACAATGATATTTTGTTGCTTGCTGCTTAATTTGGCTGCACGAATACACAAGTAGGACATGATCAGAGATTTGCATGGTATGGATATTTATTATGGTCCTGTATGACAAAGCTAAAGTGAATGTAGATTTCAAAAATTATGTCAGGCAGGCCAATCTAAGAGCACAGAATCAATGCAAAGTTAGGTTTATCTAGGAAAATACCTTTGTGGCCTTTGGTGCAACAAGCATGTTATAGATAAGAAATGGAAAGTAAACCAGTAAATGGTAAATTTACTGTGATGTGCTAGAATTTTCTCAAGGAGATGATAAAATAAAATCAAGAGAGGATTTTACAATGGAAGGATATCCTTGTCAAAGGTTTTCTTATGTACGATTATCAGAAAGATTTAAAGTAGATAAAAGATTTCATGGTTTTGAACAATGTGAGACTTGAGTTTGAAACAGAATTATGTGCTAACCATAAACATGTTATTGATAAAATGTATAAACCTTTGCAGAAATATGAGACAGAAGAAGAACAAACGAAACATGGCAAAATGGGCTAAAATGTGGTTACTATATATAAAAAGGAAAAAAGGGATGTTATATGATTGAAATTTACCTTATGTTGTATGTAGTCTTAAAGAGAATGTTTATAAAATGACATATTGTTTATCACTAGAGAAATTGTCTAGAATAAATAAAAATGCTCTGAATCTTTGCTTGAAATGTGAACAACATGTTTGGTGGATGTGTGAAAAAGCCAAAAAATATATAATTAAATACAAATATATACATTATTTCAGAAGATTTTAAAGATTAAAGCACAACTAAAAGGAGTTGTAGTGACTCAATGGTTGGAATGCAGTATTGCAGGCTAACTCTGCCCACTGCCAGGAGTTTGACCCTGACCAGCTCAAGGTTGACTCCGTCCTTCATCCTTCCAAATGAGGATTAAAATTGTTGGGGGCAATATTCTCACTCTGTAAACTGCTTAGAGGGCTGTAAAGCAATATGAAGTGATATATACTGTACGTCTAAGTGCTATTGCCATTGCTAAAACCAGAATTTTTCTTTCTTATCAGACTAATAGACAAGTAATTGTTTTATATATGACAAGAGAGTCATATAAAAGAGAGTCATGTTATATCACAATAGCTGAGAGAAACTGCTTATATTCAAAAGTAGAAAGACTCGATAATGGAGAAATGGTTGATGAAGATGATGGAGCTTGCAGAGATGGCCAAATTATTTATATGTTAATTGTTTTATTGTATGTTGCCCAAGGTCACTGTTTTGTAAGATAGGTGGCCATATAAGATAGATGAATAAATGAATGAATATATAAGTAAATAAACATCTAGCAAACCAGATATAACTCCAATATGCATAATGAAATAAGGTGTTTAGAACAATACTGAAACACTTCTAACATATCTGGTGGACTACAAAACATGTTTATTTTGATGTCACCAAACACTAGAATAAATTTTAGAGGTCTTAGTGGGTTATATCCCATGTCCTTCAAGATGCATGAGATCCTCTACTTTCAGGCTGTACCCTTTGTTTTATAATTTTCCTGATAGGAATTTTCAGTAATATGTACATGTTAGTATAGAGGAACTTCCTAGATATAGACAAGTCCTTCCCAACTTCAGCAACTAGTCATCCTTTTCATCTAGACCAATGTATCACAATTTGAAGAACTTGAAGATGTGTGGCCTTCAATTCCCAGAATTCTCCAGCAAGCAATAATTGATCCTGGACTTTCTACATCAGGGTTGTCAAACTCATGTCATCATGGTGGCATCACGTGATGTATGAGGACATTTTTCCCCTTTGCTAAACTGGGTGTGGGTGTGGCCAGCATGTGACACAACTGGCCCGTGGGCCAGGAGTTCGACAGCCCTGCTCTATGTGCATGAAAGATAATGCCTTTCTATGCTACAGCCTTCTCTAAAAGTATTGTGAAATTTATTAGAAAATGTGGGGCATACCTGAGATAGCTTCTTTACAAGGCTGACAAAGTATTCACTCCCTTCCCTGTGGATTTTTGAAAATACTTGCATATCTTTCCTATTACATGTTATCAGAGCTTTGTTTGGGTCTTACTGATATATAAAAAGAGCTTGGGTGAAGGGGAAAAAAACACCCATGTTTGGTGCTATTTATTTAAGAATAAAGAAACATTTTGTTGTGAATTGTAGCATGAATCCTAGTCCGGAGAGAATGCATTCTTTTGTCACAATGTGATAAAGAGGAAGTGTTTGGTCTCTCTGGACAACGTATCATGTTCGCTACACAATAAATGTAGGAAGCTATTTCTGAAAGAAAGGGGAGATTTAATATTATCCAGTTGTGCAACTGAGAAAGATATATTTACCAGTGGGTCACATAGCAGGCATATTGACCAGCTACAATATCCAAACAGTCACATGGGAATCATGATAAGGACATAAGGAAGACATTCAAATACCACAAAAAATAAGACAGGTGTTGAAAAAAACAACTCAATGGGAAGAACAATATTTTTACCATCCATCCATATACTCTTCCAGTTATCAGATTCCCTGACTGTATACTGGAGACTCAGGGAGACTGCCAAGGTGAAGATCCAGAATCTTCTCACAATTATGGAGATTTCCAAATCCAGCACCCAAAAGTTTTGACTAACAACCAGTATAGTTAAAATTAGTGTAACTAACACTAACAAGAAAGAGGAAAGGTGGGGTCTGTTAAACGTTAACTGCTAAGCCACTGTTCTGGGTAAAACTTATAGCATCCAGCAATATATCAGTAAGATGGCACCCAAAAGATGAGCTGCTGAGAGAATGCCAGAGGCAGTAGCAGAAATGAGAGGAAGATCAAGCAGAGAAAGTGCCATGCTAATTCAAGACCCTGCATGGAATGTACAATCAACCAATAGCTTAAATGGTTGATATTCAGAAATCCTCTCAATGGCTGGAAAAGACTGGACTAAAATACAACATTTGACGCTCTGATCATAGCAGCATAAGAACAGGTACTAAGCACCAGAGTCTTAAAAACAGATCTATCACACAAAGCAGAACCAAAATGCAGACTCTGAAGATAGGCCTCAGAGACAGTTTGACACATACTGGCAGTATATACAATGCAGACAGAATAACATACACTGACAAATGTTGTATAAAGGAACTTCTCCACATTGTAAGGGATAGATCCTTCCAAGTTCAGATGGGAGATTCCACAAAAGGTCATGGAGAATAACAGGGCTAAGATCATGTGAGACTTCCAGGGCTAGAAGGACAGATAGATACTGGCCAATCAACCAGACATTGTGGTAATAGACAAGGATCAAAAGACTGTAGTGATAGTTGTAATGGTGTCAAGTGACAGCAATATTGGGAAAAAGTATGAGAAACTGGAGATATACCAGAGCCTGAAGGAGAAACAAGAGAGGATCTTGGAAAGTAAAGGCCAAAGTGTTGGTAGGAACATTCTGGGCTGGGACTCTTAAGCTGGGAGGGTGGCTTCAATAGATTCCAAGAACAATGTTAGAAATCTCTGACCAGGAGTGTGCTTGAACTTGAGAAAGACACATACTATCCACAAGAACCTTTAGAAACATGTAAAGATCCTTCTTGGATGAAAAGATGATGAAGATAATAATAATTATGTTTCCACAATGATCAATCAAATACACATACACACACACACACACACACACATACACACTACACTTGATCTTAGCCAAAAGCCCAAGAAGTGATCAATCAAATACTCATAACATGCAAATAGATCTTCCTTCTGCTCATAGAGGATGTGTGGGGAGAACTGGTGGGGAGAAGTTTATTGCTTCTTACTCTGGAGCAATAAAGTTCCCATATGTAGTTCTACTGATAGCATTAGTGCCTATATCTAATTCTTTAAACCCAATTTGGTGGCCATCAGTGTATCCAAAGAATTTTACAGATCAACTACTATACCTATTTTAATCTCTCCTTAAACACTCACTGTTCAATATTGTTGGGTAACTCCCTGTAGCAATATTCAGGTTATAAACATGAGCCATAATTTTATATAATGTAATCATGATATCCCTTGCATTTTTCTAGTATTCAGAACTCCAGCTGTGTTAACATAATGACCCATAGTGAAATTATTCCAGTCCTTGGACCACAACACATAGATGTGGGACTTTGATCATACTACCAGGCTGTGAGATATAGATAGATAGATAGATAGATAGATAGATAGATAGATAGATAGATAGATAGATAGATAGATAGATAGGTAGGTAGGTAGGTAGGTAGGTAGGTAGGTAGGTAGGTAGATAGATAGATAGATAGATAGATAGATAGATAGATAGATAGATAGATAGACAGAGATAGAGATAGAGATAGAGATAGAGATAGAGATAGAGATAGAGATAGAGATAGAGATAGAGATAGAGATAGAGATAGATAGATAGAGATAGATATCACAGCCTGATATTGTGATCAATTTTTTTATTATATTATATATATAAACACTCTGCGGACACTGCCAGAATAGGGTGTAGCAGCAGGGGTAGCAGCAGGGGTAGGATTCAGTTCGGGCCAGTTCTATAGAACCGGTTGTTATGATTTTGTGCAGTTCGGAGAACCAGCAAATTGTGCCACTGGCTGGCCCCTCCCCTCCTGTTGGATTTCTTGCTTTCTAGCTAATCTAAATCACTGTCGTATTGCTTTGCCTTCACCCAAAAGACTTCCCTGAGGCCCAGTCAGGAGTGGTATTCAGGGGGTTGGAGGGTAAGGGAGAAGTGACCTGAGAGCAGAGCTGAACCTTCCTTAGGACTGAAGCTTCTATTTTTTAGTGCAGACTCAGGCAGCAGATTGCAGAAAGGTAGATTTGTGAGTGAATCTGTGATTCTGCAAACAACTCAATCTGCTTTACCAGATTTTGGATAAAAGTTGCTCTCCTGTTTTTAATATAAAAAATTCAATAATTACATAAATATTTACAATATTTACATACAAGCCGCGCTCAGCCAGTCACATGATCACCAAGCCACCCCCCAGTCTGCAAGCCACACCCACCCAGTCAAATGATCATCAAGCCACACCCACAAATTAGGCCATGCCCACAGAACCGGTTGTCAAAAAATTTGAATCCCACCCCTGTGTAGCAGCCATTCAGAGTCCAGAATGGTGGTTGTCAGTCTGGAACAAAAACAAAGCTAAAAAAATGCTACCACTGATTTTCTTTAATTTGCCATTGATTTTTGGCAGTGAAATATGGGATAAGCTTTAGGGGCTGAAGAAAAGAGACTCTGGTCACGTATGATCCATAGGTTGCCCATCTTTCCTTAGACCAATAAATCTGAAGTGCTACAAAATGATACTATAACAAAACAAAAATCACCACATTCTGAAGTACCAGCAGATGAAAGCCATTGAGAGAATGGAAATATACTGCCTGATTCCAACAACCACAAGAGGGCAATAATGTTGAAGATAAAATTCCAGAAGGAATTGTAGCATTATTTTTTATAGGTCAGGAAGAAGTTATAGTGTTCTTTAGGATCAAATAATTAAGAGGGTTTTTTTAACCCTCTCCTGAAGGGCCAATGAACAGGAGACAATAGATCCATCTGGTCCGTGACTTACCAAACTAGGGTTTACTCATTTTTTTTCTGGTTTAGAAGACTATGCTGAAATGTAAAATAAGACTTGGCATACTTAGCTATAATGTAGATGACAGATTTGCAGTTCAGATCCAAGCTACCAGATAACTCCATTCACTGGTGAGTTTTAGTCAACTCTAAATAATTTGGGTATGCATTTTTATTTATTAAGCATCTGGGGCCTTTTAAAATCTGAGATCCTCCTCTTCCTCCTCATCTGCTTCCCCCTCCTCCATGAATATAATGTTTGGTAATAGAGACAAAATACCTTTGTTCTGAAAACTATTCACCTTATTATGAAGCTTTAAGTCGTCTTATACAGAACAGAAGTAAAATAATGTGGATGAAGAAAACACAAAAGAGGCTAAACACTTAAGGTAAAGATTAAAAAATCTGCTATTTCTGGATACTTGAACAACTTGAGAGTATAAATAAAAGGGGTTTTATAGGGTGACAAAAGTTAATCAACCAAGTATAAGTTACATGACCCCGAAGACATCTTTCAAGAGTCTCAATGCTTCCAAATAATGAATCACGGTTGATCCTCTTATGATTCACTTAACAACTGCAGTGATTCTCTTAACAACGGTGGTAAAAAGGGCTGTAAAATTGGTCATGACTCACTTAACAACCACTTCATTTAACAATAGAAATTCTGGTCACAATTGTGTCATATGTTGAGGACAACCAGTACATGTTTCTAAATATTTATTTTTCATCTAGACCCTCAGCAGCCTGCAGATCCAGGGTTCTATTTTGGTGGCCCTCAATCATCGGAATTGGAAATGGACAAGAGATATTCCCATTATTTTGAAATGGGAAAAATAGGTAAATTGTGACTCCTGCCAGAGTAGGGGGCTGGACTAGAAGACCTCCAAGATCCCTTCCAGTTCTATTCTATTCTATTCTATTCTATTCTATTCTATTATCAACAGTGTGCCTCAGCTGCCAAAAAAGCCAACACAGTTCTAGACTGCATAAACAGAGGGATAGAATCAAAATCATGTGAAGTATTAATGCCTTGGTAAGACCACACTTGGAATACTGCATCCAGTTTTGGTCGCCGTGATGTAAAAAAGATGTGGAGACTCTAGGAAGAGTGCAGAGAAGAGCAACAAAGATGATTAGTGGACTGGAGGCTAAAATAAATGAAGAATGGTTGCAGGAACTGGGTATGTCTAGTCTAATGAAAAGAAGGGCTAGGGCAGACATGATAGCAGTGTTCCAATATTTGAGGGGCTGCCACAAAGAAGAGGGAGTCAAGCTATTCTCCAAAGCACCTGAGGGCAGGACAAGAAGCAATGGGTGGAAAGTAATTAGGGAGAGAAGCAACTTAGAACTAAGAAGAAATTTCCTGACATTTAGAACAATTAATTAGTGGAACAACTTGCCTCCAGAAGTTGTGAATGCTCCAACACTAGAAGTTTTTAAAAAGATGTTGGATAACCATTTATCTGAAGTCGTGTAGGGTTTCCTGCCTAGGCAGGGGGTTGGACTAGAAGATCTCCAAGGTCCTTTCCAACTCTGTTATTCTGTTCTGTTCTGTTCCATTCTGTTCCATTCCATTCTTAAAGCAGTTTAAAAGCAAAATAAATTCTGGTTCCTTACAAGTGGTATGGTTTCATCCTCAGCTCCCCTCAAGTGTTCTGTTTTGCTCTTAGCTATTAAAAAGCTGACCTCAGTTGCCCTATTTCTAAATAGTTTTTCTCCTAGGATCCATCTTGATTATTTAGAGTATTTCAATATCAGAAGCATATAATGGAATCATTTAGATTAAAAATCTTCTTTTCTAGGCATGGCTATATTTCTTATTTCTGGACTTGAAAGCACCAATATTGGAGAGAAAGATGTGCAGGGATTTCTTTAGAGGACAATGTGAGCTTTTCATGATGTTACAACTTTTTCAAGACTTGGGCTTCAACTACAGAGTCTGACAGCTTGACTTTTTTGACACCAACCACACAGGACACCCCTGAGGCGACTGTAAAACTGTTGCCCAAAATGACTTAGATTTGTGAACTCAGAAACTGATATTTTGTAAATAATAATAATAGTAGGCACCAAACAACACATTCAGATTTACAGATAATCAGAATTGGAAGGGATCTTGTATGTCATCTAGTCCAACCCTCTACCCAAGTGGGAGACCCTACACCATTTCTGACAAATGGCAGTCCAATCTCTTCTTGAAAGTCTCAAGTGATGGCACTCCCACAACTTCTGAGGGCAAAGCTGTTCC
This sequence comes from Bungarus multicinctus, assembly GCA_023653725.1. Lineage (NCBI taxonomy): Eukaryota > Metazoa > Chordata > Lepidosauria > Squamata > Elapidae > Bungarus > Bungarus multicinctus. The sequence continues at coordinate 151,029,505 of CM042838.1, forward strand.
ATTGGTTGATTGTTCTCACTGTCAGAAAGTTTCTCCTTATTTCCAGGCTGAATCTCTCCTTGTTCAAATTTCCATCCATTTCCATTTAAAAAAGGTTTAAATATTAATACCGTTTAAAACAACAACACATACCCAAAAATTAAATCAAAAACAGGTGAAAAAAAGAATTTTGGAAAAAAACACAATTGGATCTGAAATTGACTGAATTTGAAACAGAGCAATCTATCTAATACAAAGGAGGTACATTTTGTACAAAATTGAAAATGTTGATTTCTTAATGTTGGGTATTTTCTTGCAAATGTTTTCTTGCAGATATCACAAGGAGCTTGAAGATCTTTCCAGGCCTTAATTTGAATGAACGAAGTCCCACGGGTACTTTTTTATTTCTTATATTTGTTTTTGATTGCATCTTTTTTTTTAAAAAAAAAAATTATTTGCCAGCCGCCCAGGATTAGGAGTCAGGCAACATGGAAATTTAATAATAAATGAATAAAAATAAATGATTCTTCACCAGGCTACTTTCGCAAGAAAACAACCAAGTTCAAAGAGGATGAAGAATCGAACAGTTCCACTCTGTGGTTTGTACATTCTCTCCTGGTTACAAGGAAATGTTGTTCCAGATAGGAGGAGTAGAGGAAGCAGTGAACAGAATGAGAAGTACCAAGGACGGTGGAACAAACTTATCGAGATTATGTTTCACATAAACAGAAGAAAGGACTATCCAGTGAGTTCTATTTCTTCTTCTTTTGTTGACTCCAGAAAAGTGCCAACAAAGAATTCACAGATAATGATGTATATTAGCTTTTTAAATTTCCAGATATTTACATTAGCCTTGCGTTTAATAGCCATATTAATAAGTGAAAGCAAGAATAGAATGCATAATAACTCATTTCCCTCCCTAAAAAAATGAAGAAATCTATACAGTTGACCTGAAGAACAAAACAAGGCAATGACTGAAAAGGGAAACTAAAACTGTGGTTGTTTCGCCTTTTAGAAGGAAAGTAACTTTAAAAGAAAATTCACAAGAAAATCAACCAGATCACTTTAATCTAAATCTCATTGCAATCATTTTAGATTTTTTATTTATTTATTTATTTATTTATTTTTATTTATTTATCAATTGTTTACAAAATAATAGGTATAAGTATATACATAGTTATGAATACATGAAATGGGTACATATAAGAAAAATAAAATAAAATATAAAAGAAACAATTTTGGACAGGGATGGTAGGCATGTTGCTGCGCTTATGCACGTCCCCTACAGACCTCTTAGGAAAGGGGTGAGGTCAATAGTAGACAGTCTAAGGTTAAAGTTTTTGGGGTTTGGGGAAGAAACCATAGAGTCAGGTAGAGTATTCCAGATATGTAGCAGCTGGAGACCATGTTTAAAGGAAATAGTTATAGTACTTCATTCTCCTCCAAGCACCTATAAAAGTTCAGGCACTGCTTGACTTACAACCATTTGCTTAATTGTTTGAAGTTATGACACTGGAAAAAGTGACTTCAATTACTTATACATATACATATACAACCATTATAGCATCCCTGTGTTCCACATGGTCAAAATTCAGGCACTTGGCAACCAGCTTGAATTTACAACAATTGAGTGTCCCAGGATCATGTGATTGCCATTTGCAACCTTTCCAGCTAGCTTCTGACAAGCAAAGTCAATGGGGTAATCCAGATTTGCTTAATGACCACAAGATTCACTTAACAACAGCCACTGATTGTCTTAACTGTGGTTTTAAAAAAAAGGTTGTAAAATTTGGCAGAACTCACTTAACAACCTCCTTGGCCTCTCAGGGAAAATTCTGGTCCTAATAATTGTAGTCATAAGTCATGGACTATCTGTAATAGGAGGAATAGCTAGGGATGTTGGTTTAGTCAGCATCTTACGAGCATAAGTGTGATTGAACTGGAGCCATCTTTAGCCCCGTGTCACTACCATTAACATGGGTTTCTATTTCAAGGGTTGATGACTGTCTTATCTGGATGAAAAAGGGGAACATTCCAAATTCATCTTAAACAGAATATTATATGTGCAAAAAGTAGAAGAATATGTCTTTGGATTTTGCAAATATTTTTGATGGGGAAATCTGCAAGTGCAGATATGCCCCTGGCAAAATTAATTTGCTTACCATCACAATATCAGAATGCCTAGCAAATCATAACAGAAATTTATCCCGTTTGATGCAGTCCCCGATATGAAGTCATCATGAAGAGTTCAAGCTGACTTGCTAATAGCTGCACCATAGCAAACTCTAAGAGGAAAAATGAATATCCTCAGGATAGGTTGCCTGAAACATAGGAGGACATTTCTCCATTAAATAGGTATTATTCTTATTTCTTCTAGAAATATGCTCTTGTCTAATGATAGAGCTGTAGGGTTAGCAGCTTTGTTAGAACCAACAACAGAGGATTATCTATTATATGTATAGTTGTAAATAATGTAATAAACAAGACAAAATACAAAAAAATATTTTTAAAACATAAAGTAAGTTATATAAAATCCATTGGCTATGACATCTCTTACCCTTATTAGAAGCACAGATAAAGTGAAAAGGCCTGGCCTTAAAATGTCAAGGCTGCTTAGAACTACTGATCCATCAGTGGTGTTGAACTGTATCTCAAGATGACCTTCACTGAAATGAATTTCCCGAAGACCCACAATTTAGAAATATGTAGGTATTAAGATAGGCTCCTTGAGCACTGACATTATTTCAAAACTCTCAAAATAGATGGCTGGGATGTGGAAGGAGAACTTGAGCTGGCAGAGCATTTGATACTGTAAGGCAGGAGTCCCCAATCCCCAATCTGTGGACTGGCACCAGTCTGCAACATGCCAGCAACTGGGCCACACCAACAAGTGAAGCCCCATCCATGGAATGCAAGCAGCATGTGAAACCATGCCCCTCCAGTCCCCAGAAAAACCTCTTTTCACAGTGACCAAAAGGTTGGAGGCCACTGCTGTGATATACATTTGCACCCACAAATACACAACTAAATTTCACTAAGCTATTTTCCTCTTACCCAATAAAATGGAACCATTCTTTTCACAGAATAAAATTAGCCATTCTGTTTATTCTCTCTTCATATAAATCCAAAATAGGTTACTGGTAGAGGTGGTATTCAGCAAGTACTGACCAGTTCTAGAGAAGTGGTAGCAGAAATTTTGAATAGTTTGGAGAACTGGTAAATACCACCTCTGACTGGAGATTTTACAGTATCCTTCCCTTGACATGCCCACCAAGCCAAACTTAAGCCATGTGGTTGCTAAGTGGAATTTTGGGCATGTGGATCCTGAGAAAGATTTTTGGCTTCTCTTTCTGGGGAGGAAAGTTTTGAGTTTATGCAGATGTGATAAAAGAAATGATGGAAAATCCATTCTGTCTCTCCTCGTGATATTCTGCTATAGAGGTGGAATAAAAATTATTTTGCTGTCCCCTTATTCTACTTGAGGTGGCATGGTGGCTCGGTGGTTAAGATGCCAGGCTTGTTGGCAGGAAAATTGGTAGCCCTGGTTCGAGACCCAAGCACCATGTGATGGGGTGAGCTCCCACCTGGGTCTATGACAATTTGCCACAGCCAACTCATCATGACCAACTTATTACGGCCAACTCATCACTGCTAACTCGCCACAACAAACTTTCCATGGCCAATTTGCTGCAGAACAACTCGCCATGGCCATCTCGCCACAGGACAACTTGGTGTGGGACAAGAGTTACACTAATATCAAATAAATGGTGGAATAGAATCATTAAATAAAAGATGCAAAAGGAGGAACATAATAAAATATGAATGGCAAAAATTAAAATATTTTTAATTTATTTTAAATAATTAAATAGAATTGTTACATTGTCCCTGACAAGTTATCTCACAGCAAGTTGGCCATAGCAAGTTGGCTGTGGCAAGTTGTCCCATTCTCTCCCATCCTTGCCCAAGCTCCTGCCAACCTGATGATTTAAAAGCATGAAAATGCAAGTAGATAAATAGATATCACTATGGTGGGCAGTGCTCCATGATGTCATGCTGGCTACATGACCACAGAAATATATTTGGACAGTGCTTTCTCAATGGTCTTGAAATGGAGGTGAGTACCACCCCATATAGTCGGCAGCACTAGCAGAGTAAAATCTTCAAGGATTCTACTTTTACTTATTCTACTTATTTCATACTGAACATTCACATTTGCATTCAATCCACATGCAATCAGCACCTATTCATTCTTGATCCTATCCCTTCTTGTTTCACCAGACACGTTTCCTAGGAAAGCCATTTCTACTACATTCAAATTTCTCTTGATCTACCCAACTCCCACTTCCATAGAATATCTTTGGCAGAAACATATTCTTATATACAGTTATTTTCCCTTGTTCCAGCAAACACACATTCTTAAAAAAAACAAAACACGAATATACCACTCACTACTTTTCTATCAGAATTTCCTTGTCTTAACATTTCTATATTCATTTTTCTATCTTTAGTAAATATTCTACTGTGGCACACAACTTAATTTACTTGCTCTAAGCTTTCACCATGCATTTATAGGTTACAATACTTCATTCCATTTTAACTGTCAAACATAATCACTTTGGTCTTTCACACATTTCTTTCTAAATCCATGTTCCTTGTTGCATCATACAATTTAATATTTGCTGCAAATTATTCAGCTTCTCGGTAAATGAGTGGCCTCATTTATATAAAAATACATATATGTTCACATTCCCTATCAACACATCACATGCACTCCTTGTACATGTATCCATAAGCACATTAAACAAGGAAGGGAGTCTGCATATATCCTTGTCTTACTTAATTTAGAATTGTACTATTTGCTAATGATTCTATTTACTTATATCATATATCATTCTTTTTGCAATCAGCAACAAATTCCATATCTGAGCTGAATATTTTATAATTCAAGCCAATTTACTACATTATTCTTGTTCACAAAATTAATGAACATACAAAAAACTTTCACATTCATATTTTCTTTCACATTCATATTTTCTCAATGACCAGCTGAAGGCAAAAATCTGTTCAATACACTCCCTGCTCAGTATAAAGTCATGCTACATTGTTCACATGTGGTTTATTGTCACCTCTTATACACTTTTAATCAGAAGTTGCTAAATACTTCCCCAGGCAGACGTAGAAACCTAACATCTGATAATTGACATACTCACTCTGACTTCCTTTCTGCTTGTACAATGGAACAGTCATATTCTTCCAATCAGACCATATTCACAAACAGATTAAACAAGTCATACAGTCATTCCAAAGCAAACAACATGCATATTTTAACAGTTCTCTAGTTAGCCCATCTACACAGGTTGCTGTTCAACAAAAATGAGCAAGAAAGATGATTAGAGACCTGGAGGTAAAACATGAAGAACGGTTACAGGAATTGGGTATGTCTAGTCTAGTGAAAATAAGGGCTAGGTTGACATGATAGCAGTGTTCTGATATGTATAGGACTGCAGAAAAAACAATTACTATCCACCTGCCTTCAATCGAGGACCTGTATACTACAGGAGTCAAAAAGAGAGCTGTGAAAATATTTACAGACCCCTCACATCCTGGACATAAACTGTTTCAACTCCTTCCCTCAAAATGATGCTATAGAGCACTGCACACCAGAACAACTAGACACAAGAACATTTTTTTCCCGAAAGCCATCACTCTGCTAAACAAATAATTCCCTCAACTCTATTCAACAAAGTGTACACTACTATTACTGTTAATCTTGTCATCACTCCTTATCGCCCATCCCCTCCCACTTGTGACTGTAACTTTGTTGCTTGTATCCTCACGATTTATATTGACTGTTTCCTAGTATGATTTGATGCTGATTGTACCCTTTGACTATCATTAAGTGTTGTACATTATGATTCTTGATTCTTAACGAATGTTCCTTTTCTTTATGTATATTGAGAGTATTTACACCAAGACAAATTCCTTGTGTGTCCAATCACACTTGGCCAATAAAGTATTCTGTTCTGTTCTGTTCTGTTCTGTTCTGTTCTATTCTATTCTATTCTATTCTATTCTATTCTATTCTATTCTATTCTATTCTAGGGGTTGCTACAAAGAAAAGGAGGTATTCTCCAAAGCAGTGGCTGCTAACCTGTGGGCTGGGGACCACTGGTGGTCCATGAGAAAATTTTGGTAGTCTGCAAAGAAATGTCACCCCCAAAGCATCCTGCAAAGCAATTAATCCAGGCTGCGTGGCAACACAAGGCTATGCTGCCCACATGGCCCCTGGGAACACAAGGCTTGTGTCACTTGCATTGCGAACAACATGAGGTAGTGAGGAGAGGGGGGAAAGGGTGGAGGGGTGGAACATGCCCCACTCACCCCACGTGCTGCCCTGGCCAATGGGCTGCTTCTTTCTTCTTCTGCTTTTGGCTGCACACAAGGAAAACAGCAAAAGTCTTTCTTTCTCTCCCCCAAACTCTGCCAGAAATGAGTCTTTGGGACCCTGCAAGGCATCCTGCTCTGAGAGGCTGCACTGGAAAAGACTCATTTCTGGTGGAGTTTGGGGGAGAGAAAGAAAGACTTCTGCTCCTTCTGCTGCTATCCTTGCATGAAGCCAAAAGTCTCTCCCACTCCCAAGAATGGAGCTGGAGACGGTATCCTGCAATCTCAAATAAATAGCAATTAATTGGTAGGAAAATGGGATGGTGAATTTTCCTGAAGACTTTTTTTGGGATTTTCCCAGGGTCTTTGCTCTGTGGGATTTAAAATTATGAGTTTGGTGGCCCTGAGGTCCAAAAGGTTGGTGACCCCTGCTCCAAAGCATCAGAAGGCAAGATAAGAAACAATGGATGGGAACTAATCAAGGAGAGAAGCAACCTTGAATTAAGGATAAATTAAACAGTGACAACAGTGAGAGCAATTAACCAATGGAAGGGCTTGCCTTCAGAAGTTGTGGGTGTTCCATCCACTGAAGGCTTTTAAGAAAAGTTTGGAGAGCCATTTGTCTGAAATGGTATAGGGTCTTTTGCTTGAGCAGGGGGTTAGACTAGAGGACCTCCAAGGTCCCTTCCAACTGTGTTATCCTGTTATTTTATTTGACTTAACATTTATAGTATTTATTTCAGTTCCACCCTTTGATATATAATTGTCATTCTGATACAAATCATTTTAATATTTTCCATGTTAGCTTAATCTCATATCATTTCAACACTTTCATTTTTAATTCCATTCACTTTATTTTCACTCCTTTTCCAAATAATCTTTATTCCTTTTTCTGCATCTTTCTTGCTTCTTTTAACTATTCCTTGCCATCTTTGACAACCTTCTTTGCAAATATCCCTCTTAACAGTCTACAGTGTTTTTCTCTCATTATTATTTTTGCTTCAGTTATTTCCTTATATGACTTTTTTCCTAATCTCCAGCTTCTTTTATTTCATCATTAACACCGAGCATCCTTGTTCTTGTTTTCCGTTAGCTGAATATTATTTTGCCCTATGCAACAAATAATATTTCAAAGTCTTCACTCTAATTAATAGGAGCATTATTAGCAACTTTTTAAAGCAAAAACCATGCCCCAGGTCCTTATTTTTTTAGAAGCAGAGATAGGAGAAAGATAATACAGAAAGGAAGAACAGAGAAAAATGGAAATAGGAGAAGAGAAGGGCTATGCTAGACAGATTTGAATGAAGAATATGTTACTGAGAGAAAGATACAAAGTGAAAAAGATACATGGTAGTAACTTTGTGTGTGAGAGGGAGGGAGAGAGGGAGGGAGGGAGGGAGAAGTTTGGGGCCTCATGACCAACTCACAATTTTTAAAGTACTGTACTGTAGACTTAGAAGTAAACCCAACTAAGATATACAGATTAAACATCATACAGAGATGTTTAATTTTGATCATTTAAATGGGATCCACCCCATTAGATAGGTTTCCACTTTAAGGGATAAATGTGAGAAACATATAATCATCCTGCTTCAGGTGAGGATGAATGTATTCCTCCAGATTTCCAGAGTACCTTCCAGACACAACTTGTTCCTTGAGTATTCAAAAATCCCTGAGAGAAAGCCAACTTCATTGTTTGACTAAATAAATCATACGTGAAGTGTTCTAAAAGGGTCACAGTCAATGCAAAGCAAAAGAAGAACAAATATTTTAATGGAAGTTCTGTCTTGGGGAATCTCTTAGCAGGCTGCAAAGAGCAAAGCGCAACAAAATACTTATTGATTTAAATTATGTATTTGCATCTCTCTCAAGATAGATTCTTCTTCCCCCCTTCATCTGTAGGACTCTTGTACTTAGAACAAATCTCCAGCCACTTCTTTCATCCTGAATGAAATCATGTGCTAGAAAATAAATTAAGTCTCTCTATGTATGTATTTTTTCAATGTGAATGCTATAATTGGTCACAGTCATTTCAAAAATAACCTTCCTTATTCAATTAGAGAGATGAGCGGCATAGCTGCCTAGAGATTATGGGCATCACCTCACACTAAAGAGGCTGAGGGTTCAATCCTAGATAACAGCAAATGTTTCTCTTTCAGGCTGCAAAGAGAAAATATCTGCTGCAAACTCTGTGTAGGCATCAGAAAGGGCATCCAGCCAGTAAAGACTCATCTCCACCCCAATACAAGGAATTGTTAAAAAAACCAATTAGAGAGCTGCTTCAGGGTTGGATGAAAGCTAAATAAATACCTGGCTTGTCTACAGCTGAGCCACCTCAACAAATTTTCTTGGCGGTGAAAAGGTAACTTTGTGTGTGAGAGGGAAGTAGAAAGAACCATAATGAGGACAGTCTGCTAACATTAAATAGAATAAAATAACAGAATTGGAAGGGACCTTGGAGGTCTTTTAGTCCAACCCCCTGCTTAAGCAGGAAGCCCTATACCATTTCAGAGAAATGGTTGTCCAATCTCTTATTAGAAACCTCTAGTGTTGAAGCATTTACAACTTCTGGAGGCAAGTTGTTCCACTGATTAATTGTTCTAATTGTCAGGAAATGTCTCTTAGTTCTAAATTGCTTCTCTCCTTGATTAGTTTCCACCCATTGGTTCTTGTCCTACCCCCAGGTGCTTTGGAGAATAGCTTGACCCCCCCCCCTCCTCTCTGTGGCAGATTCTCAAACTTTGGAATACTGCTATAATGTCACCCCTAGTCCTTCTTTTCATCAAACTAGACATACCAATTTCCTGCAATCGTTTTTCATATGTTTTAGCCTTCAGTCCCCTAATCATCTTTATTGCTCTTCTCTGTACTCTTCCTAGAGTCTCAATATCTTTTTTACACTGTGGCAACCAAAACTGGATGCAGGATTCCAAGTGTGGCCTTACCAAGGCATTATAAAGTGGTATTAACATTTCACGTGATCTTGATTCTATCCCTCTGTTTATGCAGCCTAGAACTGTGTTGGCTTTTTTGGCAGCTGCTGCACACTGCTGGTTCATATTTAAATGATTGTCCACTAAGATTCCAAGATCCTTCTCACAGTTACTACTATTGAGCACACGTGCTATACCTGTCCAGTTTGTTTTTCTTTCCTAAATGTAGAACCTTACTTTTTTCATCATTGAATTTCATTTTGTTATATAGCGCCCAATGTTCAAGTCTGTCAAGATCCTTCTGTATCTTAAGCCTATCTTCTGGAGTGTTGGCTATTTCTGCTAGCTTGGTGTTTTCTGCAAATTTGATGAGTTCCCCATCTATCCACTCATCCAAATCATTGATGATGATGTTGAAGAGCAGAGCTTTGGGATACTCCACTGCATCCCTCCCTCCATGTAGATACAGTTCCATTGAGGACTACACATTGAGTGTGGTTGGTCAGGCAGTTACAAATCAATCTGGTGGTGATGGTGTCTAACCCACATTTTTATATTTTATCATGGAGCAAGAAATTATTTGCTGTATAGTCCAGAAAGTTTCAAACTGGCTCTGTGAGGGAAAAAAAATACTGTGATGATCCATGATGGGATACAAAACAAATACAGTCACAGAAAACAGGTGAAGTCCCTTTTATTCCTTGTTTGCTTCCAAGCTCCAAATAACTTTGAAGGAAGACAAAAAAACTCCCACACAGTTACACAAAGAAGGAAAAAAGCAACACAAACCAGGCAAGATAAGGGCTGGAGGATGTCCACAAATAACACACACTGGGAAAGATGCCAAATTCAGAGAGGAACTATAAACTAGAGATATTTACACGATTTGTTTCCAGTGTTTGCCAGTACGCAGGTCCAAACTCTTATTCAGTTGTCATACCTGCAGCCCATGAAGAGGAACAAGGCCCTCTCCTCCTGAGGAGATCACATCTCTCCCATATCCTCTCCTCCCTGTGTGCCCTAGGATGGATAGGGGATGGGCCTGGATCCTCCTCTGACTGCTCAGCCAACCTCTGCCCTTCCCCAGCCTCCTCCACAACCTCTGGAGCCACACTTCCACTCTCTGTCGGCTGTTCCTCCTCTCCCTCAGAGTCAGTCTTCACCACAAGTACTTTATTTTTAAAAATGATTTTCATTCATTTTACTGTAATAGATTATTTTTCTTTTTCAAAACATTTTTTTTCTAAATTTCTCATGATTAGGCACAGAATTCTGGGGCTTCATTCATTTATGAAGCGGAGAGTTGGGGTCCTGTCTCATGTTGTACAAATATCCATGGCTTGCACTCTCCTTGATCCTCCAAAAGTCAGTTAAATCCCAAGGAAATGCATAATGAAGGCTATCTTTTCATGTTGCTTTTTCTAGATATATGGGCAGCTGGGTCATTTAAAATCAGTGGGAGAGATGTAGAACAAAGAAGCAAAAAAAAAATTCAAACTGCAAGAGTATTCTTTGCCACATCAGAACAAGCATACCACGAAAAGGAATTGAAAATAAACTCAAAAGTACTCTAAGAAATAATAAGAGAAGCCTCTTATGAAGGGAATGAAGCAAAGAAAACTCTAAGAACATTGGGCACAGTATTTGTTCAAACAACAGTTCTCCACAATTTAATTAGATTTTTTTTTCAAAAGAATATGCAATATGTGTGAATACATGCAATATTGGCTGAATTCATATTGATTTACACATCATAATTATTGCCCTATGTGAAGCATCTGGAATCAGAAGGTGATATGGTTTATAATTCACAGAATAAACCCTATAGGGACTTATGTATTATTAGCCAAGGAGTATACTTCCTCTTCTTACTTTTGCTTTAAAGTCTTATGATCTTGGCTTTTGGGATCATAAGAATGAACCATAAATCTGTGGCATCCCCTGGCTGAAATGCTATGGGCAGCATTTAAGAGCCTCCATCAAGATGTCTTCATTTCTCCTAAACCACGGGTGTCAAACTTGCAGTGTCACATTGTCATCATGTGATGTTTTGTGACATTTTTTCTCTTTGCAGAGCTGGGGCGGGCATGGTTGGCATGTGATGCATCCAGCCCACAGGCTGCCAGTTTGACACCCCTGTCCTAATAGTTATTGGGTGTGCAATATGGTCCTTTTTTTACAGCCAAGACTACTGGATCCTGATTGAGGGGCCTCTTGACTGGGCTTCCTCCTCTGAGACAACCTCACTCCTTCCTCCATTTTTTCTTCACCCTTAGTTGGAATTGTGCTAGAAAGCAAGTCTCTTGGGACTTCATAATCCTGCTTTCCCCTTACCTGTTGTCGATCACATGTGTTGGGACTACAATTCCCAGAATTCCAAGGCTATGATTTCAGTAGCCACACTACAAACAAATAATGACAACAAGAGTGCCCATATATATGAGGATACCAGATGCAAGAATGAGTTTGGCAACTTGGAATGGGCATTTATGTACTTTTCTTTTGAGATTGGGTTGTAAAGTATGTACTCTTCTTGGAAATTTCTTATCCCAAAATGGAAATTATTCTCCTTGTTCTTTTGGGAAATTCACGCTGGCCCTGAAAAATAAATGAGGAAGCTAGCATAACATTTACAGGGCACGATTCCATTGAAGTCAACCTTAGTTGTGCATCATTAAGTCCTAAGATGGTTCTTTATTTCTAGAGTGTTTGAACAAGAGAAATGTTCAGAAAGTGGAGAGCCAGCCATTAAATGCCATGCAGTGGATGATATTACTGGGATTAGAGCTGATAGTTCAGATTGCTGAATGAAAGGCTGGCCTCAAAAGCTGCCAATAGTTACCCATGTTAGATTCAATGGGAAATGAGCTCAATCAAACTCTCATCTTGCAAAATTCAAATTTATAGTTTCCTCATTTGAATTTTTACTGCATTTTTATCACTGGCTTCGAATGTATAGGGGTAAATAAAAGGTAGAGCTGGACTCCAGTCTGCTGCATAGCAATACATTGCATACTCTGGCAGTGGAGTAGGAATGGGGGAAAGTGCAGCTCAGTTTCATGGCTTAAATAATGGGGGTGGAGTGGAGGATGATGGGAATCATCACCTTCATATGGAGAGCATTTAGTGCGGTCAGACTGACTGAGTGAATCAGATAGGAGTTATCACCATATGAACTTATTCCACTTTATTGTAAGGCTACATTTAACAATATCTGGCAAGTCTGGGAATACAATTCTTTTCCCCACCCCATTTCCTTTACAGTCCAAGAAATTAGGGAGGGTCTCTCCAGAGTTTGTTCCTCCTTCCACTAACCAACTATGGGCTCTACGGTCTCTTATCTGACCACTCCTTCAGCAGTGTCTCTTCAACTGATCTCCTAAGGTTTTTCCTACATGCCATTACATGGGCATTAATTTTCTGAGAATTCCAGTACAAACTGATCTGACCCAGACCTAACACTTTTGTGCATTCTCAGTTCAAATGCTATGCATCCATATACATTAACAATTGTAGATTTAGAATAAAAAGCACTTATACATACTTAAATGCAGCTTTGAGTGCAAACTGGCCAGTGCCGGCCAGTGCGCTCCCACAGGGCCTCCTTGGGGTGCCATCAGCCGGATGATGCTGGCTGGCAGCCCCAAGGGTGTGGGCCTTCTCTGCAGGGGCTCCCTCCCTCTGGAATGAATTACTCCCAGAGATGCGGACCGTCACTGACCTGCAGACCTTCCAGCGCGCATTAAAGACACACCTTTTCCAACAGGCCGGTCTGGCCTAGTATTAATTATTAGGGTTTTAAATTTTGGATATTTTTAACTTTTTTACCCCTTTTTATTCTGCTTTTATAATATTATTCCAGCCACTAGTTTAATTTCTTTTAAATCTCTTTTATTTTTTTTTACTATTTATGTCGTTTTATCTTGGCTGTAAACCGCCCCGAGTCCTTTTTTTGGGAGAGTGGGTGGTATAAAAGTGTAATTAAATAAATAAATAAATAAATAAATAAATAAATAAACAAACAAACATTTACACACAAATGCAGAAACAAACTTTATGTGATTAAATTAGAAAAGGGCTAACATCAGGGGTGGGATTCTACCAGTTCACTCCTATTCTCTAGAACCAGTTGTTAACATTCTAAGCAGTTTGGAGAACCGGTTGTTAGAAGAAATTACTGGCCTAATCCTGTAAGGAAGGCAGGAAGGAAACATTCTGGGGTTGTTTACAGAAACTGCCTCTCTGTTAACCCTTATTACATTCTTGACAGGACTAGACTTCCTGTCTCAGGAATGTCTCTGGAGTTTTTTTCCCCTCCTTTGCTGCTACTTTGCTTGTGTGGAGTGACCATTCAAAGTTACAATGGCACTGAAAAAAGTGACGTATGACCATTTTTCACACTTACGACTGTTGCAGGATCCCACAGTCATGAGAGGCCAGGCGAGGAGATACATGCCTCAATGTAAGTGATATTGAGTTGGCCACACCCAGTCAATAACATGACCACCAAGCCACGCCCACTACCTAAGCCATGCCCCTAGAACCAGTTGTTAAAAATTTGAATCCCACCCCTGGCTAACATTCAAATTTATTCTGTGTTCTTTACAAGAGATCCATTACTATAATATCTGAAATATGTGGTTTGTAGCAACGAGAGGCCTTCTAAGGTAGTCTTTCCAAATATCAAATATCCTGTATGATAGCCACATCAGACTCTCAGAGCAAAAACAAGAAAAAGTGATTTTTAAGTCTGAAGATAGAGACTTTCATCAGTGGAGGTTTTTAAGAAAAGACTGGACAGCCACTATCTGAAATGGAATAGGGGCCCCTACTTGATCAGGGGGCTGGACAAAAGACCTCCAAGTTTCTTCCAGCTCTTTTCTGATTAAATGACTGACTGACTGATTGATTGATTTGCAAAGTGTACCTGGTATATCCACCTTTCCAGGTAGACTGAACAGGAAACATGACCAGCTGAACTATTTTGTTGCAAGATTACATTAGCAGAATCTTGCAAGTCTTGAAAGTACAATTGTCCTGCCATCACCTTTACATCCTGATAACTTAGGGAAGCTCCCTTCTGCATGTCTTGCTCCATCTATTATGCAGCAATGGGCTATGCTACCTCTTATCTGACCATTCCCTATGCAGCAGTGGTGGGTTTCAAAGTGGTTTACCACTGGTTCAGTGGGTGTGTTTTGTGCCAAATGCACACACTGTGCACGTGCAGAGGCTTTCTCACTCACTTCCTGCAATCCCTGTAGCTTCAACAGCTGATGTTCGGAAATCTGCTGTGCCACGCAAATCAGCTGCGCTTCAAAAGCAGGGAATAGAGGTCAGCATGGGAGCCCCTGTGGGCGGGTGGGCCCAACAGCAGCTCATCAGAGAGAACTGGTTTGATCACAGCTGATCTTTGGCGCTACCGGTACGCCAGAACCAGACCGAACCGGTAGAATAGCACCACTGCTATGCAGCATCTTTAGTCAGTCTCCATTTCATACATACCATTACACCTCATTACCTCTTCTTCCTCCCTACTTAATAAGTCAACATTGTTATCTGTGATTTAGAGTCAGGAATCTCAAGGATCCTTTAAAACACGGTTGTCAATCTCGTGGCGTAACGTTGCCATCACGTGACGTTTTGTGACGTTTTTCCCATTCACAGAGCTGTGGTGAGTGTGGCCTGCATGTGATGCATCTGGCCCATGGGCTGCCAGTTTGACACCCCTGCCTTAAACATTTTTAAAGGATCTGCTGCCTTTAAATTCCTTTTTTTTAAATAGGGAGCTGTGACAGTTTTAGATTTAAGGCAAGTTACTGAACTTGAGATAGGATGCTACTGACAAAGTGAAAAGTATATCATGCTGAATCTTTTGGGGAAGGTAAAATGTCAATGGGATGGCGGCAGTAGCAACTCCAACTGGTGTCTGTATCAAGCATTTTGCATGTCCAGGAACATTTAATTCACAACTTACCAATGGGCTACCTCGAAACTCTTAGATGGGATGACGTTTCCATAGGCATCATTTAATTCATCCCCTTCCAGAGCATTTTCAGCAGTCATGGAATGCCCATCCTCCCTTTTGGAAGAATAGCTGCTAAATTTGATTTTGTGAATATCTTTGGCAGTATCTCTCTTGCAGGAAGCACATTGCAATGCAATTATGCTCACACTAAACCTTTAACTGGGTCACAATAAATCAAATTCTGAAAGGTCAATGCTAGAAACTATTAGAGGTTCAGCCTTGAGCTATTGTGATGCTAAATTAAAACTCAGCTGAAAGATTTCTCTGTCTCCGTGTTGTGTGTGTATGTGTGTGTGTGTGTTACATTTGGGAAGGAATACTTTTCTGAACAGCCCTCCACTGTAAGCACATATCAAACAATAATTTTCTGACAGTGGGAATATTTTATCTAAAGGGTTCATTTAGTGGCTTTTGAGAAGAATATGCTTCTTTATCAGATAAATTAATTCTGCCAATGAACCAAATTTATTAAGACTAGATGTTGAAAAGACTTCATATGTCTTTTTCTTCTTTCTTTCTTTCTTTCTTTCTTTCTTTCTTTCTTTCTTTCTTTCTTTCTTTCTTTCTTTCTTTCTTTCTTTCTTTCTTTCTTTCTTTCTTTCTTTCTTTCTTTCTTCTCCTCCTTCTCCTCCTCCCCCCCTCCCCCTTCTTCTCCCTCTGTGCAATGTTGGATGTGTATTTTTTGTAGGATAGATGGACAAATCCTTCTACCTATGCCTTGGCATCCAACCTTTAGCCAGGATATTTTATCCAAAAGGGCCTCACTCCACCATATATTATAAAACATCCCCTTAGAGTTGCAATTGATTTCTTTCTTTACTCGAAGTATTTTACATTACAATCCACTATGCCATTCCTCTCTAGGCAATATCGAAGGAAAGTTGATCTCTGCTTGAGCCCAAGCCCTATAGACTATACACAACAGTAACAAAAGTGTGAAAATGATATGCCACCAACTTCTTCGGAGATTTTGTTTTTACTTCTCACTCTGTTCTACAGCTCTAAGATTCTCTGGTGGCTTCACAGTCAAGCACCAGCCAGCTGTTATGCAGCAAAAAAGAAATGTTTTCAGGTGATATTTGGAACAATCAAAGCTTTTATTCCATTTGTGTAAACTCAAAATCCAACGGGGTAACTTTCCCTCCTAAATATCTTCCAATATCCTAGGATGGCTCTTTCTTGTGGCTACTGGCTTTTCAGCCAACTAAGCTATGCTTGTCCTCTGGTCCCCAATACCTCCTACCTCAGTATCTCTAACTTCAACTCAAGGCACCTGACCTCAACCCACTGATAACTTGATAAGAACTTAAGAATATAAAATAAAGAAATCTTTCAAATAGGGAAAGTCCCCTTTAATTCATACAGGGTACAACAGCAAAAGTGCTAACTTCTATAGAAAAGGATTCTCATTTGTAGGGAAAAAAATCTCAAGTAACGTTTTCAACACTAAGTCAGCCATAATTTATCCAATTATGTAAAAACAAATCACCAAAAGTTAGAAATGACTAAATTACCCATTGGACTATCTAAGCTCTCGCTCTCTTTTCTGGCTTTCTTGTGAAACTGATGAACAAACCATAGACATGCGGCAAGGAAGCTCCTGACAATAGCTATAGCAATAGCACTTATATGCCACTTTATAGTGCTTTACAGCACTTTCTAAGTGGTTTTACAGAGTCAGCATATTGCCCCCAACAATCTGGGTCCTCATTTTACCTACCTCAGAAGGAAATAGGAAGGTTTTGCTATTAACAGATTTAACAGATAATCAGAGTTGGAAGGGACCTTGTTGGTCATCTAGTCCAACCCTCCACCCAAGCGGGAGACCCTACACCATTTCTGACAAATGGCAGTCCGATCTCTTCTTGAAAATCTCAAGTGATGGCACTCCCACAACTTCCAAGGGCAAGGTGTTCCATTGGTTGATTGTTCTCACTGACAGAAAGTTTCTCCTTATTTCTAGATTGAATCTCTCCTTGTTCAGTTTCCATCCATTATTCCTTGTTTGGCCTACAGGCACTTTAGAAAATAGCTTGACTCCTTCCTCCCTTTGGAAGGCCCTCAAATATTGGAAGACCACTATCATGTCTCCCCTGGTCCTTCTCTTTACTAGACTAGCCAAGCCCAGTTCCTGCAACCGTTCATTGTATGTTTTAGCTTCCAGTCCCCTAATCATCCTGGTTGCTCTTCTTTGTACTTTTTTATAATATGATAACCAAAACTGGATGAAGTACTCTAGGTTTGGTCTTACTAAGGCTTTACAGAGTGGTATTAGTACTTCCCTTGATCTTGATTGTATCCCTCTGTTAATACAATTTAGGATTGCATTAGCTTTTTTGGCTGCTCCTGCACACTGTTGGCTCATATTTAGCTGATTGTCCATTAAGACTCCTAGATCCCTCTCACAGTTACTGCTATTGAGCCTGATTTCACCCAGTCTATATGTGTACCTTTGGTTTTTCTTGCCTAAGTATAGGACTTCACTTTTCTCTACATTGAATTTTACAATGTATTGTGCTAAATACAACAAATGGAATCTTGTACCAAAAAGGGACAAATTTTATTTTATTTTATTTTGTTTGTCAAACATGTACAAGTATAGGTATGAACATAAACATGAACAAAGGAAGTAAATACAGATAAATGGGGACAGTAAGACAGGGACAGTGGTCATGCTGGTGCACTTATGCACGCCCCCTTTACGGACCTCTTAAGAATGGGGTGAGGTCCATGGTAGACATATTGAGATTGAAGCTGCTAGGGTTTGAGGCTGTAACAACAGAGTCGGGTAGAGCATTCCAGGCACTGACCACTATGTAATCAACCAAATGTAAACACTAACCTTGGGAAAGAATTCACATAGATCTTGTAAACAACAAAGAAAGGTTTTGTAAAAAGGTCTGAGCTAACTTTTACTCAAGGCACTTGATTTGATTTTTTTGTCCCCAAGAATACGGCTTTCTATTTCTCCAAAAATAAACAGCTGAAAATTTCCTCCCTCATTCCAGCATTATTGGTTGCTCACATTAGAATAAGACTCCAGCTCAGGCCAATATCACACCAACTTTTTCTTCCTCATCCAGCATGAGCAGCCCATTGGGCTTTCTTCTTAGATCTTGTCTAGTGGGAAATCAGATCAACCTCATTCCTAAGCCATAATTAGATATTTGCCAGCAGGGCTTAGAGATGTAGAGGAGGCTCCTGGCAGGGTTGCAAATGTTCAAAAACCAAAGTCTTCTGTTCAAGATTTTGAGTTCTCTGCTTCATCTGGGTCTTGTTCCTCTATCTCTTCCATGGAGGAGGAAAAAAACTTATAGTTTGGATGACTATATGAATCAGCTAGATCAGGGCTGTCAAACTTGAGGCCCACGGGCCAGATGCATCATGTGTTGCTTTGCGGCCCACACCTGGTTTAGCAAAAGGGAAAAAAGACACAATATGTCATGTAACAATGCTATGATGATGCTAGTTTGACATCCCTGAGCTAGATATTATTCCAGGGGATAATAGTGTATAAAGCAAGCAAACAAATAATAACATCAACATTTCAGGTATCAATAGATTAACAAAGCAAAAGAAAGTATACATTATTGATTACATTGGGAGACCCTGCTATTTTTATTTTCAATTCACAATGAACTTTGGTTTCATTGGATCACATCCTTCCAATGTTTTGTACTTGAAGATCTTTTATATTGAATTTTGCATACAACTTCTGTTGTACCACTAAGAACTCTTGCAGGCATGGCTGAAGCTATTCTTTTCAACAATGGGAAAATATATATACAAAAAAAGAGAGAGGGGAATCAAGGTCTTGCAGAATCTATTTCTTTTTTTCCAAGTTTGTAGTAATTCACAATTTTTTCCTGAGAGCTGATGATGGTAATGAACGGAATATAGTGACCCATCATTAATGATTTCCTGAGGCTACTTAAAGTTAAAGTAACCCAAAGGATTGGTATGGCTTGGTAAATACCTGCTGTGAAAAAATTAGACTAAAAGTTCTATTAAATAGAATTAATTATAGACATCTGCAACTTGTGTAGGCATGGCTCACAAGCACAGAAGATCACCATTGCTGATTTCTTTTTTGCACTTAGTCATCTGAAATTTAAAATTAATTCAGACATGATAAAGTTACCCTTTCCACCCTTTTTCCTATCTTATTATTCTGAAGAAATAGAATTCCAAGTGCATGTCCTTGGCTATTGTTTGTGGCTTAAAGTTAGTTTTGATTTGCTTCTTTGAGACATTTTTGGAAGTTACTCTTCTTTTGTCTATCTGAGGCATATGAGGAAAGGAATGGGAGAGATTTAACTAGGAAAAGGTCATCAAACTGGACTAGTAGAGGATGACCAGACAAGAAAGAGATTAAGGGCAAAATATGAAGGACATCATGTAAAAAAAATCAAGAAATAGGATCTTAATTTCAATCAATGGAGTACAACAGAATTATACTACAGTATTTAGCATTCTAAAACTACCAAAAATGTTTATGTTCCTTGTTATGCAACGGACTGAACACCAGATCACACTTGCCACCTAATTGTCTACACATATAAACTATGAACGGACAACTATAATGAAATAGTTTATGCAGAATATGTAATAAATTAAAATCCAGAGCTATCAGAAATATAGACTTTTCAAATAATATTTGCATTAAGCAAGTATACATAGAATTGTAACTGTTTATCATTATAGTGACTTATATTATGCTTTTATTTTTATTTTTTGTTATAGCACTTTTTATGGGTCCTTTTTTCTCCTTTTTGACATGGTATGTATCACCCTCACTACAATATATTTTTCTCTTTTTGTTGTTAGTAATTAAAATAACAATAGCATTTACACTTACATACCACTTCACAGTGCTTTATAGCCTTCTCTAAGCGGTTTACAGAGTCAGTATATTGTCCCCAACAATCTGGGTCCTTATTTTACTGACCCAGAAGGATGGAAGGCTGAGTCAACCTTGAGCCTGGTGAGATTTGATCAGCCAAATTGCAGGCAGCTGGCAGTCAACAGAAGTAGCCTTCAGTACTGCATTCTAACTACTATGCCATAGCGGCTCTTATTTTGAGTTATGAAGGCAGCCACCACAATTAATGGGATCCAGTCTAGTTTTCCTGGAGGAGTTGGCTGGATTTAAAAAAATGACTCTCACTGCTTTTAAATTGTCAGATGCCTAGATATGAGGGTGGTCCTGATAAGGAGTCATATTTTGATTCATATAGTGATTGCATGGCAGTGTCTAGAGCCCTGAATATGACACTAATTACCTTACCTGTGCAGGAGCAGTCTGAGCTTCAATATCATTCAGGTTTTCTGCATGCTGAAATTTCCCAGGGATGAATAACATAACATATGACCAAAGAAATCTGTCTTTGCTGAATATCAGGGTTAATGAATTTTGACTGTAGCATATGGTTTTAGATGAGAAAGAATACAATGATGTGAATACAAACTTTAAATACAAAACGTTTTCTCTGTGAAAATAATTATGGCACATCCCAACTTTGGAGATATCTAGTGAGTTATCAATGACAATTTCTAAATATGCCAAAATGTGCACACAGTTTTTGAGATGTTATGTAGTCTAGCATGGGTAATAGTTAACAGGTGAAATACGTATCTAGCACATGCCATAGTGAATTTTGCTCGGATGAATCATATCTCCTTTTTTGGAAAGAATTTTTATTTTATTTATACAATGTATAGATTGCCCAACCCCCATCAACTATGACTGGCCAAAAAAAATCTTATCGGGGCAGCCCTCCCCCCATCTAAAAACAACCTCAAAAAAATGGCCAGCAGGGACTCAACCTTCACTGACCCAAAATTGGGGAAAATAGCCAGATCTTTAATAGATTTCTGAACATCATCAGAGTGGGAAACAGCTGAAGAATAGTTGCAGAAATTGGGTATGTCTAGTTTAATGAAAAGAAAGACAAGGGTTGACATGATAGCAGTGTTCCAATATTTGAGGGGTTGCCCCAAAGAAGAGGGAGTCCAAAACACCTGAAGACAGGACAAGAAGCAACAGATGGAGACTAATCAAGGAAAGAAGCAACCTAGAACTAAGAAGAAATTTCCTGGCAATTAGAATAATTAATCAGTGGAACAACTTGCCTTCAGAAGTTCTCCAACACTGGAGGTTTTTAAGAAGAGATTGCACAACCTGAAATGGTATAGGGCAGTGACGGCTAATCTTTTTGGCACTGAATGTCCAAAGCACTCACGAAGTTGCACATGCACATGCAAACCCCAAAAATGCAATGCATGCACATCCTTGTGCATGCATCCTGCCCCCATGCATTCATGTGTGTCCCCCACACATGTGCCCTCTGTGCATGCACATGTGTCCCCTGCATATGCACCCCATCCCACACATGTGCGGCAGAGACCTGAAGACCAGCTGGCCGGTAGGAGGCAGAGAGGGCTCTGTGTGCCATGGGTTCGCCATCATGGTTATAGAGTTTCCTGCTTGAGCAGAGGTTAGATTAGAAGACCTCCAAGATCTCTTCCAACTCTGTTATTCTGAGGAGATATCATTTGTGACAGAGAAGGCATACTTCTGGGTCTTGCAAAATAACATTTTTTGATTGATGGAACTTAAGA
The DNA here is from genome assembly GCA_023653725.1 of Bungarus multicinctus. Taxonomy (NCBI): domain Eukaryota; kingdom Metazoa; phylum Chordata; class Lepidosauria; order Squamata; family Elapidae; genus Bungarus; species Bungarus multicinctus. The sequence goes on from CM042838.1 coordinate 151,051,450, forward strand.
GCACATCTGCATAATCTCGTCAAATAATCAGGAACAACCAGAAATAGAAGTTCTTCAAATAACCAAGTCCCATTCTAGAACAACAGCACTTCATGAATGAGTGGACCAGCCTCTCTCTCAAGAAAGGATTTACAACCATCAGAAAATTACATGTCACTTTCTGAGAAGATTTAGCTAATATATTATATTGGGACAAGCTAATAGTCCCAAGAACGTTGTCCAGTTCCTCAGAACTAACAAGATCAAACTTTTTTTAGATAACCAAGCCAGACTGAGCCAGTCAGCTCCATAGGAACAGTTTGAAATTTAGAATCCAACCTGGAATGAATCCAAACATCTTTATCTGATAGATTTCTAGCATATTACTCACAGCCACCTAGAACGTGGGTCACCCTGAACAAGACCGTCAGGTAGTTATCTATAGACACAGTAAGGTCAGAACGTAATGGTGGTGTCAGCTTTGAAATTCAGCTGTCACATTTTTTTAAAGAGAGTTGGAGGAGTTGAAAAGTTCAAGGTTATTCTGTATGTCGTATTATGAAATTCCAGTGGCAGTTAATTGGTTCTTGTGATTTATGAAGTATAGAAGTGGGAGGAGAGAAGGGAGGAGAGAAGGTGGATTCTGTGTAACGCGCGAAAAATTTTCACTTTGGGAAATGCCTTTGACATGCCAGGTCTGTTTCTTAATAAATCAATTGGAGAGAAAATGTCTTGGGGTGATTGATATCATGGATACTTTCTGGATGCCTGACAGGTGGTTTTGTTGCCCTTACAAAATGTGTAGCAATAGCACTTAGACTTATAAACTGCTTCACAGTGCTTTACAGCCCTCTCTAAGCCATTTACAGAGTCAGCCTATTGCCCCCAAAAATATAGATCCCCATTTTACTGACCTTGGAAGGATGGAAGGATAAATCAACCTTGAGCCTGGTGAGATTCAGTCTGCCAAACTGCTGGCAGGTGATGATCAGCAGAAGTAGCCTGCAGTACTGCATTCTAACCACTGCACCCCTGCGACTCATATCTAAGGTCTAATATCAACCTTCATTGTATTCTAGAGGCACTTTAGGGATATCTACACCCATTTCATCTCCCTCCACTTCTTTATAATAGGACAGAAAGAGGTCAGATGGGTGTAATCTGATTCAAAATTCCTCATTGCCCTTTCATTCCAAGAAGTACCAGCATTTTAGTTAAGCATTGCAGACGATCCTCAGGAACAATTCTAAGTTCCTTTTGAAATCCAATATGGTTCCTTAGTCACATGAGAAACACCAAACAAGTCCAGACTCTCTGCAAAGAAGGGCAGCACCAGAGTACTCCAGGGTTACCAGACTGTGAACTGATCATGAAAGGGAATTAATGAAAGCTTCCCCCAACTCCAGATCAGATTGTCACTGCTTCAGCAGAAAAAAAGCAGATCAAGTGAATGACTCTAGTTGCTATAACTGGGTAAAATATGCATTGTAGGCAATAATTTTTGAACCAAGGTAGCTGAAATAGATTAACTTACAGAATGAGTCCAAAATCTGGGACACATGACTTCTGTGGAATTGAAATTATGTTAAAGCAACATAATACAAAAAGTCATAAATATACACACACATATTCATACAATATAAATACAATGTGTTCCTACAATATAAAATTTGAATCAATATAAACATTCTTTTTTTAAAAAAAATCTCAGAATTTCAAAGACTAGTAACAAAACCCAACTCTTGCCTACCGGAAGTACATACAAGAATAGTCAGAGCATGAGGTGCTATAAAGTGCTACTTTAAATCTAATAATTTCCTTCCTTCCTTCCTTCCTTCCTTCCTTCCTTCCTTCCTTCCTTCCTTCCTTCCTTCCTTCCTTCCTTCCTTCCTTCCTTCCTTCCTTCCTTCCTTCCTTCCTTCCTTCCTTCCTCCCTCCCTCCCTCCCTTCCTTTCTGATAATTTCTAATAGAGAAAGCATAAAGATCATACTGTCATAGAAAAAGTCTCCATGTTTCCCGATCGCTTAACAGCAGGGGTGGGATTTTACCAGATTGCACCTATTCGCTAGAACCAGTTGTTAACATTCTAAGCAGTTCGGAGAACCAGTTGTTAGAAGAAATTATTGACCTAATCCTGTAAGGAAGGCAGGAAGGAAATATTCTGATATTGCTTACAGAAACTGCCTCTCCATTAACCCTTATTACATTCTTGGCAGGACTAGACTTCCTGTCTCTGGAACTTCTCTGGAGTTTTTTTTTTCCTCCTTTGCTGGTACCTTGCTTGTGTGGAGTGACCATTCAAAGTTACAATGGCACTGAAAAAAAGTGACTTATGACCATTTTTCACACTTACAATTGTTGCAGCTTCCCCACAGTCATGAGAGGTCGTGTGAGGAGATGTGTGCCTCGATGTGAGTGATGTTGAGTTGGCCACATCCAGCCAGTAACATGACCACCAAGCCATGTCCACCCAGTCACATGACCACCAAGCCACGCCCACCACCTAAGCCACACCCACAGAACTGGTTGTTAAAAATTTGAATCCCATCCCTGCTTACCAATATTATTATAACAGCACCAAAGGCAAGCTTTCCGTATGGATTTTAATGCCTGAACCTTTTAATATAGTTTGGTATTACCTTAAGCACTGTAGAAGTATTCATATCCCCAAAGACAGAATATAAATAGTTGTAATAAAATAATGGGAATAAATATTCCTTAAGGTTGCCTGAAGCTATCCAGATTTTGAAAGCTAGAATGTAAATTTGGGATTGTTCCTAAAAATAAATAGGAAGTAAGCTGCATTGACGTAAAATGGGAAATATGTGGCTCTGTTATAAGATAATTTAATATCAGATTTTGATTCATTTTAGTCTTCTAGACCAATGGTTTTCAACCTTGGCAAGCTTATGTGTTGTTCTAGAATTCATCAGCCTTCTGGTCCAGATTGATTTCAAAGACAGTTCTATCTGAACAGGATCCCAGTTAGAGATGGATGAATGTATTTTGCTTTCTTTCACTTATAAGGATGTATATGTGTGTGTGTGTGTGTGTGTGTGTGTGTGTGTGTACCATTTTTGTCTATCCAAATTGTATATATTTTCCCTTTCCTGCAAGAAAATCTGTGCTATAATTCTCTACCTAGTTTCCATTAGAGATGAGAAGTTTATTTAAGGTAGAAAGAGTAATTTTAAACTTAGCTCAATATTACATATATAATTTGAACAAACAGAAACTCCAATAGACATTTTCAGGAACTAAGTAGTTCAAACCCTCTGCTTAAATAGGATGACTCCCTGTGCACTGTCTTTGCCCCTGCCCCTTTTTTTGTATTTCTATGGTCTTTTTAATCTTGTTTACAAAAAAAAAAATGTGGTTTTTTTAAAACCAGTAATGAAAAAGACCAAATTTCTGAACCTTGACTATCAATTTTGCCTATTATATTCTATAAAACAAAATGCCTGCAAGATGGAGCCAACTGCCTAAAGGAACCATTAAGCCCAAAGAACTTCAAATACCCCATAAGAAGTCCTGCAATCACAAGCCAAATCTATCATCATGAGTTTGCTAGAAGCTGGCTTAAACAAAGCATTTTCTCTAGTTCATGCTGTTTCTGGATGATCATCATTCTGACCAAGTGAAGAACCTTCTCCTAGATCTAAATCTCATTCATTTTGAGATGCTGCACTACATGCTGCTTTTCAGAAGAAAAAGCAGAGCATCTTTTGTACATAGGAAATGAGAGCTGAGCTGCTGCTAAGCCAAGCAATGTGGCAAAAGAATACAAGAAGAGAGAGGATGCTGAGAAAGAGAGCATCATTGAGAAAAGGGAAAATGCCAAACTAAAAGAAGTGCTTTGTTCTGTTGAAAGAAATATCCTTCTGGGTTCAGTTCCAAGTGAGGAAAAAGACACTGGAAACAGAGGCTGCTTGGAAGGTTTAATGGTGGACAGGACCACATGGCTTGGAGCTCCAGAGAAGGATAATCACATGCTTCAAGGTGAGAAGAGATAAAAAAAAAAAAAAAAGGGCTGAGGTACTGAGAGTGCCTGGGTTTTATATCCTCTGTTGGGATTTGAATTGGAGCTTGCATTCTAATTGGTTATCAGACTCCAAGGGGCAATTCTGTAGGCTGTCCTGAGTTCCAGGCTTAGTCTAACCTTGTTGGGTAATTATGTCCTTAAAAGGGCTTTTGGTAATTGCTATAGCTTTACCTGGAGTTCCTTGTTATGTAAAGTATTCTGGCCCAGGCCTTAATGGCCCACCCATTAACAAAGGTGGGGGTGAGATTCTGCTTCTGAGGTGAGTTTCTGCTTCTTGAGTTTCTACTCTTTTTAGGGGAAATATTCTGCCTTTTTAATATTTCCTAGGCTATTTCAATTTTCTAGAAGAGGGGTGGGTGCTAATTTCCTACAGTTCAATGCAGTCTCTTGGTTGGATAGTAGACTTGTTCAACTCAACACAGTCAAGACACCAGCTGTAAGTTCAGCTCTGTTGACATAAGGAAAGAAACAAAACTTAGACATGTCTCCTCACCTTCTATTCCTATTCCCCTCCCCTTATAATACTGCTATGTTTTATGTCTACTATCAAACTTTGGCTGGTCTAGTCCAGCCTTAAATTCATCAACATTTAAAACATCCATCAATACTTTGTTGAAAGAAATATCCTTCTGGGTTCAGTTCCAAGTGGGGAAAAAAGACACTGGAAACATGGAGGCTGCTTGGAAGGTTTAATGGTTACAGGGCCATATGGCCTAGAGCTCCAGAGAAGAATGATCACATGCTTCAAGATGAGAAGAGAAGGGAAAAGGGGAAAAAGAAAAAAGGAAGAAGTGTTGAGGTGCTGAGAGTACCTGGGTTTTATACTCTCTGTTGAGATTTGAATTGGAGCTTGTATTCTAATTGGTTGTCAGACTCCCAGGGGCGGGGGTCTTAACTCTATAGGCTTGGTCTGGCCTTTCTGGGTGATTATGCCCTTAAAAGGGCTTTTGGCAATTGCTATAGCTTTTACCTGGAGTTCCTTCTTATGTAAAGTATTCTGGCCCAGGCCTTAATGGCCCACCCATTGACAAAGGTGGGGGTGAGTTTCTGCTTCTTGAGTGAGTTTCTGCTTCTTGAGTTTCTACTCTTTTTAGAAGAAATATTCTGCCTTTTAATATTTCCTGGGCTATTTCAATTTTTCTAGGAGAGGGGTGGATGCTAACTTCCCACAACTTAAAACACTAATGTCTATGGAGATTCTCAGTCATCCAGGCCATGATTGAAAAGTCATGGTTGAAAAATATGCTTTTGGAAAAGGCAACTGGACTTCCTTCGTTTTTTTCCTCGAAGACATTTTGCTTTAAGGAAACTGAAGCAACTTTTAGGATGAGAATCAAAATATCTTCAAGGAAAAGCAAAGAAAGTCCAGTTGCCTCTTGAAAAAGCACTTTTGGGGTTAAAATACTACTGTGCTTAACTATTTGTTGAATGATGATCCACAAATGGTGGAATGAACTTGGCTTGCTCAAAATGTCTTTCTTAGAAGACAGAATTTTTCTTTCAAGTTTGGATTAGTCTTTCATTGTTTGCTCAGTTGCAAACAGCTAGATATTTTATTTAGCACAAAATTTATTGACCATCTTTTGCCCCAAAGATTCCTGAGATATTTTATAAAAATAAATATTAAAAGATTATTTAAACAGCAAGCAAAAAACGAAGAGCAACACAATAATAGAGGAAAAAATAAAATAAACCTCAATTCAAACTATAAGCCTTCAGAAACTCCAGAAGCCGAAGAATATCAGCATCGACACTATTTTAAAATGTATTTACTCAGATGAGTCAAAATCAACAAAGAAAACTGTAACAGTCTTCAAGCATTCATCTGAAAGTTTGAGAACAATGTTTTTGTCCCATATTACTTATGATCACCACCAATTCAAACTGGGGCCTGAAGGATGCCTGTATTTGCATTCACTTAAACATTTGTTCACTTAAGTATGAGCCAGCAGTGTGATGCAGCTGCCCAAAATCACAGCGCAGTCTTAGTCTGTATCAACACAGGGAAAGTTTCAAGATCATGTGAAGAGATAATACCAGTTTATACTGCATTGATGATACCGCGCTGGAATACTGGTTAATACTGGCATCCAATTCTGGTTACCACAATACAAAAAGATTTTGAAACCTGAGAAAGAGTGCCATGAAGAGCAGCAAAGATGATTAGGGGACTGGAGGCTAAACCATATGATGACTGATTAAGGGAACTTGGTATATCTAGTCCAGGCAGGGACGGAATACAAATAAAGTTGCCATCGGTTCGGTGGGCATGGCTTGGTGGATGTGCTTTGCGTGTACCAAACACACACTTTGCATGCACACGCGCACCAAACATACACTTTGCACAGGCGCAGAGGCATTTGCGCAGGCGCAGAGGCATTTGCGCAGGCGCAGAGTTGTTCTACCTCTCCTCCTGCAAGCCTGCACAATGCCGGTTGCTGCAGCAGCTGCCGCGTGGTGCTATTCTGCACCATGCAAAGCAGCTGCGCTTCGAATTCTGGCCATAAAAGTGAGTATAGGAGACCAGGCGGGCAGCGGAGAGAACCAGTTCTCTCTCTGCTGCTCATCGCCGCTACCGGCTCTCCAGAACCGGGCAGAACCGGTCGCATTTCACCTCTGAGTCCAGGGCTATCAAACTTGTGGTCCATGGGCCGGATGCATCACAAGCTGGCCACACCCACAACCAGTTTAATGAGTGGGGGAAAGTCCTGATACATCATGTGATATCACCTTGATGACATGAGTTTATCACCCCTGATCTAGTCTAATAAAAAAAATGACTAGGGGTGATACAATAGCAGTTTTCTAGTACTTGAGGGCTGTCATAGAGAAGACAGGGTTAGCTTTTTCTCCAAAGCACCAGAGGGCAGGACAAGAAATAATTGCGGGGAAGATCATTAAAAAGAGATTCAATCTAGAACTAAGGAGTAATTTCCTGACAGTGGGAACAATTAATCAATGAAATAGCTTATGTCTGGAAGTTGTTGGTGCTCCATCACTGGAGATTTTCAAAAAGAGACTGGACAACCATTTCTTTCAGAATAGTGTAGCTGCTTGAGCAGGGGGTTGGACTAGAAGACCTCCAAGGTCCCTTCCAACCCTATTATTCTTTGTTCTATATCCTATAATAGTTCTTTGTGTAATTGAAGACTCTGCTTCCTAATTGGCCCAGATCCTGCAGAGAACTACTCTTTTGTCCAAGCACAAGTCCAAATCCCTCTTCAGATTTTCCAGCTGAATGCATAAACATCTGAGAAAGGAAGGGTCAGGGATGGTTATACCATCTCATCCATCCAAGTTTAAAACTTCATACATTAGGATGTTCATTAATGTCCTTCCCTCCCTACACTAGTCAGAGACCCCTTTGGCAAGTATTCTCTTAAATAGAAGATAGACCCAATAGTCATTCCTTTTCTTCCCATTACTATTTCCACCTGATATTTACCACAGATTAAACAGTGAAGATATAACAAATGCATTCGCAGCCTGCACTTCCAATCCTATGAGATAGGACTAGCTGCCAGACACATATTAATTATCATAGTGATTAATAATCCTCAACCAGCATGAATACACAAGAATCCATGTTTAGTGTTGCAATTACAGAGATGGATAGATCACTGTTTCAAAACTTAAAAAAAAAAACCACATTAAGATCCAGTGTATATGCTCTGCCTTCTTGTCCCTAGGGGAAAAATCCCTACATTCTGCAGGCTAGACCAAATCATTAAGTCATCATCATTTTGGATTCATACTTTTTTAGAAGTAGAGAGGGCTGAGAAAGAATAGTTTGCTTTAAAAAGTAACATGTAACACAGACTGAACTCATCAGAAACCTGAGACTTTGAGGGTATTTTACAAATTCACCTTACAGGGTATTCCTAGAACTTCACAGCATGATTGATTTTTTACTTTCATGATGTGCTGGAAGACAAAGCAAATTTCATGAATCAGGAAATTTCTGGTGGTAGCATGAGTGTTAGCAGTTCGGAGGTTCAAATCCCGAGCACAGTGTAATGGAGTGAACTCCCATTACTTGTCCCAGTTTCTGCCAACCTAGCAGGTCAAAAGCATGTAAAAATGCAAGTAGGGACCATATTGGTGGAAAGGTAACAGTGTTCCATGCGCCTTTGGTGTTTAGTCATGCTGGCCACATGACCACAGAGAAGTCTTTGGACAGCGCTGGCTCTTTGGCTTTGTAATGGAGATGAGCACCACTCCCTAGAGCCGGAAATGACTAAGCACGTATGTGCGAGAGGAACCTTTATTTTTATAGCATATGTCAACTTGTTATGCGAATACAGAATTTTCCCTGTATCTGATTGTGTTTAGTTTATTCAATCCAGACTAGCAAAGACCAGATTAAGAGGACTGAGTACATTATAAAAAAAACAACATTTTCCTTGGTTTTGTGGAACCTCCAACAAACTCCAAAAGCCAGTGAAGGCTGAGATTTTATTCTGGTCACTGAAGCTGGGTTCCTGTTTTGTCTTAGAGACAGCAACATCTACCCAAACAAGTCAGTTTCATTCAACTGACATCTCTTTCTTCTTCTGTGCCAACTGGAGCTCTTCAAGGTGCAAGAAGCAAGGTCAGAACAGAGCTTGGCATTTGCAATACATGGATATAATCTTTGCATATAAATGGCCTGTCAAGTGTAAGATGTGATTGGCTATTTAAATATTGACAAGTCTTTCCTCCTAAGCTTTTGTTCGCAGCCAGGGGAATTCTGAGTTTAAGCAAATCACTTTGTCACACCATCTCACCACTTACATATTGTCCTTTCCTTCATAATTCCCATGACATCTCCTCTCACTCCATGACTGGAACTGCAGTCAGGTCATTCATCAAACTGACGTCAGTTATCTGAAGCCTCTGTTATGACAGATGCTGATTTCCTGCTGGTTTAGCTTCTGGAGTGTCAGAGAAAAAGGTGGCGTTCTATTGTCATCATGGGTCAGAAGGCCTAGCAAACATTCTTATGCTCATCTCAATGTGCATTTAAGTGGGGAGAAAATCCTAGGGCATATAATCAATTGAATACTCTTTTTAATGAGCATTATTTAAGGAATGAATCCTTGACTTAATCTTTAAAGGTTACCACGAGCTGTGGTGGTACAGTGGTTAGAACGCAGTATTGCAGGGTACTTCTGCTGCCTGCTTGACCACATAGATTGGCTATGCAATTTTTTTTAGAAAAAGAGCTATGCAATTGTTGAAAGAAATATCCTTCTGGGTTCAGTTCCAAGTAGGGAAAAAGACACTGGAAACATGGAGGCTGCTTGGAAGGTTTAGTGGTGGACAGGATCACATGGCCTGGAGCTCCAGAGTGAAAGGGAAGAGATCAATAAAAAGGGTGAGAAGAGGTCAAGAAAAAGACTGAGTTGCTGAGAGTGCCTGGGTTTTATAACCTTTGTTGGGCCCCATCTTAGTGTTTCCTGTTCCTATGTAAGAAATGTATCCAGGTATGGGATTCTACAGGTTCGCACCTATTCGCTAGAACCGGTTGTTAACATTCTAAGTAGTTTGGAGAACCGGTTTTTAGAAGAAATTACTGGCTTAATCCTGTAAGGAAGGCAGGAAGGAAACATTCTGGTGTTCCTTACAGAGACTGCCTCTCCATTAACCCTTATTACATTCTTGGCAGGACTAGACTTCCTGTCTTTCGGACTTCTCTGGAGTTTTTTTCCTCCTTTGCTGGTACTTTGCTTGTGTGGAGTGACCACTCAAAGTTACAATTGCACTGAAAAAAGTGACTTATAACCGTTTTTCACACTTACAACTGTTGCAGCATTCCCACAGTCATGAGAGGCCAGGCAAGGAGGTGCATGCCTCGATGTGAGTGATGTTGAGTTGGACATACCCAGCCAGTCACATGACCACCAAGCCACGCCCACCAACTAAGCCATGCCCACAGAACCGGTTGTTAAAAATTTTGAATCCCACCCCTGAATGTATCCCATTAGTTGTCAGACTCTCAGTGGCAACTCTGTAGGCTGTCCTGAGTTCCAAGCTTGGTCTATCCTTGCTGGATGATTTATGCCCTTAAAAGGGCTTTTGGCAATTGTTATAGCTTTACCTGGAGTTCCTTGTTGTAAAGTATTCTGGCCCACCCATTAACAAAGGTGGGGTGAGATTCTGCTTCTGGGGTGAGTTTATGTTTCTGAGTTTCTACTATTTTTAGAGGAAATATTCTGCCTTTGTAATATTTCCTAGGCTATTTCAATTTTCTAGGAGAGGGGTACGTGCTAACTTCCTAAACAATCATTGGCGGTCTTCAAGCAACATAAGCAAAGCATCACATGAAGAAAAATATTCATTCCTCCCCCTCAAGTATAATTCTAATTGTTGCTCTAAGTCAACAGGAAAAGATGGCAATTCATTTAATTATCAAAAGAGAAAGGAGATACAATTGAAATTATTCAATAGAGTTACCATTTTCTTACATAGATCAGCCTTTGTAATTGTTCATAACATAACAATAGTTAGCTATAATGTGAAACTTGGAGTAATGTGTCAAAAAATCCCAGATATTTGCTATTTCCCATCCACAATTTAATCCTGATTCCCTAGTCATAAAATAGAATCTGCTCACATTATTCTTATCTATCTTTTCACCCAGCTTTCTATTTTTCTTATTTAACACCAACATTTAACAGAGGGATTTAACCATTTAGCCCTCAATATCCCAAAGGAAAATTCCTCAATAGATACAACTTCACTTGTTCACATTCCTTCAGGCATTATCCTTATCTTCTCCTCCAGTGTTCAAGTTTAGACTGCAACCTTCATGATCAATCTTCCAGAAACTGAAACAATTGTTTTTCTTGCCTTCCTTTGGACCCATAAAACTGTTATCAGAAATCAACACACCATCTGGATGCAACCGCACTGCCTGTGTAATAGCTAATCTCTACTTTTCTTTGTAATTCCCATCCTCTTTCAATTTCCATCTCCCTTGCTACTATCTTTCTTTTCCACTTTGTTCCTGAAATGTTTTCTTACTTGGACTTCATTGTGTCTCCATTGTGGTTTCTTAATCAGTTGCATACAATGGAGAAAATCAAGATGACTGGAAGTTTGGTCTGCCTGTATGTAGTAACTCAGTTTCTAGTGGCTGGATAAATATTGGCAACTTTTGTGAATTGACTAATCAAATACAGAAAAAATAATAATTTCTGCTAAGGATTTGAAAGCCTATGAGTAATCTCTTCAAAGGGTAATAGGAAATTTTACAAACTTTTCAAAATTTTACAAATTTATATTTACTTAAACTACTTTAATAATTTAATTATTAATTAAATTATCATTGTGATTCTTTTTAAAGAAATGCAAATCCTAATATGAACTGCCTTAGTTTGTTTGGAAATTCTATTCTGGGAACATATAGCTGTTTTGCTGTGTTCTTTGAAAGTTATACTCCTACAGACTAAATCACTGCACACGGATAGTAGGATAAAGTAAAACTATTATAATTATTACTACACTGAATATTCCTCACCCTATCATTTGAATTTTGTTTCCTCAGAGAAGACCTTTGTATTTTCCCTCAGATACAAAATATTATTACTTTCAACAATGGGTGCAAGTATTTGGGAAGCTGGGATATCACTGTTTACCTCAGAGATTTCTAAGTAATGTTTTTCTTGCTTTCTATCAACATGAACAAGATGCCCTGATCATCAACATAGTACTAAAACTCTTGTGTCTGATTGACTGTGTAGGAAGTTAGCACCCATCCCTCTCCTAGAAAATTGAAATAGCCTAGAAAATGTTAAAAAGGCAGAATATTTCCTCTAAAAAGAGTAGAAACTCAGAAGCAGAAACTCACCCCCACCTTTGTTAATGGATGGGCCATTAAGGCCTGGGCCAGAATACTTTACATAACAAAGATCTGCAGGTAAAGCTATAGCAATTGCCAAAAGCCCTTTTAAGGTCATAATCATCCAGCAAGGCTCAACCAAGCCTGGAACTCAAGACATCCTACAGAGTTGCCCCTGCATGGCCCAATGGGGGGGGGGGGGGGCGTGTCTGACAACCAATTAGAATACAAACTCCAATTCAAATCCCAACAGAGGGTATAAAACCCAGGCACTCTCAGCACCTCACCCCTTTTTTGACTTCTTCCTTCACTTTGAAGCAAGTGATCATCCTTCCTTTTCACTCAGAAGCTCCAGGCCATGTGGTCCTGATATTGAACCTTCCAAACAGCCTCCATGTTTCCAGTGTCTTTTTTCCCACTTGGAACTGAACCCAGAAGGATATTTCTTCCAACAACTGTTTGTAACCTTCAATTGGATGAAATGGTGCAACAATAGGCCACAATTTTTGAACCAAGGTATCTCAAATGGAATATCTTATAGAATCTGCCCAAAATCTGAAACCTGTCACTTCTGTGAGATTAAAATTTGGCAAAGTTGTGGCCATTTTAACATCATTGTGCTGCTGTACTGTCATATCATTGTGATCAGCTGCGATCATGTGTTCATAATTTCTAATGTTCCTTGCCACCTTCCCACAAATAAAGTCAGTAAGGGAGCAGGCAGGAAGTTTGGAAGTACCAAGCCAGCAGGCAGGTAAGTGGATGTTATTGAGATGTGGAGTGAGTGAGGGGAGTGCATGGGCATGTGGAGAGGTGCCACATGGATCATGGAGGGTATGTGAAAGGTATCACATGAGGAGGGTGGGAGGGTGCACAAGGATGGGAGAGTGTGTGCAAGAGGTGCAGTGAGAGTTGGGATGGAGGTGTAAGAATGTGAGTGAGTGCACAAGAGATGCTGCATGGGTTGGGAAGGAAGTGAGGGGATACCAGGGAGTATGTGAGGGGGTTATGTAGGGAGTGAATAAGAAAGTGTATAAGCAGTGCTGTGTGAGACAAGAAGGTTCTATTTGGGATGTAGCATGTAGCAGGGTATAAGGTATGTAAGGGAGATGCAGTAAGAATCGGGGGGGGGAATATGGGGGTGCACAAATGTTAAGTACGAAAACAACTGTGAAAAGATGGTTCAATGGGTCATTGGTTGTCTAGCATTATAATATAGCCTAACGTTAGGAGCAAAAGACCAGGCCAAGACATGCAAAGGTTCAAATAAGCTGATTTATTGCTAAAAGACTATCCACAGAAATGTCTATGGAGATTCTCAGTCATCCAGGTCATGATTATCCCAAAGCTGCTTTTTCAAAAGACAATGGGGCTTTATTTTTTGCTTTGACAATTTCACTTCACATCCAAGAAACTTCTTCAGTTTTGAAGAACAAAGCCTTTTGAAAAAACACTTTTGGGACATGCACAGGAATCTTCTCAACTAATGGTCACCACCTGATTAGAGGTAGACAAGGGTCAATCACACTCAAGGGGAGTGGAGTGTTGCTTGTGACTATGAATGGATTCTAGGTGGAACCCTCTTTTCATTCTGCTCTCAGGTTCTGCCATTCCTTCTCCTACACCTACAGTTCATTATTCAGCATGTTTATGATACACTTAATGGGAAGCGATGGCTTAGTGGCTAAGACACGGAGCTTGTTGATCAGAAAGCTTGCCAGTTCAGCAGTTCGAATCCCTAGTGCCACATAACAGAGTGAGCTGCTGTTACTTGTCCCAGCTTCTGCCAGCTAGCAGTTCAAAAGCATGTAAAATGCAAGTAGAAAAATAGGGTCCACATTGGTGGGAAGGTAACAGCGTTCCATGTGCCTTCGGCATTTAGTCATGCCGGCCACATGACCATGAAGACATCTTTGGACAGCGCTGGCTCTTTGGCTTTGTAACGGAGATGAGCACCGCCCCCTAGAGCCAGAAATGACTAGATATGTGTCAGGGGAACCTTTACCTTATGATATACTTAAGTCGTATATCTAACAAGTAGCTGATCACATTTAAACTTCCTGAAGCTAATTTGATGCTTTCCTAATATAATGGCTCTTATATTTTTGTTCTATAGCCAAAAATTATCTTTTTTTTTATTGAAAACACATGTTAAAGAATAAAACATGGGATACAAATTATTCATTCACAAATATACTATATACTTCAGTTAAAGGGACAAAAAAGGGAATGAGTAAGTCTCTAAAAGATGATTAATGCACTGAATTTAGCCTGAGTATTTTTTAAAATAAATTATTTACTTTTGTCAAATGGTTTATGTTTCCGGTGTAGAACAGCTTGTGTTCTGAAATAAAATTGAAAATAACAAAATGTTATTTAAGTTCTTCTAAAATATCCCCATATATGAAATGATAAGCTCCCTTTTCTATTATATCTTTGGAGAAAGAAATTATCTTAATAAATGAAAAGTTTTCTCTCTCTCCAAAGAAATTGATGTGATCTATTAATGATTAATATTCTTTAATTTCTGGATTGTAATTATTTATTTTATTTATATCCCATTTTAAAATTATTATTGTTATTGTTGTTATTATTCATCACACAGTCAGCCAGATGTTCAGCCTGGGTTTGGCAATTATTATTGTTGTTGTTGTTGTTTTTGTTGTTGTTATTATTATACACAAAAATGACAGTATACACATCCTATGCTGGGTTTCGTATCACAAATCACTAGTCGAACACTTCCCAAGTGTTTAGGACTGTGTGATGTATCGGTGGATTATGTGAGCAGATCCCAGTAAGGTGGCCTTCTGCAGCTGACCAATGGTGATCTTGTCAGCGCCAATTGTTTTTAAGTGCTTTCCTAGGTCTTTAGGCAGAGCACCCACTGGAACCACCTGCACTGGTTTATGCCAGAGTCTCTGCAGTTTGATTTTCAAGTCCTGATATCTGGTGACTTTTTCAAGTTGTTTCTCATCGATTCTGCTGTCACCAGGTATGGCAATGTCGACGATCCACACTTTTTTTTTCTCCACAATTGTGATATCCGGGGTATTATGTTCCAAAACTTTGTCAGTCTGTATTCGGAAGTCCCACAGTAGTTTTGCATGCTCATTTTCGACCACTTTTTCAGGCTTATGATCCCACCAGTTCTTTGCTACAGGCAGATGGTAGTTGTGACACAAGTTCCAGTGGACCATCTGAGCGACTGTGTTGTGACGTTGTTTGTAATCAGTCTGAGCTATTGTCTTGCAACAGCTCAGTATGTGATCAATTATCATCATCATCATCATCATTATCATCATTATTATCTGAAGGCAGTGAACATATCTATTTCTCCTTCCTCCTCCTATTTTCCCAAGAACAGCAAAGACATTAAGTGATTGGTTGAAAGACATGCAACCAGCCAGCTTTCATGCTTAAAGTTGGACTAGAACTCCCAGTCTCCTGGTTTTTCATCTGTTTCTATTGTTCTACAAATATGATCCATAACAAGGAATATAGTATCCTGTAGGCAGTTCTTGGATGTTATTCTGTAGACAAAAATATATAGGATTGGGCTTCAAAGGCTATTGGGGTTGTAATAATTATTAGGTCTGTGAATGCTTCAAAAATCATTTACGAAGACAAGGTGCATAAGGATAGCATCCCTTTAAAACCTCTTTCTGCACTAGCCTGGGGGAAAATTATTGGGGGAAAAAGGATGCTACTGCTTCAAGAAGTCATCTTATTAAAAGAGCTGCATATTTAACACATTACTTATTTATTTATTTATTTTATTTATTTATAAAATTTTTATACCGCCCTTCTCCCTAGGGACTCAGGGCGGTGTACAGCCAATCCAAACCCCAACAATGATACAAAAGTTAAAAAGAAATTAAATTGAATATTTGGCCGAATATAAAAAGCCCACCCCACCCCCTTAAAACCCCCAAATTAAAATTACTAAAAAGCAATGGAGACAAATTAAGACCCTCTCTCAGCCCAGGCCGGCCTGCTCGAAAAGCCAGGTCTTCAACGCGCGCCTGAAGGACCTCAGGTCCATGCCGGTACGCAGTTCCGGTGGCAGAGTATTCCAGAGGGCAGGGGCCGCCACAGAGAAGGCCCTACCCCTCGGGACCGCCAGGCGACACATGGCAGCCGACGGAACCCGGAGAAGGCCCTCCCTGTGTGCACGCACTGGCCTGCTGGAGATCACCGGTAGGATGCGGTCCTGTAGGTAACCTGGCCCAGTGCCATGGATCGCCCTAAAGGTCAGAACCAGAACCTTGAAGTGAACCCGGAGAGCCACCGGCAGCCAATGCAGCTCGCGCAGGAGAGGCGTCACGTGGGCGCTACGCGACGCCCCCATGATCACCCGCGCGGCCACATTCTGCACCAGTTGGAGTCTCCGGGTGCTCCCCACAGGGAGCCCCATGTAGAGGGCATTACAATAGTCCAGGCGAGAGGTGACAAGGGCCTGAGTGACCATGCGCAGGGCGTCCCGATCCAGAAAGGGCCGCAACCGGTAGATCCGACGGATCTGATGAAATGCCCCCCTGGAGACGGCCGCGACATGGTGTTCAAGCGACAGCCGCACATCCAGGAGGACTCCCAGATTGCGAGCCCTCTCTGTGGGGGGCAAAATTTCCCCCCCAATAGCCAGCGACGGAGTCAACTGGCCATATCGGGGCGCCGGGAACCACAGCCACTCGGTCTTGGATGGGTTGAGTCGGAGCCTGTTCCCGCCCATCCAATCCCGCACGGCCTCCAGGCACCTGGACATAGCCCCCACAGCATCGTTGGGGTGGTCCGGGGTGGAGATGTATAACTGAGTGTCATCTGCATACAGATGACACTTCACCCCAAGACCACGGATGATCTCGCCCAGCGGTTTCATATAGATGTTGAACAAGAGAGGGGAGAGGACCGACCCCTGAGGCACCCCACAAACCAGGGGCCTAGAGGTGGACCTCTCCCCTCCCGCCAACACAAATTGCAAACGGTCGGAGAGGAAGGAGGAGAACCATCGAAAGACGGTTCCCCCAATTCCCAACCCCTCCAACCGTCGCAACAGGATACTATGGTCGATAGTATCGAAAGCCGCCGAGAGATCTAATAGGACCAAGACAGAGGAGAACCCTCTGTCACGAGCCCTCCAGAGATCATCAACCAATGCGACCAATGCCGTCTCAGTGCTATGCCCAGGCCTGAAGCCCGATTGGAACGGATCGAGGTAAGTTGTTTCCTCCAGGTACTGAGGAAGCTGACGTGCCACCACACTCTCAACAACCTTCGCCACAAAGGGAAGGTTGGAGACTGGACGGAAGTTATTTAAAACAGCTGGATCCAGGGAAGGCTTCTTGAGGAGGGGCCGCACCACCGCCATCTTCAGGGCGGTCGGAAGCGACCCCTCTCTCAGAGAAGCGTTGATAATCCCCTGGAGCCAGCCTCGTGTCGTCTCCCTGGCGGCCGAAACCAGCCAGGAAGGGCACGGGTCCAATAAACAGGTGGTGGCATTCAGACCCCCCAGCAACCTGTCCACACCCTCGGCGGTCACAGGATCGAACTCCCCCCAGATAACATTCACAAGACCTGCCCCGGACACCTCCCCCGGGACCATCCAATTGGAGTTAAGCCCCTCCCGGATCTGAGCGATTTTGTCATGCAGGAATCGAGAAAACTCCTCTGCTCTACCCTGCAAGAGGTCATCCCGCGCTCTCGGTTCAAGTAGAGAGCGGGTCACTCTAAACAGGGCGGCAGGCCGATTTCCTGCCGACGCAATAAGGGCGGAGAAATACGAAGATTTCGCCGCCCCTATCGCCACAAGGTAAGTCTTAATATGAGATCTCACCTGTGTTCGGTCAGATTCAGAACGACTCGCCCTCCAAATGCCCTCTAGACGTCTTTTCCGGCACTTCATCTCCCGTAGCTCCTCCGTAAACCACGGAGCCAAATGGGATCTGTGCCGGGTCAGAGGTCGCAGAGGCACAACTTGGTCTAGAGCCCCGGCGGCCAACCCATCCCAGGTGGCCACCAGGTCTCCAGGCGAGCTGAGAGCCAGAGACTCAGGAAATGGCCCAAGCTCCCTCTGGAACCGCTCCGGGTCCATTAGGCGCCTGGGGCGGAACCATCTAAGTGGCTCCGCCTCCCTGCGGTGGGGGGTGGCGGAGCAGAAGTCCAGTCTAAGGAGGGAATGATCTGTCCATGACAAGGGAGTGATGACTAAATCCCCGCAATTACAGTCATTCAACCACTGCCCAGAGACAAAAATCAGGTCCAGCATGTGTCCTCCTATGTGAGTGGGAGCAGAAACTAACTGGGTCAGGTCCATGACCGTCATGGAAGCCAAGAACTCCCGGACCAACCCCGAGGTTTCACCGAGCGATGGCAGGTTGAAATCCCCCATGACTAAAAGCCTGGGGGTCTCAACCGCCAGCCCGGCTATTACCTCTAGGAGTCCGGGCAGGGCTGATGAGACATGGCAGGGAGCCAGGTACGTCAACAAAAGACCCATCTGAACCCCTTGCCCCCACTTCACAAAAAGAGATTCACAGCCAGCCGTCTGAGGGACAGTGGCCTCCCTAGGACAAAGGACTTCCTTTATAAGCACCGCCACCCCTTCCCTGAGCCCTAGGCTGGTGAAATGCAAGGAAACCTGGTGGGCACATCTCAACCAGAGGGACGCCTCCCTCTGGGCCCAACCAGGTTTCGGTGACACCTACCAGGTCCGCGGCCTCCTCCTGAGCCAACTCAAAGATCAGGGGAGCCTTATTAACCACGGACCTGGCATTGCACAACAGCAGCCGGGTATTCAGGGCCTGAGATTCCGGACAACCAGGACTACAGGATGGGTAAGGAGGGTCGGAGCGCGCTACCGCTTGTAAACATCGGGAGCGCGATCCCCTAACCGGATATGGCCCTCTACCCCCCGCATACCTACCTCTCCCAGTCACCGTGCTAATAGAATTGGCCCCCGGCTGCCCACCCCCTGTCCGCCACCCGACACGGGAACCCCCGAGGCCCCCCAGGCACGCAAGCCGGCCCGGCTGCCCCCAATTCCATGCGGGCTGTCTCCCCCACCCGCCCTGGACCTTTCCCCCTTAAAAAACCCCATTAAAAATTTGATGACCCCGGGTTTACAGTGCTTTCCCCAGTTTCCCCGGCCCCACCATCGCTCCGGATCCCAGGATCCCTCATTACGGAAAGTCTTGGAGAGCTTCGAAGGCCACCTAAGGGAGAGGGGGGCATCCCTCAGGGCCCAAAGCTCTGCCCTCGGGTACATCCGTGGACCCGGCCGCCTCATCTCTACAGTCCCGGAGCGCCTGCGGTCTCTGCCGTCCTCTGGCCGCGGATGATAAAGTCCAGTCAGGCTGGGGTATATGCCGCCTCCCCCCGGTCGTCCCACCTCTGCCACCGGTGGGACCCCCGGGGGGGAAAGAGTCACAGGCAGAGCCAGTCCCTCCCCCAGGCCCACCACCTCTGCCACCGGTGGGGGCCCCAGGAAAGGAAGGGACACCATAGCTCCGCCTAAGCGGCCCATGGGGGCATCGGCACCACCACTCTTCAGCTGAGCCCCTCCGTGGGTCTCCCAACCTCCACGCCATCTTCGGGGCTATCAAGGGTGCCCCAGGTCCGCTCCAGGGCCGCCCTGACCACAGCAGGCCCGTATCAGAACCAACCGGGGCCTCCCACGACCGCAGCGGCCCGAACAAGGCCGCCGAGCCCACACCAAGGCCGCCGGCACACAGGACACAGGGAGCGCCGTCACAGCAAGTCCGGAGGCCGCGGCTGCCACTGCCGCCGCCGCCGAGCACCCGTCTGCGGCCTCCCCGCTCCGCCGACCGCCGGGAAGGGCCGCCACCGCCGAGCACCCGTCCATCACCGCCGAGCGCCCGTCCGCAGCCGCCCCGCTCCGCCGACCGCCGGGGAAGGCCTCCGAAGCCTCCACAATTGACCCGGAGCCGCCGGGGCCGTCGCGACCACACCGCCCTCCACACCGGTCCCGCGGCTCCAGCCGACCCCCGACCAGTTTTCAGATGTCCCGACTGGTCTCCCCCGATCCTCCCCCGCCTCTGCCACTGGCGGGGGGGCCCAGGGGACAAGGGGGGCCATAGCTGAGGCCGTCCAGGCCGGAGAGAGCGGCGGCAGAACTCCGCGTCGGTCATGCTGGATCCGTCACCGTGAGTCCACCGGGGCCGCTCCGCACCGACACCATCACTCCCGAGGCCGCCGAGGCCGCTCACAAACTGCTCCGGGGCCACCGCATCTGAGTCGAGGCCTCTGAAGCCGCTCCGAGGCCGCCGGGGCCGCCGCGCTAGCGCTATCGCTCCCACCGGCCCCATGGCTCTGGCAAGCCCCCAACCAGCTCCTGCTGGAAACCGCTGGTCTCCCCTGGTCCTCCCCCACCTCTGCCACTGGCGAGGGGGCCCAGGGGGCATGGGGGCCTGCATCGAAGACCACCCGGGCCGGAGGAAACTCCGGCGAAAGCAGCCGTCCGCCATCTTGGAAACCGGGGCTTAAAGCAGTTTTGGTTGTACAGAAATCTAAAAAAGACATGCTTTAAAGATGTACTGTGCGCATGTTCCTATGCATTCTGAAAGGTGTTTTTTTCCCCAGGTTTCTTAATTTCTCACCTTTTTCCCAGGATATTTTAAAGTGCAGTCTTCCAAGTCTCCTTTTCTCTAACACCGTGTTCTATATTTCCCTGATGCAGGTTTTTCGCAACATATATATTCTCTTCTTTAAAAATATATTTGCTAAAATATTTAGTTAGAAGCCAAACCATTTCAACAGATGCTTTCATGTGCTGGAATCTGCAACTGAGGTGGGGATAGAAATTAAAGGTTGGTTAGACTGGAATATTGAACGAAGCCACAGAAAGCAGATCGTGGACTGGGACAATTCACTGTAGCCAACTCACCGCGATAATCTCACCACTGCCATCTTGCCACGGAACAACTCACCATGGACAATCCCATGCGGGATAACTCAACATGATAAATGTTGTCTGCCACTGTTTCTTCAACTTTATTTCCATTTTTGTCAATAGAAATAATGTTAGAGGAACAATGGGGGATAACATTTATCACATGGAGTTATTCTGCGTGGAATTGTCTGAGGTGAGTTGTCTTGTGGTGAGATGGCTGCAGTGAAATGGCTATGGTGAGCTGGCCATGGTGAGTTGACCTGGGATCGAGCAGATTCTTCCTAAACCTTGTAGTGTTAATCTAATTGTTCTGTAGTGACTGAAGTTTGTCTGGTGAGATTCTTGTAAATAGGCAAGTAGCAATAAATATATTGTTCCCTACAATTCCCAGGGTTGTTCTGGTTTCTTACATCCGACATTTCATTTGCTTACAATACACACTCTACTCTTTGGGGATTCAGCTTTTATAAACACTATGTCATGCCTCTAGTGGAGACTGACTTTGAGGGAGAGGAGGAACAGCTGACAGGGAGTGGAAGTGTGGCTCCGGAGGTTGTAGAGGAGGCTGGGGAAGGGCAGAGGCCAGCTGAGCAGTCAGAAAAGGACCCAGGCCCATCCCCTATCCATCCTAGGGCACGCAGGGAGGAGAGGATAAGGGAGAGATGTGGTCTACTTGGGAGGAGAAGACCTTGATCCTCTCGATGGGCTGCAGTTGTGACAACTGAATAAGAGTATGGACCCGCGTATGGGCAAATGCTGGAAACAAAGCGTGGAAATATCTCTAGTTTATGGCTTCTCTCTGAGTTTGGCGTCCTTCCCAGTGTGTGTTATCTGTGGACGTGCTCCAGCCAGCCCTTATCTTGCCTGGTTTGTGTTGCTTTTTTCCTTCTTCTTGTAATTGTTTGTGTGGGAGTTTTTTGGCTTTCATCAGGAATATTCGGAGCTTGGAAGCAAAGTGAAGGAAAAAGGGGGCTTCACCTGTTTTCTGTGACTGTGTTTGTTTTATATCCCACCCTGGCTCATCATACAGTGCTTGTACATATTTTTGATGGGAAAGGAGGGGAACTATCAGCCTTGTCAGTAGTGTTGGCTATTCTTCATTGGAATTCATTTTTGGCTGGTGTCTATTCCTAGAGAAATCTGTGTTCTATTTTTTTTCCCTTTGTCAGTTGCATCCCACGCTGGTCACCATCACCTAATGGCAGTTTCCCCTCTCCATCTGTTTCCTGGTGTCCATTTTTGTTTTTGTTTTCTCAGTTTGGGCATGGCTTGCTGAAAAAAAAATGGCACTGTCTACTCTGCCCATTGCTCAGTTGTTCCCTTGCTTTTCCATTTGTGCCACTGGCACAGCTTATTGATGTTGGCCTGAAAGTGAAGCTACTACATGACATGAGAACCCGTACAAAACTGCTTTGAGCTCAGCTTTATTATACTACTGAAGAGCAGTAAGAACACACTAGGATGTGGATTTATGACCTGGTGGAAGGAAGCTGGGAGCAGGACTCTTAACTTCTGGGGCTCCTTCTTCACCTTTCTGCTGCTCCCTCTGATAACTTAGTTTCCTGGAGGCAACACAAAGCAATTAAAATGTCTCCTGACTTCTCACAGACAGGATAGAAACTCAATTTTCCAGGCAAGAAAAAAGAGCTTTTTTTTGCTCATTGGTTGCTATAGAACAAGGGAAAGAGGGGGGAGGAAGGGCTAGAACACTACATGACATATCTACTGAACCTCAGAGCCAAGTGCCGTGATTGACAGCCCTCTGGTCTCCTTGCTATCTTCTATACTCAGGGAACTGGAAGAGTGAGGAGAATGAAGAAGTGCTTGCATAGGGAGAATCCAAATGATGTTATTCAGGCAGAGATGAGAAATGGCAGCTTTACACTGCAGGACCCAATATGATACTTGACCGATAAGATCAACAATAGTGTGTACTTTCAACTATCATCTACCTCAGGTGTCAGCAACCCTAAACACTCTAAGAGCCATTTGGATAAGGAAAAAAAACACCGGGAGCCACAAAGGTCCTAACTGGAAGCCTCTGGTTCAATTCTGGAGCTGACCGGAAGTCCAGTTCCCCCACCATAAAGTCTTCTCCTAGCATGGCATCCTTTTTCCTCTACTTGTCCTAACCAAAAGCCCTATCAATTGTGGAGCTGACTGGGAAACCCACCTCTTGCCATAGAGTCTCCTCCTGGCACACTGTGCTTCCCCCAGAGGTGGTATTCATCAGGTTCTAATCAGTTCTGGAGAACCAGTAGCAGAAAAGAGAACTGGCAAATACCACCTCTGCTCCCATCTATTCTCTGCCTCCTGAGTCCCAGTTGATTGGCTGGGTCTTCTTTTGTTGCCCTACACAGGAGAACAGAGCTGGAAAGCAGGTTAGTGGAGTGGGGAGGGAATGAAATTTTGCAGTATTCTTCCCCTGCCATGCCTACCAAGCCATGACATGCCCACCAAACCATATCCACAGAACCGGTAGTAAAAAAAGTTTGAATCCCACCACTAGTTTCCCCCCCTTCCCCAATTGGAAGCAATTCCTCTCAAAATTGTGGTGCTGACCAGTGACAGAGAGCCACAGAGGAGGGATGAAAGCTGCACGCGGCTCCAAAGCTACAGGTTGCTGACGCCTGATCTACCTGTTTCCAGAAGAGATGAATTTATGGAATTTATGGAGAAGAAGGGATGGATGTCAGAATGTATGAATGAATTCCCAGCTACTGTATTTGTAGGGATTCTAAAGTGCTTTAGCTTGTCAGCTGCCACAGAATTGTCTTCATGCAAGGCAAATTTGCAACTGATTACCTTTCAGTGCACTCCTGAGAACTTTAGTATTTACTTTCTAAGACAAGCATGTGAAAAAGAATAGACAGAAATCTTAGATATCTAAGAGGCACTATTAGGGAACAGATTGCTTTGACTATGAGTAGAAAAGATGTTGAAGCTATAAACTGTTTCAAAGAACCAACTCAATTTATTCACTGCTGTTCCATGGGAATATCAACCAAAACTAATGTAATCAGGTGGTATCTTTAATTACCTAGATCTTAAAAAGGGGTTTCCCATATCATTCTATAAGATACAATTTCCCACTATTGTGGAGATCTTTCCTCCTGATCAGGGGTGGGATCTGACCAGTGTATATCATGTGTATATCGTTGTCATCTAGCTGCCTGGACAGCTGAGCAGCACTGTGCGTGGGTGTGCAGCAGTTGGAAAAGCCCTTTTTTCCTGCTTTTTCAACCACAGCTGTGTAAAGCAGCTGCGGTTGAAAAAGCAGGAAATAAAGGTCAGGTAAGAGCCCGGACAAGGGGGTGGGACAAAACAGCAACAGACATAGAACCAGTTCTATGTATGCTCTCTATCTGCTGCTCTTCAGAGCTACCGGTTCTACAGAGGTGGACAGAACTGGTAGAATCCCACCTCTGCTCCTGATCTCCAAGAACTCTTCTTAAATGAAGAAGAGAAAGCAACCTTCTGGGATCTATTTCTCCTATATGAGCCTTAAGCATCCCATCATAATTATTTTAGTCAAAGACACAATAGGGTATGCCTATGCCTTATTGGTATACATACCTTATAATGGAAGGATATTTATGATTATTTATCCATCCAAGATACAGCTATAAAGTCTTAAAAAATATGATGAAACTGGAACTACAAACACCATGCAGGGGTGCCCATCTTCTACAAGTTCTTTGGGCTTCTCATAGCACATCTGTTTTGGACCACATAGATAAAAGTCATGTATAAAATGAAGTATTCATAAAATGAAGGCTGAAATAAATACTCAAACCTCAGTTGCCCTTTTGGAATTTCAAAACTGAGACTGAAATATTAAAGATATGCTTGCAATTCTCCCTGGAAGACTGAAAACTGTCTTCCATTCTTCTTTAATAGATATTTTTAAGACTATCTTCCTTTATTAACAGGACCAGTTATGATCAAGATATTTTTTAGCAATGGGACTGACAATTAAAGGCAATTTCTCAGAAACTTGCTGTACAAGATTGGAGCAAACTATTTTGTCAGATGGCAGCTTCATTTGCTAATTAATAACAAGATAACTAAACTGCTAGTTTCTTGCCAAGGCCACAGTCCCTTTCAAAGAATAAACCCCTAAGAGTTGAAATCTGAGTAGCTCAGATCTAACTTCTTGCAAGCAGATTTAAAAGGCAGTTGCAATAATACCCGGGAAGATACTGGAAAAGATAATAAAAAACCAGATCTGCCAACATCTAGAAACAAGTAAAGTAATAACTAGCAGTCAGCACGGGTTTGTTAGGAACAGATCATGTCAAACCAATCTTATTTCATTCTTCAACACAGTGACTAAATTAGTAGACCAGCAAAATACTGTGGACATAATATATTTAGATTTCAGCAAGGCATTTGACAAAGTAGACCACAACCTACTTCTTAGTAAGCTAGAAAAAGGTGGAATAGATAGCACCACCATTAGATGGACTTGCAACTGGCTGGCAAACCGTACTCAACGAGTAGTCCTTAATGGGTCTAAGTCTACATGGAGGGAAGTAAGCAGTGGGATGCCACAAGGTTCCGTCTTAGGCCCAGTACTCTTCAATATCTTCATTAACAACTTAGCTGAGGGAATAGAAGGGGAACTTACCAAATTTGCAGATGATACTAAGCTAGCAGGAATAGCTAACACCCAAGAAGATAGGCTCAAGATCCAGATGGATCTTGACAGACTAGAAAACTGGACCCTACCTAACAAAATGAAATTCAATGTAGAGAAAAGTAAAGTCCTACACTTAGGCAAGAAAAACCAAAAGTACACATATTGACTGGGTGAAACCAGGCTCAACAGCAATAACTGTGAGAGGGATCTTGGAGTCTTAGTGGACAACCAGCTAAATATGAGCCAGCAGTGTGCAGCAGCAGCCAAAAAAGCTAATGCAATCCTAAGTTGTATTAACAGAGGGATACAATCAAGATCAAGGGAAGTACTAATACCACTCTATAAAGCCTTAGTAAAACCACACCTAGAGTACTGCATCCAGTTTTATTCACCACATTATAAAAAAGATGTTGAAACTCTAGAAAAAGTACAGAGAAGAGCAACCAGGATGATTAGGGGACTGGAGGCTAAAACATATAACAAACGGTTACAGGAACTGGGCTTGGCTAGTCTAGTAAAGAGAAGGACCAGGGGAGACATGATAGCGGTGTTCCAATATTTGAGGGGCTGCAACAGGGAGGAAGGGGTCAAGCTATTTTCTAAAGCGCCTGTAGGCCAGACAAGGAATAATGGATGGAAACTGAACAAGGAGAGATTTAACCTGGAAATAAGGAGAAACTTTATGTCAGTGAGAACAATCAACCCATGGAACAGCTTGCCCTCGGAAGTTGTGGGAGCTCCATCACTTGAGACTTTCAAGAAGAGATTGGACTGCCATTTGTCAGAAATGGTGTAGGGTCTCCTGCTTGGGCAGGGGGTTGGACTACATGACCTACAAGGTCCCTTCCAACTCTGATTATCTGTTAATCTGTTAATCTATACTACACTTTGCATTATAACCCCTTTAAGACATTGGGCATTTATTGCTTTTGAATCCACGCATTTCCTGCCCATATTTTAATGTGGCAGAACAATTGGCCTGATTTGTCTTAGTGTTCCTTCCATCTATAGTTTTATTTATTTGTTTGGTGGCATTTAGTATACTATTAAGATTTCTATATGGTGTGTGTGTGTGTGTGTGTATCAAAGTCCTTGATGAAAGGCCAGTATGGTGCAAAACACATTGCATTATGCACATTGATCAGATCCTAGGTTTTCATTATCTAAACTGCAGGGTTCATACAAAAGATGGGGATTTCAATTTTCTTGATTTCCAGCTCTGTCACTGAGCTTATATTTTGTCTTCTATTTATTCTTGAAATTTATGGGCATTATTAAAAAGGCATTGCTTGACATCCTCGATATCTTGCTATGTCTTGATTCCTATTTTAGTTATGTCAAGTATTTTTTTCCCCTACATTAAAAGCTGTAAGAGATATACAGGCAGCATTGGGTAAGAAATTAAAGTCTGGTTTTAATTCTCGTGAGAAATCAACACTAGTCCCATAGACTACTAAATTGCTGGTAAATCTTTCTTCTGAAGTTCCTAGGCAAAATACACTATTATCTCTTTGGAGCCAATGTGTTGCAATAACTTGGAATGTCTGTAACTGCAGAATGGCAATATACTTAATTGGGATATCTTTTACTCTATACTTTGGGGCTGATGCATTAGCAGTATCTGAAACTCGTAAACTATATTGAAAGTTCCAAAGTCTATAATTTTTTATGTACATTTGAAAAGCAGATCTCGGATAAATATGAGGAACCTGGAATTAATATTCTGTTTTTACTGACCAGAAGTTGAAAGCCTGAAAACCTCTAATAGTGACTTTCTAGGACCAGATCTTTGTGTACAGGCTGCAAAAACAAAACAAAACACAAATCTCTCTAGTCAAGAAACATTATTTTCATTTATTTCTCAGTTAATAATTATTTTTTGATTAAGGGACATGTGGATGGAAGGTATCCCTTCTTAGCATACGTGGACATGAATGAATAACAGAATAATAAAGTTGGAAAAGATTTTGGAATTCCTCTAGTCTAACCCTACCCTCAAGCAGGAGACCCCATACCATTTCAGACAAATGGCCAAAATAACATTCTTTCTCCTGAAAACCAAGCATGTTCTCACCAGGTGCTGGGGAGGCATGGACTGAAGCCAACTAGAGTTGGGACTGTGACCTTGTTGGACCAAGTGACGAAAGAGTGGTCTGGGGGCAAGAACTTTGGATTTTGATTTGGGTGGAGAAAACCTCAGGTCTTGCCGAGTTGGGTTTTCACCAGCCATGCCAATATGACATGTCTGATAAAGTCATACTTTGAGGAAGCTCCAGGCCTCAGAATTTTTATTGCATTTGGTCAATTAGTTGGAACCCTGACAGGCTGTCCAGTCTCTTTGTAAAAACCTCCAGTTCTGGAGCATCACAACTTCTGAAAGCAAGTCATTCCACTGATTAATTGTTCTTACTGTTAGGAAATTTCTCCTTAGTTATAGGTTGTTTCTGTCCTTCATTACTTTCAATCCATCGCTCCTTGTTTTGCCTTCTAGTGCTTTGGAAAATAGGTTTACCCTTTCTTCTTTGTGGCAGTCCCTCAAATCTTGGAACACTATTATCATGTCACCCATAGTCAGTGGTGGGATTAATATTTTTTTACTACCAGTTCTGTGGGCATGGCTTGGTGGGCATTGTGTGGCTTGGTGGACATGTCTTGGTGGGCATGGCAGGGGAAGGATACTGTAAAATTTCCATTCACATCCCACTAACCTGCTTTCCAGCTCCATTCTCCTACGCAGGGCAACAAAATAAGACCCAGCCAATCAGCTGGGACTCGGAAGGCAGAGAATAAATGGGAACAGGGCCAGTCAGAGGTGGTATTTGCCAGTTCTCTGAACTACTCAAAAATTCTGCTACTGGTTCTCCAGAATTGGTCAGAACCTGCTGAATGCCACCTCTGTCCACAGTCCTTATTTTCACTAGACTAGACATACCCAATTTCTATAACCGTTCTTCATATGTTTTATGAATGCTACATCTTGTAAAATTCTCTGTCTGCTATGGCATGAAATCATTTCTTTATGGCAGCAAGGAAATCTCTGTCTCTCTTCCTTCTCTTGCATAGCTAAACATACTACAAAATCAATAGATTCTTTCAGCTTCACTTATTTCTCCTTTCTGGACCCTATGCTCTTCTCTCTCTTTGAATTCAGTGTCTTACTCTAAAGTCCCTATTTTTCTCCTGGTGAATTAAATGTGTTATTCTTTGAGCCTACTGCTTCTCTCTCACTGAAACAAATATGCTACTCTTGGAACCCTTCTTTTTTCTTTTACTGTACTTAATTCTTATAGATTACAACCTTTTTGGAATTGACTGCTTTCAATACTGTTTGTGCTACATTCTCTTCCCCACCCCAAATTTCAGCCATTTATTATTTTTTTGCTTTGATATCATTAATTTCAAATATTAATTACAGGTGGTCCTGGACTTATGTCTTGGTAAGGCCACACTTGGAACATTGCATTCAGTTTTGGTCACCACAATGTAAAAAAGATGTTGAGACTCTAGAAAGAGTGCAAAGAAGAGCAACAAAGATGATTAGGGGACTTGAGGCTAAAACATATGAAAAACAGTTGCAGGAACTGGGTATGTCTAGTCTAATGAAAAGAAGGACTAGGGTGACATGATAGCAGTGTTCCAATATCTCAGCAGCTGCCACAAAAAAGAAGGAGTCAAGCTATTCTTCAAAGCCCCTGAAGGCAGGACAAGAAGCAATGGGTGGAAACTAATCAAGGAGAGAAGCAATTTAGAACTAAGGAGAAATTTCCTGACAGTTAGAACAATTAATTATAGTGGAACAACTTGCCTCCAGAAGTTGTGAATGCTCCAACACTGGAAGTTCTTAAGAAGAGGTTGGACAACCATTTGTCTGAAGTGGTGTAGGGTTTCCTGCCTAAGCAGGAGGTTGTACTAGAAGACCTTCAAAGTCCCTTCCAACTCTGTTATTCTATTCTATTTATGACCAAAATTGAGTCCAAAAGTTGCTATGTGAGACAGTTGTTAAGTGAGTTTTGCCCCACTTTACGATCTTGCTTACCATTTGTTAAGTGAATCACTATGGTTGTTAAGTTAGTAATATGGATGTTGAGTGAATCTGGCTTTCCCATTGAGTTCACTTGTCAGAAGGTCACAAAAGGTGATCACATGCCCTTTATGACACTGCTACTGTCATAAGTACGAGCCAGTTGCCAAGCATTCCGAATTTCAATTACATAACTACAGGAATGCTGCAATAGCAATAGCACTTAGACTTATATACTGCTTCACAGTGCTTCACAACCCTCTCTAAGCGGTTTACTGAGTCTCCCTATTGCCCAAACAATCCAGGTCCTCATTTTACTGACCTCAGAAGGATGGAAGGCTGAGTAAGTCTTGAGCCAATGAGACTCGAACTGCCAAACTGCTGTCAACTGGTGATCAGTAAAAGTAGCCTGCAGTACTGCATTCTAACCACTGCGCCACCGTGGCTCATATGGTCATAAAAGTGTGAAAAAAATGGTCTTAAGTCACTTTCCTCAGTGCCTTTGTAACTTCAAACACTCACCAAACAAACTGTTGTAAGTCAAGGACTATCTTTAATAATTTGATTGGGAGTTAGTTATATTTTCACTTTTGGTCTTCAGGAACATATAAGCCTGTTTAACAATGTATAGACTTGACATTGTGGCAGGACCAAGTTTGTAATAACGATAAACTAGAAAATGATGGATGGGATTGTATGCTCTGGAGCTGAAGCATTCATTGATCTTGAAGGCTGTTAGTGAATGTGCTATCAAATAATTTTCTTTGTCTAGCTGCTGCTAGAATGCTATGGAAGCCATTCATCAGATTGTGCTACTTTTCTATAATAAGTCTGTGAATGAAAGAAACCTCTGGCTAAAATATTCTCAGGTGAGTAACAATAAAACAATTTTTTTCCCTAATTCAGCACTTTATTTTCCAAAAAAATATGGTTTCAAGTCACCTGGGCTCGTCAGGTAATTTCTTTTATTGAAAGTATCTAAGAAAGGATAATAGGGTATAAGATGGATCAGAAAATGGAAATAGAACCCTCTCTATTCTCAATCAGGCATCTTGCAATAAGCACTAAAGCAGGCTGCTAATCAACTTAGCAGCGGACCAACCTTTCTTTGGCTGAAATGTTCCAGCTGTGTTTTCAGCCACTTGGTCTTAAAATATTAACTGCAACTTTGGTGCATGTTATTTCAGAAAAATGTGACAGGTCATGACATTCCTTTCTCAAGATAAGGAGACAGGGGGAAGAAGAAATGCAAATGTGCCATCATGAAGAAAGGATCTCAGAATATGAGCGAGCATTTTGCAACTATTGCAAAATAAAATTCAATGTGATAAAAGTAAGATTTTACATTTAGGCCAAAAAAAAACCTCACCAAAACATTTGTACAGGTACATACTGGGTGAAACTTGGCTCAGTACCAGTAAATGTGGGAGGGATCTTGAAGTCTTAGTGGACAATCATGTAAATATGAGCCAACACTGTGCAGCAGCAGCCAAAAAAAAAGACAATGCAATCCTAGGCTGCATTAATAGAGGCATAAAATCAAGATCACATGAAGTATTAGTACCACTTTACAAAGCTTTAGTAAGACCACACTTGGAATACTGCATCCAATTTTGGTCACCACAAAATAAAAAAAAGATGTTTGACATTGGAAAGAGTGCAGAGAAGAATGACAAGAATGATTAGGGGATTGGAGACTAAAACCTATGAAGAATGGTTACAGGAATAGGGTATGTCTAGTCTAGTGAAAAGAAGGACTAGGGATGACATGATTGCACTGTTCCAATGTTTGAGGGGCTACCACAAAGATGGAGGGTCAGCCTATTTTCCTCATATGTATGATGCAGTGTCTGGGGTCATTTGATCACTTTTTGTGATCTTTTGACAAGTTGTGTCAATGGGGAACCCATAATCAATTAATAACAGTGCTACTAACTTATCATCTGCACTGCAGTGATTCACATAACAACTGTGGCAAGAAAGGTTGTAGAATGAGGCAAAAATCACTTAACAGCTGTCTCACTTAGCAATAGAAATTTTGGGCTCTATTGTGGTTGTAAGTAAAGGATTACCTATACTCCTTACATCTTAGTTTAACCTTCTTTGAATCAATTACTTATTTATTTATTTATTTATTTATTTATTTATTTATTTATTTATTTATTTATTTATTTATTTATTTATTTATTTATTTATTTGTCAATCACTTACAAAATAATAGGTATAAGTATAAACATGAGTAAGAATATAGAAAATAGGTACGATTAAATGGGGACAATAGGACAGGGACGGGAGGCACGATGGTGCACTTATGCACGCCCCTTATAGACCTCTTAGGAATGGGGTGAGGTCAATAGTGGATAGTTTGAAGTTAAAGGAGTGGGAGTTTGAGGATGTAACTACAGAGTCAGGTAGCACATTCCAGGCATTGACCACTCTGTTGCTGAAGTCATACATTCTGCAATCAAGTTTGGAAAGGTTAACATTGAGTTTGTATCTGTTGTGTGCTCTTGTATTGTTGCAGTTGAAGCTAGAACCTCCTCCTGAGTTTGGAGATCTTTTGAAAGACTTTTCTTGTTTTCCCATGTCTCTTTCTATTTTTGATATCTTTACAACTATCATTGTAATACTGGGTTTAGTTCCTTCTAGCAACTGTGTGAATTCTTTGTTAGCTTTCTTCTTGATATCTTTGTCTTTCTTGACTTTGGCTTCACATCTGCTCTTGGCAATTTCCATTGTTTGTTCTGACATCCAGCTTGCTTTCTTCTGTTTCTGGTTTTTGACAGCCATTTTTTCACCTTCATCTTTAACAACTTATTTGATATTATTCCACAGTTCATTAAGATTCAGGACTTTGAAGCAATTCCTGATATTTTCCTTGAAAATGCTGCATTGACACTCAGGATAATGTTATGGGAACTGTTTGGCTTTGTTCTTCCATTTTGGCTTAAATTAGAATTTGAACCTGGGCAGTTTGTGAATTATTATTATTATTTTTTTTGCAGTTACAACTGAGCTTTTCCACCTTGTTATAAAAATATAGAACATTTGATTTCTGTGTGCAGCATCCAGTAATGCCCATGTACATTGGTGTCATTTTGGAAGACTCTGCTAGCATTGAAGAAAGTCCTGGATTAACAGGAACTGATAAATAATTATCTGCTTAGTCTCTGTTTCCTAGAGTATACATTTCAACACTGTTTTCCTCTTTACAATTTCCAGCTTTGGCATTCCAATCTCGAATCTCACATAGCATATCTTGCTTGAATGATCTGTCAGTTTCAGACTGAATATAACCATAAAACATATCAGCTTTCTCTTCTTCTGCACCAGTAGTTGGAGCATAAAACTGGATAACAGTCTTAGTAAAGGGTTGTCCAAAATCTAATTGATATCATTTCCCTGACTGCATTGTACTTAAGTTCTGTCTTTGCTATAGTCTTCTTAAAAGCAACACAGTCCCAAACTTCCGAAGAAGTTCTTCTGAAGAACTGAAGAAGCTTCTTGGATGAGAAGTGAAACATCAGACAAAACAAAGAAAGTCCAGTTACCTTTTGAAAAAGCACCTTTGGGACAACTGTGACCTGGATAATTGAGAATATCCATAGAAAACCAACTTCCTTCTTTGATTTTCCTGTACTGAGTAGCAAACAGTATGATCTTCTATCTAAAAGCATTCATGTCCATCTCAATTTGCTGATCCCTAAGTTGCAATGGGAAGTTGAGTAGTTTCATATTTTAGTGCAGTGAGCTTTTCCACTATGTGTCCACTGAGATTGTCTTTGTAGCTTCAGGTTTTCATTTCCTGCATGGCATTTACAGGAACTATAGGTCATAAATATTATTAGTCCTCTGAAAGAGACTCAACACTTCTTCAGTAGAGTATTGAGTGCTATCTGACCTAAGCTGCCCATCATTCAACACCATGTTATCTATCACTTTATATTGTCCATCCTTTTGGTTTCCGTCATAAAATATTTACTATTGCCTTTTCTTGTGCATTGTGAAAAAATTGCCTTTGCCATCATCATTAAAGAGATCTTCTGCCTTTAGTACCTTCCTATAACAACCACAGTTGAGGCCAACATTTCTGTTTCTAAGTGAGACATTTGTTAAGTGAATTTTGCTCCATTTTATGACCTTTCTTGCCATTTGTTAAGTGAATCACTGCAGTTGTTAAATTAGTAACCCCGCTGTTAAGTGAATCTGGCTTCCCCATTGACTTTGCTTCTCAGAAGATTGCAAAAGGTGATCACATGAGCCTGGGATACTGCAACTGTCATAAATATGAGTTGGTTGCCAAACTTCTGAATTTTGATCATCTGGCCCTGGGGATGCCATAATGGTTGTAAGTGTGAAAAATGGTCATATGTCACTTTTTTCAGTGCTGTTGTAACTTCAAACTGTCATTAAATGAACTGTTGTAAGTCAAGAACTACCTGCATTGTTGCTACCCAATATGTGTGCCTGCTTGCTTTATCTAGATAGCTGCAATGACCATCACACTTTGGGTGACCTTGCTGGGATTATGTACTTATAATATACACTACTGGTGTTCTTTGCTCATTTTTCCCAGGAGCACATATAGACACTGCCATAATGAGAGAACATACTAAAAACTAACGGAGTTAGTCAATTGTTTAAAAAGAGGTTTTTGATCAATCCATACCACCAAGGCTGCCATATAGTGACTGTGATATTTGCATGTTCAAAAAATATGAAATATTCTTGGTCCTCAAATGTTATCTATGAAAGAAATGTATTAAGACATTTCTTTCAGCCTTCCATTCTGATTCTGGAAACTCTGTCTGCATATAGTACCTTGAATCAAGGCACAATTAATCAATCATCTCTAAATCCTGGAGACTGGGAAATAGATCACTATAAGAGAAGATCCCAGATCTGAGGAAAAAGAAAATACATAGGACATCTCTGACTTATGGACAGACACAGTTTGAGGTACACAGGGTTAAGTCAAGCTGGAGATACATGGACCATCCTTTGTTGTCATTGCTGGACTCCTTTCTAGGGGTGCCTTTCTCTAATAAATAGCCCATCTGTCTTTTCTGGAACAAATTGATTTGCATGCTGCAATTATTAGATAAATGCCTGCTGGAGAATCCATGGGGAAGTCATGTATGGGACTGAGCCAGAAAGAGATGAGCAATGATTTAATGGGCATATGGTGAGGTTCCAGATTTATAATCCCAGTCTCTGTAATTACTGATAATGATTTCAGTGGCAGACATTTACTTATATTAGTACATTGTATTCTGGTCTGTCTATATGATTGATATTATTACATTGTTGTACCCTTGATGACCATTTAGAATGAAACCCAGTAATATTTTTTAAACTTTTTAAAGCAACCATTATCATTAAAGATGAAATGTAATCCAGCAACCTTTAAATATGTTCTTATGGATATTGAAAATGCACAATTTCCCCCCTATTCACAAAGAGAAAGTTCTAAAGATCAGGGCTGGTTTTAAAGAAGACTTTATCTGAATTGGGCCAGATGAGTTGCAATAAGTGTAGGTGAGCCTCCCTGAATGTTCTTAGTGAGCTGGTGAGGAAATCATTCACAAATTCTTTCAGTAAAGTAAAATCTCCTTCAATATAAACCTGGATTCATGGGGCAGAACCATACTGTATAGATAATAATATGGGAATACTATTCATAAATGTTTATTGAAATCAACACTATGTGCATGTTTGAAAGAGGGGTAAAATAATCCATGTTAGAATTGAGTAGCCCTCCATCAACAGAAGGGCAGGAATACGACACTACCTATCTCCAGTCTACAGCACAGTCCTTCCAGCAGTTCCAAGAAGATTCCATAGCCATTTGCACTCTGACTCAAGTGACCCTGAGGGCACAGTTAAACTCCCAAGTGGCCTCATGAGCTCTCAGGGAGAGTGCTAATGACGAGATGACCGTAAATAAATACAATACTTCAATTTTCCCCATACACCATCCTGTCAGAACCAATCCTTCCATCCCCTCAAGTCACAATGGTCAGTACCTATCCTTCTCCCCCCCCCCCACATCACAACTGATGAAGTTTCTTGGATGAGAAGTGAAACTTCTTTTTCCTCAAGTAAAAAGCAGTCTTTTTTTGGGGGGGGGGGACACACTTGTGAGAACACTTATCTGCAGTTTTGCAATGAGAGAGAGAGAGATTCAGAACAGTAGTCATTCTGAATCACATACGTTTCTATTGTTCCACGAATACAGCTGCTGTTCTCTTTCATTTGATTCATGCATTTTAAATTCCTATTTTTCCAAATAAAAGTGATAGCCCTATCACCATTCTGCACCATTGTTCCTACTGTATGTTGAATGATTTGATCACCCTCTCCCTAGGGCAGGTTTATTTTCAGATGCAACATATAGATAAAATATGTGATGCTACTGCTTTCAAG
Source organism: Bungarus multicinctus (assembly GCA_023653725.1). Taxonomy (NCBI): domain Eukaryota; kingdom Metazoa; phylum Chordata; class Lepidosauria; order Squamata; family Elapidae; genus Bungarus; species Bungarus multicinctus. The sequence goes on from CM042838.1 coordinate 151,087,291, forward strand.
GATGTTGAGGCGAACATGAAAGGGAAAAAATCCCAAAGCAGTTGAAAGCAAAAATAGGTGCAAATGTTCTGCTTGTGGACCATTTGTCCAAATTTCTCCAGAAGCAGAAGACATTTTTCCATTTATTTGTCAAGGACAAAGCTCTTGGTAGGAAAGGCATCAATGAAAAAAAGCTGTATGGAGATGATTCTTCCTCGGGTTTTTTTTTTAAAGAACTGAATAGAAGTGTGAGAAGCCAGAGGTATTGCAGACTATTGAAAATAGGATTGGTTGATAAACAACCGGAAGTCTACATACTCATGACCATTAAGAGTTTGAAGACCATCATTCACTTCTGGATATTGCTCCTAAATTCCTTCTTCTTTCAAAAAGATCTCAGAAAACAAATCTATTGAATCAAATGGAATGAGAACTGCCAGAGAGTGCCTTGGTGCCTATGAAAGTCCACAGTGCATTTTCAGCCAATCTTTCCCTTTTACATCCACGTGATGTTTGAACGTTTTGTGAGGAAGGAAAATATTTTTAAGAAACTGATTATTTTAACAGAATAACAGAGTTGGAAAAGATCTTGGAGGTCTCCTAGTCCAAACCCCTGTTCAGGCAGAAAACCATACACCATTTCAGACAAATGGCAGCTCAATCTCTTCTTAAAAACATGTAGTATTGTCGCACACACAAGTTCTGCAAGCAAGTCATTCCACTGATTAATTGTTCTCACTGTCAATTTCTCCTTAGTTCTAGGTTGCTTCTTTCCTTGATTTGTTTCCATCCATTACTTCTTATCCTACCTTCAGGTGCTTTGAATAGATTGACTCCCTCTTCTTTATGGCAATCCCTTAGATATTGGAATACTGCTATCATGTCACTCCTAATCCTTCTTTTCATTAAACTAGACATACCACAAACTAGATATAATATCAAATTATTAAGAAAATATTTACTATTTTCTATCATCTCTCTTTTGAAAGGTCCATTTCCCCATTTAGGCTGCTGCAATACAAATTGCTTTTACTGATACCTGATATATTGTTGATCCAATATATTCTTGATAACTCTCTCTATATTCTGTGGCACCCCAACATGCAAGTCCTTGGTCTTGACTTCCCCTCTTCATTTTTTAATAATAATTTTATTACACTAGCAAAAGATAGTATGGACTAAAAAAGAAAAAAAAGTATTAAAAAGCAAGGAAGAAAAAAGACACAAAATACGGGGGGGAGGGGCGGGCTAAAAAGCAACTTCCCACTCTTATCACAAATGTAAACACATCACTGTTTCTTCACCTCCTCTTAATTAACAAATATAACACTCCTCGTCCCATGACTATATTCAAATCCAATAAGTAATATTTTTTTTCCAATCCAAGAATCAGCAAAGAGTCCAAATAAAGTTCTAAAATAATACTAATTAACACATATAAAACCAAACATTCCAAATCTCAACTGTATGCACAGTATAAAACATAAAGTGGTCTCAATATCCTAGTGTGAACAAAAGACTAATGACAAAAAGGGAAAGTTTGTTCTTCAAAGAAAATAAGCTCACAAGTATCCCTTTACCTAGAAAGACATTTAAGCACAAAGCCTGTTTAAATACTATCAGATTAGAATACATAAAGTGTCTGCAAGGGAAAAGACTTAAATACCATGTTAACTGTAAGCAAATCCAACACATAACATTTTTCCAGTCCAGATGTCAGTTAATCTAAAAAATTTCCACCCCAAATATCAATAGATCCCAGTTTAACCTTTGTCTGATAAACCAACTTCATTTTACATAAAAGCAATCATACTTTTTAATCCATTCATATGATTGTTGATGCTTGTTTCAAATTTCTTCAAAACTATAAACATCCTCTATTCTATGACCAGCCAAAGAAATTATTGCAACTACTCTCTAGTATTGCCACTTTTATATTTTTCTTAATTTCTTTGTTTATTTGTTTTGTCTGATGACAAATTCTTATTCAGACAGTTATTCAGGTTGTTCTTGAGTATAGTTTACTATATATCTTTTTCAGTAACATCTTCTGGGAACAGCATGTTTTCAAGAACACTCAACATAACTGACCTTATTGATTCAAGGTCCCAATGCAATTCCTCAAAAATATATCTGAATGGCATTATAAGTTGCTTGTCTTGCTATGTGTGTAATATCAAAATCAATTCTTCTTTCAAATGAAACACATGCGTTCTTAAAAATTAATTTCCAAATCTTAATATTCAACATTCTTACCTTTTCTGAGCCCTTATTCCATTTAAGACTTTATAAATTCTTGTTTTTAATTCTTAAAAGTTATAACAATACATCTTCATTTTCTTATATTGAGAATTGAAAGCCCTCAACAATTTTATTTCCATAGTCATTTCGAAGGTGTCTGACTTCTTTAAAGCAGTAAATAGACAATTTCTAAAAATAGTAAGGAAAGTGCAAACTTAGCATCCTTTGAAAGATCTGTTTGCGGCTTGAACAAATATGGCAAATTCCCTCAGCTCCTGATTTGTCTAACCTCCAGAGAGTACTGCTTTTTATTCTTCTTGTCAGAAGCAACTGGGCAGAACATAACTGGGGTGGTCTTACATCCCCTCTTTATCCACAAATGATTGAAGGAGTTAGTTTATTCATTGACTTTTGCTGCAAACATTAGCTCCACTTTTGTGCCACTGTCTTCAGTTCACTTTTCTTCCCTGGAAGTCCCTGATCTCTTCTCTTAATTGACTGGGATCATTATTCAGGATGGAAGAGAACCACTGTTAAAACAGTGACCTCATTCTTAGCTTTTGCAGATAGATCAAGGATGAGAGGTTGAGCAAAACAAGGAGGATTGCACAGACACCATCACAGCACCACACCTGGGTCATCCATAAGACCAATAAATATAATCTATTTACAATGCCTGAAACCTAACTAAGAAGAACCCAAAGTCTTCACTCAGCCTTTCAGTTGCAAGCCAACTATGTTCTCAGCAACATTCCCCCAAAGCAGGGGTGGGATTCTACTAGTTCACACCTATTCACTAGAACTGGTTGTTAACATTCTAAGCAGTTCGGAGAACCAGTTGTTAGAAGAAATTACTGGCCTAATCCTGTAAGGAAGGCAGAAAGGAAACATTCTGGTGTTGCTTATAGAAACTGCCTCTCTATTAACCCTGATTACATTCTTGGCAGGACTAGACTTCCTGCCTCAGGAACGTCTCTGGAGTTTTTTCCCCCTCCTTTGCTGGTGCTTTGCTTGTGTGGAGTGACCATTCAAAGTTACAATAGCACTGAAAAAGTGACTTATGACCATTGTTCACACTTATGACTGTTGCAGCATCCCCACAGTCATGAGAGGCCCGGTGAGGAGATGCATGCCCTGATGTAAGTGATATTGAGTTGGCCATACTCAGCCAATAACATGGCCACCAAGCCATGTCCACCCAGTCACATGACCACCAAGCCACACCCACCACCTAAACCATGCCCACAGAACTGGTTGTTAAAATTTTTGAATTCCATCCCTGCCCCAAAGGAGAGATTTGTTTCAGAATAATAATTGTTCATGATACCTGGGTTGAACAATTGCTTTTGGAAAAGGGACCCTACCACTGCCTACTTCAAAGCATCATTCCCTTATCCAAAGAAACATCAAACATCTCTCTTACTCATCCTCCTGTTATCTCCCTGGGTGCTTTCACTTGTCAGGAAGGACAGGGAACCAATCTACAGGTAGTCCTCAATTTATGACTACAATTGAGCCTAAAATTTATGTTGTTAAGTGAGAAATGTATTATATGAGTTTGCTCCATTATATCTTGCCACAGTTATTAAGTGAATCATCACAGTTCTTAAATCACTAACATCAGTGTTAAGTGAATCTGGTTTCCCCATTGACTTTGCTTGTCACATAACTCTGGGACACTGCAACAATCACAAATTTTTGCTACGGCTAATTATAAGTGGTCACCGAAACCATGACTACATTTTGTTGCTGCCATTTTTTTTGTTTCATCCATCTTTTATTTTAAACAATCAGCAATCAAATATTGAATGTGTCACTCCTGTGAGATAGACCAGATAGGAAACTGATTCCATAATAAGCTTTATTGAGATTATACAATAACACTTAGACTTATATACTGCTTTACAGTGCTTTATAGCCCTCTCTAAGCGGTTTACAGAGTCAGCATATTGCCCCCAACAATCTGGGTCATTTTACTGACTTCAGAAGGATGGAAGGCTGAGTCAATCTTGAACCTGGTGAGATTTGAACTGCCAAATTGCAGGTAGCCTGGCAATCAGTAGAAATAGTCTGCAGTACTGTACTTTAACCACTGCGCCACTGAGGTTCTTGGTTGAATAACTCAGTAATTATACCACAGGAATCTTGCCAGTCTGCTTGTGATTTGTGCTGTGAACAGCCCATGGGCTGGATGTTGGCCCCTCCCCCACCCAGTTTAGTGAAGGGGAAGTCCCAATACATCATGTGACGATGCCGTGATGATGCGAGTTTGACACCTCTGCTTTATAGTGATTTAAGAACTCAAAGACCCCTGCTTTATAGTGACTCAAGGGCAAGTTATTTATGTTTCCTTCATGGCCAACTCTTTCAATAGTGAGATGGGTAGCATATACATTTAATAATAAATAAATAAATAAAATTAAAAATCACTCTGATTCTCCACAAAATGTGACTATTACTAGAAGAAAGATTTGGCTGAATAATGGAAACAATGAAGCTAGTTTGATTGAGTAGTTAGAAGAAAATGTTCTGATGTGTTTCTGTAGTAACTGGACTGACATAACTTGGTTTGACACATCTAGGTTTTATTGCAGCCCTAAGCAAAACAAACTGGGTATCAAGCTGATTGTCTTGTTATCACTCTTTCATACTCTCTCCCCCTTGACTGAACACTATCATATTGCTTTACTTCAAAATTCATATCGAGTAATTAAAAACAAAATAAAAATTGAGAGTAAACAATGCTATCATTGTGCCATAACTATGCTGAGCAATCAATATAATCTATGTCCCATGCCCGAAACCCAACTGACAAGGATCCAAAATCTTTACTTAACCTTGCCATTGCAAACTGGTTGGCCAGCTCAAGGTCAACAAATAGTCTGTCAGCTTAATGTATTTAGAAACTCTGCATCAAGTGAATGGCTTGTGAAATACCATGAAAAAAGTTGGTGGCAGGAGAAAGTCCAACTGGTGTACAAACATGGGAGTAGGCTATGAACATGAAAAATGGCTCATGTCATGTGCATAGAGAAACCACAGTTGTGGTCATATGACTGCATTTTTGTACTTGTTAAATATTGATCATTTCTGAAGACTCATGTACAAATGCTACCTTTCCACCCCTAACCAGATGCTCAAGTCATAATTGTTGCTATTATGTGCAGTCCAATTGCACATATTGTGTATAATCTCCATAGTTATCCAACATCAACTGCTAGATGCTGCTGGCCAGAAAGTTTGAATTGGACTCTTTGGCCATTTGCTGCCAGAATTACTTTCCTTTTTTTGCCTGAATTGAAAAATGGATGTCCCTTATGATCAATCACCCGCATAATCTTCATTAATTTTAGTCTCATTTGTTTAAACATGGCTTTAGCGGTCCTTCAGGAAAGCATCATACATCCAATCAAAAATAAAAGATAAAGGTTTCCCGTGTCAGTCATGTCAGTCTGTAAGAAATGGTGCTTATCTCTGTTTCTTAGCCAATACAGCCAGCATTATCCAAAGACACTTCTCTGGTCATGTGGCCAGCATGATTATATGCCGAGGTACATGGAACTTTCCCACTGATGTGATACCTATTTATCAACTTGTAGTTGCATGCTTTCACACTGGAGTGTTACAGTGGCTTAGAGGTGGAGCCCTTGCCTCACAATCAAGAGACTGTGAGTTTGATCCTAGGTAGAGGCAGATATTTCTCTCTCTGGGAACACTGAGAATATATCTGCTGAACAAAACTGCATTGGCAACAGGAAGAGCATCCAGCCAGTAAAACACTCTGCTAGCTCCATTCAGTTGCGCATACTCCACCCTGCAAGGGATTATGGGGTCATTAAACAATGATGATGATTTGCATGCTTTCAACTGCTATTGTAGGTGCACAGGAGCTGGGGCAAGAAATGGGAGTTTACCCCCTCCTGCAGATCAGGTCTTGAACTCAGGCTCTGATAAGCTCAGCGTCTTTAGCCACTGAGCCAATAGCAAGTATCAGATGCAGAGATGGCATTGCAAGAAGCATCAGGATAACATATCCTTCCTTAGCACCTGATACATGTTATCCAGGCAATTGCACAGGTGGGCTAATGTGCCTCTGATGAAACTTAAGCCAACCTATCTTAGGAAATGGGATGAGTGGTTGTTTTCCCACAGTCAGAAGAGGGAAACAAAGTGGTAGATCTTAACCCACAATAAAGCAGGACCAAATCCTGTGCCAGTTCTATTACTGTGGAAGAATAGGGTGCAGCAATGAGGACAGCAAATTTTACGTCATCACACTTTTCTGTTATCTAATGGAAAGCACTTTAACTGGGGCATGAGAAAGAGTACAGATTGTGATCCTAATGGGCTTTTTGTGTGTGCTCTTTGTCCCCCCACCCCTCCCCGGTTTGATAATTTTTAGAAAGTAATATTTTGTCTGGCTAATCTTCCTCCTCAGTATGTGTTAATGAAACAAACTATTTAAAGGCTTCTTCTTTAATTAGTTAGAATTGTCCCTTCAAACCAATCTTCATTTTAATCTCTTTAAACAGAAAGGAGGGGAGTTCTGAATGGAGGAGGAGAAGTAGAGCTCCGGTTTTTGTTTATAAAAAAAAAAATGGATGGAAAATGTTTTTAAACAGTTTGGTCATGAGCCTTTCCTTCTCCCTGCATTAGTTGTCAGCAAAACTCTTTTCAGCTCTCTACCCAAACATGTTATCGCACAAACGCTTGCTTTTCCCCAGACAGTAACAGATCATACAGAACAGTTCTTTGTCTTCAAAGGTCTAGCCAGATGAGCAAATCGCTTTGTAAAATGGAACAGCAGAAATGTGTTGCTCTTGGCTGATGCTTCTTGGGTAGTAAACAATGTGCAAGAAACAATGCCATATTCTTAGATATGGTTGTTATAGCTCATTAGAAATGAAAGAGAGGACTAGACCACCTAAAGCAGAGGTCTCCAACCTTAGCAACTTTAAGATTTGTGGGCTTTAACTCTCAGAAAGTTTTGCTTCTGGGAGTTGAAGTCTACAAGTCGTAAAGTTGCCAAGGTTGGAGACCCCTGATCTAAAGATTTCCTTTGTGGCTTGAAATGATGCCCAGGTGTATTTAAACATAAATAAAGTTGAGGAACTAAGCCATTTATGTTATTTATTAACATAAATAACATAAATAATATTGGGGAACTAAGAAAGAAAGAAAGAAAGAAAGAAAGAAAGAAAGAAAGAAAGAAAGAAAGAAAGAAAGAAAGAAAGAAAGAAAGAAAGAAAGAAAGAAAGAAAGAAAGAAAGAAAGAAAGAAAGAAAGAAAGAAAGAAAAAGAACTGGGAGGCCTGTCAATGCAAGTGTACTAAGGAAGGACTGGAGACAAGATTATTTAATGAAAAGGTCTGAAAACATTAATTGAATCCTATATTGGCCTGAATTTATCTTGCAGTTTAGAAGAGTTCTGACATGTCTGGATTCATCTCCATCCTTAAATTCTAATGACACTGGTTGCTTTGAGACTTCAAGTGAGGAAATCTTAATAAAAACTTGACTTGAAGTTATTTCACTGCGAAGCCCGACCTGAATTAAACATGAGTGGCTGTATTTTCCACTACTAGTCAGCTACTACTACAACACCGCATATCTATCCTTCTTTCCCTCTTCTATCTATCATCTGCATCACTATGTCATTTAAAGGATCATTACTGATTTACAGCCAATGCAAACTTGAGTTTATTAGCATGATTTATAGAGATCCCTGCTTAATATTTTCTTTTCTTCCCTCCTCACTTTTCTTTTTCTGCAATGGAATTTTGGGCCAGTAATTTGTTATGATTTTTCACAATCTCTGGTAATAATATGGTAGAAATACTGTATAAGATGAGAACTAAGGTTAGCACAAAAATGGAATGTTTTGAAAACCAGACTGCTTTTCTTTTCTACTATCTTCTCTTATTGGTATCTTATTATTATATTACTTCATTTTTGTATATACACAGAGAGCTTCTGCACCAAGAGAAAAATTCCTTATGTGTCTAATTACACTTGATCAATAAAGTATTCTATTCTATTCTATTTTATTCTATCCTGTAGAATAGAATCTATTCTATTCTATTTGGATGCTAAATTATTATAGGGGCGAAGTGACTTTTTTGGTGATTTAATTATATTCCTTTTTATAATACTTGGTTCCCTTATAAGGATAGGAAAAAAGGTAAGCAGGTCTTTTGATTTCTGGCAAGGGATAAGATAAGAAATAAGATCAAAAGGGAGCGTGCAGTGGGAGAAAAGGATAGGAGGTGAATGCGTATGTCTGTTGCAGTCAGTCAGTCAGCTGGAGAAGGACTTGGATAAGTAGGTCACAACAATTACTATTTTGAAGAAATGCTGATTTTGTCAAAATGTGGCTCTTAGCATAGGCCTCCAGCAGGGACAAACAACCAGATTGGAAAAGGCTGATCTAGTGCAAGGGAAGAGAGAGAAAAAAGGCAGGGGTGGGATACGACAGGTTTAACTACCAGTTCGGGATTTATGAGGTCTGGTGGTTTATGATGTGGTTTCCTGTGGGCGCCTGTAAATCGTCGCCTGTAAATCGTCATCAGCATGCTGCGTGCAGAGAAGCCGCCTTTGAAACAGCCCTCTTTTCCTGCTTTTTTAACTGCAGCTGTGCCTCGTTTGGCAGCTGAAGTTGAAAAATCAGGAAATAAAGATCAAGTAAGAGCCCAGGTGGGCGGGTGGGCAAAAACATCAGCAGACCTAGAACCGGTTCTAGGTCTGCTGCTCTTCAGAGCTACCGGTTCTACAGAGGTGGATAGAACCGGTAGAAACCCATCCCTGAAAAAGGGATTTGGAAGCTGATCTTTATTTCAGAGGTTTGTTCTCATTTGACTTACACTGAAGCTTCTGGGTTTTGGTTTAGTGCAAAAATACAAGTAGTCCTCAACTTACAATCACACTGAGACCGGAATTTCTGTTGTAAGTCATTACAGACCTAAAACAAGTCAGACCCAATTTTAGAACAATTTTTACATGAATGAAAACAAGTGAATCTCACGGTTGTTAAGTGAATCCAGTTTCTCCCATGGAAATTTTCAAAAATAATAATCTGTTTCCATAGGACACAGCAACTAGTCATAAATTCAAGTCAATTGCCAAGTGCTCCCATTGCAATCATAGGGGTGGTATGACAGTCATAAGTGTAATTAGTCATTTTTTTTCCAAGGCCATGACATGATAACTTTGAACCATCACTAGGCAAAATCATGAAACTGTGTCCCATTTATTTCATCCATGTCATGCAAGGAAATTCACTGGAGAAAGAAATTATGCTTGGAAGAGTTAGTGGTAAAAAGAAACCAGGCCATAAAAGAACACCACTGCCCAGCCAGAATATTTACAAACTTAAAGAAGTAGTGCAAGATCGGAAGATGTGGAGGGACCTGGCCCATAGAATTGCCAAGAGTCAGACATGACAGAATGGATAACATCATCATAAATGAATAGGATAGGAAAGGATAGGATAGGATAGGATAGGATAGAATAGATGAGAGTAAAGAGTAGAGTAGAATAGAATAGAGTAGAGTAGAGTAGAGTAGAGTAGAGTAGAGTAGAGTAGAGTAGAGTAGAGTAGAGTAGAGTAGAGCAGAGCAGAGCAGAGCAGAATAGAATAGAATAGAACAGAATAGAGAGTAGAGTAGAATAGAATAACTTTATTGTCACTGTGAATGTACACTAATTAGTATACATTAAAATGAAATTTCATTGCATACAGTTCTCAAAGGGTCACCACCTCCAATATAGACTACATAAACATGACAAAATAAATAATAAATGCAAAATTATGTATATGCCCACATATAATATGTCATAAGTCAAAGACTACCTGTAATAAAGAACATACAGATGGGCTGGAAAGGAATAATTTCGTGAAGGATAAGGTTGTGTTATGAATTGTATTGTTTTTCTATTATCTCACTAATTGAAACGAACAAAAAGAAAGGTCATGGCTACCCCTTTTTTTTTGAGGTTTAACTGAGTCACCTGTCCGATACATGCCATGCAAAGTATGATCATATCTCAGGAATGTTTCCCGTTGGCTATTATAAATGAGAAGTTATTTGGCAAAATCCTGAGAAGATCAACTACATTGCTTATGCTTTCAAACCCCCCCCCCCCCCCCCAATTGCAATACAATGCTCAATTTCTGCTGGAAGTTGGTAGAAATGCATGTCTCAGCAATCTCTTTACTTCAGCTTGAAAAAAAAGTGAAACTGAGGCCTTTACAATTGAAATATGTGCATTGTATCAAAAAAGGCAATTAACACATTTATAGAAAAATGGGCAAAAGGGCCTTACATGTATATACTTTTCACTTTTGGGCCAATGGGCTAAAAATAACAAACAGAGGTTCTCAGGGGCTACTGCATTATTAATCATTAACTTTATTATAGTTTCATTTTGGTTATAATCATTGTTATGCTTTATCTCAATTCATTATTTTATGCATAAAACATATTTATTTGCTCATTCTCACAGGCATACAGAATAAAAAGAGCATGAAATTACCATATTAATGCAAAAGAAGACTATTATTAGTTTAAGACGATCTGCCCTGGAAAGGAGGATTAGGAGAAAAAATGTTGACAACATGATGGACTTGCCAATGCAAAGAGCCCTAAGTTACCTTGATATTCTGCAACTGGGATTTAGCCCATATACTGTAAAAACCAAAGTCATATCAATTGATTACGTAGCTAACCTGTGGAGTAACTAGGATAGGTTTAGAGAAATTGCAATCTTCTGTTGATCCTGTTTATCTGTCTGATCCTATTTGATCTCTCAATAGTCTTCAATGCCATTGATCATGTTGTGCGTGCTATACACATTATTATATACATAGTATTTATGATGCTATTTAATAATATAAACACTATATGAATAGTGTTTTTCTGTGGTTCTTCTTCCCATGGCTGGATGGCCTATTCCAATTGGTTGTAACGGGGCAGAAGGGTTAAAGCCTAAAACCAAAAAGCAACTGGAGTTTCTTGCTTTTTTTTTTTTCTTTGAAAACATCTATGGAGATTCTCAATCATCCAGGTCATGATTGTCCTAAAGGTATTTTTTTCAAAAGGCAATTGGACTTTATTTGTTTTTTTTCCTTGAATGCACTCTGCTTCTCATTTAAGAAGCTTCTTCAGTTTCTTGGAGAACATTTCACTTCTCATCCAAGAAGCTTCTTCAGTTCTTAAATGAGAAGCGAAATATTTTCAAAGAAAAATAAATACAACAAGACAATCCAGTTGCATTTTGGAAAATCACCCATGACCTGGATGATTGAGAATCTCCATAGACTTATTGCCATTCTTATTTCCTTATGGATTTTCTGAGAGCATCTTTTTGAGTAGCACTGTTGGAGACACAGAATGGTAGAATTATTTGAAGCCAGGGAGCTGAAAAGATCATTGTACAATGAAAAATAGGACACTTAGTCTCCTGCATGCTTGTCCTAACCATCTTAAGTAAAATACATGCAAGAACATTTTTTTGCCATTGAAAAGAATTAAAAGAACATTTTTTCTGTCAAATTGAATGAGTATTCCACCTTGAACTATTAAAATTAGAAAGGGCAGATTCTCAAAAGAAGGTAGCAAGTTTATCAAGGGCTCCTGTCCCAAATCCACAGTCTCATTTCATTTTCTTTTGGTTCCTGAAGACTTTTCATTTCAGCAAATTGCTAATACACTATTTTAGCTTTTGAATCTAGTGCTTATTGCTTTTGTTTGGATTAATATTCATAAATTATTTTGGGGTTGTTGCTTTTCAAATTATTTTGTCCTACATTTCTATTCCATATTTTGCTGTATATTTAAAAAGTGAAAATCCCTACATAGTTCCCAGTAGGAAAACAACTGACATACATTTTAAAGTAAAAATATGAATTTAAAAAAACATGATCAGAAGCACAATTTTGTACTTAAAGATATGTGTATGGCAACTTCCTCTGAAACTAATCAGCTACATGAATACCTGTAATCTAAACAAAGGAATATCTGATAATAAGATTGTTCCAAAAATGCAGTGCCTCCTACTTCCAACAACATGATTGGGAAAAGGAATCTAGTAAATAGAAGCTTTCTGGGCATAACAAATCTAATTATTATCCCTACTATTGCTGAAAGAGATAAAATTGGACAAGGCCCTATGACTCATTTCTGTAGCAGACTACAGTAACTTGGTTCATTCCATTTCACACATTGAAGTTTCCAATTCTGGGAAAGCATGGAAGATATCCATATAATTTCATCAATGACTATGCTGAGCATCAATGCAAACCATCTCAGTAATTCAGTTTCATTCAATATCTTCAAACAATGAGAAATGGTACATTAGACCAACTAAAATGTAAGTTGTGTCCAGTTCCCCATCATTGTTTGCAGTGGAATGTGTCACAAACTTTTAGTTTGCATTTATGTTCCATCTGAGCATATACAATGGAGGAAAATTTATGCTCCATCTGAGCATGTACAATGGACCCCCCCCACCATGCATGCAGTCACATTCTCAATCATTTCCTCACCACTTTACTAGAGCGCATTCTACCAATACAGAGAAATCCATCCACCCCCAAAAAATGAAAGAATGGCAGAGAGAAAAAGAGAGTGCCATTCTCCTTTCTTAACCAAAAGAATGAAACAGAGGTGGGAGATCCAAATAACTATTTGTAGGAAAATCTCAAGCTTCCAATGCTTTGATCCATCATGTCTCCATAGATCATAATATTTGTGCTGGTTCTCACACAAAGTTTTAGTTTTCACTCTTTTTTCTGGCTTCATACATTTCCTTTTTCTTTCATTTCACTTTCTTTTTCAAGGAAATAAATGTGTTTGTTTATTGGTACTGACCACATTATTATGATAGATATTGTCTTTAGCTTAAATGTTTGACTTTACTCCTATTTTTTTCCACTCTGCTCCTTGCAGGAGAAGGACAGGCAGAGCCTGGGAGTGGAGTCAAGAGAGAACTCAATCTAGAATCATTACATTCTCACAAAGCCCAAGCCCTCTTGAACTCCATTAATTTAGAATCAGTTTAGTGCTGACCATTAGTTGACTAGATTCGTAAGTATAGACATCAGCAATAAATCAGTTTCACTGGAATTTAATGTTTGGTCTTGCTTTTTCACACCTGATATGCTTGACTTTCCTCACTACAGTTTGTAGGCAATTTGCTCTTTCAGCTGTCAGCATAATTTCAGCATAGTGCAGCTCATTTAAGTTTCTTCCTCCAGTTTTAAAACCATGAACATTTTCCTCAAATCCATGCTTCCTCATGTATATTCAGCTATTCAGCATTCAGGCTGAATGAATAAGAGAGACACCCCTTTGCCAATTTGGAATCAGTTTGTTTCAAGATGTTCTGATCAAATATATTTTTATGTCATATTTTTATGTCATAAAATGTTGTATAAAATTTCCAAATTTTCAAAAATTCCACAGGAGCCATGGTTCCCAGATGTTGGGCTTATTCTGTAACTTAGCTCATTTGATGGACCTTATTTAAAATGTTTTTCCTTACAGTGCAGCATTTTACCCAGTTAAGGGTTACAGGAATCAGAATTTTTCTTATATGCAGTACAGATCTCTGTCAACAGTCACCTTAGTTAATTTCTGCTATATGGCTAAACCCAATTTGAAGTTTCTGGATTTTTGTTTGTCAAATGCAGACGCACATATAATGCCACAATGATTTCATCACTGAACAGTAAGTCACATTGTTATGTTATGCCTGTTTCTCTAGAAGGAAAATCTCCACAATGACCACTGGATAATTATATTTTCTTCATAACGGAGTGAGCAAAGGCTAGGCAAGCTATGATTCTTTTCTGGGCCTGAAAATGAGATCTCAAATGCTGTAGCACCAGGGGGCACCAGTTCCTATGAAATCTCTTTACTCTTTCCCCCCTTATTTCCTTTCGACAATAAGGACTTGGAGAGTGGGGGAAGAAATCTCCTCAGAGCCAGAATGATTACCATCTGCCATTAAGAATGAGCAAAGGAGAAGCAGCCCGTGTGATAAAAGAACTTATTTTCCTCTTTTTCTAAAATTTAAAGCCTCTAAGAATCTAAAGGTATGTTCCTTCTTCCATAATATATCAACAAGGAGGTGGTATTCAGCAGGTTCTGACCGGTTCTGGAGAACCAGTAGCAGAAATTTTGAGTACTTTAGAGAACCGGCAAATACTGTCCCTGCCTGGAGATTTTACAGTATCCTTCCCCTGCCACGCCCACCAAGCCATGCCCATAGAACCAGTAGTAAAAATTTTTGAATTCCACCACTGACAAGGAAGCAAAGACAGGTTGGACTCATTCTGGAACTTGCAATATTGGCCAAAACTGGATCCTAAAGGTATTTAGATCTTTGATAAATATAAAACAGAGACCAGATGAGTCCAAGACAAATATGTTTCCTTTTAAAAAAAAGCTTTTATGCAGTGGTGTGATTCAATTTTTTTTACTACTGGCTCTGTGGGCATGGCTTGGCGGATGTGGCTAGCTTGGTGGGCATGGCAGGGGAAGGATACTGTACAATCTCCATTCCCTCTCCATGCTTGGGGGAAAGTTACTGCAAAATCCCATTCCCTCCCTACCCCACTAGCCTGGTTTCAACCTCCATTCTCCTGTGCAGGGCAACAAAAGAAGACCCAGCCAATCACCTGGGACTCAGGAGGCAGAGAATAGAGATGATATTTGCTGGGGGCGGGGCCAGTCAGAGGTGGTATTTGGCGGTTCTCAGAACTATTCAAAATTTCTGCTACTGATTCTCCAGAACTGGTCAGAACCTGCTGAATACCACCTCTGCTTTTGTGTGACTAATGTGGAGTGCAGGAGGTGAACAGTTCTTCTGTCAAAAATTGCATGCTGCGCTACGCATGTAAGCATTTATTTCTTTGATTACATAACAAGCTTTTCTCCCTGTTCCAAATTTTCCCAGGCAATCTAACAAAGTTGTTCTGAGGCCATGGCAATCCCCTAGCCTGTTATTAAGGCAGGGATCCTCGATTGTGTTCGACCACTGGGCACATTTGGAATTTGGACAGGCCATTACGAGTTATTCTCACACAATGCTTGCCATGATGGACATAATGATCACAAAACACCTATTTGCCAGCTGGCAAACCAGGGTGATGCTCTGAATCACCCCCTTTAGTCTCTCAGAATGATCCCCACTGTTCCTGACTTTACCATTGTCTTTCTTTCTGAACAGATGGGCATGCTTTCCCAAAAAAGGCTTTTGCTTTCAATCAATTTTGTTTTCTAAGCTTGATTCTGGGTTCTGTAAAGGGCCCAAAAGAATGATTGGAGACAAATCAGAGTACTCTAGTGTCTCTCTAAAACATAAAGATCTAAAAAATATTGAGTCAAGTGGAGCAATAGCCTAGTAGCTAGCATGAGAGATTTCTTCATATACTTTGATGCACATTTGTGTCATCTTATGAATACAGGTATTGTCTTCCTGGTACCCAATTTATTCTTTATTTTAATTTTTATTTTTAATTATAGTCGGAAGGGATGCAGCCACATTTGTATTTAATCTGGTTTTAAATTCTATTTAACTTTGTATTTTTATGTATTTATTAGGCTGTACACCGCCCCGAGTCCCTTTTGGGAGAGGGAGCGGTATAGAAATACGATTAAATAAATAAATAAATAAAATAATTCCATAGATCCAAACTGGCTGCAAAACAGGGAAGCTTTTTATGAATGTTCACCCAGTTGGATAAAATAACTTCTATAGATATAGGTTTTTTTTATCTTGAATTTAAATAAATGCATATGGATATTTTCAATCATACAGATCAGGATTGTCCCAAAGGTGCTTTTTCCAAAAGGAACTGGACTTTCTTGCTTTTTTTTTCCTTTGAAAATATTTCATTTCTCATCCAAGAAGCTTCATCCAAGCAACATTTCTCTTCTCATTCAAGAGTTAAAACTGAAGAAGCTTCTTGGGTGGGAAGCGAAACATTTTCAAAGAAAAAAACAAAGTCCGGTTGCCTTTTGAGGCTGTTTTTCTTTTATTGAGAATTATTAAGATAAAGGAACTTTTTGTAGTGTAAGGTCCCAGAAGTTTCCACAAGCCACTGAGATGCCAAAGAGTGAGACCTGAGATGAGATTTGTAAAAATAACAGCTTTTTTATTCTTTGGCCAAAGCAAAAAGTCTGGGTGAATACTATGTCCAAAACATACAGACAAAATGCATGTAAGGAATAGCCACACCCTGCAAGAGTGGCTCAGAATATTATATACATTTTATACTGATAGAAACAAAATTTATCCTATCAGAGAAAAAGGTTCATTATTAATGTGGGCAATCTCTTGCCCAAGCCCTCCCCTTCCTTATCCATGGTTCATTGTCTGTGTTCTATTCATGCTTTGTTATTTTATACAGTATCCCTTGTCCCTGTGTGTTCGTGCTCCTAGGCAGCAGCACCCCTTATCTATGGAGCAGGATGTTCCTGGGAACTGCCTCCAAGGATGTGTCTAGCTCTGAAGCAAATTGCAGAGGCGAGAAACCAGATAGAAAAGGATACAATTCTTTTACGGAATGAATTTGTAATAAATGATTCCCAACCTTAGCAAAATAGCACAGGCAACTTCTTTAATAGAAGCAAAGAGCAAAGGTTAGATTGATTTATGTCAATATGTCCTTTCAGTAGAATTTCTGGTTTCTCTGTACAATGAGTAATCCATGAGAGGCGGGGGGGAATTGATAACATTGATGAAGTCATGAAGTCATGAGCCAGTTTGGAGTAGTGGTTAAAGCACCAAACTAGAAACTGGGATTCTGTGAATTCTGATCCTGCCTTAAGTATAAAACCAGCTGGGTGAACTTGGCCAGTTACAGATGGTCCTCGACTTATGAACACAATTGAGCTCAAAATTTCCTTTGCTAAGTAACACAGATCTTAAGTGAAAGTCTATGGAGATTCTCAGTCACCCAGGTCATAGTTGTCCCAAAGGTGCTTTTTTTAAAGAGGCAACTGGTGTGGGAGTGTGAATGGATTTCCAGGAAAAAAATTGCAGACTACAGGAACCATTAGCACTACTCAGGTGACTCTGAGGACACAGATAAACCTTCAAGTGCCTCAACCACCCTCTAAAAGGATTCAAATGTACAGCTGTCTGCAAGGAATATAAATCTTTCCATTCCCCATCATCCTGTCAGAACTGAAGAAGCTTCTGGGATGAGAAGTGAAATGTCTTCAAAGAAAAAACAAGGAAGTCCAGTTGCCTCCTGAAAAAGAACCTTTGAAACAGTTCTTAAGTCAATTTCACTCCATGTTATGACCCTTCTTGCCATAGTTGTTAAGTGAACCATTGCAATTGTTATGTTAATAGCATGATTGTTAAGTGAATCTGGCTTCATTGACTTTGCTTGTCAGAAAATCGCAAAGAGTGACCTTGGAACATTGCAACTGCCATAACTATGAGCCAGTTGCCAAGCATCTGATTTTTGATCACATGACCAGGGGTGGGATCCAACCAGTGTAACTACCAGTTTCTGTGATTTTACGTTTTGCTGCACGCGCATGTAAATCGTCATCATCTAGCTGCCTGGACAGTTGAGCAGCGCTGTGCGCAGGTCTGCAGCAGTTGAAAAAGCACTTTTTTCCTGCTTTTTCAACCGCAGCTGTGTTGCACAAAGCAACTGCAGTTGAAAAAGCAGGAAACAAAGGTAAGAGCCCGGGTGGGCAGGTGGGCCAAAAGAGCAGCAGACATAGAACCGGTTCTATGTATACTCTCTGTTTGCTGCTCTTCAGAGCAACCGGTTCTACAGAGGTGGACAGAACTGGTAGAATCTCACCCCTGCACATGACCATGGGGATGATACAGTACCACAGGTGTGAAAATGGAGTCACTTTTAATCTGTGCAGTTGTAACTTTGACTGGTCACTAAATGAATGGTTGTAAGTCAAAGACTAGCTGTGCTCCCTTTCAGCCATAGGAAGGAGGCAATAGAAAACCACTTCCAAAATCTTATGAGCCATGGTGGTGCAGTGGTTAGAGCGCAGTACTGCAGGCTACTTCTACTGAATGCCGGCTGCCTGCAATTTGGCAGTTCGAATCTCACCAGGCTCAAGGTTGACTTAGCCTTCCATCCTTTTGAAGTGGGTAAAATGAGGGCCCAGATTGTTGCGGGCATTTTATAGAGGGCTATAAAAGCACTGTAAAGCAATATATAAGTCTAAGTGCTATTGCTATCTTATGAAGAAAACTGCAGAGACACACCTAAGCAGTCACCAGGAGCCCAAACTGACCTGAAGACACACATATATAACACATGGTGAAGTAATGAAAATGCCCCAATTTATTTGCACAAATCACCATGCCTCTGG
Organism: Bungarus multicinctus; assembly: GCA_023653725.1. Taxonomy (NCBI): domain Eukaryota; kingdom Metazoa; phylum Chordata; class Lepidosauria; order Squamata; family Elapidae; genus Bungarus; species Bungarus multicinctus. Next base: position 151,105,871 of record CM042838.1, read on the forward strand.
AAGCCTTTGACAAATCTTGCCATTGTGCATTTCCAATTGTTTGCCATCGCGGCAGTTTGCTTTCAATGCCACTAGTCTGCATCCTTCTGCTTTCCTTTTCTGGAAACCGGCAGCTGCTCATCAAAATCTTTGTCTTGCATGTGGTTTGCCAAACAAAGCAATTTGTCCATTGTTTCGACTGGAGGGCCTTGTGAAACAGCACTAGCTGCCCCTGCTTTATATTCACAACATAGATCTTTACATCACAAAACATTTTGATGTATCCGCTCTTTCATTTTTAATGAAAACATTTCAACTACTCAAAAGAAAGGTCACTGTAGTGCATTTAGAGCACAAATCATTGCACAAGAGATGGAAAACAGCCAGTGATGGAAGATACCTGGGGAAGAACTGCCAGAGGTTATTGCGGGTAAAGGGATTGGGGAATTGACCTGAAAGTTTCTTACATGTCTGTAGCAGACTTGATACTATGAGTTTGGATGACATCAGTTCTTTGCAGACAAGGAGACTCAATTCCACCAGAGATTTGAGTGGCATAGAATGGGACAGCTTTTAGGAAGCTGGAAGAAATCATTCTATCCCCCCCTTTGGGAGATGGACTATGGTGGCATTTCATTTTTTGGCAGAAGGGAGAAGAAGTGCCTGTGGCAACTGCTGACTTTTCTATCCCAGTTAGGATCACAGGCAGAACCTTTGGATTTGAAGTTTGGCATACCTTTAGGCTGAAGTATGGCTTTTAACATTTTAATCCTGGATCTTATTAAACAAAGAGTTTCTATTGATCTCGAGAACAAACCTACACACAACAGAGAAGGCAATCTTTCGTCTAAATTCAACTTTCAGGCATGTCCTGAGAATATTGGCTTCTGAAAGATGGGGGATATGCATTTTAGAAATCAACACATGAATCAGTATTGAGGGGCCTTAAATTCAGACCTTACCAAGCTGATGGATATGGAGTGGGGAATGGCTTTTTTTTAAAAAAAAATTAGCTTGAAAGGTTAGGGTTAGAGTAAGGTAAATTTTACAGCATATGCCTTACTCACAGAAGATCCTTCTAAAAAGATCTTCTGATTTGAAATATATGGAAAGATTCTGCTAGCAGTTCCATGTCTGAGACTTTAGAACAAATAAAAGAACAAATAATGGCAGCAAGCCTGCTGTATGAAATGGATGTATATGTTTGTAACTGTAGCAGATCTGATGCTAAACAGACCAAATCTGTTCTCCCAGAAAGCTATTGGGCCTATACAATTTACATTGGAGTCAAGGAGGAAAAGGAGGAGGAGGAGGTGGAGGAGGAGAGAAGGAGGAGGAAAATTAAAAGGATTAATAAGGATTAAAGGATTAAAGAATAAAGGATTTCCATAGCATAACTTCCTGCGGTGGGCAAGTGTATAAACAGAGATTTTCACTCTTTTTCCCTTCATTTTGGAGATAAATCAATCTTGTAAAAGATAAACAAAATGAATTAAACAACTGAAACATATATAATATTCTCAGCATCTGACAAAATGGTATCAGCCCAACATAATTAATAAGCTAGGAAAATAACAACCCTTACAAAATAATTTTTAACCTATACATAATTAATAAAATGGATCAATGGTCATGTTTCAGAGGGAGATAGGCAGCAACAGAGTTGGAAGGGATGTTAGAGGTCTTCTAGTCCAACCCCCGCCCCCTACTCAAACATAAAACCCTATACTAATCAGCCAAATGATTGTTCAATGTCCTCCTTCAGTGTTGTAGCACCAATAACTTCTGAAGGCTAGTCATTCCACTGATTAATTGTTCTGTCAGGAAATTTATCCTTAGCTCTAGGTTGTTTCTCTCCTTGGTTTAGTTTTCTTCCATTGCTTCTTGTCCTGCCTCCAAGTGCCTTAGCGAATAGCTTGACTCCTCTTCTTTGTGACAGCCCCTTAGCAGAGATGGTATTCAGCAGTTTCTGACCAATTCTGGAGAACCGGTAGTGGAAATTTTGAGTAGTCCTGACTGGCCCTGCCCTCATCTATTCTCTCTTTCCCGAGTCCCAGCTGATCGGCTGGGTCTTCTTTTGTTGCCCTGCACAGGAGAATGGAGCTGGAAAGCAGGTTAGTGTGGTGGGGAGGAAATGGAGACTTGACAATATCCTTCCCCTGACATGCCCACCAAGCCATACACACAGAACTGGTAGTAAAAAAATTTGAATCCCACCCCTTAGATATTGGAACACTGCTATCATGACACCCTTAGTCCTTTTTTTCATTAAGCCAGACATACCCGATTTCTGCAACCATTCTTTATGTGTTTTAGCTTCCAATTCCCTAATCATCTTGGGTTTTTCTTCTCTGCACTTTTTCTAGAGTCTTAACATCTCTTCTATATTATGGGGATCAAAACTGAATGCTATATTCCAAGTGGGGTCTTATTTGATTAAATATTTCTGTTAATGCAACCTAAGATTGTGTTGGCTTTTTTGACAACTGCAGCACACTGCTGGCTCATATTTAATTAGCTGTCCACTAGGATTCCAAGATCCTTTTCACAGTTACTACTATTGAGCCAAGTACTACCTATTTGATACATGTGCATTTGGTTTTCCTTGACTTATTTTCTCACCATGAATTTCATGTTGTTGGATAGGACCCAGTGCTCAAGTATGTCAAGATATCTTGCATCTTGAGCCTATTTTCTGGAATGTTGGCTATTCCTGCCAGCTTGGTGTCATCTGCAAATTTGATAAGGTCCACTTCTATCTCCTCATCTAAATTACTGATGAAGATATTAAAGAATTCTGGGCCTAAGACAACACTTTGAGTTTTTCCTTATATGTAAATGCAGTTCCATTATGGACTGCAAGTTGAGTGTAGTTGGTCAACCAGTTACACATCCATCTGATAGTAATATAAATTAATTTAATAAATAAAAGCTGGCTGGCTAATTTTGGGTCAATAAGATGAGGCTGTAAGTTCTAGTCCTGCCTTAGGCATGAAAGCCAGCTGAGTGATTTTGGACCAAAAAGTCTCTCTCAGCCCAACTCAGCTCACAAGCTTGTTTTGGGGAAAACAGGAGGAGGAGAGAGTGTTGTATGTGTTTCCCATCTTGATTTATTTATAAAAATAATACATGTGGGATACATGACTGAATGAATGAATAACAACAGCCAGCTCTATAGTAGATCCACTTCCCTTGAACCCTGTGGTTTTGCTTCTTGGCTTCTGGTAGCTGAGCTTTCTATCTCTTTGCACCTAGTGATACCAGTGACTTTAGAGTTTATGATCAAAATAATAGATGAAACTTATAACAAAACCTTTTATAACATCTATTTTTCTTTCTTTTCTTCTTCTTTCTTGCTGTTTACCTTGCCTGAAGTCAAAAAGCATTCCAAGTAGCTTTCACTAGAGAAAAACAATGGAACAATAGAATCAATACAAAATTAATGATAAATAACAGCCATCAAACAGCCTTTGCAAAATACAGCAGTAAAAAAAAAAAAATCAGTCTTAAAATTTATACAACCCAAGTCATCCATTCCAGATAACGTGCCAGAAATCAGTCAAAGTCAATGCCAAATAGTTAAGCTTGGAGCAATATTTTTTTAATGTTTTTATTCTTGAAGCAATTGGCATAGAAAAGCCTCTTCTTCCTCCATTTTTCATAAACTTCATCTGAAGGTGGGCCTCTGAGGAGAAGTCCAGCAAGCACATTCATAAAGAGAAGGCAGAGTTCAGCTGTTGGTTTCCAGCAGGACTTGATCTATTTCTGGGTTACTGTGAAATGGCATCAGGAGAGCTTGCCCACTTCTACATATCATAAATTAAAGAAAAGAAAATCTGCAGCGAAGGGGAGATTTACTAATTATCTTTAAATTCAGAAATTGATTTTTTTTTCAGCTTGGAGTTGCAGAATTGTGGTTGTTTGCTCAGAGATCTCCATTTTGACATTGGGTGGTTGTCTGTTCTTCCATTTCTATTTTTTTTGGGGTAATGTTCTCTGGGACACTGCCCAGTTTTTATAAGAAAAAAATGTGCAAGCTGTTTGTATATTTAGGTAATTAAGAATGTACATGTCCATCCCCTCTGTGTGAACCTTAACCCTAACCCTAAAGGGATGGTTATCTTTTCTTCTTGCCACCAGAAGTACAGATAATAAAACTGAAAACGTGGAACTGTTTTTCCTCTCTCTCTTTCCCTCTTTTATCCTTTCTAATTTTCCTTCCTTCCTTCCTTCCTTCCTTCCTTCCTTCCTTCCTTCCTTCCTTCCTTCCTTCCTTCCTTCCTTCCTTCCTTCCTTCCTTCCTTCCTTCCTTATTTTCTGTCCCTCCTTCCATCCATCATCTCTACCCTACTGTTCAACTTGAAAGATTCCCAAAAATGTGACATAATGCTAAAAGCAAAAGGTTTACCAGCTCAAATGACAGGGTGCAGAAGAAAATAGATAATATGTGGATGTGGACTAAAGAGGCAAAAATGAAAGTGTATGTGTGGTTTTTAGAATGTTAACTATGGAAAAGGGCTATTTGGGGTTGTCCAGCTGGTTTTGTTCCTTTTTCTCTGAAATCAGTTGTTCCCTTCTTACCTGATAATAACATAGCAATAGCAATAAGACTTATATATTTGATGAATGTATCTTTTCTTCTTATGTGCACTTGGTGCATATGCACCAAGACAAATTCCTTGTGTGTCTAATGACACTTGTCCAATAAAAAATTCATTCATTCATTCATTCATACTGCTCAATAGCACTTTATAGCATTCTCTGGGTATTTTACAATATCAGCATATAGCCTCCCCTCCAAATCTGTGTTCTCATTTTGCCAGTCTCAGAAGGATGGAAGGCTGAGACAACTTTGATGAAAGGCTGAGTCAACCTTGAGTCCTGTTAGGATCAAAATCAGGGCTGTGGGCATAGTTTCTTTGCAATATTGAATTCTAACCATTGCAACACCAGGGCATCAAACTCCAACATCTCTAAGTAGAGATGGTGGTCTCTTATTCAAGTCTATGACAATTTGCCATAGCCAGCTTGCTATGTCCAACCTGCCACAGCCAACTCACCATGGCCAACACATCACGGCCAACTTGCCACAGTTCACTTACTGCAGGATGACTTTCCACGGCGATCTTGCCACAGGGCTCCTTGCTGCAGGATGAGAGTTACACTAATATCAAAGATATGTTGGAATAGAATCGTTAAAGAAAGGCAGCAAAAGGAGGGACAGAATGAAATGTGAATGGCAAAAATTAAAATATTTTTATTTATTTTAAACAATTAAATAGAATTATTAAATTATCCTGTAATGAGTTGTCTCACAGCGAGTTCGACTGCTGCAGCTTGACTGTGTGCTGTGGTGAGTTGGCCATGATGAGTTGGCCATGGTGTGTTGGCCATGGTGAGTTGGCTGTGGCAAGTTGTCCCATTCTCCCCTTATTCTGCCTTTTAGTCAGCACTTCAACAGGTAAGAAAGTCCGGATTGTAAAACTTGTAGACTTGCCTAATTCCACATTTATTCTGTTTGATAGCTGAATGGGTGTATTGAGAACTGTCAGTTTTCTCAGCTTCTCAGCCCTAACCTAACAATTACTTTCACAGATCATCAGCTCCAATCACTTCTAGTCATTACTTAACTGAGCTGAACTCAGCAGGAGGAGCTAAACCTGTTGCTTATTAAACAGAAGGACCTTCAGGGCATTGTCATGCTGTTTCCTTGTAGGAAGTCGAGATTTCCCACTTGAAAGCTCCTGGAGCAAAGAAAAGGGCAGTAACAGATGAAATAAAATATTCCTTAGGCAGTGAATAATTCACACATTTTTTTTAAAAAAAGGAGAAAGAGTGGTGACCCTGACATTTCTAATTCCATGTCCTCTCATTTTAATTCAAATGAGATTTCACTTTTTAAAATGCCATCTAAATTTCATGTGTTTCGTACTGAACAAAAGTATCCATATACATTTCTCCTTCGCCCAAATACAAGAGAGTAGATTCTGTGGCCTGCCAACTTTTCTTCTAAACTGTAGTTGTATAAGTATTGTGGAGTTTTTAAAAATAATTTTGCTGTTCCCAATGTTGCCCTCCTGTTTGTATGGTAAGAGATAGAAAATCAATTGTCCCTGTGGCTAAAAAAAGTGAACCAATTCAGTTCATTTATTTTATTTTATTTATTTTGTCAAGCATGTTTTTGATAACAGGTATCATTAGGAACATGATTATGAGTACATGAGATGGGTACAGATAAAAGGGGACATTAGGACAGGGACGGTAGGCACATTGGTGCTGTTATGCAGGTAGACCTTGCTTAACAACTAATGGCTTTAGAGATTATTTGAATTTACAAGGCACAGAAAAAGTAACTTTACGACAAGTCCTTGCTTTTATGACCATCACAACACCCTTGCAGTCACATGACCAACTTTCTGGCATAATGTTGAATCCTACAGGCATTTACCACTGTTGTAGCAGCCTGCAATCCCATAATCATCAGTTTTTGATGAGCAGAGAAGCCAGAAGTAAAATAACAAGTCACAATTATATAGTGTCTTGCTTAATGACCCACAGTGACTTATTTAATGACTGAGTGGGAAGAGACATCAATAGCCCACCGCAATCCTGTGATTTTTCACTCAGCAACAGAGTTGCTCATCTTAATTGTGATTACTAACTGAAGACTACCTGTTGTAATTTAAGGATCCCTCAGACTCATAGAAAAATCAATAAAATTCCACTGATCTCAAAAAATTGCTCTTTTCTGTATAATATGTGGTGCTTTACACAAGCTTCTTTCAAAAGCATGACAAAAAGCAAACATTCCATCACAGAGAAGTTTATTTCCTTTCTAGTAGCCCTGGCTGTTTGCTTCTGAAAAATATAGCACACAATTTAACTTTTTATCTCATTCACTGTGTTCTAGCTTTTAGTGAACTGAACTTAATTGGTGTATTTGACATGACTTCTATTTGCTTGAAAATAGATCTAGGTTAGTTAAGCCAATCTGTAATTATCATTGTGAGTTCACACCTTCAGAGCTCTGGAGAACACACAAGGGCTCTGTGTATGTCTGAAACAACAAACCCAGGGGTGGGATTCTACCAGTTCGCACCTATTCACTAAAACCGGTTGTTAACATTCTAAGCAGTTCGGAGAACTGGCCTAATTCTGTACGGAAGGCAGGAAGGAAACATTCTGGGGTTGCTTACAGAAACTGCGTCTCCGTTAACCCTTATTACATTCTTGGCAGGACTAGACTTCCTGTCTCAGGAACTTCTCTGGAGTTTTTTTTCCCTCCTTTGCTGGTCCTTTGCTTGTATGGAGTGACCATTCAAAGTTAATGGCACTGAAAAAAGTGACTTATGACCATTTTTCACACTTACAACTGTTGCAGCATCCCCACAGTCATGAGACTCCAGGCGAGGAAATGTATGCCTTGATGTGAGTGATATTGAGTTGGCCACGCCCAGCCAATAACATGACCACCAAGCCATGTCCACCCAGTCACATGACCACCCAGCCACACCCACCACCTAAGCCACGCCTACAGAACCGGTTATTAAAAATTTCGAATCCCACCCCTGTTCCCATGTTTTTTATTTTGCTTTTTAAATAAGAATAACCTTTTAGAATACCTTTTACAATACCTTGGACAATTACTTCAAGGGTCCTGGAAATGGTTTCTTTCAGATGGCCCCCTAACTAATTCATATAATTCAAAGCCCTCTTCTTTCAAATAATCACTCTCCTACTATTATTCTCACTTTATCTGCCCTACTTTATTTATTTATTTGATTTATTTAGTTTATATAGTCAGCCTATTTATCACAGACCTTATTTCTCTTCTTGTATTTTGATGACCAAACTTCAAAAGGACAGCAGTAACTGTCCCTGTAGTTGGTTTTATTTAATCGTCTGATCATTCTGATTTATTGTTATTGTTTTATTGTAGTTTTATGATGCCATGGTTACGTTTTGTAGATTTTATAGATGTAAACTGCAGAATATCTCATTGTACAAAATCCATATACTAGTCAGGAAGCCCCAGTGTAGACAAAACAGATTTGCCCAAAGTTGGCAAAGAAAGGAGACTAGGCTCTACACTAAATACATATAAAACCACTATACCAGATGCTGTGATGTATCTATACCTATGAAGATTGGAATAGTGCAAGAAATGGTATTCTCTGTTATATTCCATAAAAGTGAAAGTTGGAATTTTGAAAAAGACTGATAAAAGACTATTACTGTTTTTGGTGTCAGAGAAGATTTACGAGAATACCCTTATAAACAAATGAATCTATGGAGAGTCTCAGTCCTCTAGGTCACAGTTGTCCCAAAGGTGCTTTTTCAAGAGGCAGCTGGACTTTATGGTTTTTCTTTGAAGACTTTTCACTTCTCATCCAAGAAGCTTCTTCAGAGTCTAGTTATCTCTTGAAGAAAACACCTTTGGAAAAAACAAATGGATCATTAAGCAAATCTCCCTAAAGTTTACTTGTTCAAATGACTGGGCTCAAATTACCTGCTTTGGACACATTATGCAAAGCTCTAACTCTCTGAAGAAGGTTCTAATGCTGGGAAAAGTGAAAGGAAAGAATAGAAGATGACCAGCCAAAAGATGGATTATATTACAGTAGCAATACAGTTAGAAGAAAGATCGGCTAAGGGACAGATCAAGGAAACTATCTATCTATCTGGTGCCTAGGAGTCAACACAACTTGATGGCAGATAATTAATCAATCATATTCACATGAATCATTTTGAAGCTGGCAATATACAGATAATTTGATCAATAGATATATGACTTAGAGCATTAGCAGATTCCCCCAGAATGAGTTCTGTTTCTTGAAGGCTATTATTTCTAGCTCAGTGGGAAGACAATGTCTACCCTTCTTGCTGTGGGTCAAAAGTCCATTTTTCCAACTTGTATCAACACATAGTGCTGGCCGGTTCATCTCATGAGCTTAATTTCATTGTAGGAAAATGACTCTATTTGAGTACTATTGGAGTCCCCTCACCTCCAGTCAATAGTTGCTACTCTCTGTAGCTATTTTGTGCTGAGCTACAAGGCCGCCTGTTCCTTCGAAAGAGCTTGTACCTGGTGAATTACTTTTCTCCCTTTCTGGGCCTCATTTCATATAGTTCATTGATGGAATGTTGAAATGAAATTAAAAAAAAAAAGAATTAAAACCAACAGTTTTCCTGGCTCCCCTTCTAGCTCCTGTGACAGGAAGAATGATAAAAGTATTGTGATTTGTTTTTCTTTTATAGATCCACCAATGGATACATCAGAAGGAAAGGTTTTACATACAAGGGGAAGTCAACAGGTCTACTTTCAGAACATCTGCAGGTGGGATGAAAACAGTGGGATGGTGTCATACAATTGAAGCATGTAATTTAGATTGCCATCCTGATTTTTTTGAGACACATCTGGCCGATATGATTATTTATCAATGGAAACTACATGTCTTATTGTGTGTGTGCATGCACCTGTCTTGGCTCCTGGTGATTGTCTGGACTAATCCTGCATTTTTCATGGCAAGATTTTGGGAAGTGGTTACCTATTTTGTAGGGCTAAAAAGAGTGCCTGGCCAAAGTCACTCTGCTGGCTTCGTGTCTATGGGGGGACTAGAACTTATGATCTCCTGGTTTACAGCCTGTTATCTTAACCACCTCACCAATCTGGGTCTTATTGTAATCATTTTAGCAATGTAACATTTCATGTTTCTGTATTGAGACATAGTGCAAAATAATAAAACACACCTTTGAGAAATTAATACAGTAACTCACTACAATCCAATTTAAGATCTCAGCTAATGACACAGTTAGTAAAAGCTGCTAATTTAAGGTACATTAAGTAAAGAATTTCTACAACCCAGAAGGTATGCCAAAAACACTTTTGACAGTCCAGAAATAGAGCAAAGAATTTCTTACACTGAATAGAATTATATCAATAGCCTCTACATTGTTTTTACAAAAAAAAATGTATACATATTCAAATACAGGAATGAATATATGGAGGGAGGGAGGGAGGGAGAGGAAGATATATAGATTAGATTAGAGAGAGAGAAAGAGAGAGAGAGAGATCTATCTATCTATCTATCTATCTATCTATCTATCTATCTATCTATCTATCTATCCATCCATCTATCTGTCATCTATCTATCTATCTATCTATCTATCTATCTATCTATCTATCTATCTATCTATCTATTTATCTATATTTCATGAAACAGAATTTCTTTTTGATATTTGAATCTTTCATATGCCAGATTACAAATAATTTTACCTGTGAGGATCAAGCAGCTTTTTCTGCTTTAATCTTAGTAATACTGTAGTTTGGTTTTCTGGACTGAGGAAAACATACTTTTAAGCAGTATTTTCCCTTGTCTTTTCTACTCCTTCCAATGTTATTTTAGTATTTTTTTTTAGATGGAAATCTGTTATTTGTTCTCCCTGGCACCCAACCAGGTCCTGTCTCTTTTTCTCAACATTAAACAACACGCAACTTCCAGAAATATTCTAGACATGACTGGAAACCTCCTTCTCATTTTAATCCATTCACATCTGCAGGGTTGCTTCTTCTTAATAGGAATGTAGAGAAACAGATAGATGAATGATAAATATGCCCACTTCAGGCATACTGAAAATTGTTGTTTTTTTCCCCATGACAAAAAGTAAAATTCTGTTTCATTTTAGGAAGCATAATCACAGTTGCATAATCTAGTGGCTTACAAGAGTCTCAAGGGCTGAAAAATCACCCTCTAGTTAGCCTTTTATAAATCAGAAAGATTACCTTGGCTTCTGCTTGGAATATTACATAACACCAGTACAAATGCAGACCTTATATGTCTTTTGTCATTCTCATACTGTTGCAAATAGAAACACAGAAATGACCTCTGTCTGTGCTTACCTAGAGAGCTGTAATTGTTCAATGAAAAGAAAAGGGGCATTTCCATATAAGGAAACACTTCTGAGCTTCCTGAATATGTGCAGCCTTTGACCTGCCTAGAAAAAATATCTCTTGAAATAAGTCTTGAAAAGCTGAGAAAATAATCCCCACAGCTAAAAATGATTTATTATAATCTTCATTTTTTTACAAACGGGGCTAAAGGCGTTAAAGGAGAAATTTCTTGAAGATTTTTAGGGTGGAAAGGGGTTATTAATCTTGAAATGCACTTATTGATAAGAAAATGGGAGAGGGGAACCTGCCAACTGTAATTTAGTCTCTGCACAATTTTTTTTTTCTTTAATGTGTCCTGAGTTTTTCAGAGAGTTAGTCCCCTGAAGATAACTTATAGAGGCTTCAGCAGATGGCAGCATCTGGCTGATCTTGGTTGGTCTTGAAATTATCTAGCTAGAACTTTGAAAGGAGACAACTGGGGATTAGTACAGGTAGTCCTTGACTTATGTCTGCAATTGAGCCCAAAAATTTTATTGCTAAGTAGACAGTTGAAGAGTTCTGCTCCAGTTTATGACCTTTCTTGCCACCATTGTTAAGTGAATCACTGCAGTTGTTAAGGTAGTAAGTTGGTGATTAAGTGAATCTGATTTCCCCATTGACTGCATGTCAGAAGGTCACAGAATAGGGACCAAATGACCCCAGGACCCTGAAATTGTCATAAATATGAACAGTTGCCAAGTGCCTGAATTTTGATACTTGACCATGGGGATGCTGCAATGGCCATAAGTGTGAAAATAGCAATAGCACTTAGATTTATATACCACCTCACAGTGCTTTACAGCCCTCTCTAAGTGGTTTACAGAGTCAGCATATTGCCCCCAACAATCTGGGTTCTCATTTTACCAATCTCAGAAGGATGGGAGGCTGAGTCAACCTTGAGCCTGGTGAGATTCGAACAGCCAAATTGCAGTCAGCCAGCAGTCAGCAGAAGTAGCCGGCAGTATTGTACTCTGACCACTGCGCCACCATGGCTCAAAACAGTCATAAGTCACTTTTTTCAGTACCATTGTAACTTTGAAGGGTCAATATATGAACTGTTGTAATTCAAGGACTATTTGTAGATTAGGCTGAGAAATATAGAAAACATTCTGGAATATGGCAATGGGAAGCAAGATGTTTGCTATTGCCAAGAAAACTCAAGGATGTATCCAGGTAACCAAGGAAGTCAATCACCAGGAGACTTGTAGGAAACTATAACCTACTTTTAATATTATCAGTCAATATAATCCTTAAGGGAAAAAGGATACACGTTTTATTTTGAAATGGGCCCTGCAAATCCAACCTTTCGATACAGAGATTTTGCCTGCATCTACATATTTCCTTTCCATCAGGGAACAGAAATGGTTGAGAAGTGGACATATAAACTTTCATGCAACATGATGAGCTGGCCAGGTTGAACATGAAAAGAATACTTGAGTATTTGTTCACTAAGAATATAAAAGCACTCAGTATTAGATAATAGAATGGATACACTGAATCTTGGAAATGCAATTTTGTATGGGAGATACAAGAACCAGAACAATGATTGTAACGTTATATAAAGAACAGATTTACTAAATGATTTTGATAAAATCATTGCCTTACAACTTGATCTACTGTCCAGGGTGGTTATAATGATGCAACAAGAATGTGCGTATGTGAGTATTGTGTAGTGTAGACTGCTGTGAGCTTCTGAAAAACTGCCAGTATGAAGATGAATAAACAAATAAATGCCTATTTCCCCTGCTGTTGATTTATTCTGCTTCCCCAAAACCCCTGCTAGATTTTTATTTTGTACTTTGATATATAGACGCACAAGCATACATGCACGTACAGTGAAATCTCATTTTACTAGATTTTAATAGACTTCACATATGCATATTTGTGGCTATCTTCAAGTCAGTCCGCGTAATTTTCTTGGTAATATTTTGGGGAAATAGTTTGCCATGGTCTTCTTCCTGGGGACAGGAGTGGGATTCAAAAATCTCAACAACCGGGTCTCTGCCCAGTTGCCGGGTCTACCAGAAATTTTGGGAGGGCCATTTTTTACCTCCATGCAGACTCTGCATTTACCTGCATCCAAAACGGGCCGTGTGAAGACTCCTGGGAGAGGAGGGATGGGGTGGGCAGAGCCAGCCGGTCAGTTCAACTATCAGTTTGATGAACCAGATGTAAATTTAACATCTGTTTTGCCCAAACCGGTCTGATCCAGCTGAATCCCACCCCTGTCTCTTGGGGGGGGCGGGTGAGAAAGTGATTGGCTTAAACCCAAAGGTGTTTTTTTCAAGAGGCAACTGGACTTTGTTTTTTTCCTTGAACTGAAAAAGCTTCTTGGATAAGAAGTGAAACGTCTTCAGGGAAAAACAAAGAAAATCCATCTGTCTTTTGAAAAAGCAGTTTTGGGACAACCATGACCTGGATTGACTGAGAATCTCCATAGACATTTGGCTGGCTTAATGTTATTCAGATGGCTTTTGCCTAGCGCTCAGATGTCCTGGTTTTCAACCTGGTGTCTTTAACCACTATATTAAACTGGCTCTCATAGTAAAGTACCTTGTAATGATATTATCATATTATAATGCTAATGTAAAGTAATGATCTAATGTTGTAAATATATAGAAAACAAATATCATATTGAGAAGTTTATAAGGCTGAATCCAGCCTGATGGAATTGAAATTTAAACCAAGGAAATAGGCACTGCTGCTTTGCTAATTGGATTGCAACTGAGACAATGGTCCTGGAAGAATTTGGCTATCAAATCTCCCAGGAAACGCAAGAGAAAAAAAAATGTTAACAACAATAATTTTTACAAAGGAATTGTGGGAAGCCACCCTCCTTCTAGAAGAATAAAATATTTTGAGGAATATTTTTTTTTTAAAGCAGAATATTATATTTCCCAAAGGGAGAAATGGAGGAACATGCTCTTGGAGATGGAAACCCTACTTTTTTTTAATAGCTCACAGCAGATGTCAGCACTTAAGAAATAAAGAGCTTATTGAAAGAAGGCAAGTATCTAGATAGCTCTATTCATAAGCAAATAGCTATCACTCAAGATCCAACACAGGACAAAGTCATTAAGCCACAATAGGAATTATTGCATCACCCTCAGAGTAGTCCAAACGTCAGCCAAACTTACCTCAGACAAACACCTAGAATTTGTACTTTGCCTATAGAGCCAGCTATCACCCCTACATAACCACTATATGACCCCATGAGAGTCTGATAACATGTTCTTGCACAGAAACAAGAAGCTCAAGTGCAAAGCTCAAAGAAAGTATAAAAAACCCTCACCCTCAACGCCATTTTGTCAGCTGTACCAGAATCATTTGCTTGATTGTTCTGTTCATCAATAAATGAACCCTCTTTCTAATCAGCCTCCATTTTGTCTCCAGTGCCTTCCTCCCGGCTTGGAACTGAACCAGAGGGATATTTCTTCCTATAAGATAAAGATTATATAAAGAGGATATGTCTCCGTTTGCCACTGATTGTATATTTTTGCTGGCTTCATCATTTGGTATGAATCTAAACAATTGCAAAATAATCCAGGCGTGTCTTTAGAACTTTGCAACAGTCCAACAAAGCAAGTTTTAGGTAATGGTAAACCTTACTTCTGTCAGGATCTCCTGGGATTACATGGAAGATCTTCCAAGGGAAAAAAAAATGGAAGAGAGGTGTTTTCCCCTTTTTTCTGCACATTTAACAGAAACTCATCTCTCCTTCTGCCCCTCTTTTGTAAAAATGACATGACTGAGAAATCAATAATCAGCACTGTAAGGTCAGGAAGGAGAAACCTCCCAAACGTGAGCCTTAATTTCAGGACCAATTTGCCTCCTGTCAGCAGAGGTTTAGCAGAACTGACAGCTAATTAATTATAAAGAAAGAGTGGAGAGAAGTCATGAGGGGTTGAAAGCCTCATCCTGGTGTCTTTGGACTTCAGAGTCTTCCACTGGTTGGCTCTTCACAAGAATAAGCCTTTGCCTGAGAGAGAGAAAAAAATCAAACATGAAGTGAACAATTACTGGCAAATTCTGGGATAGGGAAGAAAACACCCTCTTAAAATGCAAGCATAAAAATAAATTAACATTCAACAGTTTGATTCCTCTTTCTGCATATTGCTTCTATTTGTACTCTCTGCCATGCACAATTTTACTGTTCTTAGAGGGCCGCGGGGCAATCTATTGATTTTCCTCCCTCTCTTTAACTCATGCAACTGAAACGTGACTTGCAAAGGATGGATCTGCCAGTCACTTCACATTAAGGTTTCCATTATAATTGGACAATTTTTTGCAACAAAAAAAGAAAGTAAGTTTAGATTTAAATTATCTAGAGGCAATATTTTATGCAATAGTGGCAAACGACTGTTGTTAAACAGTTGCAAGCTGTTGGAGAGAACCAACTGTTCCAGACTGTTGTGTAGACTGGCAGGTTGTTTGTTGACTCCTACAGATTTGAGATGCAATGAGTGAAAGGCAATGGTTATAGCTGAGCACCCATTTGATGAGCACATAATGTCCTGCATGATTCTCAAGTTACATTTTTTTCCTGCAGGATCCAATCTGGATTGGTCACTGGGACCAGAGGTTTAGTCTTCTGAGCTTGCCAGGTTTTTAGTTGTTAATTGGGTGTTGATGGCAACAACAGTCAACAACTTAATAGGCAGCCATCAACACCCCAATCAACAACTAAAAAGCCACTCATGTTATTGTTTGAAATAACAGTCAACGGGTTAATAGCCAGCCATCAATATTCTAATCAATAACTAAAAAGCTACACACAACCAGGCACCATATAAATACTGTATGCAGAATAGCCCAAAGCACACACTCTGCTAGGGAAAAATTCCCTGAGGATGTTCTCCAGCACAAGTCTGAAAGCTCAGACGACTAAACCTCTGGTCCAGTGGTTGACCCACATTGGACCCTGCAACATTAACTTGAGACACATATATTCACCTATATTTTTTCCTGTATTGATAGACTGTTGTTCACAGGAACATCTGAGGAAGGAAGAGGGATGTCAAAAAAGATGATAGTTGCCATGACTGTGATTAAAACTCGCTATCTTTTTTATGCGTGCTTTTAATGAATGCAGAGAAAGCTAATTTGTAGTGAAGACAATACTTGTTGAATGGACATTGGTCTTGCAACATCAGAGTGTTCTTTGCACTCAGTGGCATCATTAGCAGCCAGATCTGATTAGTTATGTGATAAGGCTGCAGTCACTAACATGTTTAAAGGTTATTTTCAAATAAAACTAGCACTAAAGCGATAGCCAATTAGTGGTGTAAAAAGACCGAATCTATTGAACTCCAGGAGAATGAATACTGGGTCTTAGGACAGGTCAGATGACTCATACGAATGTTTGTTGTAAATGCTTGCATTCTCTCATTCCAAATAGATATACTTTGTGACAACTGAGAAGATCAATATTCACTACCTATAATATAAGGAGACTATCAGAATATTCATGAACTGGCAGAGACACGGTTAACAAGGTCAGCCAATGGGAGCTGACTTGGGGGCTGAGATTGGAAGGAGTCTGGGCGTTACTTAGCTCCATGCTCAACTCTGAAGAAACAAAACTTATCTTTGCTGTTTAAACTGAAAACTCTCTCTACTCTGAAGTTGCTGCTTTTGTTTTGACTGTAACTCTCTACCATGTGGGAAGAACCTACTTTGGTATTGTACATTTACTTTATGTGTTATTATGTATATAAAGAAGTTAATGAATCCTGCTGAATCAGTCATCTGTGTATGCTTTCTGGATTTGAATTTCTGCTGCAAAATCTAACAGAGACTATCAAATCAAGATGAAGCGACAACATCAACACGTTTTGCAGGCCAAACTGGCAAAAGAAAGCTCAAGACCATATTGGTTGGAAATATGCAGAAGAGGTCCTCATCCTGCAGTGGATAGACAATGGCTAGAATGATCAGGATCAGAATAGAGCTGGAAGGGACCTTGGAGGTCTTCTAATTCAGCCCCCTGTTCAAGCAGGAGATCCTATGATGATGATCCAATCAGTACAAGATCCTATCTCTCCCTGGGTCTCTTATGTGCAGCCTGAACCAATCAGCCTAGCCCAATGTTGAGAAACACTAGCCTAGTTTGGGGCCCAAGCCTAGAGACAGCACAGTGAAAGTCCAACTAGATTGAGTCCAATCCTTTATTTGCTTACATCTAATGGACAGCATCTTGCCAAATTATAGCTGTAAAAGATTTGTCTGAAATGGTATAGGGTAGGGTTTCCTATACCATCATCCAGGTTCCCTTCTAACTCTGTTATTCTGCTCAAACTTTCTAATCTGCTGGATATATCTTGAGAGATTCTAGATTATAGCTGTCCTAAACCTCTTCCCCCTTCCTCTTGGGACTAAGCAGCCTCTTAATCTGGGCTTCTTTCTCGGAAAGCTGTGTATTGCCAAGTATGCTATTCCCTGTTCTTGCAAGTGCACATCTAGCCTGTCCCAAAAGGTAGGATTTTGTTTATCCTGTTGTGGGGATTAAAGTGACAGGAAAAAAAATGCTAGTTGGAGGAGAGTGAGGATCAAAATGTAATAAATGGACATGAGCATCTTAAGTGGGGATGGTATATGATAGGAAATGATAGCATACATATGTGGAGAACATTGTATAACTGCTACAGCTTATATAATGTCAGAAGTTGCTCTAATTTTTCACACTTCTGCAAATGTATACTATTACAAAAGATAATCTAACCTAAGGTTATTGCTATAATTGCTATGACTATTACTATGCTTACTAATAGTCAAGTGCCAAGGAAATTAGGAGTTTCAGGCACTTCAAATGATTATAAAGATTTATTGCAAGCTTAAACTCGCTACAAGAATCTGAACTACTAATGGCCAAGGGAAATTAGCAGGAGTTGAGAAAGGAATTTAAAGTGGGCTGAACTTAGATCTCTTGTGGACATGCAAGGACTCATGACTGATTAGGTAGTTGACCCCACCCTCGGGCTCATGCTACATTAATATTAGAAGCATTGCTCCTAAAATTACTATACTATATGGATTTGCTATGCAAATGTAGCATGTTTTAAATATGATCCCACTCAGCCTAAACCTTTATGTCTCAATATTACAGTCTCTTTTATGATCAAATGTGTTTCCCTGAAATGAGTATCACATTAAACAATCAGAAAAGCCTGTTGTGGTTTAGTCAGAAGCACTTTTTTTTCTAATATTTTTTATTTTATTTTATGCAAACAGTCCATTTTCCGTTTAAACAGTGTGTCATCTGGGTACAAATATATTGTGCAATAACAATTACAATCAATACGTATTCATTACTATAATATCAATACTCTATTTGTACTTTATACTACTATGCATAATATATCTAATTATTATAACAATCCCCTTCTTAGCATATTTAATTCTTATTCACATGTTTATCATTTTTCGCTAGTCTTCTTTAATTTCCTAATTTCCATTTTTATTCTCCAGCCATTGATAAAATAGTTCCCATGTCATATAGTATTCAGTTTGTTCCTTTTCTATAATTGCAAAGTCAAAAGCACTTTTGAGGTACTTGTGGAATGAGAAAGCAGTCATAATAAACATTTGTGTGTTTAAAATAACAGCAGAGGCAAAAAAAATCCAATCCTTTTTAACCTGGAGAAGCTCAAACATAAACTGAAAATTCTGAGTTGCCATCCAAAAGCATGTGGAGGGAAGCAGCCTTCTATTTTATAACGTATACAGTCCATTATATAAGCAATGGATTATTTGGGACTTCATTTCTTTTTGTTATATTAATTTTTATTTAAAAAATATGAAAATAAGATTAAAAACTAATATAAACTAAAAATCAATAAAAATAAAAATAAAAAAGAAATATTTTTTTCTTCCTTTTTAATTTTTTTTTTTTTTTAAATGTGAGGTTTCAGAAGCACATTTCAGCTTGACAAGTGCTGATGAAAATTATTTGGGGTTTCAGAAACACATTTCAGTTTGACAAAGTGCTGATGAAAATTCTCCATCAAGGCAAAGTTGGCAATTCAACATGCTGCCCTGTATTGAAACAGCAAATCAGAATGCACCATCCACATGCTTTGATCTGAACAATAAAAAGGTTCTTTTATGCTTGCATAAACCCCTCCTTTTTCCACATTAAAACAGCTAAATCATCTCATTTCTGAACCACTGAAGCAAAGAACCTACTTTAAACTGAAGTGCTACTTTGAATTGGTTTAATTTGATACATTAATTGAAGCAATACTTTGAATCAGATTATGGCTGATCCATACATCCTATTAAACAGTAATCCTATTAATCTATTTGGATCCACGCCAATCGGGCTTCAGGCCCGGGCACAGCACAGAGACGGCGCTGGTCGCATTGGTGGATGATCTCTGGAGGGCCCGTGACAGGGGTTATTCCTCTGTCCTGGTCCTCCTAGATCTTTCGGCGGCTTTTGATACTGTCGACCACAGTATCCTATTGCAGCGGCTGGGGGGGTTGGGGGTGGGAGGCACCGTTATGCGGTGGTTCTCCTCCTTCCTCTCTGACCGCTCGCAATTTGTGTTGGCAGGGGGGCAGAGGTCGGCCCCGAGGCCCCTGGTTTGCGGGGTGCCTCAGGGGTCGGTGCTCTCGCCCCTCCTGTTCAACATATATATGAAGCCGCTAGGTGAGATCATCCGTGGCTTTGGGGTAGAGTTCCATCAGTACGCTGATGACACCCAGCTGTACATCTCTACCCCGGGCCACCCCGATGAAGCCGTCGAAGTGATGGCCCGATGCCTGGAGGCCGTGCGGTGTTGGATGGGGCGGAACAGGCTTCAGCTCAACCCATCTAAGACTGAGTGGCTGTGCTTCCCGGCACCCCGATACAGCCGGCTGGTTCCATCGCTGGCTGTGGGGGGGGAAATTCTTGCCCCCACAGAGAGGGCCCGCAATCTGGGTGTCCTCCTGGATGTACGGCTGTCATTGGAAGATCATGTGGCGGCCGTCGCCAGGGGGGCTTTTGGACAGGTCCGTAGGATCTACCAGTTGCGGCCCTTTCTGGATCGGGATGCGCTTCGCACGGTCACTTCCGCCCTGGTGATCTCCCGCCTAGACTATGCCAATGCTCTCTACATGGGGCTGCCCTTGAAGAGCATCCGGAGGCTCCAGTTGGTGCAGAATGCAGCCGCGAGGGTGGTAATGGGGGCACCTAGGGGCTCCCATGTTATGCCACTTCTACGCGGGCTGCATTGGCTCCCGGTGGCCCTCCGGGTGCGCTTCAAGGTCTTGGTCACTATCTTTAAAGCGCTCCATGGCTCGGGACCAGGTTACTTGCGAGACCGCCTCCTGCCACCATCGGCTTCCCACCGACCGGTACGCTCCCATAGGGTGGGCCTCCTCGGGGTGCCGCCGGCTGGACGGCTGGCGACCCCGAGGGTGCGGGCCTTCTCATTGGGAGCACCCCCTCTCTGGAACGAATTACCCCCGGAGATAAGGGCCGCCCCCGATCTCATGGCCTTCCGTCGGTTGCTCAAAACGCATTTATTTCGGCAGGCCGGACTGGCCTAGGGGTTTTTAAATTTTAATTGGGTTTTAATCTTTTTAATACTTGTTTATATTTTATTAGAGCCATATTGGATTTCAGTTTTTAAATTTTAATATATCATTGTCTCATACTTTGTACATTGTATATGTGTTTTTATTGGCTGTTCACCGCCCCGAGTCCCTTCGGGGAGAGGGGGCGGTATATAAATCAAATAAATAAATAAATAAATAAATAAATAAATCCTCAAAACAATAAGTACCTTTTTTTTCACTCAGCAAAGAAGAATGACTTTTCTCCATTTCCAAGGTTGTGGGAAATCATCTGGAGCTTGAACTAACATCGCTTCAATATGTAGATGATACATAACTCTGTTTTTCATTTCCATCTGCTTATTCGAAGAAGCAGAGTCATATTCTCTAGATGAATGCTTTCAACCAGACTCCAAGTTGCCACAGAGTGGGATTATTGAGAAAAGAGGAAGAACAGTCTGGAGCAGGGGTCACCAACCTTTTGGACCTCAGGGATCACCAAACTCACAATTTTTGATCCCAGGGACCACTAACCAGTTCTGTGGGTGTGACCTAATTTGTGGGTGTGGCTTGGTAGTCATGTGACTGGCTGGGCATGGCTTGTATGTAAATATTATAAATATTTATATAAATATTGAATTTTTTATAAAAAAGAACTTTTATCCAAAATCAGGCAAAGCAGGCAGGCAGATTGAGTTGCTCACAGAATCAGATTCATTCAGAGATCTATCTATCTGCCATTGGCTAGCTCCGTCTGTCACATAAAATTTGCTTGGAAGCAAACTCATAAAATTGGCTACCAAGCAAACTCACAAAATTAACTCACAACACACCATGTATGTAAACATTGAATTTTTTTATTAAAAAAAGCAATTTTTACCCAAAATCAGACAAAGCAGGCAGATTGAGTTGCTCACAGAATCATTCAGTGATCTATCTGCCATCGACTAACTCAGTATCTCAAAATTGCTTGCCATGAGTCTGCACTGAATTTGCTTGCAAGCAAACCTTCAGTCCTAAGGGAGGTTCGGCAGAGCTGAAGATCTAAAGACAAGCTAGAAAGCAAGAAATCCAACCATTTCCTGCTTCCTAGCTAATCTAAATCTCCTGGCACAGCAGAACAGATGATGGTCGGAAAAAGGAAAAATAGCCATTTTAGCAGGAAGTTTGCCAGGTAAGGAGTGAGTGGGCAGGGAGCGTTCCTGCGGGTCATGTGGGCAGCGCAGCCTTGTGTTTCTGTGCTGCCTAGATTAATTGCTTTGGGGAAGGGGGTGCTCTGGGGGTGAGATTTCTCTGCAGCCCACCAAAATTTTCTCAAGGCCCACCAGTGGGCCGTGGCCTACCGGTTGGCAACCGCTGGTCTGGAGGACCTGTGGACTCCAGAAATTAGTCACAGGATTTTAAAATGGCTTCAGATTAATAGACTAGCCTTTTATCAGAACATGTTCTGCCATTTTCTTGACATATGGCAAGACCATTACTTGAGTAAATATTGATGAAGCTATTAATGGTCTACTTGTGTTCAGGCAAAATTAATTTCCCTTTTAAGAGTTTAGTTCTTTGCTGCTTCAAATGTTCTAGAAATTATTTCTAAATATTTGAAAAAGTGCTTGGAAATTTGTATTTATGTAGGAATTTATATTCTTGAAAGTGAAACTGAATAGGAAGCTAAATACGTTCAGACCTGATTAGTACTTCAATTGAGTCCACCTGAAAATGTAAGGGAGGAAACCAAGACTAGAAATTGCAAAGAGGCTTTTTCGAAAGGTAACTGGACTTGATTGTTTTTCTTTGAAGATATTTTGCTTCTCATCGAAGAAGCTTCTTCAGCTCTCCATAGACGTCTAGACTAGAAAGTTTCTAATATTCCTAGAAGGAGATGATAGCAACTCACATATATGTGACTATCAAGAAAACTACATGAATGTCTTCATGAAGTCACCAGAAACTCAAATCAAAGAGAGTTAACTACTGTCTAAGTGGTGCTTGTGATGACCTCATGGAGAACTATTAATGGACAACAGTGATGAATATTTGGATTTCATGTATGATAGTGTCCATGTAACGTACATGCTTAGGCAGCCACATAAGACTTACATCATCAGACTTCCATCTCTTCCTTCTGTGAATTTTCCTGGAAAATAGTCTGCTTCCATCTTTTTGTCCAAAATGGTTGCTCTCCATATTTATCTCACTTCTTCACCTCCTTTCTCCAAATATGTGCATTTTAGTTGTGCGCTACATCATAATATATAGTTAGTATATGCAACTATGAATAAAATATAGTTACATCAGTCTGAAAACTCAGAACTTTCCCTCCTATTTATCAGTAAACAGAACAAGAAAGCAAGAATAGAAAATAAGAGCTCAAGGATATATTTAATGGCCATTGCCTTTTTTTTTTTTTTGCATGAAAATTTGGCCTAATAAAATGGAATGAAATAGAATCAGGAAATAATTGTAAATCATTGTATGATCACCATTATACAGTAATTGTATGGTCATCATGCTTTCAAGAACCTTTCTGGGAAAATGTACGATCAGTCAATATTATAATACAAATTGGCTGCCCCGACTTCCTCCCCACTACCTTGCTGTAAGTGAATAAAAATATTTTATTTGTAAACTAAGTAGTTTGTATCTATCTGAAAGGCATATAGAAATGTGATGGACCGACAGGAAAAGAAATGGTTTCAATTTTAGCTCATTATATTTAGAGTATTTTTTTGTAAAACTCCCAGTTCTATTTTGCTCAGCAGAGTTATGGTTTCCATTGGAATGAATGATATCAGCATCATTGTTAAAGAATTGTGACAGGAACACATGAATAGCAGGAAATGGAAGAGGCAATTTCCAGCAGCATAGATTGAAATGAGTGAAGGGGGAAAAATGAAACTTGCAACCAAAGTGAATAAGAATTGTATTTTTGCGATCTAGGTTCAAGTCCCTTATGCAACCATGGAGCTCCCTGGATCATTTTTCTTTCTCTAACCCACCTTCTGAAAGTTGTTGTCATGAAGCTAACATGTTGAGAGACATTTTCTATTTCCATACATTGTCTTAAGCTTTCAGAAGAAAATGGGGCTGTACATATAATAATAACAAATACTAGAAAAACAACAGCAGGCGTAAATAATTATCATGCTGTAGATCTGAAGAGCCTTCCATGCATGGCTAAAGATCTCCTAGAATTCCTTATCATTGGCCAAGGGAGTTGGAGTGATTCCTCAGATCATCTGAAGAAATACAGACTTCATTTTCTAGTGCTAAAATTGAGGAAATAGATGAATCTTAGCAGACTATCATTGTGATTTAGTAGAGCCTCTTAGCAGCAGTACTAAGTATTTTGGTGACCCTAAAGATACTGTAGACATTGTCATGCTTTTTTCTATTCCATGCTCACTCCTTTTGATGAAAGAAAAATTTACTTCAACATTTTGTGCAAAGGAATGAGGATTTCAATAAAATGAAGGCAGTAGTTAAAAAGTGGCTGGCAGATACCACCCCCCTCTCTCCCCACACTCTCTCTTATACACACACATACACATGTAACTAAAAATAGAAATTTGAAAAATATTCTCAACTACTCTGAAACTAAGATACAAAACAGAAATGTCTTCCTCAAATTCTCAAAGGTATTTTTTTTCCTCAAAGGGCAACTAACTTGACTATGTTTTTCCTTGAGGAAGAAATATCAAGGAAAAAACTCAACTTCCTCAAGAAAAAAAAACAAAACATAGTCCAATTGCCTTCTGAGGGGAAAAAAACACCTCTGAGAAAACCATGACCTGGATGAATGAGAACCTCCATCTTTCTTAAAGGAAGAAAATTAAAAAATTGGCAGACAATTTTTCAGGGCAGAATTAGGATTAATTATATAAAGTCTCATCTGTGGAGAGCCCTGTCAATTTCAGCAATTCATTTTCCACATACAGATTAGCTTCTTGTCTCTACAAACATATTCCTGGCTCTGATGATGTAACTGCCATTAGCCCATTTGGACTGATTGTCAGATCTCCTGAATCCTGAAGCATAACAGCCTGGACATTGTGTATGCCTGAAACAAACTTGCCAATTATTTTTTAGGAAAAGAAGATTCCTTCCTTCTTCAATTTCTGGTCCTCTTGCAGAATGTCAGACAGCTTCAATTTTGTTCCTGGGGTCTGTTGGAGCCACTCTTCAGCTTAAGATTACAGCCCTCAGCAGTGGTGGGATTCAAATTTTTTTACTACCGGTTCTGTGGGTGTGGCTTGGTGGGCGTGGCAGGGGAAGGATACTGTAAAATCTCCAGTCAGGGACAGTATTTGCCAGTTCTCTGAACTACTCAAAATTTCTGCTACCGGTTCTCCAGAACTGGTTAGAACCTGCTGAATATCACCTCTGGCCCTCAGGCCCTGGCACTCCCTCCGTCTCCCTTTCTCTTCCCCCCTCTCTCATGCTCTCTCCCCTCTCCATCTAAGATGGGTAGCCATACAAATAAATGCATAAACAGAGTTTGTAGTTTTCTTCTATGGATGAACTCCATGGTTGTAGTTATCAGTCAGTACCAGAGGTGGTATTCAGCAGGTTCTGACCAGTTCTGGAGAGTCGATAGTGGAAATTTTGAGTAGTTCGGAGAACTGCCAAATACCACATCTAACTGGCCCCGCCCCCATCTCCAGAGTTCCAGCTAATCAACTGGATCTTCTTTTGTTGCCCTGCACAGGAGAACAGAGCTGGAAAGCAGGTTAGTAAGGTGGGAAGGGAATGAGATTTTACAGTATCCTTCCCCTGCCATGCCCACCAAGCCACATCCACCAAGCCACACTCACAGAACTGGTAGGAAAATTTTTTGAATCCCATCACTGGTCAGTACTCTTTTATTCTACCCATCTCTAGTTGCTCAAGTTTGGTTGATTGATGAAGGAATGTTGGTTATTTTCACTCTATTGGTCTTGAACACAAACCAAACCATTTCCAAATGTTGGATATCACTTCTTAAAGGGAAGAAAAAAGTAGGGCTGGTCTGATTTTTCTCCTCAGGCTTTCTTTTCTTTGAGCCTTTCCTTGAGCCATGTAATTGTGGATCTCCTGAAACAAAAACAGATCTGTGGTGGAAAACAACAGTCAGAAAAAAGGAGACATCTTTATACCAGCTTAAAGTCGCTAATAGAAACTGGAGAGACCCTATTCTCATTGTATCATCACCAATATCATCATTTTTTTATTATGCCTATGGCAAGACATTTGCTGGGAAGAGAAGAAAACATTTGTTGTAAAGTGGATCAGTTAAAGATAAATTTAAGCTGTTTTTGCAGTAAGCTGTATGTATGAAGACTATATCATATGGACATGTCCTTGAAATAGCTAGAGGGCGTCTTTGCTCTGTGGTTGAAGGAACAAGGAGATATGTCCTATCCTTTTAAAAATTTAAAGCCAAGTTTATCAACTTGCTATGGGAATCAAGAAATGTGCAAAGTAGATCCTGTACATTTTTTCTGAATACAGAATTGAAATATAGCCTAAGCATTACTGTTTCCCGATAACGCTGCAAAATATCTGTTTACTAAGGAGTTATTTAATCTACTTTTACAATGTATGTTGAGTGAAAATTAAGGGAATACCTAACTGCCTTGAATCATACTCAAAGAGTGGTCATCAATGATTGCTCATAAACTGAAATGGCATATTGAGGGCAGTGCTTCTAAATTCAATCCTGGGCTTGCTACTATTCAGCATTTTTATTAATGGTGGGAATAAAGAGATAGAGGGAATACTTATCAAATTTTCAGATGATACAGAATTCAGTGAGATAGCTAATACCTTAGAAAACAGAACCACAATTGCATACAAGACTAGAGAAATGAGCTGAAAAGAGCAGAATAAAATTTGACAGAGACAAATGAAAACTTCTTTGTATAGGAAACAGAAATCAACAGACCTGTGAAAATGATATTGGAATAGTAGTTGATTACAACAAGCAAAATATGATTCAGCAATTTGTTGTAGCTGCAAAAAAGACAAATATAATGTTAGACAGCCTCAGCAAAAACATAGTTACTAAAGCAGGGTCATAGCCGTGCTACTCTACATTGCAGTGGACAACATCAAGGTATGCCTGGTTTAAGGCATCACTGTCAGGGCTGCCATTCTGCTACGCTATCTGGCTGACAGCCTGCCATATGTAACAGGTGGGGGAAGGGGGAGATCAGCAGGAAGGGAAAAGGAGAAGGTTAGCATGAGGAATCGAACTATGCTTTGTACCCTCCTGTGAGAACCGCTGGCTATTCCAAGGTCACACAAAGGAACGCAGAACTATCCAGCTCACAAAAACAGGGATTGTTACCCAAACAACTTGTTAGCATCTAATTGAATACTCTTTGATAAATGGGGGTAGGGGTTAGGGGTGGGTGGGACCAAGGGAAAGTTAACTGTATGCTTTGGGTGCAAGAACCCCAGATCCAACTTTGCTTCTTATGTAACCACTTGGCTTTAGTAAAGTATACTTCTGGCTAATCAGGGCTGAGAGTCTTTATTCTCTAATTGACCAAGTTGGGACAGTTTACAATTGTATTTTGAGAAGGGTTCAGAAAATTGGATCCAGAGAAGGGCAATTACTATGTTTTTCAGAGGTGGGGCAGAAATTTAATTCCGCCAGGAGAAAGGAAGGAACTGAAGACTGTTTAGCCTTAAAAAGAGAAGAATGGGGGAATATAATACACTTTTAAAATACTTGAAAAGATGTCACAAGATGAAGGTCAAGACCTTTCTCTTTCATTCCAAAGTGCAAGACACAGAATAATAGACTTAAATTATAGGAAAGCAGATTCTGATTGAATGTTAGGGGAGAAAATCCTATTATTGTGAGCAGTTACCAGGAAGACAGTGTTCTTCCTTTTATTGGATGTATTGAAGTGGAATAATATTAATATTAATAAGATGATGACGATGATGTATCTTTTATGGGTCACAAGATAAAAGATAATTCACCATCATATCCTATTACATGGTGAGTTTTTAAAAAGAGGTGCAAAATAAGCTTAGGTTATCCATTTTATCAAAACGTCTTCATCATGCGCATCTCCCATGTGTGTGTCTCCCCCCACGCATGCACGGCAGATATCCAACAATCAGCTGGCTGGTGGGGGTGCACACACATGTGCAGTGGGGCTCTTCCAGGCGACCTCTTGTGTGTCGTCAGAAGTAGCTCTGCGTGCCACATCCAGCACGCGTACCATAGGTTTGCCATCATGAGTATAGGGTCTCCTGGCTGAGCTGGGGGTTGGATTAGAAGACCTCCAATATCTCTTCCAGCTCTGTTATTCTGTTACCTATAATCTATTCTTTTAAGTCTCCCAATAGTATAACTCAATGCCACTGTAACTGAGTCCATCCACCGTGCTTCTAGCCATCCTCTATTTCTCTTTCCTTCCACCTCTCCCAACATTAGAATCTTTTCCAGAAAGCCAGGTCTTTGCATGATTATCCATTTCAAAAAAGATAATTTGAATATGGTCACTTGTGCCTTGAGTGAGAACTTTGGATTGATCTTTGATGATCCATTTTCTCAACTGTCCATGATATTCTCAGGAATCTTCTCCAACACCAAAGTTCAAAGTCCCACTATTGGCAAGACTACATCCAGCGTATCAGACAGCAGATTCTGAGAAGTAAAAAAAAAAAAAATGCTTTGTTTTCTGAACATTTCACACTTGCCATCTCTTAATGAATGATCTAGTATACTCTTCCTAAAACAAGTCTACTGTCCAGTGCAATAAAGCATGCCATGCAATTGCCACTGTCAAACTAAGATTCAATTGCCTGCCAACTGATGTGTTTTATATGAAATTGGAAAAGATGTCATTTTGGGCAAGAGGCTAAATATTTCAAATCATCCCTATTGTTTTCTTCTTGTTAAAAAGCTCTGTGATACACAGAGAAGGACGAATCAAAGGCTGCATTGAGGACTAGGGAGGGTTTATCTCCAGCAAACTCCATTCTAATTCTAAATGCCCCAGAGAAAGAGATATGATTTTTAATTCAGATGCAGCAAAGCACTGCCCTGAGAAAATCAACAGATAAAGCAGTATATTGAAGAAGCTTAAGATGACGGGAAAATGGTAGTTAAGGCAAACCTGTTTTCTAAAAGCCTATGAGGGCATGGATTGTTTTTGATCATCCAAAAATAAGCTTTTTTGAACTTCATTCTATATCATTATTTTTTGCCCTTTAAAGAAATTACAGTGGTATTCATCAGCATAGCCACTATGGACATAAGATAATTGTCTCTTCTATGAAGGTTGATGCAAATACAAAACAAATTAATGATGAGACTTATTACTGTGTCGTAAACTTTTCATTGTGGTTGTGATGATAAGGCAAATATTTAGTCAGAGAAGCAATTGGGGCTTTGGTGAGTTCAAATAGTTTTTTGCTACCTCATAACACGAGTAATTATCATTAAAATTATCTTAATATACAATACAAACAAAAAGGGGAAAGGGGAAGAAAGGGGGAAAAGAAGTGTAAGTCCCAGATTGACTTGTATTTTTTTCATAGCAGTAAAGCACAGAATAGAATTATAGCCTTAACTTTCTATTTTACTAACTTAGCAAACACAAGCCATTTCTATAACAGCAAACTATAATTATCAGCAAAACCCAACATCAAGAGTTTATTGTTTTAATGTCTTGAGCACAAAGTCCAAAAGCGACTTCCAAGTAAGAAACAAAGATGGATCGGTTCTTTTTCTCTAATTAAAGCAATCCATTCTGCCATTTCTGTTTGCTCCATCACTTTCCCCATTCATTCTTCAGTTGTGAGGATTGGTGTTTCTTTCCATTTCTGTGCATATAGAATTCTTGCTGCAGTCAAAGTATACAATAAGAAAGTTCCAAATCTCTCCCCCCCCCCCACATAAAACGAGTAATTCTCAAGCTGCTAAGAGGTGGCACTCAGAGGCAGAGGTGAGTAGTGCCAAGCAGCCCAGTAATCTAGTCAAAGAGCGTTGAAAATTGGTCCAAGGATCAAGCCAGGAGTCTGAATATAGGCAAAGAGCAAGAAGAATTTTGAGCAGAGTGCCACATAAACTCTGGTCTGAAGCAGGAACATTGTTGTCATCAAAAAGAATAAAGCCTAGCAATCTCTTGGATACAGTCAATTTAATCTAGTGATTAAGACACTAATTAGACTAGAAACCAGTTCTGCCTTAGTCATGAAAGCCAACTGGGTAACTTTGGTCCAGTCATTCTCTCTCAGCCCAATTCACCACACAAGTTGTTGTTGCGGGGGGTAGGAAGGTGTGTGTAGGATATGTTCACCACCTTGAGTCACTTGTAAAAATAATAAAGGGGGGGGGTATATGTAAATATAAATAAATTGCTCTTCTGTATCCCAGTTGTGAGTATGACTTAAATAGGGAAGCTGACCCTTTCTCCTCTTGAGATGAGCTGCTCATTTCTAATCTGCACTTCATAGTTACTGTCCTGTTTTTGGACTATACACTTTATCATCATTAAACCCCTCATTATCTCCTAGGAAATAATGTATCTCCTAGGAAACCTTAATCAATGAAACTGAATTGGCAAAGGAACTGGTTCTTCTTCTTCTTCTTTTTTTTTTTTGCCCTGCTCTTCTCAAGCTTTGGGAACATAATTTTAAATAAATTTCTTGTAACATGTGCTTGGTTTCTTGTTTACAAGTAGAGATTTTTGTTAATGGCCATGGACTATATTTCGCATTGGGTTCTAGCAGGTGGACAATAGGCTTTCTTTCTTTTTAAAACTGATTTAAACCTATATTGGATTTTTCTTCTTCTGTGTATTGGGCACAATTTAACAAGTTTAGACTGTGGTGTGTGTGTGTGTGTGTGTGTGTGTGTGTGTGCATGCACACACATACACACATACACACACATTTAATCAATGAAGAGAATGCCAATCTTTATATTGTTCCAGTTGAGTTATTGGTTCTAATGTTTGCATTGATATTTTATGTCTTTGTTTATAACTATATTCCTTGTGCACTGCAAAAGGTTATATGACTACAATAGTCTAGAAATCAAGTAAGTTTCTTGAACATGTGTTTGGCTTCTTGGAATATTGTTTACAAGTGGAAAATTTTTTGATGGCCATTTCCAAATGGCCCAATTAGCCTATTAGTTATTGAGAGTTCAGCTTTCACTTGGTCATATAATTTCCAATCATCTAATGGCCAAATATATTATTTGTCATGATAAGATGATGATTATGATGGTGCTGATAATAGTAATAGTAGTCCAAAGTGAATTCATTTTTTTTAAATAAAAGAATTGCACATTTGGAGCTGAGGTTAAAGAATAGTAAAATTGACACAGAAATATAGACACTTGGGGTAGGCGACCTGTAAAGCACATTTTTCATCCTTTTGCTGCAAATTCCAATCTTTGCAACCTCCTCCAGATTGTAATGAAGACAGATCAGACCCTGTTTCTATGACAACCTAGCCTAGAAATGCCAAGTTTCCTTCCTCCTTGCGTCCTCCACAACACGTCCATTGTTTATTCCTGCCTGTTAACTGTTTCCTTTGCTGCATGTGACAAATGAGTTAAATTAACTCCTAATAGAATTAGAAATACAGAGTGTTTGCGTATTAGCACTTGAGAAAATTTAAACTATTCGACCACAAGAGTACCAGTTTTGCGACACACAGGGATGGATGAGATCCAACTGTCATTGCTGGTATTCGGATAGAAATGAGAATTGAGACTGCATTTAATGCTTGCGTATCTGGGGAAAACAACAGCACCTGAATAGGGTGAAAGATGTATAAAGATAGTTCTTGATCTGGATGCAACTCCAGAGGGTTGTGCTATTGAGAGCCCAGGACAAGATGGCAGAGCAAAACCATATCTTTTAATATGGCTGTTCTGACCTAGGCTTTCCCCAACAGCATGAAGCTGAGTCCTCATCCTGATAAACCCCTTTTATTTGATTTACAATGAATTTCCTCTCCAACAAAGTCCTGGCCAACAATCTTTCATGATAATTCCCAAGTACAAACCTTTATCAGGCTTGGCGAGGGGCCAGGCCTATATCTTTCAGATGCCACAATACTTGCCAGAATGAACTAATTGTTTCCTGCAAAACCCCACCCCTCTTTTTCTCCTCTTTTATACTCTAGGGGAGGGGCCATTCACTGTCCACCCGTGGCTTTACTCCCAAGTCAGCCCTTGTTCCTTTCATCTGGCAACTCTATGCATGCACACATGGGAATAGGCTTTAGTTGTTCTTCTGCCTCACTGATGTCTGATGTTGAAGGCAGCTGATAACTATCAGGTGGCCCTGGCCCCATCTCTGCCTCTGATGCAGAGCACTCGTCAGAGCCTTCCCCAGACTCCAGGACTGACCTATGCTCCTCCCCAACCTCTTCACGGTCTGAATCTGCTGCCAACTCTGCTGGCTGCTGTCGGACCACAGCAATGGTGGTTTAGGGAAAACATTAAATTCATGGGGAACAATGTTATAACAAGGGATGCCATATCATCAAGGGTTCATTTTAAACTCACTAAAAAAGCTTATATCAGGTTTTTTTTCTTGATCCTGCCCATTTCTTTTTCTGTCTCCACCCAGTTTTTATATTACAATCCATTAGGAAAGTTCAAGTCCAATCCTCAGTATGGAAAAAAATCCCTAATCCAGAATTAACCAAAGGACTACAAAGTACAAATTGGAAGTGTTTGATTTCCGTTTCCCTAGGCTCCTTGTTTTGGTCCAAAAGTTGCATTTATGTTTCTATTGCACAATGAAAATAGACCTTGATCTATCTCTTTGTTTCATTCTTATTGTTGAGCTAGGCTTACTAAGTAAACTAAAGGTTGATTTGGGACATGAACATATCTGTGTAGCTGTACTGGAAAAGCAATGCATAAAGTAATTTGTAAGAGCTGCAGTGGTGCAGTGGTTAGAATGCAGTATTCAGGCTGCTTCTGCTGATCACTGACTGCCAGCAGTTTGGGTCTCACCAGCTCAAGGTTGACTCAGCCTTCCATCCTTTTGAGGTGGGTAAAATGAGGGCCCAGATTGTTGGAGGCAATATGCTGACTCTGTAAATCACTTAGAGAGGGCTGTAAAGCGGTATATAAGTCTAAGTACTATTTCTATTTGTCTTTTTCCAGGATTTCCCTCCTTCAACTTGCCAGTATAGCCCTCAACTCTAACATTTTCTTGTAGCCCATCTCAGACAGTCCTTGAGTTTTGAAGATTTGTCCTGAAATGAATACAAACTCCACTCCTTTGCAGTGGTGATTTATTCATTAGTTCAGCAAACAACAAATACTCTTCTCTGACAAGAAATACTAAAATCCAGGCAAGGTTAGAGTTGGGTTTGAGTTTGTTCCCTGTCCTTTTATTACCATTATCATGAGACACACCCCACCACACCCAGGCCTATACATAGTTCTAATTCTGGCCACACCTAACCCATTATCCCTAAATGCTATTAACCCTATAACATGTCTACATCCCTATCTTATTCCGACCCTCACTAACTGATTCCCACCTGGTGCCACCTTCACCATGTTTTAACCTAAGGGTTAATTACCACCTATATGTGCCCCAACTCCCTTTAACAATATGCACCACATCAATACATGAAAAGAGCCATTTCCAGCAGCCCTACAATTATTTCAGAATCCATCCTCCATCCCAGTAGTTGTTGCAGAATCCATCCTCAACTCTGCTGAGTCATTCCAAAGCCATCGGCCAGCACACAAACAGAAATACAGATCCAGAAGCAGCAGAGATAAGGTGACATGGCCAGCTGACTTGCTGCAAAGCATATTCAGAGCTGATGGGCTCCGAGTGAATTCAGAGCCCGACAGGCAGCTCCCTCTACCAGAGATCCATCTGTAAAGCAATAAAAAGGGAATAATTATCACCATAGTGGTTCATGTCCCCCTCCCTTGGGTTTCCCAGTGTACCATTTATGGAACTTCCATTGAAGACGTGATGCATTAACATTGATGTGGCCAACCCATGATGCTTCACCTAAAGGATATCCCTTCCATTTTACTAAATATTGTAGACCTCCTTTATTGTAGACAGCGCACTTCCATGTACCAATTAAATCAATCCTGCATGGTTTGATATATCACCTTATTCATGTCACATATTGCATTCCAAAATGTAGAATATGTTGTGGTTGAAAGTTTTTTTTTCTTTAATATATATTCTTGGCAGGTGGGTAGTGAATGAGATTTATTATGTCCCATCAAGTTAGTGTTGACTCTTAAAGGCCACATAGATTGCTTTTTCTTTAATTGCCCATTTGATCAAAATAAGATGTCTTGAGCCTGAGATTTATAGGAGAGGTGAGCAATGTGTCACATAGGTGATTGGCTTAGCTGGGCTATAAAGTGCAGCAATTATTGTATTAGTTGCATCAGTTCATTCTGTAAGAGTTGACAAGATGAAAAAGCTTAAATATTATTTGCAAATATTCCTTTAAAAAACTCAATCTTTTCCTACCACTCACCCACTTCAAATGGGAAACTTCAGGTTCAAGTCACCAGGACTTGACTTCCTAATTGCCACAGTTTGTTATACGGTAGTATTTTATTTTCTACAGGATTCAGAAGGAACAGGACATATGTCAACCTGAGACTTGCCTATGCCTCTTCTGAATATCTTTTGCATGCATCTATGTGTAAGAGATTCCTCCTAAAAGGTAACTGGCAAAAAAAAAAAAAGTTTTGACACATTGAGATGGAACCCTCCCCCCAAAAACTAATGACCAACTAATTGGCCTTTTAAAAAAAATAAAAAGGGAAGTTAGCAACTTCATGGACATGTTGATTTAGTTTCCTTTTTTTTTTAATTTCAAGAATCAGGATCATGTGACGTGTTGATACCACTTTATAATGCTTGGTAAGGACACACTTGGAATTCTGCATCCAGTTTTGGTCACCATGATGTAAAAAAGACATGGAGACTCTAGAAAGAGTGCAGAGAAGAGCAACAAAGATGATCAGGGGACCGGAGGCTAAAACTTATGAAGAACTGTTGCAGGAACTGGGTATGTCTAGTCTAATGAAAAGAAGGACTAGGGGAGGCATGATAGCAATGTCCCAATATCTCAGGGGCTGCCACAAAGAAGAGGGAGTCAAACTATTCTCCAAAGCACATGAGGGAAGGACAAGAAGCAATGAGTGGAAATTAAGCAAGGAAGGAAGCAACCTAGAACTAAGGAGAAATTTCCCGACAGAACAATTAATTGGTGGAACAACTTGTCTCCAGAGGTTGTGAATGCTCCAACACTGGAAGTTTTTAAGAAGAGATTGGATAACCATTTGTCTGAAATGATATAGGGTTTCCTGTCTAAGCAGAGGGTTGGAATAGAAGATCTCCAAGGTTCCTTCCAACTCTGTTATTCTATTTCTAATTTTATTATTCCTAATCTAGCCTACAGAACTAGGTTCCCCGATGGCGTCATCTAGGTATTAACCAGTCCAAATCAACTAGCTTCTTTGAGATCAGCCATGGTTGGTTACAAGCTCCCATCCATCTATTGAGCTAATTATACAAATTCCCATTTCCCAGTTATGCAAGAAAAAAGGAGATAATTTTGATCTTGACACAGGACTTTGCATGATTTCCCACCATGGGTTTCAATCTTCCACACAGGTGTGATCCTCCATCTTACCCCTGGATTGCCAACTGGAGTTGTTTAACCTTAATCTAAATTCACTTGAAAAAAATCAGACACCATTTTTCAGATTTATTGGAGAAGTTTAGTAGCTTTTAGGATTTACATCAGGAGGTACAGCTTGTTTTTACCTCAGGCTTTTGCTGTAGAATTACAATCTGTTCAGCTTTCACAAACGAACTGTATTCTAACACTGACAAATAGCAGAATTCTACTATTTTCTTACATTGTCTTCCCTTGCTTTTTCATATATGATTGGGGATGTTTTATGTGTCATAAAATATATTTGCAAGACTAATTTGTTTGGCAAGAACATTTTGTGCTTGCTATCCATTTTTATGAATTGAACAATGCTGTTTTGATATACTAAATGGGTGGAGGAGAGAGTGGCTGGAGAAGAAGAAACAATGAGAAGCGTTTTCACCAGCTCTCCTCCAGAACATTCAATTGGAAGCAATAAACTGGGCTAAACCTCAAACAAGAAGCTTCTAATTAACACTGCAGGGGAATTTTCTGATTGGAACTTATTCCTAAGCAGATCTGTAGTTTTCCAGTAGAGATAAAAGTGCTGCTTTGGGTCATTTTTTTACAACCCAATTTATTTTGCTATCAGTTTAAATGACTCCATAATCTACCGAATCTTTAGCTACATACAGTAGCTGTAAATACAAGAGTTCGCTTTTGCTATGAAACAAGGCATCTGATCAGTCAAAGTATTTTGGCTACAACAGGGCTGACTTATTTTATTATTGTCAGCCACTAGAGCATATTATTGGCGATCAGGATGGTGGGAAGAAGAAATAGAAGAGGAAGCTAATAAGCAATATGGTGCTTCAGCTCAAGCAGATGTCAGGAAAAGGACAGGAGAGTGAGGTCTCGTCAAAGAGCTTGTTTTCAGTCAAGCTTGAATTATGATGCCAAGCTCAAACCATTACTGGCAGCTTGCTTCCTTCTTTTATCTGTGAATGGCAGTGCTAATAAAACTGACAGATCCATGTGGTTGATTGCTGCACGCTAATTATTTATTTTGGCTGTCAATCATGACATGAGATGGTCATCAATTTAGATATCTTTAAAAAGTTTTAGACAAATTCAGACAGAAGAAGCCTAATAATGCCTGTTTGTCAGGATGAGCTAATCTGCCAAAATGAGCTCATGCAAGATCCTTTTGAAGAATTTCAGGTGGTTTTCTGATTGATTCCAGTATTTACTAGGCAGTCACTCTAACTCAGGGATCCTCACCCTCTGGGCCGTGGCTCACTAGCAGGCCATGAACTGTTTGCAACTGGGGCACAGAAACTTGCACGAGCAGTGGGGCGAGAGCGTGCACGCACAGTCCATTTGCAAGAGCAGCAGGCATAAGTGCATGCTGCTCACACATATGGACCTGCACACATGCAGGTGCTTGCTGGTGGAACCTCTCCCCACCTCCCATCAGTCCACAAAGCCAGACAGTTTGGGAAACTCTGCT
The DNA here is from genome assembly GCA_023653725.1 of Bungarus multicinctus. Classification (NCBI taxonomy): domain Eukaryota; kingdom Metazoa; phylum Chordata; class Lepidosauria; order Squamata; family Elapidae; genus Bungarus; species Bungarus multicinctus. Next base: position 151,142,452 of record CM042838.1, read on the forward strand.
CTAACTCAGATTCTTTTCCATGTGGGCACAACGCAGAAAACTGCAATTTCTCAGAATGCTCCAATCTGCCAATCTGTGAATATTCTTGGAAATGAAGTCCAAAGATGTGGCCCTTGAAAAAATCACTAAAATTGAAATCAGTACTTAAGGCCCATTGTAAAAGGTACTAGGAATGTATAATTCAGCAACATCTGGAATAATGTAATATTTCTGTTCCGAGAATAATACTTGTTGTTTGGTTAAATCTATTTATATCATAGCAGACATCCAAAATATATTTGAATCTATATCTAATTCTGGACAACAGGATCTCAGATTCCTTGTTTCTTTGTTCTTTTCTGCCATTTTTCACTTGGATTGCTTTCGCTAGACATTCTTATACAAGGTTATTTGAATTCTGTTTTTTGTATTCTCGCAGCACTTAATCAGGTCATGCAAAGATGTAAAAGGTGCTTATACCAAAAAAACTTGGTAAGTTGGGTTAGTGTTTACATTGGTAAGTAGGCTATGCAAAGCTTTGGAGAAGTGGTTCAGTTTGATAAAAGTTAAACTGAATCACCCCATCAAAGTAGATTTGCAAATTGAAGTGGGGCCCTGCTCTGAAGTGGTGAATTAGACTAAGTAGCTGGAAAGCAATCAGTAGTCTTGTAAAATGTTTCAGTGGTTTTTCAGGGACTATTAATGGATAATATATAATGTCCCAGCTACACTTCCATATATAGGAAACCTAAGACTCCCAAGTAGCCAGTAAATGCCAAAGTACATAGCTACAAATGACATTTTGTGTCATTTGCTTAATGATGTCATTATGCAAATAATGTACATGTATGCAAATGACATGGTTTGAGGTATTTGGGTAAATGGTGTAAATCACCATGGACATAATAAAATTAAGGTAAAACTAACTTAACTTTAACTGCAGAGTCGTTTGTGCTCTCTGAGCGTGGTTGTTTGCTTGCAAACATTTCATTATCCTTTTAGATAACATCATCAGTTCCCTAGGTAACTTTATTAGTTAAATTTAACTGATGCTTCTGGATTACTTTGGATATAAAATACAATATTTTGGGGGATTTCCAGATGAAAATGTGGCCCCTTGCATTCAAAGGCAGCTAAATTTTATCTGTTAAATAAAGGTTCACCATACAGTTCTAAAGTTAATTTGGGAGACTTTCGGCATTGCTCTACAACAGGGGTGGGGAACAATGCCCCCTTTATGACTTATGGACTTCAACTCCCAGAATTCCTGAGCCAGAATCAGACATCAGAGACATCAGAATTCTGGGAGTTGAATTCCACAAGTCATAAAAAGCCATAAAATGATGGTTCCCCACTCCTGGTCTATCACAATTCTTTTACAAGCTCTTTGTTGGACAGTTTGGAGGTTTCTATGTCATTTTCCCCTCATCTCTATTATCTTAAGCTTTCAAGAAAAATTAGAAGAATATATCAAAATGAATACTGTGACAAAGTTTGGGTGCAAAATGGGAGACAGGTTTTGTTTGGAACCTGAAACAAACTACTGCATTCTAAAGATTTCTGCTGAACTTTCTCATCAGACACAATTATTTGGTTGTTTTTAGAATGAAACAGGATGCTGATGTGGCAAACATGATAAAGTTTACATGTATCATTCCTATTCTTTCTCAGCAACCCCTGGTGTGGAAAATTCCCTTCTCTTTCCCTTCCCTTGAGTTAACTACAGGGCCGCACAGATGGGCAACAACTTCAATCATGGTAGGTGAAGCAGTCAGTTATCCCTCACATCCAAGAGGCTGGAGAGACTCTATGACTAAATAAACCTATTGTTTAGGGGTCTTTTGTGATCTCAGCCAATTACAGTTTAGGACTCACTGTATTGTGCCAAACCAGAAAACAGGATAATTCACTAAGTTAAGAATGTTGTGTGGATACATCTTCCTTCTCACACCTTTCTTTCTCTGCTTTTTTCCCATTTCCTCTCCTGTTTCCTTCTTCCTCATTGGTAACTCATTGGTTCCAGTTACTGTCATTTAAGTTATTTTGATACAATAAAAACTCTTTTGCCAAAAAATTAAAACCAGACAAGCATCTATGAGAATTTGAGAGCCAAAGGTCTGAACTCCCACTAAGCTCATTGGGCACCAACTGCTACTATTGACTTCTTTCTCCCTACGTTTGCCAGCTGCTACTGCCACCACGCAAATCTTTTTCCTTTGGTTGTTTATCTCTCTTCTATCTTCTCTATCACACATTTTCCTACGTGAAGGTTGCAAACAAACAGTTCATGCTACATCCTCTTAGGTAGGTAGAGAGCACCCTTTAAAAAACATGTTCAGTTGTTGAGAGAGATAACTAGAAAAATATTGAATACTGAAAAAGTTGAGCTTCCCTCCTTCAAAACACAGTGATCTTAGGATTCTGGTTCCACAACTGGTCACAATGCAGAATTACAGACTCTTGTCACAACTCCATACTTCTACTTCATTTCCCCCAGCCTTTTTTCGCCCTTTTAGTGAAGAGTTTGGAAGAAATACATTATATTCACGTTTGGAGACCTGTTGGCTGAGTTCACACATCATACAAAGCCTCAAACAAGGCAGTACATTGGCTCAGCAGACGGCATGAACCCATCTTTTGTCTACATCTTTGTGTCTTCTTATATTTGGATCATTAAACAAAGCTTTGCAGATCTTGCATTCAGAGTCCACTTTGGTGGAAACATCTGTGCAAACCTATTAGAATCTAAAACAGAAGCATACCTCTATTATCTATCTAGTCAGTAAAATGCTTTGAAAACACAAAGCTTCTTTTTATAGATCTCATTCTTTGATGAAGTGTTTTGAACATTGTTTTGAATTTCCTCTTCCCTCCTCTCAGTTTTTAGTGGAGGATGGGGGATGAAGCAACAGTGGTTTTTAAATAACAGAACTAAGTAACTGCACTGTATGTTCAAAATAGCCTCACTGCCTATCCACTTGAATATTAATGTTTATTCATGATCATTCTCTCACATAAATAAATACACATCGGAATTGTTTTCCATTTGTACTTCGAAAAGAGCTTTCCTTTCACCATATCATCTTTCTTACCCCTTATAATTGCAAAGCCCCATTTCATCTTTCTGGATGCCATCTTGCTGGGCACCTGTTACCCATCTCTCTCTCTCATTTCTCCCCCCTACCTTTTTTTGTTCAAATGTCAGATTTTCTGTTTTCTTGAAGAAAGGTACTTAGCAAGACTTCACAACAGCAGTGGGATCCCATCTGTCCACTACTGGTTCGGTGATCGCGTGCATGCAGCTTTCCACACACCAGCTGAGGCCTGCAGCGCCAATCAGTTGAGAGGATAAAGAAGAGAAAAATGCAGGGGCGGGTGGGACAGCCGATCCTGTCCTCTCAGCTGATTGTCAGAGGCTTTTTTTTTACTACCTGTTTGACTGAACCGGTCCAAACCGGTAGCCTACCACCACTGCTTCACAGGCTTTATGTCCCATGCTTCCACTCTGCTCACCTGCTGCTAGCGTATTCCTTGCATTCAGACCAAAACCATCCTTTCCAAACCTAACTTCAGTGAGACAGAATGTTTGTTTTGTTCCCTTTTTTTCTTGTGCAACCCCAAGCCTGCCTCCCCCTCCCAACGTAGTATAAAACGCTTTTGAACCTATCTAGATAGGAAGAGGCTTTTGTGGTCTGATGAATTCTTTATCACCTGCCAGATCATCTGGTTGTTTGATGCTACCAGCATACAGGGAAATCTCTTTCATCTCTCAGTGATAAGGATTTGTAAATGACCCACATGGGCTGATGGCCAGCTGCCATCATCTGCTTCCCTGTTTTCTTGAGGATGCTCACCTTTCTAATCAATGCTGCTCTCTGGGATCTAACAGCATAGAAAATAGTTTGCTTTCCTTGAAGAGTTGAAGGCTATTCTAAAATAGCCCTTTCTTGAAAAATATAACTTTTCTTAGAGATTTTTGAGAATATTCATAGCGAGAGTTGTAGGTTTTGGCAGGAGTCTGTTCTCCAAGTTTGCTGTCCAAGAGCTAAACTTCCAGGAGCTAAACAGCAGGCTCAGGGAACGGACCCCTGCCATAACCTTTCTTTTACAGCTACCATATTTGGGCTGCAAACATTTGGACAGCCAACAAATAGTGACAAAGAATGAGAGATCCTTGTGTTTCTTTGATACCATCTAGTGATCATCCCAAAGATGCTTTTTTAAAAGGTAACTGGCCTTTGTTTTTCCTTGTTTTGTTTCTAATCCAAAAAACTGCTTCAGTTCTTACTGCCATAATGGAAGAAGCTTTTTGGATAAGAAGCGGAATATCTTCAATGAAAAACAAAGTCCTGTTGTCTCTTGAAAAAGCACCTTTGGGATAACCATGACCTGGATGCTGAGAATCTCTATGGACATCTAGTGGTTATTTAAATTTTGCATCCCAAATATGGTAGCCCTATTTCTCTCAGTGACAACTATAGTGATTGTCAGGCTCCAAAAACCAAGAACGATATGCTGAGGTTCTTCTAAGCAGTGTCCATTATTGTTCTTCATCCGCGAATTCTTGCAAAACGAAAGCAGATTATTTATCATTAAACATACACTCTGAGAACTACGTTCAATGTTTTTAATTGTTTTGTTCAATAAAATACTATATATATATATATATATAAAGTTATTTTGATTTTCTTTCTTTCAGACAAACTATCTAAACTTCATTGTCTTTTTGCTCCTCTGGAATGCACTCCCTCCCTCATGGGAATCCAGACTCTATTCCACCACAATTATCTTATACTAGAGTATAGCAGGGGTCTTCTCTAGGTCTTTCTTTCTCTTCCCTTCCTTCAAGTCTTTCCAGCTCTGCTATGAAACAGTCTCATTATTAGCTATATTTGATTATACATGTTATTACTGTGGCAAGAATAGCATTTGCCCAGAACTGGAAGGAGAAAGACATACCAAGTGAAGATAAAGTAATAAACAAAATTCTAATATGCGCTGAAATGGACAAGCTAACTTTAGAGACGAAAAACGAAGACGAGTCAGAATATTACACAATTTGGAATAGATTTTACCATTGATGGGGTCAGAAAGAAAGGTCTTAAGTTGGGAAAAGAGTTGTTGAGAGGGTAAATGAGTGTATGAGATGAAAATAGGACCAATGATTCTGGAAGATGCAATATATGAACAATATGTGTGTGTGTGTGTGTATGTATATGTATCCTATTGCAGCGGCTGGGGGGGTTGGGAGTGGGAGGCACCGTTATGCGGTGGTTCTCCTCCTTCCTCTCTGACCGCTCACAATTTGTGTTGGCAGGGGGGCAGAGGTCGGCCCCGAGGCCCCTGGTTTGCGGGGTGCCTCAGGGGTCGGGGCTCTCGCCCCTTCTGTTCAACATCTATATGAAGCCGTTAGGTGAGATCATCCGTGGCTTTGGAGTAGAGTTCCATCAGTACGCTGATGACACTCAGCTGTACATTTCTACCCCGGGCCACCCCGATGAAGCTGTCGAAGTGATGACCCGGTGCCTGGAGGCCATGCGGTGTTGGATGGGATGGAACAGGCTTCAGCTCAACCCATCTAAGACTGAGTGGCTGTGCTTCCCAGCACCCCGATACAGCCAGCTGGTTCCATCGCTGGCTGTGGGGGGGGGGGGAAATTCTTGCCCCCACGGAGAGGGCCCGCAATCTGGGTGTCCTCCTGGATGTACGGCTGTCATTGGAAGACCACGTGGCGGCCGTCGCCAGGGGGGCTTTTGGACAGGTCTGTAGGATCTACCAGTTGCGGCCCTTTCTGGATCGGGATGCGCTTCGCACGGTCACCTCCGCCCTGGTGACCTCCCGCCTAGACTATGCCAATGCTCTCTACATGGGGCTGCCTTTGAAGAGCATCCGGAGGCTCCAGTTGGTGCAGAATGCAGCCGCGAGGGTGGTAATGGGAGCTCCTAGGGGCTCCCATGTTATGCCACTTCTGCGCGCGCTGCACTGGCTCCTGGTGGCCCTCCGGGTGCGCTTCAAAGTCTTGGTCACTATCTTTAAAGCGCTCCATGGCTCGGGACCGGGATATTTGCAAGACCACCTCCTGCCACCATCGGCTTCCCACCGACTGGTACACTCCCATAGAGTTGGTCTCCTCGGGGTGCCGCCGGCTGGACGGCTGGCGACCCCGAGGGCGCGGGCCTTCTCATTGGGAGCACCCCCTCTCTGGAATGAATTACCCCCGGAGGTAAGGGCCGCCCCTGATCTGATGGCCTTCCGTCGGTTACTTAAAACTCACCTATTTTGGCAGGCCGGACTGGCCTAGGGGTCTTTTAAATTTTAACCTGGTTTTAATTTCTTTTAACTCTCGTTTATATTTTAATTAGAGCCACACTATATTCAATTTTTAAATTTTAATATTATCATGTTGTGTGTTGTACATGTGTTCTGTATATGCATTTTTATTGGCTGTTCACCACCCCGAGTCCCTTCGGGAAGAGGGGGGCGGTATATAAATCGAATAAATAAATAAATAAATATGAATAATTATATATAGGAAGATATATATCTATGTGATATTGACCAAAGTTTCTGTCAAACCAGTTTCACTATGTTCAATGTTTTTAATTGTTTGTTCAATAAAATATTTTAAAAATTTATATATTGTATATAAAAAAGAAACAGTCTCATTATTGACCACACCAATACCTTTATTGCCATAATTCATTTTTTATATCCTTTATAGCATCCTTTATATCAGCATCCAGGATATAATAATGCAGGATAAATTTGTGTTTCTCACAGTTTCAAAATAACACTGGCAATGTTTTCAATTCCAGATCACATGAAATTTGGTGGGGGGTCTGTTTTGAGAAGTTTCACTGTTTAATTACAGAAGTGTGGAAGTTGTAGGTGGCCTTGGGATTCCAGGCTGCCTATTCTATATTTAAATCCATCTACTGTACATCCTTACACTTTTATCTCTGACTTCATTGGTAAGTCAACTACAGATGAGGATAATCTTCATTCTTTTATACTTTAGTTGTCTGGTGGTTTCACACTTAATCAAGTCTTTCTCCAACTTCCAGAAAAGTCTCATATAATTACAGGATTTCCCACTTTAGTTATCCCATTTTTCTTGATCTGTCTGCAGAATTGTTATGTCTGCATTTATCAAACATCCAAACTTGGAATCTATGTACATGACCAATAGTGGATGCCTATGGCATTTCTGCTGTTATCTCCTAGAAGTCTGTCTGTCTGTCTGTCTGTCTGTCTGTCTGTCTGTCTGTCTGTCTGTCTGTCTGTCTGTCTGTCTGTCTGTCTGTCTGTCTGTCTGTCTATCTATCTATCTATCTATCTATCTATCTATCTATCTATCTATCTATCTATCTATCTATCTATCTAATCTATCCATCTATCTAATCTTTCTATCTATTTATTGAGATGATTTATATAGCTTCACAATAACAAAACAGAATAATAGAACGGAATTTTGTTATTCTGAATGAAATCTGAGTTGGAAGGACTTTGGAAGATTTCTAGTCCAACCCCCTGCTCAGGCAGGAAATCCTATACCATTTCAGACAAATGGTTATCCAATCTCTTCTTTAAAACTACCAGTGTTGGAGCATTTACAACTTCTGGAGGCAAGTTGTTTCACTGATTAATTGTTCTGTCAGGAAATTTATCCTTAGTTCTAGGTTGTTTCTATCCTTGATTAGCTTCCATCCATTGTTTCTTGTCCTGCTTTCAGATGCTTTGGAAAACAACTTGACGCCCTTTTCTTTGTGGAAACCCCTTAGATATTAGAACACTGCTATCATGACAAAGTCCTCAGATCATCATCATCTCCTTTTAACAACCCCACAATCCCTTGCAGGGTAGAGTCTGGGCAACTGAATGGAGCTGAATGGGTGCCCTTCCTGTCACCAATGCAGAGTTTTATTCAGCAGATATATTCTCAGTGTGCCCAGAGAGAAATATCTGCCTCTACCTGGGATTGAACTCACTTTTTTTGTTCATTTTTTCTTGGAAATAATCCATGGAATGAAGATGGTTAACTTTTATCATCATGTAACTACATTTTTATCATCATGCAACTACATATTTTAACATCTCTATTTGATCTCCCACTGGGATAGAAGGTAGAGCATGGCATCTCTACAGATCTGTAGATTTGTTGAATTTTTAAGCACAGATGAAGATGCCCATTGAACTTTTGGAGACTGTGGGTCCTTGGTGCTCTTTGATCTTAGTTGTTTTCTTGCAAATATTTCATTATCCAACTAGATAACCTCATCAGTGCTAAGAGGTGGGATTTGTTCTCTTTTAACATATTAGTGGTTTGCTTGCTCTGTCAATGTTGGAGGGGCTGTTCTTGATGGTTCCTTGATTAGGCTGTTATTTACTGAATTGGTAGTTCCTTGATTGGGGTATTGCTTAGTGTTAATATCTGATTATCGGGTTGTTGATTGCTGTCTGGGGATGTTAGCTTTTGGGTAGTCTCTTTTGAATGGTATGTAGATATTGTTTACCTCTATTTTGATGGCTGATATATCTGAATGCCAAGTTTCCAGGTATTCTCTAGCATTATTGGAAACACTGGAAATCCAGAAGACCCATGACTGAAGGCAAAATTGCTCTTATGTTTTTCCTCAGTTGGCCACTGTACATACATATTGCTATGGCCTTTATGGTCTGTTTCGGTTGCTATTACTCCCCTCTGGGAGGAAGTTTCAGAGTATTTCTATCAGGACTACCAGATTCTGTAACAGGTTTGTTCCCCATGCCATCCATCTGGTAAACTCTCAAGATTCATTTTTCTCACCATATACATGTATACATCCGAACTAGACTGTGCTGTTTCTCCATGTCATATAATATCTGTGAGTATACACATAATTATGTGTGTATGTGTATGCATTTATTTATTTATTTGTCATGTTTATGTAGTGCATATTGGAGGTAGTGACCCTCTGAAAGTTGTATGCAATGGAATTTAATTTTAATGTATGCCGATTAGTGCACATTCAAAGCAACAATAAAATTATTCTAAGTTCTATTTCTAAGCTATGGCATTCCCTAGGACAGTGGCTGTTCCAATGAGCTGCACATCTTAGGTTGCTCTGAATGGTCTCTCAAAAGAGCTGTAGGTGAAGGCTTAGCTCCACTTCACTGCCTGTCACAGCCCACTGCTCAAAGCAATTGCTACATTACCCATAGTGTTAGGAGCTGCTCCAACACATTGGCAAACATTAAAAAAAAGTACAATTCCTATGGACTGCTAAACACTCATCCATACATGATGCAAGTCTTCTACATTTATCTGCCAACTAAGTAGCATTTTCCCACCCACTCATCCTCAAAACAAACATCCGTTTTCCTGTTTTCTGACAGAAATAATTTTTCACATACCTCTGAATGTTCCTTATGTTCTTTTTCTCTCCTTTTATATGTGCAATTTCTTTCTGCCAGTTTTCTAGAACAAGTCTTTAGAAGTGGATAAGAACTTACAAGGATTCTTCTAATGAACACATTCAACCATTAAATAAAGTAGAGAAGGAGGGAGAGGCTGTTTTTTTTAGCACTTCCTTTTGTAGTTATAAACACATTTGTTTTTGTCTGTTTACAGCTGCAGCTAACAATAATAAAGAAATGATAGCATGGGTTACATTTACAATTTATATCTGGCATATTACTGGCACTACTGTATTTCCCTCTTATTTTTATTTGTATAAGAACTACATAGAAGTTTGAATATTCTGAATTATGGAGATTAGCCAACAATTCTGAAGCCACCTCAATCTTGTTACTACATATCCTAATAAATAGAAATAGGTAGGGGATATGGATGTGGATGTTGTTGTTATAGAGATCTAATTATGCATCTATATCTGAATGGCAAGTGATGGGTCCCTTCACATCATCTTCAGTTTCAACCTCAGAGACAGTATCAAATCAGGATCCAATCTGGGTCAGTCACCAGTTTTGTCTTCTGAACTTTCAGACTTGTGCTGGATCCCATCCTCAAGAAATTTATCTGTAGTAGATAGCATGCTTTGGGCTATTCTCAGTGTGGTATTTATATAGAGAAAATAAAGTCTTACACTCAGGCAAGAAAAACAAAAACAAAAGTACACATATAGATTGGGTGAAACCTGGCTTAATAGCACTAACTGTGAGAGGGATCTTGGAGTTCTAATGGACAAACAATTAAATATGAGCCAGCAGTGTGTTGTGGTGGACAAAAAAGCCAATGCAATCCTAAGTTGCAAAAACAGAGGGGTTCAATCAAGATCATATGAGCTACTAACACTACCCTATAAAGCCTTAGTAAGACTACACCTAGAATACTGCATCCAGTTTTGGTCACACTATATAAAAAAAGATGTTGAGACTCTAGAACAGGGGTGTCAAACTCTCAGCCTGCAGGCTGGATGCATCATGTGCTGGCCACGCCCACACCCAGTTTAGCGGGGGGGGGAGTCATGATACATCACATGATGATGCAGTGAAGATGCAAGTTTCATACCCCTGCTCTAGAAAGAGTGCAGAGAGTGCAGAGAAAAGCAACAAAGATGATTAGGGGACTGGGGGCTAAAACATATAATGAATGGTTGCAGGAAGTGGGCATGGCTTGTCTAGTGAAGAGAAGGACCAGGGTTAACATGATAGCAGCCTTCTAATATGTAAGGGGCTGTCACAGAGAGGAGGGGGTCAACCTATTTTCCTAAGCACCTGAAGGCCAGACAAGGATTAATGGATGAAAACTGATCAAAGAGAGATTCAACCTAGAAATAAGGAGAAAATTTCCAACTGTGAGAACAATCAACCAATGGAATAGCTTTCCGTCAGAAGTTGTGGGAGCTTCATCACTGGAAGCTTTCAATAAGAGACTGCACTGCCATCTGTCATCAATATCACAATCAACAACTAAAAAGCCACACACAACCAGGCAGCATACAATTTCTGCTACAGAGAAATCCTCTGAAGATGGACTCCAGCATGAATCTAAAAGCATGGAAGATTAAACTTCTGGTCCAAGTGACTGATCCAGATTGGACCATGCAAGAAAAAATATAACTTGGAAGTACAAAAGGAAATAGTAACTTTGGAGGTGTCAAAGCCAGAAATAAGTAGGCTATAGTCTCAACTAATATAATTTACTAAGATTAATTCCAATCAAGTTTAGCAAGTACTGAAATACAGCGACTGGATTTTCTAGTGAACTGGTTAAAAGTATTCTGCAAACATTGCTATTTTATGGTGGTCATGGCTTGAATATTTTGATTGCAAAATGTATTAGTTTATGCTTTTTACCATTCCACTGCCTTCTCAATGGTGTTGTGGTTAATTATGCAGATAAAGAGTTTATAGTAGCACATAGAAAGTGTCATTATCTGTTTTATTATAACTGATTTCTTCTGGTCTGTATTATACTTGCTTTATTGGAGATGATAATGTACAACTTGAGGCTGGTGGTAGATAATAATATGCAAGATGTACAATTATGTGGATCTAAATTGCAAAAATTACACAGCCACTTTTATGAGTCTTGGGTTAAAAGTGCTATGGCAATGCATGTGAAGAAAGTATCAGTAATAGCAAGGCAAGTTTTAAATGTCCTTAGCATAGTGTAGCACATAGTTTTGCTGTTATTATTAATTTATTCACTAAAATATTTAGACCCACTTTCTCATTAAAGAAAATGAACATCAGAACGGCTAGCAAAATCAAATCAGAAGCATAACAAGTAGATTATTTTTAAGAGTTCACAATAATTACTATAAAAACACAACATAGATTAGTGACTTTATAAATTAGCATCAGCTTTTCTTACTCTGGTTCTTTGCAGATGTATTGGGATGAGAATTTTATAATTCTGGAAGCACAAGAAGTCAGTATGCTGAAAATTGCAGGAGAGTAGACTGGACCACAAAACTTGAACAATCACACATTTTCTTTGATTGCCTCATCACTACATAATTGCAAAAATAGTACACTGTTCACCCAACATGCCCTTTTCTTTGGAAAAAAATCCTAAATGAAATTATTCTTGACCAAACTGAATAAAACATTTGACTTAATCATGATCTATGTGAAGTAGCAGGGTTTAGTGTAAGAGCAAATTAATTGCAATATTATAGAGAAGCATGCACTCTGTCCAAGGATATTTATAAACTTTATATATTTTATAAATAATCACCCAATAATACAAAGCTAAATATTTGTGTATGACAAAATATGTGAACCTTCCCACCCCTTTAAGGATAAAATTAGAGTTAGGTGTTTGAATCCATAGGATGATAATCAGGTATGAGTGTGGTTGATTTGTGTTACATAAAAAACATAATTCTGGATATTAATTATTATATACTGATCTTTGGAACATAAATATATGGAAGTGTGTCATGGCTTGACATAGGAGGACCTTCTGAGGATTTCCCAAAAATATTTGTTGATGCTCACCTGGCTGGAAAAGGTTACATAACTTTTTCCAAAGACTTTGGATTCCACAATCCACTGTCAGGCAGATTGTGTAAAAATGGAGACAATTCAACACCATTGTTATCCCACTCAGGAAAGGTTGAGCAATTAAGATCCCACCAAGAATAAGGCATTCAATATTTTGGGAGATCTCTAAGAACTCCAGGGTAACATATAAAGGATAACCCTCTTGCATTGACAAATATCAGTGTTCATAAGACCACCACCAGAAGAATATTGAACAATAATGGTATGCATGACAAGGTTACAAGGACAAAGCCACTGCTCTCTCCCCCCCACTCCCAGAAAAAAACAATTTCTGCCCAGCTACAGTTTGTGAAAGACAATGTGAATAAGCAAGAAAGGTTTTGAAAGAATGTTATGTGGATGGATGAGTCCAAAATTGGACTTTTTGGCTTGAGTTGAAAATGTCATGTTTAATGAAAGGCAAACCCTGCATGCCAACATAAGAACTTTATCCTATCTGTAAAACACAATGGTGGAAGTATGGTTTGCATCTGCTTTTCTGCCTTTGGACCAGGATGGCTTGCTATCATGTATGAAACTATGGATTCTGAATTGTACCAGCAAATTCTACAAGAAAATAGCTGATATCTGCTTATCAATTGAAGCTTAAGGGAAAGTGAATTATGGAACAAGGCAATGGCCTAAAACAAGTTGTGTGACCATAAATTGGTTACAGGGTTGTTGTGAAGAAAATAGGAGGAAGAATGTGAGTGTTCACCCCCTTAAGGTATTTATAAAAATAATAAAGATGGGCTACATAAGTTAATGTTTTGAAATAGTCTGATTTTAATCTTATAGAAATGTTGTGAGATGATCTGAGACAGCAATAGCATGTAGACTTATATAACACTTCACAGTGCTTTACAGCCCCCTCTAAGTGGTTTACAGAGTCAGTCTATTGCCCCCAGCAATCTGGATCCTCATTTTACCCACCTCAGAAGGATGGAAGGCTGAGTCAACCTTGGGCCAGTGAGGATTGAACTCCTGACAGTGAGCATTGAGTTAGCCTACAATACTGAATTTTAACCACTGTGCCACCAGAGCTGATGAGTAGTTTATGTGAGAAAGCCTACCAACATCCTTGAGTTAAAAGCGATAAGGGTGGCAAAGCATTCTTACTTTTCTACCTTTATTGCGTCCGCAGGAAACCGCCTGGCTGCCCTGTTTAGAGTGACCCGCTCCCTCTTGGAAGGGGGAGCGCGGGAGGACCCCTTGCAGGGACAGGCTGAGGATTTTTCAAAGGTCCTGGTGGATAAAATCGCTGAGATCCGGGATGGGTTGGACTCTGAATGGGCAGCTCTGGGTGGGGGATCGGGGGCGGAATTTGAAACAGTCATTTGGGAGGAGTTTGATCCTGTCACCCCCGAAGACGTGGACAGGTTGCTGCGGGGACTGAATGCTACCACATGTTTATTGGACCCGTGTCCCTCCTGGCTGGTGCTCGCCACGCGGGAGGTGACACGAGGTTGGTTTCAGGGTATTATTAACGCTTCCTTGAGTGAGGGATATCTACCCGCCGCCTTGAAAGAGGCGGTGGTGAGACCCTTCCTCAAGAAACCGTCCCTGGCCCCAACTCTGTTATCTAATTATCGTTCCGTCTCCAACCTTCGTTTTATGGCGAAGGTTGTTGAGAGTGTGGTGGCACAACAGTTTCCCCAGCACCTGGATGAAGCTGTCTACTTGGATCCACGCCAATCGGGCTTCAGGCCTGGGCACAGCACAGAGACGGCATTGGTCGCATTGGTGGATGATCTCTGGAAGGCCCATGACAGAGGTTATTCCTCTGTCCTGGTCCTCTTAGATCTCTTGGCGGCTTTCGATACTGTCGACCACAGTATCTTATTGCAGCGGCTGGAGGGGTTGGGAGTGGGAGGCACCGTTATGCGGTGGTTCTCCTCCTTCCTCTCTGACCGCTCACAATTTGTGTTGGCAGGGGGCAGAGGTCGGCCCCGAGGCCCCTGGTCTGCGGGGTGCCTCAGGGGTCAGTGCTCTCACCCCTTCTGTTCAACATTTATATGAAGCCGCTCAGTGAGATCATCCGTGGCTTTGGAGTAGAGTTCCATCAGTACGCTGATGACACTCAGCTGTACATTTCTACCCCGGGCCACCCCGATGAAGCTGTCGAAGTGATGACCCGGTGCCTGGAGGCCATGCGGTGTTGGATGGGATGGAACAGGCTTCAGCTCAACCCATCTAAGACTGAGTGGCTGTGCTTCCCGGCACTCCGGTACAGCCAGCTGGTTCCATCGCTGGCTGTGGGGGGGGGAATTCTTGCCTCCATAGAGAGGGCCCGCAATCTGGGTGTCCTCCTGGATGTGCGGCTGTCATTGGAAGACCATGTGGCGGCCATCGCCAGGGTGGCTTTTGGTCAGGTCCGTAGGATCTGCCAGTTGCGGCCTTTTCTGGATTGGGATGCGCTTTGCACTGTCACCTCCGCCCTGGTGACCTCCTGCCTAGACTATGCCAATGCTCTCTACATGGGGCTGCCTTTGAAGAGCATCCAGAGGCTCCAGTTGGTGCAGAATGCGGCCGCGAGGGTGGTAATGGGAGCTCCTCGGGGCTCCTATGTTACGCCACTTCTGCACACGCTGCATTGGCTCCCGGTGGCCCTCCGGGTGCGCTTCAAAGTCTTGGTTATTATCTTTAAAGCGCTCCATGGCTCGGGACCAGGATACCTGCAAGACCGCCTCCTGCCATCATCGGCTTCCCACCGACCGCTACGCTCCCATAGAATCGATCTCCTCGGGGTGCCGCCGGCTGGACGGCTGGCGACCCCGAGGATGCGGGCCTTCTCATTGGGAGCACCCCCTCTCTGGAATGAATTACCCCCAGAGGTGAGGGCCGTTCCTGATCTCATGACCTTCCGTTATTTACTTAAAACTCATCTATTCTGGCAAGCCGGACTGGCCTAGGGGTTTTTAAATTTTAACCTGGTTCTTAATCTCTTTTAACTTTTTTGTTCTAAATTTTTAATTAGAGCCAAACTGTATTTAATTCTTTTAATTTTTAATATTGTCATATTGTGCATGTGTTCCGTATGTGTATTTTTTATCCTGGCTGTTCAGCGCCCCAAGTCCCTTTGGGAGAGGAGGCGGTATATAAGTCTAACTAATAAATAAATAAAAGTGTTCTGTAAGAAGGAATGGTCTAAAATTCCTCCAAGGTGACATGCAAGACTGAATAACAATTATTTGTGGTTATTACTCTTCCAGGTGACTGGACACGCAAGTTACTGATACTTTTGCCTCACACAAATATGCAGCTATGGATTATTTTCCTCAATCAATAAATGAATGAGTATAATAGCAATAGAAATAGCACTTAGACTTATATACTGCTTTACAGCCCTCTCTAAGTGGTTTACAGAGTCAGCATATTGCCCCCAACAATTTAGGTCCTCATTTTACCCACCTTGGAAGGGTTTGAGCCTGGTGAGATTTGAACTGCCAAATTAAAAGCAGCTGACGCAGCCAAAATAGTCTGCAGTACTGCATTCTAACCATTGCATCAACATGGCTCATAATGGTTTTGACTTATTTGTTTAATGAGATTCTCTTTATCTAGTTTTAGGACTAGTGTGTAAAAAAACAGATCATGTTTATGCAGAAATCCTGACAATTCAAAAGGGTTCACAAACTTTTAAGCCCTATTAAGTATCTTCCTTCCCAACCTCCTTTCTCTTTATCTCTGTCTGTCATCTACATCTGAATGAAAGACAGAATGAATTGTAACTGGAGTGTTTATAATCTCTGAACATTTAATTTTAATTGTATCTCATACATGCTTCTCCCTCTTTACAATAAATAAGATGCCTTCAATTAGATCAGTAGTTATTTCCTTCAGAGATACAAAATATAGAGGTAATTAAAAGAGAGGAAGGAGGTGTATACAACTCATTCCCTCTGTGTGGTTAAAAGGCTACAATTAAAACAAAGGTGATGGAAACTGCTAGAAAGATAGATTATCTTCTTGCATCATATTTATATTTAAAAAAAAACACATTCTCAATAGAACTGGTAAGAACAAGACTGTGCATTTAATGGACTAAATTAGAGACTAATCAGCACTACAGAAATAATTGCCTCTCATTTTCCTCTGTGAATCTGACTCTATAAAAAGAATGTCAGCACCCATTTTGGGGGAAGACTGATAGGCTTGTCAGGTCTAAGTAAAGTTACTCCTGGGATCTCCAGACTTTTTTTTTTTTTTTAGAAAATAAACAAATTTGGAAGTTTGAGAACATCCCATCAGCACTGGGAACATCAATAGAAAGATAACAAAAAGGCACAACCATATTATTGAAACCCAACCCCTTTTTTCATGTATAGTACAGTTGTAGTACCCGATTTTTTATTTTTTTTTACAACTGCTCTCTAGGAAATAACACTTTAGTGAACCTGTTCTCTATCACTGCAGAGTTATGGAATGATCATTTTAAAACACAAGAAGGAAAATATGGTAAAATGTTAGAAAAAACTTCTTGTGGCAGAGTGACAGCAGAATCGGACAGTAGTGAGAAGGTTGGGGAGGAACCTGGGCTGAGGAAGGCTCTGATGAGGGCTCTGCATCAGAGGCAGAGATGGGGCCAGGGCAGGATGACAGACATCAGCTGCATTCAGATTGGGACAGCAGTGAGGCGGGGGAGCTTCTGCAACTGGTTCCCAGCCTGTGCATGATTAGAGCTGCCAAAAGGCAGGTACAATTAAGAACTCAGGGTTGACATGGGAGTAAGGGCACAGGTGGATGATGAATGGCCCCTTCCATCAGGATTAAAAGAGAAGCAAAAGGGGAGGGGGCTTTTACAGGAAACAGCTCACTCATTCATTCATCTGTTCATTCCAGCCTCATGTGTAACCCAGCCCTTCCTCGTCAGCACTGAGTGTAGAATTTTACTGGGCAGCGTTCCAGGATTGATAAAGGTCTGAGCTAATTAGTATACCTTTGCAAGACTGTTTGCCAACCTGTTGGCTGACTGAGAATGAAATAAATTCACATTAATGTAATAAAAGAGGTTTTTAACGGGACTCTGAATTGACTTAGTGCTTTTTGGGGAGGCCTAGGACAGAACAAAACTTTCCAACTAGAATAGTTCAACAGTGTAATGGGCAAGATGCCCCTCACTTTAAATTCGATTTGAGCAGGAAGAATTGATAGTGACCCATCAGGGATGTTTTCTTGATTCTTGCACTGAGCAAGGGTTGGACTTAATGGCCTACATGAACCCTACAAATCTACATACTTATGATGACATTTATCTTATATTTGAACATTCCAAGAATGGAAAGCATTGTGATATCCTTGACTAATCTTTTAATCTTTCCATGCTTTCCCAAAATGCTTAATTCTGAGATGTAAATAAGCACAGAGCTTGTCATGAATGGAATCTTGTCTAAACTGCATCATGCATGTTCAACAGTTCAATTCAAGGAAGCATAGTTACATTTATATTTTGGTTTTTCAAGTAAAAATGTACATGGGAGAAAAACCACAGCACACATCTTGTTTCCCTTCTTATTTATAGTTTTTGCTCTGAAGATGGCTATAGGGTCTTTCTGCCCAAACCTTCATACATAGAGCTCTGTCACTGAGAAAGAATGTGGGGCAAAGACTTTGCTTCACATAAGTCATAAGCAGTTTGACATTTAAAGATGAATTTTCCAAAGAAGAACTGAAACACATGGAATCACTGGATCATGCTCTTTGGATTGTGCAGATGTCCAAAATATGATCTTTTGCAGAACTAGGAGCCCCCAGGTTACTTGAAGAACCATCTCATCTCAATGGAATTGGCCTATCTCATTTGTGCTGACAGAAGGGAAATGTTATGGATCCCATCAGTCAAAAAAATCTGACTGGTGGGATCCAGAAGAGCTTTTGCTGTAACATTGTAACTTTTGAAATGAGATCCACCACAACACTCCTGGCCTTTTAGAAGGGCCTTAAAATCTGTCTCTGCCAATTGGCCTGGGGACCCAATGGGAGTGTGCCATTCTTGAGATGGCTAGTAGATTAAATAGAAGATCCCACCTCCACCCCGTTGTATATTATTTATTTATTTTATTAAATTTTTATACCGCCCCCTCTCTCGCAATGGGACTCGGGGCGGTGTACAGCCAAGATAAAACCACACAATAAATAGAATTTAAAATAGATTTTAAAAGAATTAAATTAGTGGCTGAAAGAACACAATAAAACAAGGTAAAAAAGTTAAAATTACCAATAAATTTAAAAATTTGAAACCCTAATAATTGATACTAGGCCAGACTGGCCTGTTGGAAGAGGTGGGTCTTTAGTGCACACCGGAAGGTTTGGAGGCCCGCATCTCTAGGGGTAATTCATTCCAGAGGGAGAGTGCCCCCGCAGAGAAGGCCCGCACCCTTGGGGCCACCAGCCGGCATCGTCCAGCTGACGGCATCCCAAGGAGGCCCACCCTGTGGGAGCGCACCGGCCGGCGGGAGGCCGATGGTGGCAGCAGGCAGTCCCGTAAGTACCTGGGTCCCAAGCCATGATATTATCCTCTATCTTGGCTAATTCTCTGTTAATTCTAAGGTTATATCTTTGTTTTATTTTTATAATATTTTTTATCATGTTGTAAGACATCCAGAGTCACACGGCAGCGAAATAGGCAGCATATAAATTTAATAAAATAAACAGATACAGAGAATTAATTAATATATAAAAATAATATTCTTGGTTGAAAGAAATCAGATTTTGTTATTTCCTCTCTTCTGCAGGAAATCTGAGTGAAAATACAATATATCCATCATACTTAAAACAGTTACTGTGAATTCTCACTTTTTCTGGGACTTTGCTTTCATGTCCACTTGGATAGATTATGGGGTAGACTGATTCCTCCACTTCAAGTCCCCCAACCTAGGGCAGGAGTCTGACCCAGAGAGAGTCAACCAGGGTGTAATTAACTTGCAAAAGACTTTAATTCAGATGTAACACTGTCACCCCTTTCTATCTAAGTGTCAGGGCTCTGACAAATCCACCCCAATTCACATCATAAGTCTCTAGCCACATCTCTCAGAGTAAAAAAAAATGAAGTATTTTTTTAAAAAAGTATTTTTTAGTTGACACCAAGAACATCTTCGCTCAGGAGAACAATAATTAATATATTCATCAGGAAATGTTTAATGTTAGGCTTTCCATTTTTGAAGACAGGTTTGAAGGATAGAACTGCAATCAAGAAGTTATATTAAAAACAAATCCCAAAGGATCTTGATGCTTGGCAGCACAGATACTGTCAAACTGGATTTCTACTTTTGATGAAACATTCTTTGGTACTCACAGAGGCCTGGTGTCCTTTCTCTTTGTAGCACTCAATAACTTTTCTCTGATTCCCTGAACTTTAATTATAAGCACGCTGACAGCTAATTGGCAGTATGCTCTGGATGGACCAAAGAAAGTATTGCTTCACATAACACCTAATTAACTTGTGAAATCCATCACCCCAAGATGAGGTGAGGGCCATTAGTTTAGTTGACTTTAAAAAAAGGAGAAATGGTTGAAAGGGCCATTCACAGTTATTTTCCATAACTACATGCAATTTTTATGTGTCCAACTGGCTTCTGGATGCACATTAATTTCTGGGGAAAAGTAGCTGATAGTTTTGCCATTAGTCTTTGGTGATGGCATTTGCAGGAGTATCTGTCTTGTGAAGAGGATTTGAAGATAAAGATCTAATCTACATGGGCCTGCTATTATTGTATGTTGATGACTTCCTCACTACATATGTCATGATGTAATCCCCAACCCATCTTTACAATCAGTTGCCTCCAATAGTTCAGATTAGTTTCAGATCATTTGGGTGACTATGGCTTCTGCACCACGCTGCATAGGTGCCCTTTAATTATCCACATTATAATATTTATGAATGGAAAGTCTGGCTGTATGGATAGGCATAATGGTTGGGGATGCACCATGAACGATCCATCTTTCTACTTGTGAGTGGAAGATATATCTCATTTAATATTGAGAAAAAACTTCTGAAAAGGAGTAACTGTGTCAGTTTTGGGCAGTCATATAAATGTTTTATATAAATAATACAAATGGAAGTCATATAAATGTATCAAACTTGACACCAGCCAGTGTATGGAAAAACTTAAAAAAATAGTGCAAGACAGGAACAGAACAGAAAGCAGAGTTGGAAAGGACTTTGTAGGTCATCTAGTCCAACACCTCACCCAAGCACAAGATCCTACACCACTTTTGACAAATGGCAGTCCAGTCTTTTCTTGAAAACTTCCAATGATGAAGCTCCCACAACTTCTAAAGGCAAGGTATTCCATTGGTTGGTTGTTCTCATTGTCAGAAAATTTATCCTTATTTCTAGGTTGAATCTCTCCTTGATCAGTTTCCATCCACTATTCCTTGTCTGGCCTTCAGATGCTTTAGAAAATAGGATGACTTGAAAGATGTAGAGAGACCTGGTCCATAGAATCAGACTTGACTGAATGGATATCACCATCATCATCATCATCATCATCATCATCATCATCATCATCATCATCATCATCATCATCATCTTCATTGCTCTAAATACATACATGGGAAAGGGGAAAAGGCAAGGGGGAAAAGCTTCTTAATTCAATGGGGCAAATCCATTCATTTTTTAAAGGCCAGTTCCTACTATTCATATATAAAGCCAAGAAATAAGGAACAGCCAGACAATTAATTCTATAGGTTCATTTATTACACTTCATATTCCAACTTTCACCAAAACCTTTCAAAGATCCTTTGCTTCTACTGCACTTAAAAAGTAAGTATTGGCCAAGTTGTAAACATAGAGGATACTGAGTTGCCTTGATTGTAATGAGCCTCCTTTCCTCTACATCAATTTCATTTGAATTAAATATTTCCACAGGTAAAAAAAAATATTCCCAGAGTTTTTTTTACCATCTGGTAACAACATAGGAACATCCTTTTTTTTTGTGTGTGTGTAGCAACAATATACAGTATTAGTACCATTTTTGTCTTCTGTAATTTTTCTTTATCTTACTTCTCAAGTTAGCATCTGGCTACAGTATTAAAGCCAGTTCTCTTACAATCACAAGCAAAAAACTTGACACCATATCAATTCTGCCATCAAAACAAGAGAAAAATGTAAATCATCCATTCCACTCAAAGGAGAATGAGTTCTAGTTTGCTGTATGGGTTAAGAAATAGAATAATTTGAAGCTTGATTTCACTATAAATAGGCCTTTTATCTGATTCACAGCAGTTACTAGAATTGTTATATGTCAGAATGTTTGTCCTTAGAAGTCTATTCTTCCATTTTCTTGCCTAGCCAGTCTAGAGATGCCCGATACTTTGTATTTCCCAGTAGACTGTTCTGTACTTGTTACCTTGCTAAAATCAGTTTGTTTGTTTGCCAGCAGCCAAATTTGGTAAGCTTCTCTCACTCATAGAAAAGCCTTAAAACAAAAGAAATATTCCAGTGTAGAAGCTGCCTGGATTCTCTTCACTGGTTTCATAGTTCAGATAAAGTCCTCTCTTCTTTCAACATAACATGATGTTGATGATTAAGGAATCTAAGCATGGAACTGGAGATTTCCACTGTTGATACTGGAAGAGGTTTCATTAGCACATAACAGGTACACAACATATGGCTTCTCCTGGATACATAACGTATGTTTTTGAAGCAGTTAGTAGCGGTGGCCAATGTGCCAGTGGTGCCTATTCCTGAATTGGGAGACTCTACTTTAGTTACGCGTGCCTTATTAACATCCTAATTAGACAGTTGTAATATGCTCTACATGGGGCTGCTCTTGAATAATATCTGGAAGCTGAATTGGTCCAGAATGTGTCAGCAAAGGTGGTAATGGGCACATTATGATATGTCCATATAATACCCCTACTTTATAAGCTGCATTAGCTCCCAACTGGTTTCTGGATGAAATTCAAGGTGCTGGCTCCATTCCATAGGAATAGAGGACTACCTGTCTACAATTATTTCTGGCCCTTCTACATTCTCTCAGAAGATGGGCATATTTCCCACTTGATATAATGTCATCTCATGGGACCAAGGAGGTGAATCTTTTTCTGCTGTAGCATCTGCCTTTTGGAGCAATCATCCCCCAAGGTTCAGGTAGCCTTAACCCAGTTAGATTTGAGGCAAAGTTTAAAAACTTGGGCTGTTTTTGCTAGTGTTGGACATAGTGACAGATGAGTTTGCCTTCTGCAAAATAGACTATATAATTGGTGGGCCTGGCTGTATATTGTTTAATGTAGCTTATGGATTTTCTTTTTCAGTTGAGGGTTTATGTGCTTTATTTGCCTTCTTGTTTTGTGGTTTGTTTTCAATTAAGGAATGCCACTTGAAGTCATGATTACACAAATGTATTCATTTATTTGATTTATGAGGCTACCTCTCTTGAAAAGTGACCGTGTTGTAAGTAATGTTTAAAACTAAATATATATAATAAAATATAAATAATAAAATCTGCAATATAACAGTCCAACAAAAAGACAGCAGCCAAGAATAAGTACCTCAGAACAAGATCAAATCACCTAGGCTTTAGTAATTAAAACTGCTCAGAATTACCCTGTGGTGGCTGATATGTGTAATTAATTAAATAAATTTAATTATTCCAAGACATTAATTAAATTTATTTAATTATTAATATTAATCATATTTATTAGTATTAATCATATTTATTTAATTAATTATTCCCAGGCATAAGAATGGAGCGGTATCTCAATAAATATCTCACAATAAGATCGAATTACCCAGGCTTTAGTAACTCAAACTGCCCAGAGTTACTTGTGGTAAGATGGGCAGCCAATAAATTTAATTACTTAATTAACTCAATTCTCATGCCTGGGAAAACAGCCAGGTCTTCAGTGTTTTTTTTTTTTAATATAAAACTATATCTATCTCATCTATCTATCTATCTATCTATCTATCTATCTATCTATCTATCTATCTATCTTTCTATCTATCTACCTACATACATACATACTTACCCATCTCTATATAGACACACACACAGACACACACACACACACACACACACACACACACACACTAAAAGAAAAACATGAGCAAACAAACATGATATGGTATAGAGATAAATGTACCAAAGCAAAAACTACCCTAACCATCATTAATCTCAAGGACCAAAACAAGGCAATTTTGAATTGTGCTCCAGATTTCCAAATACAACAATGTTAACCGTAACAATGCTACTTTGTGATCCCTACAAGGAACCCTGGGGTTATATACCATTAATGATACTGCTGTAGCATTGCTTGGATTCATGTGCTCTGAATACCATGAAATTTACCTCTATTTTCCAGAATAGCTGATACTTCTGAATTTCAACCTGAAGTGATTCCTGTTTCCCCAAATCTGACTAATTGTACACTGGTGGCTACTGAAAAGAATGCTGTGTAACTCAGGAAATGCTCTTGATGCACCTTTGATTTATATGGTCTGGCTATTCTTTCATGTCTAATTTTATGTTTGTATTGTATGTATTTAAAGATACTAGTAAGGACACTTACAGAGCAAAAACCATTTCAAATTTATTGGTTAAATAAATCCTTTCACTAACAAATAGGAAGAAAGAAATGGCAGCAATTCCATGATGCACAGATGTTAGCTTAGAGCAGGGGTCTTCAAACTTGGCAACTTTAAGATGTGTGGACTTCAACGCTCAGAATTCCTCCTCCAGTCATGTTAGCTCAGGAATTCTGGGAAGTGAAGTCCACAAGTCTTAAGCTTGCCAAGTTTGAGGACTCTTGGCTTAGAGCAACCTTATATATTATCTAAAAATATGTCCATTTTCATTGTATCCTTTCTTTATTTGTCAGTACAAGCTCCATAGTAGTTTTTCACAATCAAATTGTCCAGGTAGTCTCTGACAATCAGACATGATTGAACAGAAGAATATATATGTGTATCTTTTTAAGAATACCTAGAAAAGTGTCTGAGAGAAAAGGTACAAAAGGAGATAATGAAAATAATTTGAGAGTGTACTGCAGGTTCATGCTGGGCAATAGGTTGCTGAGTATAACAAAGCTTATTGTACATTAGATACAATGCAGGGAATAAATTTGAAATACATATTGTTTGCTACACATATAGGGTTAAAGGTTGCCAAATGTTGTAACAGCAACAATGGAAGAGAAGCACATGGAAAGAAATGGAATGATTAGATAATGGGTCAATATGAGCAGAGATATAAGACATCTCATTGTTTGTTTTAACTGTTTCTGGATAATTGTACATATAAGGGATGCTTCCAGTGACATCAAGGACCTATTGGTTAGGGATGTACTGAATGTATATGTGCTAATATACATATGTGCTAATATATGCTAATAATACTATGTTGGTTGAAAATGCAAATGATGTGATTGTTTGACAAATCTATTATTTGTTGTACGATACAACAAATAACAGATTTGGAGATAGGTCTATTTGATAGGAACAATGTAGCTAATGATTGCAAATTATACATAAAAGGAAAAAACTGGGGGGAAAGATGAATCTGTGTACCCCAATAGATGTTTTCTAAGATGCGAAAGTGAAAGGACAAATTGTAAGCCATGCAGATGTTGATTAAAGGTTAGTGGTTAGTATCTGGTCTAGTGTGAGGAAAAATGTTTATTGGATGAAGAGAAAATGTGTATTTCTCTCTCCATTTGTTATCTGAAGCAAGAATTTGAAATCAGGAGGAACATAAGGGTATGCTGACTGCAGTAGGAGTGGAGACCATAAGGAGATAGTTCAGCTGTACAAGGAATGTGAATTGAATACAAAAGTCAAGGATGAGCATGAACCAGTACTTTGAACTGATTAGGAGACAATAATGAGGATCAAATTACAAGTCAAATGTATGAAAGGAACAAGAATGGTTGAAGAGGAAGGAGAATGTTTAAAAAGTCATAGCTTAACTGAGCTGACAAGATTTTTAAAAAATGAGGCAATATAAGTATGATGGATGCAGCATTTGACTGTGGTTCGAATAAATAAAAAACACCGGACTTGTCTGAATAATTACTTGGTCTAAGTTTTTATTCCAGGCAACTAAACAGACAAATCTGAACTGTTTTTTGGCAACATTTTTGGAAGTGGTTTGTTTCTTCCAAGGACTGAGAGAAAATAACTAGCCCAGGATCCTCCAGCTTGCTTAATGCCTAAGCCAATATTATCTTCTTTTTGGTTTAGCTACAGAAAACTGTCATGAATGATTTGCAAAGGTAGAAAAAAAGATAGAAAACAATGGTGTTAGTAGAAATTGTATTTTTTTTCTTTACATACCGCAGTTCTTAATTTTTTCTAATTTTGTATAAAGTTGCTTACCTCAAAAGGGAATACCACAACTGAAATATATTATCAAGTGAAATAGATTAAAATAGTGTCTCACTACTGGCAACATAATGAACCAATTTCTATCTTGAATGTATCTAGGATGTCAATTTTTTCCACCTTATTAGAAAAGAGTATACCTGTGAATTTCCAAATATTGTTGGATGGAATTCACAGCACCCTTCATCATTTGTGAGGTTGTCTGGTGCTGCCATAACTTGTACTTCAGCATTCTGGAGTATCCCATGTGATTTAGCTTTGGTCAAAGAGCCACAGGTTTGTGAATTCAGCTGCAAAATCTTATACTTGGTTTGCTTCATGGAAATCACTTCTGAACTCTACAAATCAATATGTTTTGCATATTATTTGCAGAACATAAAATAAAGTTAGTGCAAATACAGCCTTACAATTATTGAACAGCATGTAATGACCAAACTATACCAACCCTACTATAAAGTGACAAAATCTAACTGCATGTTCATTTGACAAGCTTTTCTTTCCAGTTTTGTATACAAGGACTTAGGAGCAGTAAAAAAATATTCAGTTGTAATTAGAGGTGTTCTTTTCTTTCTTGTTTGTTTTACCATTCTTTAGTATGAGAAAGAAAAGCAGAGAAGACCAGGAAAAACATTCCAAACACATATAGAATAGAATGGAATAGAATAGAATAGAATAGAATAGAATAGAATAGAATAGAATAGAATAGAATAGAATAGAACAGAATAGAATAGAATAGAATACTTTATTGGCCAAGTGTGATTGGACACACAAGGAATTTGTCTTGGTGTAAATACTCTCAGTATACATAAAGAAAAGGTACATTCGTTAAGAATCAAGAATCATAACAATAGTCATAGGGTACAATCAACAATCAAATCATACTAGGACACAGTCAATATAAATCATAAGGATACAGGGATAAAGTTACAGTCCTACAATCACAAGTGGGAGGGGATGGGTGATAAGGAGTGATGAGAAGATTAGCAGTAATAGTAGTGCAGACTTTGTAATAGTTGAGCAATGTTGAGGGAATTATTTGTTTAGCAGAGTGATGGCATTCGGGAAAAAACTGTTCTTGTGTCTAGTTGTTCTGGTGTGCAGTGCTCTATAGCATCGTTTTGAGGGAAGGAGTTGAAACAGTTTATGTCCAGGATGTGAGGGGTCTGTAAATATTTTCACAGCCCTCTTTTTGACTCGTGCAGTATACAGGTCATCGATTGAAGGCAGGTGGGTGGTAATTGTTTTTTCTGCAGTCCTAATTATCCTCTGAAGTCTGTGTCTGTCCTGTTGGGTTGCAGAACCAAACCAGACAGTTATAGAGGTGCAGATTATAGACTCAATAATTCCTCTGTAGAACTAGATCAGCAGCTCCTTGGGCAGTTTGAGCTTTCTGAGTTGGCGCAGAAAGAACATTGTTTGTTGTGCTTTTTTGATGATGTTTTTGATGTTAGGTGTCCATTTTAGGTCATGTGATATAGTAGAACCCAGAAATTTGAAGGTCTCTACTGTTGATACAGTGTTGTCTGGTATTGTAAAAGGTGGTAGTATGGGAGGGTTTCTTCTAAAGTCTACCACCATTTCTACAATATCCACATTGTTCCCTATTTGAAGAATGGTTTCTATCAAACATCACATCATTATTTTCCCAACAAGCTCTTTAATTAACAATTGTCTCAGAGGAGAGGGGAAAGAAAGATTGATTGGTTGGGGGGGAGAACTACACACAACTATTTTATCTATATCTATAACTATCTGTTTATCTATCTATATCCATATTTTGAAGATAATTTTTCTTTTAATATAATTTTTAAGAAATTTTATTATAGTAGTATAAACTAACACAAACTAGGTTGAAAGAAAGAAAATAGAATTCAAAAAATACAGGAAAAAAATAAGAAAAATACATACAAACAGGTATCTATTCATCCCACATCCCATCCCTTATCTATTACCAAATCCATAACAACTTTTCAAATCTGGTATCAGCAAAAAGTCTAAAGTGGGTTGCCAGAACTTTGGAGAGAAAAAAATCTTATTTTAACCTTGATAAAATAAGTCAACTTTATATTCCTTTTACTTTAAACAGTCTTAATTTTTTAAATTCATTCAGATATTATTGTACGGTTTGATTTCTGTTCTATTCTTCTTTATTCCATCATGGTTTTCTTGAAGGTTTCTTGAATCCAATAAGAAAACATTTTCCAGATCTTTCTCTAGGTTTATCATTTGTATTTCCCCTTTAATTTTAAAAACTTTAGCCTTTTTCTTTTGTATAGCTAGTAAAGCTTCCTTTTCCAAATCATTCTTTTGGCCTGTCATTTGTAATTCCATTTTTGGTACTTTGTTATGTCAGATAAAATTTGTTCCACATCTGTTGTTCCTTCATTAACATATTTTGGACATACTCTATCCATAGAAGCATACACCATTGCTGACAGTGTTGATACAATATTGTAATTACTAATTTCTGGCTTCATTCTTCAAAAATTTCC
The DNA here is from genome assembly GCA_023653725.1 of Bungarus multicinctus. NCBI lineage: Eukaryota > Metazoa > Chordata > Lepidosauria > Squamata > Elapidae > Bungarus > Bungarus multicinctus. The sequence goes on from CM042838.1 coordinate 151,170,736, forward strand.
GTTAATGTTTCCAATCTTTAAATGTGTCATTTTGTCAGTCCTAGTATTAACTGACATCAAGAATAGGCTTGCATTTATTTATTTATTTATTTTCTTCTGCTTAGAATCTTTAATGCCATCTAGTGCTCAGGTTCCTAAAATCATAAAGTAACTTATTTTTGCTATGATTTACAATAATAGGATAACCAAAATAAATCTGTTTCCCATGAGAAACTATTTTTTCATAGTTAATTCCAACATCTTATTGTAAGAGTCTGGGCCCTTGATCCTTTCATAACTTTTTAGATCAAATTCTAATTTAGCATTTTACTGTTTATTTCAAATTCTTTAAGTTCTTAAGTTTATCTTTTTGAAATTGTTATTCTCTAACAATTTTAAATGGTTAACTGGCAATTTCTGAAAGTGATTAAAAAGTGAAGTATACAATCTTAAGATCAAATTAAGTCCAATTAAGAACATTCTGGATGGGAATTCTCTGAATTAACAACAGAAGAGTGTACTTTTTTAAACGTGGAAATTAACTCTGAAAAAAGTAATGAAGTCATTCCAATATTATTTCCTCTTTTTATCCCAATATATTTCCAGTGTATTGGCTAATTTTCTTCATATAGTCATTAGGAATGAAATTCCTTTTCAAAACATTGTAGAGATTAACCATTTTCTTCCAGAAAGACATTTTTCTTGGCTGAATTTTGAGGGGGATATAGTTTCATAGAGACAACCATCACCACAAAGACCAAGAATTTAGTGTAGAGGTCAATTCCTCAGAAATTATCTGTAAAGTTGAAAAGCATTAATAGTAATAGCATTTAGACTTATATACTACTTTACAGTGCTTTACAGCCCTCTCTAAGCAGTTTACAGAACCAGCATATTGCCCCCAACAATCTGGCTCATCATTTTACCCACCTCAGAAGGATGGAAGGCTGAGTCAACCTTGAGCCTGGTGGGATTTGAACTGCCAAATTGCAGGCAGCCGATAGTCAGCAGAAATGCCTTAAATTACAGCACTCTAACCACTGCACCACTGAGATACAGTTTAACACAGTTGGAAGGGGCCTTGTAGGTCATCTAGTCCAACTCCCTGCCCAAGCATACCTACACCATTTTTTACAGATGGCAGTCCAGTCTCTTCTTGAATGCTTCCAGTGATGAAGCTTCCACAACCTCTGAGGGAAAGCTTTTCCATTGGTTGATTGGTCTCACTGTCAGAAAATTTATCCTTATCTCCAGGTTGAATCTCTCCTTGATCAGTTTCCATCCATTATTATTATAATGTGTCAGTATTTTTATGTATATTGTAAATAGTGATGTCTATTGCTGGTCTAAGACCATAATAAAGTTATATTCATTCCATCCATAATTCTGACCCCCTCCTCTCTGTGGCAGCCCCTCAAATATTAGAACACTATCATGTCTCCTCTGGTCCTTCTTTTCAGTAGAGTAGCCATGACCAGTTCATGCAACTGTTCATTGTATGTTTTAGCCTCCAATCCTCTAATCATCTTGGTTGCTCTTCTCTGCACTCTTTCTAGACTCTCAACATCTTTTTTATAGTGTGTTTTTACAGAGTGATATTAGTACCTCACTTGATCGTTTTTGGGCTGCCACCACACACTGTTGGCTCATATTTAATTGGTTGTCCACTAAGACTCCAATATCTCTCTCGCATTTACTGCTATTAAGCCTGGTTTCACCCAGTCAATATGTGTATTTTTTGCTTTTCTTGCCTAAGTGTAAGACTTTACTTTTCTCTACATTGAATTCCATTTTGTTAGATAGGGCCCAGTGTTCAAGTCTGTCAAGATCCATCTCGATGTTGCACCTATCATCTAGGCCAGGGACCACTGGTGGTCCATGAGAAAATTTTGGTGGTCCACAGAGAAGTGTCACCCTCAAAGCATCCCCCAAAGCAATTAATCCAGACTGCGCAGGAACACAAGGTTGTGTCACTTTCATTGCAAACAACATGAGGTAGTGAGGGAAGGGGGGAAAGGGCGGAGGAGGGAACTTGCCCCACTCACCCCACATGCCTCACTTGGCCACCAGGCTGCTTCTTTCCACTTCTTTCTTCTTCTGCTTTTGGCTGCATGCAAGGAAAGCAGCAAAAGTCTTCCTTTCTCTCCCCCAAACTCCTCCAGAAATGAGTCTTTGGGACCTTGCAAGCCATCCTGCTCCAAGAGGCTGCACTGGCAAAGACTCATTTCTGGAGGAGCTCAGAGGAGAGAAAGAAAGACTTCTGCTACTTTCCTTGTATGAAGCCAAAAGTCAGTCTCTCTCTCTCTCTCTCCCTCCCTCCCTCTCTCCCTCCCTGAGAAGGGAGCTGGAGCTGGGATCCAAATAAAGAATGATCAATCAGTAGGAAAATAAGGTAGGAAAGTTTCCTACAGACTTTTTTTGGGATTTTCCCAGGGTCTCTGGTACGCAAGATTTAAAATTATGAGTTTGGTGGTCCCTGAGATCCAAAAGAAATTGAGAAAATCCAGAAATATTTCACAAGAAGAGTTCTCTGTTCCTCTACTCGTTGCAGAATACTTTATGCCACCAGACTTGAAACTCTAGACCTAGAAAATCTAGAACAATGCCACCTTCGGTCCCATCTAAGTATAGTATATAAAATCATACATTGCAATGTCTTACCTGCAAATGAATACTTCAGCTTCAATCGTAACAATACAAGAGCAGACAATAGATACAAACTCAAGGTTAACCGCACCAAATTTGACTGCAGAAAATACGACTTCAACAACAGAGTGGTCAATGTTTGGAATACTCTACCTGACTCTGTAGTTTCTTCCCCAGACCCCAAAAACTTTAACCTTAGACTTTCTACTATTGACCTCACCCCCTTCCTAAGAGGCCTGTAGGGGGCGTGCATAAGCGCACCAATCGTGCCTACCATCCCTGTCCTATTGTTTTTTTTTCTTTTTTATTTTTTTAATATATATTTTTATTTATTTTTCTTATAAGTATCCATCTCATGTATTCAGAACTATGTTTATTCTTATACCTGTATCTTGTAAGCGATTGACAAATCAAATAAATAAAATAAAAGGTTGGCAAGCCCTGGTCTAGGGTGTTGGCTATTTCTGCCAGCTTAGTGTCATTTGCAAATTTGGTAAGTTCCCTTTCTGTTGCCTCATCTTTGAAAGAAGCAAAACAGTTCAATATAGACAACTTAAAACCACAGTTGTGACAAGACTTTCTGTTGTAAAGCAAGGTGGCTATTAAGTGAATTGTCTGTCAGGGAAGAGGATTGAATGACTTTTTTTGCCGTAATTGTTAAGTAAATCATTGCAGTTATTAAGTGAATTATATGGCTGTTAAGTGGATCCAGATTCCCCCATTGATTTTGCTTATTGGAAGCCAGCTGGGAAGGCACAAATAACGATTAGATCGCTGCAACCATTGTTAATACAATCTAGTTGTCAAGGGCAATTTTAACCTGTGACCATGGGAATGGTTGTAAGTGTGAGATCTGGTCTTAAATAACTTTTTGGTGGTGTCATAATGTCAGACAGTCACTAAACAAAGGGTTGTAAGTCAAGGACTACTTGTGTAAAAGAAGTCACTATGGATTTTATTCCACTAGTTGTTGTTCACTATAGGGAGTGGTGCTCATCTCTGTCTCAAGGCCACTGAGTCTACAAGACATTTCTATGTCATGTAGCCAGCACGACATCATGGAGCACTGTTACCTTTCCACCGAAGTGATACCTATTTATCTACTCACATTTGCATGCTTTTGAACTGCTAGGTTGGCATGATCTGAGGCAAGGACAGGATTTCATCTTGTTGTATGATGGTCTCGAACCTGGGATGCTGGCTTTTCAGATGACCAGCTCAGTGTCTTAACCACTGAGCCATCATGTTGCCCCATCTTGTATACCTTCCCCAAAATCACCTCTCTGCTCATCTATAACCTGTCACCATAGATTACACGGCATATGGCTTTTCAATAAGCAAATGTCTCATTTCCTCTTTTTTTCAGAAGCATGACTGCAACTATTGACAATGTAATTAGTCTTTTTGGGTACAAAATAAAAATTAATGTTGTGTGACATCAGCTTGAAAAGTAACTCAATGCACAATCCCTGTCCAAAGGGGAGAGAAACAAGGACAGAAAATCCCACATGGATCTAAGTTTTGGGCCAGATATAATGTCATTTCCACTTCCCCAACAAATATTAGGGCTTTCTACAACAACCTGACAACTGAACAAGTTAATTATACTAGGATATGGTAATCAGAAAGCATGGCCCACTAAAAAATAAAAAGCTCAGTCATTTGTCAAGACACAATAAAAAAGACACATCTCAAAGGAAACTAATTAACCTGTGCAGGGAGAAATGAACATGAATAAGAACTTAACGAGAAGAAAACCATTGAAATGGCTTTTCAGGCTGAATTGACACATGGAAATCTCATTGCAGGATTTATTTATTTATTATTTATTTATTAATTCCATTTATATACCGCCCTTCTCCCGAGGGACTCAGGGCGGTGAACAGCTCATCTAAAAACCCCACAGAGAATACAAAAGTTAAAAAAATATTAAATTTAAATCGGCTGCATAATAAGACTAAGAACCCCCCCCCTTAAAACCCAATTTAGAATTAAAAATGGAGACCAGATTTAAAATCATTTTCTCAGCCCAGGCCGGCCTGCTCAAAGAGCCAGGTCTTCAACGCGCGCCTGAAGGCCCTCAGGTCCGTGCCGGTACGAAGCTCTGGTGGCAGAATATTCCAGAGGGCGGGGGCACCCACAGAGAAGGCCCTACTCCTCGGCGCCGCCAGACGACACACAGCGGCCGACGGCACCCGGAGCAGACCCTCTCTGTGGGAACGCACCGGCCTGTTGGAGAACACTGGCAGAATGCGGTCCTGAAGGTAACCTGGTCCCATGCCATGGGTCGCCCTAAAGGTCAAAACTAGAACCTTGAAGCGAACCCGGAGAGCCACCGGCAACCAATGCAGCTCGCGCAGGAGAGGTGTCACATGGGCGCTACGTGACGCCCCCATGATCACCCGCGTGGCTGCATTTTGCACCAGCTGGAGTCTCCGGATGCTCCCCGCAGGGAGCCCCATGTAGAGGGCATTACAATAGTCCAGGCGAGAGGTGACAAGGGCCTGAGTGACCGTGCGCAAGGCGTCCCGATCCAGGAAGGGCCGCAACCGGTAGATCCGACGGATCTGATGAAACGCCCCCCTGGAGACGGCCGCGATGTGATGTTCAAGTGACAGCCGTACATCCAGGAGGACACCCAGGTTGCGAGCCCTCTCTGTGGGGGGCAGAACTTCCCCCCCAATAGCCAGCGAAGGTGTCAGCTGGCTATATCGGGGCGCCGGAAACCACAGCCACTCGGTCTTGGATGGGTTGAGCCGAAGCCTGTTCCCGCCCATCCAGTCCCGCACGGCCTCCAGGCACCTAGACATAGCCCCCACAGCATCGTTGGGGTGGTCCGGAGTGGAGATGTACAACTGGGTGTCATCTGCATACAGATGACACCTCACTCCAAGACCACGGATGATCTCACCCAGCGGCTTCATGTAAAAGATGAAAGGATGAAAGGAAACCTTTCACTTTCTACAAACACTCAACTTCACACCTTCAGACAGATGCATATCCAGCTCTATTACCATTCATTCAAAATTATATTTCTAGTTCATGAGGTTTTGTATCACAATAATATACTTTCTGTATATATAAGACCCTGTGAACTGAATTGGTAATAGGGACTTTTGGTTTCCAACAATTCATCCTTAATAGTACTAAGACGTTTATCAAGTTTGATGCATCTTACAGCCTAGTGCACAGTATGTGCCTCTAAGTTGATGGGATGCAGGCAACAATAGGCTGGTTTGCAAAATTGCCTGTAGATCAGAGATCCAAGTTTACATACTGCAAAACAGTGTGAAAAACTGTTGGGCTAAAACTGGGCTTTAGTTGCACTTGTGACTTATTGCCCCCAAATGTGCTAAAATTCACTGCTACTATCTTCACTGTTAGAAAAGAGGGTCAGAAGTAGAACAAGTAAATTAAGCCTGGAGCCTTATCTATGCCTACCTCTATCTGATTAAAAAGAGTTATTAATGTGTCAAAGCCAGGGTGGTTGTGTTTAACAAGAAAAATGGAGCAAGCGATTGCAAGTTATATACACTAGACTAAGTAGATTTACCTTGGTGCAGTATTTACTAAAAGTTGGAGAAATGAATGGACAAATATTAAATGATGTGAATGCTGGTAAAAAGTAGTGGGTAGTATGTGATTTCTTGTGAAAAATTGATGTTTACTGAAAGAACTGAAAAGGGCTCTACATAAGAGTGCAGCCACTTTGCTCTATGAAATGAGAATTGGGTATCAGGATAAACATCAAACTAAGTTGAATACAACAGGAATGGAATTCTCAAGAAATGTGTATGGTAGAACAGGAAAAGATAAAGTCTGAAATGGATAACTGTTAAATGAATGTGAGCTGAAAGTACAAATATAAATTTCACTTAGGAGTAGATTCCATTAATTGCTGCCAAGGTGCATAAAAACAAGCTATATACTGTATCTCTAGTTTCTTTTGACTATCTTTTAGCCTACCTCTTGGGCAGTAATTTGACTCCACTGAATTAGAGATTCTGGTTTCCAAATTGTGGCTTGTTTAAGTGTCATGTATCTATCTCCACCTCAACACCTTTGAATATGAATGAATATGTGAGCTTGTCATCACTTTCACCTGATATTGTCTTTTTCTTAATCAATATTTCACTTCATAGAAGAGTTTGACAATATACATTTCCAAGAAGGTGTCTATAAATACATCAGACCTGGCATCTTCTCGAGAGGATTGTGTCAAGATTTGGCTGACATTTTTACAGTGTCTTTGGTATGTGTTGCATAATGGATAAAGCCAACAATCTGTGCAATATCCTTCAAACATTTCTTTCAGCTTCATGTAGCATCTTGGGAGCAACTCAGGGAAGTTTGGTTTTCTATTGGTAAAGATTTGCATTGTGCCATGAGTCCTTTTTTAAACCATGCTTAATTGGATTGACCCAGACTCAAGAGAGACACAAACGTACTGGACCCTGGGCAGGTCTTTACATCTCCCTATAAGGATTGGAGAGATGTTTTGTTTTATAAAAACAAACATATAAAACAGATATGTGTGTACTTCCTATAATCTGTCCTATTGCCATCTTTATACTATGACAATATTACTAAGACAGTTATTATGCACTATACCAGGGGTGTCCAACCTCGGAATGGGACAACTTGACTCAGCTAACTCACTCCAGTTGATTCGCTGTGGCCAACTCACTGTGAGACAATTGCCACAGTCAACTCACCATGGGACAACTTGCTACAGGAGAATTATAGTGGGCCTTGTCTTGCTTTAGGTTTGAACCTTCTCAAGTTAGAAGTCCTCGAGTCTGGAGTGAGTCAGAGAAATGGAATCTTAGTGATCCATTGGTCAAGGCATGTACTCCATTGGTTAAGCCAACGTTCAAACCAAACACAAGACAAAGTCCACTGTAATTTTTCTGTGGTGAGTTCTCCTGTAGTCAGTTGGTTGTGGTAAGTTGTCCCATCACATGTCAACCAGGACAAGATGGCTGGGATGAGTCAGATAGTGTGACCCTCCAACTTGTCAAGTTTAAGACCTGTGGACTTCATCTCTCTGAATTCCACAGCCAGTCATGCTGACTAGGGAATTCTGGGAGTTGAAGTCCACAAGTCATAAAGTTGTCAAGGTTGGATATCTCTGATACAGATTATTCAATATACTATACTCTATTACCATTAACTTTTACTCTTGTTACCTATTACTCTATTACAATTATCCATGTATTGAGCTCTATGCTCAGTACAAGTTGATTCAGCTTTCCATCCTTCCAAAGTCAGTAAAATGAGGACCCATATTGTTGGGGACCATATGCTGACTCTGTAAACTGCTTAGAGAGGGCTATAAACACTGTGAAGTGGTGTATAAATCTAAGTGCTAGTGCTAGTGCTATACCATTACTAGCATGCAGCAACATTTTTTTCTTAAGCCTGTACTGTCTTAAGTTCCCTCTCTGAGATTTCTTTATCTGTTTCTCTTAAGGGGCCAGTATGTAGACTGTTCTATAATTATATTTTTATGCCACCCATCTCATTGTTACAGCTTTTTTATATTGTACTGTTTCTTGCTGAGCCTCTGTACTTCTTTTCCACTCTTTTGGACCACCTCTTTTCTCTAGCTTTTGTCTGGCTGCTGCATTCAGTGTGCTGGTGGTTGCAGAGCTCTAAAGTGCACATCTCCTCCATTCTTTTGTCATCTCCTTCTACATTTTCATCAAGTTATCTGCTTTATTGACAGATCTTCCATGCTAGTGCTGGGGAAAAGTCTCAAACAGGAGGGGCGGGGGGGAAGGCAGCACAGGTACCTGCAGCTATTTCAAGCAACCTGTTATTCCACACACCACAGATGAGAGCTAGAATGGGAAGGGAAGAAATGCATGGAAAAAGCCCTAATATATTAGTTAGCATGCTTCCAAAGTCAAGGCAACATCTGAACAAACAAATGAGCATATAGAACACAATACTGTACTAAAGCCTATCTCCTAATTTCTGGAAAACGTTCTTCCTTTGCAAAGGAGGATTTTTAGGATGCTTTAGGATTTCCTCAAAAAAAATTTTCTGGTGGGGCTTTGAACTTACTTGATGTGGTATTGCCAGGGTTTTTATTACATATCAATCTGTAACCCTCCTGCTGTCTCTGCTTCCTAATCAGAAAATGCCACTCTGAAGAAGTTTTTCAGAACAGTTCCCCTGGGGTTTCATTTCTTCAGCAGGAGGAGAAATATCCAATTGCTCCTCAAAGACAGAATGGCCCATTAGCAGTGACAGCACTAGCACAACTAGTAAAAGACACCAGGGGAGAAGCTCTCTCATGTTGTCTTCTATTGGGTGGGGGGGTGGATTTAACAGTGCTTATAACTTGCCCCCACCACAAAAGACTCTGGGTGGCTTCAACGTATATAAAAATTGTTATGCCTCACCTAAAGCAACCAAATCACTTTCAAGAGATAACGTAAGTATATTAAGCATGCATCCAAATGCAGTATATACTGGGCTCCTTGTAAGGCATTGGAAGTTTGCTGAGCAGCCCTGATCAAAAACAGAACCAGAGCTTATGTACCTTTGACCCACTTACATGTCAAAAACAAGACAAAAAAAAAAAAGCAAACTCAGTTTAAATTACATCATCATATGGGAATGATTTAGATTAGTGTCCACATCTCTAAAAGTTACTAAGCTTGAGAAACATTATTTTAGGTAACTCCATTTGGGTGACCCATTTATTATTTATCCTTTCCCATGAGTTCAACTTGCTAACTTTGCTATCTCTGACATACGTTCAATGAACATATACAACCTGGTTCCTGGCTGAAGCTTCTTTCTGTTGCCAATCTGGGACAATTCATCTTGTTATGCATGTTTTCTTACTGGACACTTTAAGCAGTTCACATATATGGAGTGGGTGAGGATTGGATAGGTATGGTTAGTGAATGCAGCTCATGTGTGCATTTCTACCATAGAATGTATAACTGTAAGAACATAATAAATTTGTACTTCTAGTTTTCTAGATTACCACAAAATAAAGCTAGCATAGTACAACTTCCCCCAAACCTACACAAATCACACACCTAGATATCATCACTCAGATCAAATGGGGCTGAATGCTTGTGGAAATATTGCAGATTTAACATGGGAGAGACCAAGAAAGGAGGTACATGTACTGTACTTTAGAGAGATGGACTAAACCAACCTAATGTCTGGCCCCCACCCCACTCCATTGTTTTTCTCATGGGAGTAATTCTTAACAGGTTCTTTGAGATGACTGGACTGAACAGTTAATTGAGGCAAGGCATTGCCTGATGTATCTCAGTGCTGGACCATAAAAGGATTTAACGATAATAACCAGCACTTTCAATTTGTCCTTGGAGCCTACTAATGCAGCAACTTTAAAAGTGGTATTCTTTCAGCTGGTGAAGTTATTCCACTAGCAATCTAACTACCACAATTTGTACTAGCTATAGATTCTATGATGTCTCCAAGGGCAGCCAGACCAATAGAATACTGTAATAGTCTACTTGAGTGGTGATCAGGAGATGCATTACTAAAATGAATGAAAGCCTGGGAAAACTGAGCAGTTGTAAACTATTATGGAGCTGAGTATGGAGTGAAACATATACATTAGTTGGCTACTTCCAAAATAATATAACATAAGAAAACCGTACCTTATTTGCTAGAATTTCTCAGACTGTCACTTCCAAACCATAAGAGCTATTTGACAACAGAACTAGATAACCAGACAAGGAGTAACTTTCTGTCGGTAGATACGTTCAGAAATGTGTTTAATTTGGATTCTGGCAGGGAGTTGAGCTCAATAGGCAGATGGCTTCTTCCAGTTCTATGATTACATGAAGTTCTAAAATAAATTTTATTTCATTAAATAATGAAGAATGCTCAGTGAATCAATCAAATAAATGTAGAAGTCATTTTCAGCAAAGCATTAATAAAAATGGTTGCCCATCATCTTGAAATTCATATGAAATATCTATAAAAGATCTATAAAATAGAGCCAGCCAAAGAGAAAGAAGTTTCAGCAGTTTGGAATTTCATACTTGTTGAACCAACTCATACCATTAAACGTTTCAGCTATCTCACTTATGCAGTGCTTGTGTTTAGAAGATTCTTAGCCTGATAGAAAAGGAAAATATTGCACTGCTTAGATAATTCTTGTTCTGCCCTGATTTAATTCCAAGGGAAGATCTTTTTCAAGTCAGATATGCCCCTGGTGACTTTATATACTTATGGAACACAGAATAACAGAGTTGGAAGGGACTTGAAGGTTTTCTAATCCAGCGGTCGCCAACCGGTGGGCCACGGCCCACTGGTGGGCCTTGAGAAAATTTTGGTGGGCCACAGAGAAATGTCACTCCCCAAAGCAATTAATCCAGGCTGCACAGAAACACAAGGCTGCGCCACTCACATGCCTGCAAGAACCTTCCCCGGCCACTCAATCCTTACCCAGCAAACTTGCCTGCTAAGTTGCTATTTTTCCTTTTTCCGACCATCAGCTGTTCTGCTGTGCTGGGAGATTTAGATTAGCTAGAAAGCAGGAAATGGTTGCATTTCTTGCTTTCTAGCTAGTCATTAGATTTTCGGCTCTGCTTTCCTTAGAACTGAAGGTTCTATTATTCAGTGCAGATTCATGGCAAACAAATTTTGTGTAACAGATTGAGCTAGCCGATGGCAGATAAATGGCAGATAGAATGATTCTATGAGCAACTCAATCTGCCTGTCTGCTTTGCCTGATTTGAGGTAAAAGTTGTTCTTTTTTTATAAAAAATTCAATATTTACATAAATATTTATAATATTTATATACAAGCCATGCCCAGCCAGCCCCCTGCTTAAGCAGAGGACCCTATACCATTCCAGTCAAGTCTTTTCTTAAAAGCCTCCAGTGATGAAGCACCCACAACTTCTGAAGGTGAGCCATTCCACAAGTTAATTGTTCCCCTTTGGGAGGAGGTTTTGAAGTACTTCTAGCAGGCCTACAGATTCTGCAGCAGCTTTGTTCCCTATGCCACCTGTCTGATAAACTTGCAAGATTTGTTTTTCTTGCCATGTGCATGTATACATGTGAACTAGACGGTGTTGTTTTTCTGTGTCATATAATATATGTGGGTATGTGCATAATTTTGTTTTTATTTATTTAGTCATGTTTATGTAGTATATATTGGAGGTGGCGACCCTTTGAGAGCTGTATGCAATGAAATTTCATTTTAATGTATGCCAATTAGTGTACATTTAAAGCAGGGGTGTCAAACTGGCGACCCATGGGCTGGATGCATCACGCACAGGCCACACTCACCCCAGCTCTGCAAAGGGGAAAAATGTCATGAAACATCATATGACAGCAACATGAGGTGATGAGTTTGACCACATGATTTAGAGTGACAATAAAGTTAGTCTAATTGTTCTCACTGATAGGAAATTTCTCTTTAGTTCTAGCATTTCTCCTTGATTAGTTTCCATCCATGTTTCATTATCTTGCCTTTTGTGCTTTGTAAAATAGGTTGACACCCCCCCTTCTTTGTGGCAGCCCCTCAAATATTGAAACACTGCTATCGTGTCACCCCTTAGTCCTTCTTTTGTCCACAAAAAGTATGTTAGCAACATATTGAAATGGTTCGCCACTTTTTTGCTCATGCAGAGGGCAGAGTAAATGGCCTTTATGGACAGGAGGAAGAGGGGATGGTCAGATAAGAGTGGCTTGAGCCTGGGCCATGAAAATAATATGAGAAAACATCTTGGACAAGGCCATCCTTGGTTCATGTGAAGATTAAGAAAGGAGAAAGCACGCAAGGTTTTGTTGCAAGGTTTTGTAACAATAAAATACTCCTGATTTATATGTCATTGGTTTCTTAGGCTAGTCTACCTTGTTGGGTTGACATTTCAGTTTTTTTTTTTCTATTTTCTGTATCTTATTGCCTGGAATTTTCTGTTGGTTTTCCATCCTGAATAGTTACAAACTCAGCCCTGTTTAGTTTTTCAAGATCAAAATGATCACCTGTGTGCTGTCACTTGATTCCTCATAGCTCATGGCTGGTGCAGCATATTCAAACTATTTTTAATGTTACTATTTTGTATTCCTTTACTTCATTTCTTTCCACCAACATAATAAATAAACTGCCAGCTCAGACCAACAAATCACAAAACTCACAATGACAGGCAGCAAAGGAAAAAGGGGAAATGTATTCTCTTTCATTAACTTTTTAAAGCTTACTGATTTTGTAGAATTGTTGCAGCAAATTGTAAATGATGTATGAAGTTAAAAATTCATGCCCCCCTACTGCATAAAAAGAATAAAAATACAGCTTTGTAATCAGGATGGCCTTGTTTGCGGAGAATGTCTTACATCAGAAGCACTCTAGATCTAAGTAGAATATTTGGCTTGAACTGAAGGAGACTCTGGTGTTCTTTTGAACACCAGTGGAACATTTCTCATTAAAAGAAGCATAACTGAAATACCTGCACCTCTTCACATGTATTTTGGTCAGTAAAGGAAGAAGCACCAGCTTCCAAATGGTTCTGAACAACAACTCTCAACTGCTGCAGTCGATTGGTGTGAAGACCAGATTGATACTGATGTATAAAGTTAGCACCCACCCCTCTCCTAGAAAAATGAATTATTTTAGAAAATATTAAAAAAAAGGCTGGATGAGAAATTGAGAAACATGCTTTTCCAGACAGAAAGCAGCTCCCTGCTCCCTGCAGATATTTGGTGCCCATTAAGAAAGACTGGGCCAGCCTATCAACAAGACAAAAGACTTCTAGCTCCAGGATGATGGGATTAAAACATGACCCTCCAGGACATAATAGGATTAATCCATCTAGCAGCAGAGCTCACCACATGGCACAATCACTGGGGACATTGCATCACCCAACAAGCTTCAATTAAGCCTGGGCCTCAGACAGCATACAAAGTTAGCTGTGACCCCTACAACAGCCAATAGAATACATGTCCTTCAACAAGAAGTTCAAGTTCAAAGCCCAAGAGAAGGTATAAATACCCCTCACTCTCAACTCCGTGTGTTCAGCTATACCAAAGAACCATGTGCTTGATGGTTCTGCTTCATTAAAATATCTTTCCAATCAGCCTCCATGTTTCCAGTGTCTTTCTCCCCAGTTGGAACTGAACCAGATGGATATTTCTTTCAACATCGAGAACCAGTTTGATGTAATGGTTAAGACACTGGGCTAAAATTAGAAGATCATAGATTCTAATTCTACTTTAGGCTAATGAACCTTGGGCCAGTGACACCCTTTCAACCTTAGGAAGATGGCAATGACAAACCATTTGCCAAGAAAACTGCAGGGACTAGTCCAGACAGGCACCAGACTTGTAGGCATCTATACATAGACACACATTTATATTGCCCTCCTCTTGGCCAGATTAAGGATTGCAAAGAGCAATAGTATAGTTGAAAAGTCTAATTTCTAACATTAGTAAGTCAAAGATAGACGTGCTAAATCTTGATCAGGCTCAAGAAGGAGAAAATGAATGAATGGATCCAGGCAGCACATTAACAGTAAAACATCAAGCTCTATCAGGCAATCAAAATTCAAGGCAGAAGAGTAATTAGTAACACACATTCACGAATTATTGTTGTTGTTTCCAACCATATTTTAAACAAGAGGCTATACCTACCCTACGTCAAGAACAGTATCCCCCCAAAGATTCACACAGCTCCCACTCTACAAAGGTTTCATAAGCCTTTGAAATTATGGTTTTGTCCCCAGGGTTGGAGTTACATTGTTTTTTCATTACACATTCTTTTCTTAAAAGAAAATTTTTCATCATATAAGCTACACGGAGTCATTTGGAAGACAGGTGGTCTTCCTAATTTAATTAATTAACACTGTGTATGTGTCTTCAGGTCAACTTGATTTCTGGCAACTGCCTGGACAAGTCCTTGCAGATTAACTAAACTACTCTTATTCAGCTGGTGCCTATCAAATCTGATTTAGATGAATAGTAATCTAAATAAATGTTCTCAAACTTAACAGCTTTTAAATTTCTGGACTTCATCTCCCAGATTTCCCAGGAATTCTGGGAATTGAAATCCATACATCCTAATGTCAGGTTTGAGAAACACTGATCTAAATTTATTGAGCTACTCTCAATAAAAGTGCATTTGACTCACAAGGGCTTGCTTATGTAATGGTATACTCTGTGCCTATTTGCATTTGATCCAGGAATGTCAACATTCACACTGGTTGGGTGGCTGCCTAGAATAGGATCTTGGACTTCTGGGAACTGATTCAGACCTATGTTAAGGCCTGATATATCTAATAAGAGAACCTTTACTGTTGTTGTTTTTTTACTGTAAGCACAATGGCACACATTACAAATGAAATTGTTGCCTGCTATTGATAACACTCTTTTTCTCAAAGCTGTAAACTCTCCCTCCCTCTCTCTTTCCCTCCAATAAGGTATCAATTACTATTTAGAGGTTCTCCAATTACTTGTCCTACATATCACAATTCCTGACATGGATTACTAAGTGACACAAAGAATAACCCAATAAAACATACTAATACAAAAACACTAAAATGTATATTTAATTCATCACTAAATGCATTAAATGATTAATACATTTTTAAAATGCCTGAGAACAAGATCTCAGTAGAAGATCTTTAACATTTATTTAAAGAGGTTGATGTGGAATTAAGTGTTTCTTAATTTACAGTTCTTTGGAGATGGGAGGAAATTCTAAAAGGTTTCAGATGGAGGATTTATTATAAACTCATTCAGGCAGTCAAGCAGTTTTGAGCTTACTTGCAGAGCTGGATTTTCCAGTCCTAAAATCAGTGAAACATGGTCATGCCTTCCTCTTATCACATACATACTTTCACACCTAAATAAAGAAATCATGGGCAATTATAACTTTCAGATGCTGAAGACCACGAAGAAAGAGAGAAAGAAAAAGAAAGGAAGAGAAAGAAAATAAATAAATAAATAAATAAATAGATAGATAGATAGATAGATAGATAGATAGATAGATAGATAGATAGATAGATAGATAGATAAATCAGGGGCAGGTAACTCCCCTACCCCAGAGGAGAGTTTCTAGGGTCAGATTACTTCCAGCCCATAATTTCCTGTTAAGATCACTCCCTTTTTCTGATGCTCAATGGAAAAGAGGAAATATGTTGGTGGTAGTAAGTAGAAAGCAGAAGCACGTAGTAGAGAAGGTATAAGGGGATGGACACATTATCAGAGGTTATGAAGAAAGAGAATTAATAAAGGAGAATATTTTGTAGCTCAGGGTTGAAATGAAAGGTCCTTAGCACTCTCTAAGTGTGATTGTTTTCTTGCAGATGTTTCATTAGCACATGAGTCAGTGCTGGTGTTGCTAATTTGGGTAATGAAACATTTGCAAGGAAACAACCAAGCTCAGAGAGCACCAAGGACTCCCTCAGAAGCAGAATTGGTGGTTTTGTAAGGTAGAAAGGAAGAAGCAGGGATCTTTGCAGAGTATGATGCCCAAAATCCCTTGAGAGTGAAATGGGTGGCATATAAATTAATAAATACATGGTAAAAAAAGTTGAAATGTCAGCATGACAATGAAATAGAAGGACATGAAGAAAAAATAAACTGCATTCTTCTGCTAGTCATTTTTTTAAAAAATGACAGGTGGATACCCCTTAAGAGGAAGAGATGGTATCAGTACAGTGGTGAGATTCAAATTTTTTTACTACGGGTTCTGTGGGTGTGGCTTGCTTGGTGGGCATGGCTTGGTCATCATGTGACAGGGTGGGCATGGTTTGGTCATCATGTAATTGAGTGGGCATTGCTTGGTGATCATGTGACTGTGTGGGTGTGGCCAACTCAATGTCACTCAAATGTCTAAGGGTCCCTCACCTGGCCCCTCCCCTCCCAGTCATTCCTTGTCACACCCAGCCTATCTATAGTTCTGTAAAAATGTTGTTCACCTTTTATAACTTTATTATCTACAAATTACAGATGTACTTTCATGGACCACAAGGAGAAAATGGCTCACATGCTTTGCCCAAGAGTGTAATAGGCAACAGGCTTTTAAGGGGCTACCAGAAAGAAGTAGGGAGCAATGTATTTTCCAAAGCACCAGAAGGCAAACAAGAAGCAATGGATGGAAACTGAACAAAGAGAGAAGCAACCTAAAACTAAGGAGAAAGTTCCTGACAATGAAAACAATTAACCAGTGGACCTGCTTGTCTCCAGAAGTTCTGGGTGATCAATCACTGGAAGTTTTAAAAAGACTGGACAGCCATTTCTCTGAAATGGTATAGGGTTCCCCCTAAAGTCCCTTCTAAGTATTATTCTGTTAATTCTGGGAGTTGAAGTCCACAAGTCTTAAAGTTGCCAAGTTTAGAGACCTCTGTCTTTAAGTTTCAGTTTCTAATTCAGGTCCCATTGGCTGACCTTGTTAACCATGTCTCTGCCAGTTCATGAATATTCTGACAATCCCCCACAACCTTTATAAGGAAGCTCTTCAAGACCATCTTCCCTAAACTGAAAATACATACCTCCAGTTGAACTTTTAGAATGCAATATGCTTCTAAAGTTAATACAAATCAACCCACTTAACAAGGTAATTATGCTTTGGGGAGTTTCCTAACCATCTGTGACGCTTTCTTGTAGCCACATGTAAGCATGCTTTATTGATTTCTTTAACTATTTCAAGTTGATATACAGTTGTTGATGAGAGACCAAATTTGCCCATTGGGGAAGCAGAGGTAGAAAGGAGGACCACTTTTAAAGAGAGTGACAGGAACATCACAGCAAGACAAATAGATCATTAGAGGAGACATTCACATGGAGAGAATGGTCTTTCCAGCTTTAAAGACTTATGATTAAAGTCTGACTTGTTCTACAAGCACAGACTCAGTTTAGAGCTGAGCATGGCCATGGGAGCATAAAACCCACAGAGGACATAAGCAGGTGTCTCGCAGATGTTCCCAAAGGATTCAGGCACACCCACATCACCGTATTAAAAATAAATAAAAGCAGTGTAAAGGAGAGTTTTTGTTGCATTTGCTTGCAAGAAGGAAAAAAAATATGCCCCAGGAACTGGTAGCAGCTAGTTGACTAGCTAGTTGGATGTTCTGGTAAGCCAAGCAGAGGCAGCCCTCATTAGTTCTTGAGTGTGTGTGTGGTGGTGGGGGGGTAGGGGGTACTATCTCAGCACCCAAACCTTTGCCTAGAAATTAGAAATGTTTCCTGAAAAAAGGTATCTGAGAAACCATGTTGCAACATGAGAGAAGGCAGCCTGCCTGCAACATGGCCAACATGGCCAACACTTGCCCTGTCCCTTTAAGGCAGGGCTGTCAAACTCATGGCCTGCAGGCCAGATGGCATCACATGCAGGCCACACCCACACCTGGTTTAGTGAAGGGGGGGGGAAGTCATGATAAGCCATGTGACTAGGCAAGTTTGACACCCCTGGTTTAAGGTATCTCCCTAGCCAGCACAGCAACCCCTGGCTACAAAAGCTGAGCAGAGAGGCAGCTGGATAGGGTGATGTGGTTGTGAGAAGGAGGGTGATTTGTGGTTGCTTATAGAAATAAAGTCTGAAGCAGCCTAAGGCAAATAAGGAGATACTGTTCTCCAGCAGTAGGATTCCCAAGGAATGGTAGTGGAGGAGCAGAAGTAGAAGCTGTAGTAGAACTGGGAAAGAATGGAATAGTGAGCAGCTTGTGTAGGTATATTGGCTCACTGGGGTTTGGAGCCCACTGATCTGGGTATAATTTAAAACAGGAGTGTCAAACTCATGGCATCACTTTGTTGTCACATGATGTATTACAACTTTTGTCCCCTTTGCTAAAATGGGAGTGGGCGTGGCCAGCACGTGACTCAACCGGCCTGTGGGCCATGAGTTTGACACCCCTAGTTTAAAAGAACCTGCAGCATGCATGCAGTCACCAAAAGTCAAGATCATTCTAATGTTTTCAAGACAAAACACAAACCAAAAAAAAAAATCAGTAGCCTCTCTTATTAAGCTTGAGCCATACATACTTTGTTTTTGTTTTTCCGAAATGAGAAAAAAAATGTCTCCCTAAATCAGACTACAGCTCAGAGAAAGTTGCAGGCTATTGTATAATATGGGGGCATTTTTGATGGGGAGGAGGGATTTCCACCCATTCTGAAAGGGATTCCCCCTTAAAGTCACTTATGCAACCTCAATTTATTTCCAATGTAACAATTTAATATAATAAAAAGTTAATGACAACTGTAATTCAATTAATTGATTTTTTTAACAAAAAATAATGTATGTTCAAATGAAGCAAAATGTAGTTTAGCGTGTGTGTGTGTAGTATTTTTTTTAGATCTGCTCACCTTTTGAAGTTCAACCTGGGGCAGGTACATTATTTAAGGATTTAATATGATTAATGAGCTCTCAAAATCATGCATACGTCTGCCAAACAACAGATTTTGTAGAGTGGTGAACATTCTTGATAAACATAATGCCAGGCAACATTTCCCCTCTCCCCTGAACATAGCTAAACTGTAGCTCCTAATAAAGGTAATGATTTCCCCTGTCCACTTGTGTCTGACTCTAGGGGGCAGTGCTCATCTCCACTTCTTAGCCAGCATTGTCTGAAGAAATTTCCATAGTCATGTGGATCAGTGATGGGATTCAATTTTTTTTACTATTAGTTCTGTGGGTGTGGCTTGGTGGCCAATGGAAGGATACTGTAAAATCCCATTCCCTCCCCACCCCACTAACCTGCTTTCCAGCTCTGTTCTCCTATGCAGGAGACCCAGCCAATCATCTGGGACTCGGGAGGCAGAGAGTAGATGGGCGTGAGGCCAGTCAGAGGTTATATTTGCCGGTTCTCCGAACTACTCAAAATTTCCACTATCGGTTCTCCAGAACTGATCAGAATCTGCTGAATACCTCCTCTGATGAGGACAGAATGATTATATGCCGAGGTGCAGGGAATACTGTTGCCAGGGGTGGGATTCAAATTTTTTAACAACCGGTTCTGTGGGCGTGGCTTAGTTGGTGGCGTGTCTTGGTGGTCATGTGACTGGGTGGACGTGGCTTGGTGGTCATGTTATTGGCTGGGCGTGGCCAACTCAATATCACTCACATCGAGGCACGCATCTCCTCACCTGGCCTCTCATGACTGTGGGGATGCTGCAACAGTTGTAAGTATGAAAAATGATCATAAGTCACTTTTTTCAATGTCATTGTAACTTTGAATGGTCACTCCACGTAAGCAAAGTACCAGCAAAGAAGGGGAAAAAAACTCCAGAGAAGTTCCAGAGACAGGAAGTCTAGTCCTGCCAAGAATGTAATCAGGGTTAACGGAGAGGCAGTTTCTGTAAGCAGCACCAGAATGTTTCCTTCCTGCCTTCCTTACAGGATTAGGCCAATAATTTCTTCCAACAACCGGTTCTCCGAACTGCTTAGAATGTTAACAACTGGTTCTAGCAAATAGGTGCGAACTGGTAGAATCCCACTCCTGACTGTTGCCTTCCGACCAAGTGAAATCTACTTATCTACTCACATTTGCATACTTTCGAACTGCTAGGTTGGCAGGAGTTGGGGCAAGTAGAAGCTCACCCTGTCATGTAGTGTTCAGGTCCCATACTTGGGCTGTCAGATTTCCAGCTGACAAGCTAAGCATCTTTAACCCCAACCCATCATGACCCCCACGACCTCATCAATTGCCATGCTAGCCAGGTTGGCTGGGAGTTGTGGTTCCCCTTAGGTGCTTGCAAATTTACAGGCAATACTTCTACTGGGTTTCCCAGCACAAAGTAGCTGTACACATTCACCCATGTTCTGCTATTCAGTGGAATATCAAAGGAACCCAGCCTTTTGGCAGATGGAGCTAGGTTAATGCTTTAAGGAAAGAGATTTTGCTCATGCAACATGCTTTGAAAAAAAAATCCATTCTGAATCTTTGCACAGTCCTAGTGTCTCTAATGATGTTTCTCAACCCTGGGAATGCTGGCTAGGGAATTATGGGAGATGAAGTCCACACATTTTCAAAGTTGCCAAGATTGAAAAACATGGCTCTATAAAATTATTTCTTAGATATCACAGAAACTTTATTCATTGCCAGAACTGCCAATCTGGATCTGTTTATGAATTGCAAAAGATATGCAATCCTGAAGATCTTGCTTGTTTTGGGGGGATGGATTTGTTTTTCTTAAAATATAAAAGCTGCTGCTAAGGGTATCATGAGCAGATTAGACAAAAGCTGGAGTCTGAGAATGAAGCTTACTCTTCCCTCTCATACTCGTTTCTGCTTTTGTACTGATTGCCACATCTAATCTTTTTACTGATTCCTATGTCTCCAATTTATAAACCTGTAGAAAATCTTTAAAAGATTCTCTCTGTCACAAATAGTAAACCTGAACTGTGGCATTGCACAAAGCTTGGAATTAAATAAGTCCTCCATAAAAATATATTCACTGCATATATTCACTAACAATGTTAATGCAATTTGTTTCTCCCCCTACCTTTCGTACACACATTTTTATATGCAGAATTGACAGGTTGTTATTTATACCTCTAATCCAGTGAGCACTCTACAATTTTCAACAATAAAAATTGTATTTTTTCACTTCTTCAAATCACATACAGGTGAAACAACTTCAACCAATGGAGACATTTCAAGGATCAATAAGCTCTGAATAATTAAATATGGAAATTCAGACTGATCAGTTAACACCTTGTATAACATGCTCAAGAATTGTCTTTTTATGATCTTTTTTTTTAAAAATACATGTTTACATTATTGCTGAGTCAGGGAAAATTAGATATGGGTAGATACTGATGTAGTTTTTCCCCTAGCTATTCCCAGCCCATACAGAGTTTTGACTAATCTCCCAAATTTTATCAGGACTAGATCTTGTTACCACTTGGATGAAAGATCCCTGAGGAAAACCAAGACTGTAAGTTAGATTGGAAAGTCATAAAATGGCTGGGAATAAACCATTTCTTCTAGATGGGCAGATCATTAGGAATCAATGTTGACTTGGAGATTTTACATTTCTGACATGATTTTTATACAGGATTTCTGATCTGATGGTGATGGGGTCAGGTTTCCTCATTCTATGTGGCCTTACTTGGAATATTATGGCTAGTTTTGTTCTCTAAGTTCTAAAAAGGATGTTGGAGCCAATTCAGAAGAAGGCTATAAGATGGTGAGGGGACTGAAAACTATATCTTATGAAGAATAGTTCAAGGAAGCGGATATGTTTAGCCTGTAGAAGAGAAGACTAAGGGGAGATTTAATAGCAATCTTCATGTAACAAAAACGGTTGTCATACAGAGAAAGGAAATGACCTGTTTGGTCCATTACTGTTGATATCAAGACCAGGATCAATGTGTTGAACTCTCAGAGAAGTCTTTCCATTCATCACCAGTTAGTTAAAACTGAAGAAGCTTCTTGGATGACAAGTGAAACATCTTAAAGAAAAATCAGAAAGTCCAGTTGCCTTTAAAATAAAAGCACTTTTGGAACTCAGGCAAGTCAATTCAGATTAAATATCAGTAATTTCCTGATGGCAAGATCTGTCAAGCAATAGAGTAGGCTGCCTCATAAAGAGGTATGTTCCCCTCAGAGGTGGTATTCAGCAGGTTCTGACCAGTTCTGGAGAATTGGTAGTGCAAATTTTGAGTATTTCAGAGAACTGGCAAATACCACCTCTGAAGGGAGATTTTACAGTATCCTTCCCATGCCACTCCATCAAGCCACGCCCACAGAACTGATAGTAAAAAATTTTGAATCCCACCACTGGTTCCCCATCATTAGAAATCTCCAAGCAGATATTAGCTCTCCAGCTCTTTGAAATGCTTTATAGATTCTGTACTGAGCAAGGATTTGGATTAAATAACTTCTCGGGTACCTCTTGACTCTCTGACTCTATGATCAGTTATTTTTCCCCATGGTCAAGCATTTATGCATTATAAGTCCCATTTGCACCTTGTAATGATACAATCCAGGTGTGGGTTTGACATCTGAGAGAGCAAGACAATCAGATGTCACATAATTTTATAAGAGAAAGAAGGCAGAGAACTTCATTCTTTCCTTGTGGGAAAACTTAAAAATTGACTCAGTCTGAGAATGCAGCTTCTATTAGCACCTTTTTCAAAAGGAAATACTCTCTTGTGGATCAGCCAATCATCCAC
Source organism: Bungarus multicinctus (assembly GCA_023653725.1). NCBI lineage: Eukaryota > Metazoa > Chordata > Lepidosauria > Squamata > Elapidae > Bungarus > Bungarus multicinctus. The sequence goes on from CM042838.1 coordinate 151,193,479, forward strand.
TTATGCATATTCATGGAAATTTATCTGAAGATTCCTCTTATTGCAATCAGGAATATAGTAACAATTGATTCTCCACCTCTGAAAATCATACTCAATTCTAAATACAATCATGCATATCTTTTCTTCTCAAGGTGACCTGAGATGCTGTTATTTCTAAAAAGGGCAAGGAATGAATAGAGCTGTTCTCTCTATGGATGTATGCAATAATCCAAATTATGTTTTAATTGGCAGCACTCGAGGCTATGTATCTAGCAGCACAAATACATTTTCATCATTGTTATTTGAAGCACATTTACTCAAGATAGACCGATAAGGGGCTAAATATGACATTTTAAAGGGAGGACTAAAATAATAAAAATGATTAGGTATCAAGCACTGAAAAAAATATCCATAAAATTCTTGCCCACCATCTGTATAGCTTAATTCCAGCTATCCATGGGGGATGTTGGGGATGTTGGGGATAGAAAACCCAATCCCAACAGAAGGCATAAGAATACAAGCTTATTCTAGCAAAAGCTAGATCGTTGACAAGTTTCTAAATCATAAATGAAGGCAAATGTAAGTGTTCCAAGATAATGTTGCAAGATCCAATTTGAGTCATTCACCTTGGAACAAACATTTATTTTCCAAGCTTTTGGGCTTGTGCTGCAGCCCATCATCAGGTTACTTCTCTCTCCCTTTAATATGTGCACTGAGCTGTTCTACATATTGTATTTATATGGTTCCTGGTTGTATATATCTTTTAGTTTTTAATTAGGGAATTGATGGCTGACTATTAAGTCATTAATTGTTGTTTCCTTTGTGGCGATCAAAGACCAGTCATTGTAGGGTCCAAAGATATCTGACTGCCTGGACAGTGTTTATTACATTTATAGGGTTTTTACAAGAAGACAAAGGCAACATAGATACAGCATCTGGATTGGAGAATAGATGCCACATGGGTGAAAGCTCCCATCCACATTGGTACAACCTCCCAACCAATCCTTAAGACTAATGGTGATGTTAATAAAATGAGATCACCTGTATGTCTGGAAAGTTAGGGACTTTTCACCTTTACCAAAATATAGGGAATGAGATCATGCAGTAACAAAAGCCAAATGTGCAGTCTGCTGCTAGCATCTAGCACCATCCAGAGGACCTCAGTGGCTACCACATTTCACTCTTTTTTATTTTATTAGTTAAAGAAGAATCATAAACTGAGTTAGGAGAGGATTCATAATAATCATTAGAAGAACATGCTTGCAGTTGTTTATATAGGGCATATAGCTGACCCTTAGGTGATGTAATAGAAGGTTTAGGATGAAAAGCTGTGATACATATGTTGCAAAGAGAAGGGAGACATTGAACAAAGCAGCACCCACTAATTAAAGCACAAATAATGACTACATAGCATAATTTTTTCCCATGAAGCCTGTGGGTAATCAAGCCCAAAAGCTTTCCCACCAAGATCCTAATTTATCATTTTTCAAATCTGAGGCCAAATTGTTGAAAATTTTAAGCTGGTGCTGGATGGTTCATGACCCATCAAATAAACTAAAACAATATAGTTTTTGTAGAATAGCCTTCCTCAACACTTGCATCTCGTGGTTGATTGTTGAGATAGCTGAAGAAGTAATATTAATAAATTACATAATTGTTTTTGCTAAATTACATGCAACAGAGTTAATGTTAAGGTGAACGCGAGCAGCAATTGCTGGAACACCCACTATAGACAAAGCTAGCATTACATATTCTGCTTTATTAAGTAAAGTTGCTTCAGAGTCACAGGTGCTATCTAGTGTGACCTCACATTGAGAATGATTCAAATGATCAAGTTGTTTAGAAAGCAAAACAGGAATCAGCCGGCTGAGGCAGCATTGCGCTTCACTAATATTAGCAGGAATATACCATACTTAAAAGTTTCTTGACCACATATAAACACCATCCTTGCAGTAGCCAAACATGGGTAAAGTGAAAAGAAGTCTCTTCCAAAGCTTTCCAGTTCAGAGTAGGCAAGCTAATGTGATGACAGTGAGGTTTTTTTTTACTTGAAAATGTACAATTAATTACTTTTGCTCAAGTTATATTTATAGGGATTGCTATCATTGAGGTATGTAAAGCAATTGCATAATAGGCAGCAAATCCTGAAGTTTTGAGTTACTGCAGAAGGAGTGAAGACAGGAAGTAAACATGTAGAAAGCAAATTTTCCATATTATAAGTTTCAGATAAGCAAAAGACATTATTCTGTGTGATGTTAGCCAATTGCACCCATAAGTTTTACTTCATTCATTGCTCAAGTAAGTGTTTGTGTGAAATGACAGCCACTGATGCTGTAAACAATCAAGCATAAACAAATGAGCCTGGATTGGACACTGTGCCATCTGTAAAGTCAAATTCCTGGGACTGGATCTGGGGACTGGTGTAGACATCCTTGGCTGGGCGGACACATGCTGGAATCCACAAAGGTCCTGTAGGAGCAAACACAACAACACAGCCTTGCCCCCTTGCCCCCAAGTAGTTAAATTTTGAATAGAATCATTCAATTAATTTAAGGTAAATTTAATTAATGTAAGGTAAATGGAAACATTAAATTGAATTCAATTGAGTTAAGATAAACAATACTTTTTTAATCTGGGTTGATTTAATGTGTTGATTTAAGGTAAATAATACTTTTTGAACTTTTTTTAGACCCCTTTCCCTCCTTTTTTATTTATTTGTGGAGACAGGCCTTAAATGACCAATGAGCATGTTCCATTATAGCTATATTCCATGTTGCACAAAATTGAAAAAAAAAAACAAATATGTTGTAAAGGGAGGGCTTGCTTAGTAGGTAACATCCATTTGCCAAAGTTGATGATGAAACAATCTAGCATTTTGCTGGAAAAAGGGTGATTGAAAAAAAATCAGCAAATCTAAAGCCTTAAGAAAAAGGCCCAAAAAGGGACAAATGATTACGTATGTAAAAAATATCTTCGGTCTTGTAGTAGCTGTTGCAAAATTAAAAATAAGGTCATAAGATTAGGGATAATCCTGGGAGTAATATAAGCACTTATAAGATTAAAAGAAGTTAACACACATAATGATAGTCAGAGATTAAATCAAAAGGCTGTTGAGAAAAAGTTTTGAAAGTTAAAATAGCAGGACACTTTCCAGGTATCATCATGAGGATCCTTGTAAAGACAGGAAAGGAAAAGTCATTAAGCAAGCAAGCCAAAATTCTTTAGTCAAACAATACAGCTTACATAGTCATGTAAAGAACATTGAAGAGATAAGTTTTTCTAAAAATAAAATTAAAAATTAGATTTACATAACTCCACCATTTACACTTTATTGTACTTATCAAAAATTAGAAGAAAAAGTTATTTGCAAAGTCAACTGTATAATTTTCATGATTTTACCTGTTGTGCTAATAATAGCTATGCATTCTTCACATTCTTGTTGTAAACCCTCCAGACGGAGTCAAATTTTAATGTCAATTCTCTGTTTTAATCAAAATATAGATTAAGAGCATGTACAGAGTGCAGTTAGTTTTAAATTTTGATTCCGCTTGCTGAAACTGGGAATTGAGCCATCTTCAAAAATAATGGTTCCAGGCGAGCTGAACCTGGGAACTGAGCCACCTTTACAGATAGCGTTCTAGGCAATTTACCAATCTCAGCCTATCTATCTGAGGCTTCTTTATGTGAAAATCGCTAAAAAATCAGGAGATGAAGCTATGTAACCTATAAAAATGTTATTTTCCAACCTCGCCTTTTTCAAAGCAAAAACTCAAAGCTGAGGGGAAAAAAATTGTTAAAGTGATCAAAAACCTCACTCTCCCCCCCACCCCCCTCCCCTGCTTTTACAAAGCAAAAAGTTAACAACCAGGGAAAGGGGGGAAAATTCTTTAAAAAATGCTACACAGAAATCACATTCATCTTTTCCACTCAACATTCTTTTCACCAACAATAAATCACATACAAATAACATTCAACATAAGCAAGCCTAGCAAAGCACACACAAAAATACCCACACAAATAATCCTCTCTTTCCAGTAAATCACATACATTTCGTCTGGACTTTTCTCATTTCCTTGCATACGCTATCTTACTCTCTTTTCAATCTAGGATGGGGATCAACATACAAACATCCACACCAACTTTTTTACCATCAACATTCTCACACATTTACACTGTAATCAAAATACTTGCATACATACAATTCTTTTCTGAGAGCCAAAAAGCTCCATTGTAGAGGATCTCACCCTCCAGGGCTGAAATGATTACATACAGACACATTCTCACACACAACATTTCCAGACTGGGGAGGTTTTGTCCCTTTAAATTTCTCCATTTTCTTTTTTTGGACAACCTACAGTTTGTTCTCAGAGCACTGGGATAACTCAAGGAGCGGTTCCAATCACAAAGGCGATTGTGGGCCCGAACCACTGCCTATCTGCCTCCCACAGCTCTAACTCCAATCCAAAAAGCCAATTTAATTCTCTGGCTGCCAAACATGTTACAATTAATTTATTTTGAGCTGCAGCTGTTCCAATTAGGGCTATACACAGGTAAAAGAATTAGGGCTATACACAGGTAAAGGAATTAGGGCTATACACAGGTAAAGGATATTTTTCTTCCATTCAATCCTATTCAATTCTGCATACAATTATTTTACATTATTATACATACACAACTAAGCTCTATTCTGCATGCAATTATTATATGTTTAGATTATACATAAACATCTAAGAAGTTTTAATGGAAATCACATCCCTGAAAAAAAATAGTAAACATTTTCTTCTTCTCTTAGTTCTTTTTAACACACATATAACAGCAAAAATTAATCATATCTTCTTTGATCAACTCCAATGTACTTTATGGAGGGGCTCTATTTTAAATATGAATCTGTGTTTCGTTCCATGCTTCTGAACAGTAAAGCTAACTGTAGACCATTGAACTCAATGGGGCATGCCTTCTACATTCAATTCTGCCACCCAGTGCATCAGAAGAGAGCAGTTGCCTGCATTCTAGTTATATCCATTGTTCTATTTTCTTAAGCATTAAATAATTAAAAAGATTAAATGTAAAAATTTTAAACAAATAAATTAATGTGTCTCTGTCCTGGGTTTCTAGCTTAAATCTCCCCCTTTTCCAAATTGTTCCTTTAATATTTGCCTTATGGGGGTGTACAATGGCTTTAGAGAATCAAAAAAATTAGCCTGCTCAGAAGGAGCTGAAAGTCCAATTAAAGAAGATTTTGGAGTGACAATTTTTACCTGATCATAATCAGGAGGGGGCTTATAGTAAATTATTATTTTGCTGAAACATCAGAGCCAAATTATTGTTTTACTGAGACATCAGAGCCAGACGTTTCCACTGCATGACAGCATTGATACCATCAATGTAATATTTGGATTGGAGCCTTGGGTATCCTCAACCTTCTATTCTATTCTATTCTATTCTATTCTATTCTATTCTATTCTATTCTATTCTATTGCACTCAGGATACCATTTCCCTATCCCCCCACCAGCTTTTTTATGTCTAACCTCAGTGTGCTTTTGCACTTGATTCATGTAGCAGGAATCTAATTTCCTGAACATGTTCCTGCTGATTCTGAGATAGATTGCAACCCATACTTACCACTGAGGGATCTCGTGAGATGAAGGTGCACCTTGGGGTCTATTCCAGATGGTAGTAAGTATGTTGCCTGTTGCCTTACCCAAAGTGTTGTTGCCCCGCCCTGCACGGGTGATGTCCCTGGTCAGGCACTATATGTGGAAATCAAAGACCAGTCATTGCAGGGTCCAAAGATGTCTGACTGCCTGGGCAGTGTTTATTACATTTATAGGGTTTTTATAAGAAGACAAAGGCAACATAGATACAGAATCTGGACTAGAGAATAGATGCCACATGGGTGAAAGCTCCCATCCACATTGGTACAGCCTCCCAACCAATCCTTAAGACTAGTGTTGATGTTAATAAAATGAGATCACCTGTATGTCTGGAAAGTTAGGGACTTTTCACCTTTACCAAAATATAGGGAATGAGATCATGCAGTAACAAAAGCCAAATGTGCAGTCTGCTGCTAGCATCTAGCACCATCCAGAGGACCTCAGTGGCTACCACATTCCTTGTGCTGCCACACCCTCTGCTTCTAAGTACTTGAGAGGCTAATGGTAAATCAGCACTCCTATTGACTGTGGGCCTATGACAAAGGGCCCATTTCCCAATTACTTATCTGGCTATTTTTTTCCATGCTCAGCCAACAATTGTAGTAGCTTCAAAAATGAACGCATGTCCTTATTCTATGCATTGTGAGGCTATCAATGAGTTCAATTCTCCTCGTCTAACTGCTCACTTGCAATATTTAGAATTCATTTTGATTTGTCATTTGCTTACTAGATAATAGGTATAAGTATATACAAAGTTATGAATACATGAAATGGATACATATATGGGGGTTAGCTTCATCCCCATCTGCCCCACATAGTTGTAAGGCAAATCCATGCAGGGAATCCGGTAAATTATATTTGAAGTTTCTCCCACCTCCAGCTGATCTTTGAAGTTCCTATATTCATACCATGACCACATTTTTGGGGAAAATAATAATAATAATAATAATAATAATAATAATAATAATAATAATAATAATAATATAATTATAATTATTTATATACAGCGACCCAGGAAACTATAGACAATCAGCCTAAAATCAATACCCGGGAAGATACTGGAAAAGATAATAAAAAACCAGATCTGCCAACATCTAGAAACAAGTAAAGTAATAACTAGCAGTCAGCATGGGTTTGTTAAAAACAGATCATGCCAAACCAATCTTATTTCATTCTTCAACTCAGTGACTAAATTAGTAGACCAGCAAAATACTGTGGACATAATATATTTAGATTTCAGCAAGGGATTCGACAAAGTAGACCACAACCTACTTCTTAGTAAGCTAGAAAAAAGTGGAATAGATAGCACCACCACTAGATGGACTCGCAACTGGCTGGCAAACCATACTCAACGAGTAGTCCTTAATGGGTCTAAGTCTACATGGAGGGAAGTAAGCAGTAGGGTGCCACAAGGTTCCGTCTTAGTACTCTTCAATATCTTCATTAACGACTTAGATGAGGGAATAGAAATTTGCAGATGATACTAAGCTGGTAGGAATAGCTAACACCCAAGAAGATAGGCTCAAGATCCAGATGGATCTTGATAGACTAGAACACTGGGCCATATCTAACAAAATGAAATTCAGTGTAGAGAAAAATAAAGTCCTACACTTAGGCAAGAAAAACCAAAAGTACACATACAAACTGGGTGAAACCAGGCTCAATAGCAGTAACTGTGAGAGGGATCTTGGAGTCTTAGTGGACAACCAGCTAAATATGAGCCAGCAGTATGCAGCAGCAGCCAAAAAAGCTAATGCAATTCTAAGTTGTATTAACAGAGGGATACAATCAAGATCAAGGGAAGTATTAATACCACTCTATAAAGCCTTAGTAAAACCACACCTACAGTACTGCATCCAGTTTTGGTCACCACATTATAAAAAAGATGTTGAGTCTCTAGAAAAAGTACAGAGAAGAGCAACCAGGATGATTAGGGGACTGGAGGCTAAAACATATAACAAACGGTTACAGGAACTGGGCTTGGCTAGTCTAGTAAAGAGAAGGACCAGGGGACACATGATAGCAGTCTTCCAATATTTGAGGGGCTGCCATAGGGAGGAAGGGGTCAAGCTATTTTCTAAAGCACCTGTAGGCCAGACAAGGAATAATGGACGGAAACTGAACAAGGAGAGAATCAACCTGAAAATAAGGAGAAACTTTCTGACAGTGAGAACAATCAACCAATGGAACAGCTTGCCCTCGGAAGTTGTGGGAGCACCATCACTTGAGACTTTCAAGAAGAGATTAGACTGCCATTTGTCAGAAATAGTATAGGGTTTCCTGCTTGGGGGGGGGGGGGGTGTTGACCTAGATGACTTACATGGTCCCTTCCAACTCTGATTATCTGTTATCTGTTATCTGATTGCCTCATTACTATGTAGTTTTTTTTACTTACAACCATAACTGGGACCAGAATTTATATTGCTAAGCAAGGCAGTTGTTAAATGAGTCATGACTGATTTTAAGACCTTTTTGCCATTAACAAATGAATCACTGCAGTTATTAAATGAGTCATGCAGTCATTAAACAAACCCAGCTTCCTGCTTGTCAGAAACCAACTGTGAAGGTCTCAAATGGCAGTTATGGCTGCAGCCTTCATAAATACAGTACAAGCTTGGTTGCCAAGTGCCCAGATTTTGATCACATGATCATGAGGATATTTCAATTGTTGTAAATGAAAAGATATGTGGTTAAATCACTATTTTCAGTGCCACTGTAACTGCGAACAGTCACCCCTTATCTTCCTCCAGTATATTAAATGAAGTCCCTTCGTATTTCCTTCTTATGTTTCAGCAGGCAGCAGTTGAGACAACTTCTTTGGCTTGGAAGCTAAACAGAATCTAACCTACTTATTATTTGACTGGAGTAGAGTGGGAAGCTGAAAAATGTCTCAAAAGAAGGCAGCAGAATTGTATTTGCCTAGAGTCACCAGGAAAACTAAGGCCATCTCCAAGTAAATGGTTTTTTTCTACTTCCTTCTTATATTATGAAACCAATTCTCGAATACAGCTCGTCCATCTGGAACCCACATTGTATATTGGACATTAACACAATTGAGCGGGTTCAGAGGTATTTCTCGAGAAAAGTACTCCACTCCTTCCGTCACAATAGAATTCCCTATGCCTCCAGGCTTGAAATTCTGGGCCTGGACAATCTGGAACTGCATAGCCTGCAGTCTGATCTAAGCATAGTTCACAAAATTGTCTGTTATAACATCTTGCCTGTCAATGACTTCTTCAGCTTCAATCACAATAATACATAGGCAAACAACCAATATAAACTCAAGGTAAACCACTCCAAACTCGATTGCAGAAAATACAATTTTAGCAGCAGAATGATCAATGCCTGGAATGCCCTATCCGACTCTATTGTTACAGCCTCAACCCCTCACAGCTTCAACCTCAAACAGTCTACCATGGACCTCACCCCATTCCTAAGAGGTCCTTAAAGGGGGTGTGCATAAGTGTACCAGCGTGCCTACTGTCCCTGCCTTACTGTCCCCATTTATCTGCATTTATTTCCTTTGTTCTTGTTTATGTTTATACTTATACTTGTTATCTTGTACATGTTTGACAAATAAATAAATAAATAAATAAATAAATAAATAAGTATGATTCCCCCCCACCCCCCCGAGGTACACACTAAAAGAAGAAGCATAGTTCACAAAATTGTCTGTTATAACATCTTGCCTGCCTTCTTCCCACTCAAGGGGACAGCTACTTTGATCTTTCACTATTTGGAAGCACCTTTGCATGGTTCCCTCTGTCAGCATCATGCTTAAGGAAAACATCCCACCCAGATCTTCACAGATCTTCATAAGACTGAATTATTAAGGTGGGACTCTTCTTACCCAAGCCACAAATAGAAATGACAGGCTGCCAGTGATGCTGCTGTTGCTTTCAAGAACATTCTAATAGGGGCCATTGATAGAGGAGAGAACTGTCAGGCCCAAACCCAAGAATGGCACATTGTGATACTTCTGGGCTAAGTCCTTTGTTGTTTTCACAACAAAGAAAAAAATATTGCCAGACCAAAGATTCTACTATCAGTAACTTCAATATGCTCTATTTATGAACTATTAGGCAGAGGCTGTCTTCACCCTCTTTCTCTCTTATGTAACATCTGGGCTAAGTTGCCTTTTATTCTTCTGGAATGCACCCCCTCCCTCCTGGGAATCCATCTCCTTCCTAAGTTTCATCACAAGAACTATTGCTATCTCTTACCTTCAAACAACAATTCTCTTTTCATAGCAACCGGTAATAACAAATTATGACTCATAACTATGAATGGGATTTAGCAGCATCTAGTCACATAAAAGTCCACACTTAAGAGATAAAAGGCAACCTGGGGAAATATGAAATGCACATCCTACTAATTAATGGGTCTGTCAGGAGAAAATGGCTGAAGAAAGCGACGAAAGAATAATCCTAAGCAAAATTCTAACAATAAAATGTGGTGTCTCTCCCACAGGCATTTGATGTCTGCCATCAGGATAATGGCTCACTGAGCCCTGAGCTAGAAAAACTGCAAACATCTCTGGTGTTCTGCTTGGGAAAAAGAAGTCTTCATTCATAAGCATGTGTGTTACTTTTACTTACATCCAGAAATATGCATATTGTCAGCTCTGGAAGCCATATTAACACCAGGAGCTTTCATGCTGCCACATTCCTGTGCCTGGGAATTTGGGAGGGGAAATTTTGTAGAGTGTTTGTAGTTAGCCATAATAGCATTCTTCTTTGCAGTCAGGGTCATGTCATTCCTGCACCTGGATGAGGAGTGGTTAAGGGAGGTTTCAAAGTTGGGATGGATGGTGATTGAGCCATGTGATGTACTGCTGAGTGCATTGTGATTTTGAATTACTGTGGGGAAACCCAGAACTCTCAGATTCGGGTTTTCCCAGATGTGCCAGTATGACTACTCTAATAAAATGGAACTTTGAGAAAATGCCTGTCTCAGAGTTTTGGTGTTGGAGTTTGTTTTTTCTGGAATGCTGACACATATAAGGAAATGCATAAACTGACTGACAGCAAGAAATATGACATACCTATGCTTGAAGGAGCACTCCAAGGTGAATTAAGAAAGAAGTGACTAGTATTTTGGAAAAGGAAACTGGCTTGAGAATCTTCAATGATTCAAAAATGAAGACAGTCCAAATATTTACCTATGCAACATACTGACCAAGAATGGCTGAGGAAGAGCAGGATTTTTTTTTATATTTCTTCCTATTCAGGATGGTTCCAGATAAGATTATCTGCAGGGAAAGTTAAAAAAAAATAGCTGTCATTGTACAGTTGACACTTTTTAACATTGTGGGATATTATGCATATACCGTATTTATTTGAGTATAACGCGCACATGTGTATAACACGCACCCCCTAATTTTCGATTAAAAATCGGTATAAAATTTTGTTTCACATCAAGCATTGTAATTGACAAAAAAACGTTGTTGAACACGTGATAAAAATCATTTATTGACAACGTAAACTGGTATAAACATAATACCGAAATAAAATTACCGGTAACAATATTTATTTAAAATGCTTCAAAGTCAGATTCATCATCAGTTACACTAAAGAGTTGTTCCCATTCTTCTCGAGTTAATTTTTCATCAGTGTCCCAGTTGGCAGGAACATCTGTTTCTCCAGTTTCTTCGCTTTCTTCTGAGTCTGAATTCCACAGCAGGTCGTCTTCTGTGCCGTCCATTTTATTGCTGATGCCTGTCTTCAAAAAACTCTTGATGATCATTTCTTTTGGTATGTCTTCCCATGATGTTGTAACCCAGGATGTCACGAGAGATAAGCCAGGTTTCTTGAGGTTTCCTTTTGCAGTCAATTCTTTGTCGTCAGATTTCATCCAGGTAATCCACTTTTCCCTGACTCTGTCTTTGAAGGGTTTGTTTAAAACGACATCTAGTGGCTGAAGAATAGAGGTTAGTCCACCTGGAATTACAGCTTGAAATGTATTTAGACTTTTCAGTTTGTCCTTCACAGTGTCTGTCAGGTGTGAGCGGAACTGGTCCCATACAAGCATGGATTTCTTCAGTAGTGCGCCTGGTCTAGTATTCCAAATTTTATTTAACCATAAAATGATGCCCTTTTCATCCATCCATCCTTTAGGATGACAATGGATCACGACACCTGGTGGAAATTTAACTCCTTTTGGAATAGTCTTTCTTTTAAAAATCACCATTGGTTTAAGTTTAAAACCGTCTGCCATACAGGATAACACAACGGTAAAATGAGTTTTCTCATGGCTTGTGGTTCTAATCTGGACTGTGTGCTTCCCTTTGCTGTCAATTGTCCTGTTGCCTGGTAGGTCAAAACACATGGGGGTCTCATCCATATTGCCTATCTGTGAAAGTTCAAAATTAATCTGCTTGCGTTGGTTGATTATAAAGGTATGGAATGAAGCGATCTTCTCTTCTAAATCATTAGGCAGCTTCTGTGCTATCTTTGTTCTCTGGCGTATTGCAAGTCCATGCCTTCTCATAAACTTTTGTGTCCATCCATTAGAGGCTTTGAAGTTTGAATCTTTGCAAAACTTTTGGGCTTGAAGTCTAATGTGGAGTGATGTGACGATGTACCCACTACTTCTTTGGTCAATGATCCATTCATAAAGTTCCTTCTCCATGTCTGGGTACATGGCTTGTCTCCCTTGTTGTGCTTTTTTTGTTTTATTCATATCTTTCAGGACGACTTTCTGTTTTCTCCATTCTCTAACATTCGTCTCTGGTACAGTGAATTCTCGGCTAGCTGCTCGATTTCCGTGAATTTCAGCATGATCAACAACTTTGAGCTTGAATGAAGCGTCATATGCAGAACGTTTTCTCTTGATACCCTGAGTTGTCATCTAACGGGTACCAACGGTCCAATGAGGGCGCAGGCGAATTGTGAGTTCGCACTGCGGTGACCATACAATGGATAATAAGACTTCTCACCCCCAGTTCGGGCTGCACACTGTACGCGACGAGGGGACGTTTTTTTTTTCCGGGCTGCAGCCGCGCACTGTACGCGATGAGGGGAGGTTTTTTTTTTCCGGGCTGCAGCCGCACACTGTACGCGAGGGCGAAGAAAGAAAAAACGCCCCCTCATCGCGTACAGTGCGCGGCTGCAGCCCGGAAAAAAAAAACGTCCCCTCATCGCGTACAGTGCGCGGCTGCAGCCCGGAAAAAAAAAAAGTCCCCTCATCGCGTACAGTGCGCGGCTGCAGCCCGGAAAAAAAAAACGTCCCCTCGTCGCGTACAGTGCGCGGCTGCAGCCCGGAAAAAAAAAACGTCCCCTCGTCGCGTACAGTGCGCGGCCCGAACTGGGGGTGAGAAGTCTTATTATCCATTGTATGGTCGCCGCAGTGCGAACTCACAATTCTCCTGCGCCCTCATTGGATCGGCCGCCATTGCCACCCCACCCCAGCCCTCGTTTATAACGCGCACCCCCTAATTTTCGGTTAAAAATCGGTATAAAATTTTGCGTGTTATACTCGAATAAATACGGTATTTTAAAAAGTTGGGGTTGGGTCATGCATTTGCAACTACCTTGGCTTTTTTGAGTTCTGTCTCCCCTCCCAGAGTGCCTATGACAATTCACCATGGCCAACTCATCATGGCTAACTCACCATGGCTAACTCGTTGCACAACAACTCGCCATGGCCATCTCATCATAGGACAGCTTGCTGGGACAAGAGTTACAGTAATATCAAAGAAATGGTGGAATAGAATAATTAAAGAAAGGATACAAAAGGAGGGACAGAATGAAATGTGAATGGCAAAAATAAAAACAATTATTATTTATTTTAAATTATTAAATAGAATTATTAAATTGTTCTGCAGTGACTTATCCTGTGGTGAGTTGGCCATGGTGACTTATCCAGCATTGAGTTTGCCATGGTGAATAAGCTGCAGCAAGCTGGCTGTGGCAAGTTGTCCCATTCCCCCTCCCAGATACCCCAATCTCAGAGTTTGCACTGAAGTAGAATCAGTTGTGAGCTTCAGAGAACAATTGATCAATTCAGAGAACAGTTGATCTCTGAGTGTCTATGGAGATTCTCAGTCATCCAAGTCATAGTTGTCCCAAAGGTGCTTTTTCAAGAGGCAAGTGGATTTTCTGGTTTTTAAGTTGATCTCTGAGGTTTCAAAGACCTCTGAGCTGTACCCAGAACAGACTGACTGTTCACACATACTTAAACTGGTTCGCAAATCAGCCTGTTTTCTGGGCTTGAGCAATACAGTCCAAATCTACCACATTTAGTATAGGTAGTCCTCAACGTATGACCACAATTGAGCCCCAAATTTCTATTGCTAAGCAAGACATTTGTTAACTGAGTTTTGCCCCATTTTCTGATCTTTCTTGCCACAGTTGTAAAGTGAACTGTTGCTGTTGTTAAACTAGTAACATGGTTGTTAAGCTTTGCTTATCAGAAGGCTGCAAAAGGTGATTGCATGACACCCAGGATACTGCAACTGTCATAAATGCCAAGCATCTGAATTTTGATCATGTGACCCTAGGGAAGAGTGAAAAATGGTTTAAGTCACCTTTTTCAGGGCCATTGTAAATTCAAATGATCACTAAACGAAGTGTTGTAATTTGATAGAGATAGTGTGTTTATGTGTATGTGTGTACTTTTTTTTTTTCATTGCTCCTGAATTTAGTTTCAACTCTATCAGTGTCCTAGAGTTGAAAAGTGTGTGGGAAAAGGGAGGTCACTTTCTTTCTTTTCATAAAAAAAAAGATAGTGACCTCCCTTTCCTACACCCTTCCAACTCTGGGACACTGGAAGAGTTGAAACAAAACAGAGAGAGATCCATGAGCACTGAAAAAAATGCGCGCGCGCACACACACACACACACACACACACATACACACACACCTTTAATATGCCTTGCCTTCATTTCAAGTTAAAGAGCCCTATTTCCTACATATTTCAACCTTTGGAAAGCCAGTTTTGAAGGTGTTTAATAGGGACATAAAGAATAATAATAATAATAAATATTTATTTATATACCGCTCCTCTCCCGAAGGACTCGGAGCAGTGCAAATCCGTACAGTTAAAATAATAAATATGTGGGAAAATAAAACTAAATTAAACCCAAACCCTGGCTGTAAACAATTTAAAACTTCTCTAAAACCCTAAAATTTAATAAAAAATAAAACACCCCAAAACTAAAATCAGCCCAAGCTGGCCTGGTCAAAGAGCCAGGTTTTCAAGGCACGCCTGAAGGTACCCAGGTCCGTGGCTGTCCGTAACTCCGGGGGCAACCCATTCCAGAGGGCAGACGCCCCCACAGAGAAGGCCCTATCCCTCGGGGTCACCAGCCAGCACATAGATGCCGACGGGACCCACAGGAGACCCTCTCTGTGGGAGCGCACCGGACGGTGGGAGGTAAATGGCAGAATGCGGTCTTGTAAATATCCTGGTTCGATGCCATGGAGTGCTTTAAAAGTTAAAAAAAGTGGAATAGTGGTTTGGAAATAGATGCAGAGGGAAAGATTGCCCAGTTCTGCCATTGGACATTGTTGATAACTTATAATGGATCTTAGCCAAAATTAACTTCCAAACTATTTGCAGTCAGAATCATTCTTTTATTGTAGAAAAAGCAAACCAATTCACATCCATGCTCTCCCCCAGATACCACTCCTCCAGGAGGTAAAAAAAGAGTCTGTTCAAAACCAAAACTGAGCATGCTTGATAACTGGTGGGAAGGGAATAAGCAGTGATGCATTATGGGACTTGTATGCTTAACCAGTTCGACATTTTACCTTAACAGACATCTGTCTAATTTTATTTCTCAAGTGATGCTTTCAAGCATGTGGAAAACAGCTAGGGAGCCTGCCTGTTTTTGTATAACTTTACAGACCAAGGAGAGGAACAGCTTGCTACAAGGGAGAGAGAATTGCAAGCACCCATGCCTGTTCTCCTTCAGCAAAGTGTCTCTCTGTAGTACTGTAGATAATTACCATGTAACCTCTGCAAAATATTAGGGATTGAACTAGATCTCCAAGCCCTATTATTCCATATTCATTTGAAAGCAATGTTGTTGTTTGCAAGGGATTTGATAAATGGATTTGAAGAAATGGAAGGCAACTGATTCCAACAGATTTCAGTTCACCTTGATATTTCATCTCCATTAAATAAAACTTTTGATAGGTAAAATAGAACAGCCCTCATCAGCATAGGCTTCTGCAGGGAGTTCACATTAGTATATGGGAAGGAGGGAGGGAGGGAAGGAGAGGGGGAATCCCACAACAACAGCCATGGAATTGCACACTTCTTTGAAAAGATGTCCAAATGTTCCAGAAAAACTGAGAGTTTAATGCATGCAGAATTGTGAAGACTGAAGGGACTTTATATTAGAATTGATTATTTTTTTAGTTTGAATTTGCAAAATGATGTTTAAAGATGAGAAAATACAAAACCTGAGGTCATCTTGGTTACACCATGACCTATACAAGATCAATCAGCAGTTAAATGGAAGAAGGCCTTCTCAGGAGTAGGTTCACTGTCTGAAACACCTTCAGAGGGGCATCGATTGCAGAAACCTGAATAGGAAGACCTTTACACTTCCAAATCTGAATACCTGTGTTTTAAAGTACAACAGTCAACACTTTAAACCATTTCCTTGCTAAAAAAGCTACCTGTATTTTAGCTATTATACTAACACTATTGCACAGTTTTGAGAATTCATTTCCAATAGAGAACACAATGCAACAGTTGACTAAATCAATCATTAAATGTATAGTTATGCATTGGTATCTTGCTTTGCTAAAAAAAATAAAGCACAAGCTCACAGAAAAAATTAGATAATAAGAAATACTGTATTTAAAAGGCAGTAAAATAACCATTAGCTTCACTGATATAAAGTAATGAGAAGTAAAAAGTCAATCTCACATGACAGATTTTTGTAATAAAACAAAAATAATAGCAACATACATTGATCTTACACTGAATCATCATATCACCATAAAGTCCATCTCCCTCTTTTGCAGAAATTGATAATAAATCTTCTCCAATAAATGGCTGCCGAGCTTCCTACTGACCATATCTAACAAAAGGAGATCATCATCTCTTTAAATCTTTGGAGTTAGTGTCAAACTGACCTTACTGTTAGGATTTTATTTTTCCTGACACAATTGAAATCCATCTTCCTACAACTGAAGTCCATTATTCTATGACTGACCTTTATTTTGTAATAATTGGAGGACCCTTTTGATTTTCTTTGGGGTGACATCTTTTCAGATATTTTCAGAATGCTATCATATCCACTGTCCAGTTTGTCCTCTCTTGGTATTTGAACATAGATCTTTTAAACATATTTTATTGTGCTTTACTAATGTAAATGAAATGTTAGTATATGCTACTAGTTCATGTATGATAAGCAATAGGTTAAATAAATAAACCTCACCTTAACTTTGTTCAGTATAAGATAAGACAAAGATAAACTTGGATAGGCTTTCAGGATTCTGTTATTCTACTTCACTACTATGAGCTCCTGGGATTACAGATAGGATTCATGACAGTTCTTCAAGGCAGACCAGGTCAGGAAACAGGCACAGATAGAATTGCAGGAATATTGCAAATCCCAATGTGGTTTGGGAGTGAAGATTAAAGGGATTGGCTAAAGGCCTGGTCTGAAAGAGAGTTATGAAGTCAACACAGCAATTTGGCAAAGTCCAGAGTAATGAGATTGTAAACATTCTTAGGTATTGTTCTTAAAAATACTGCAATTTGTCTTGAAACTGAGCAAATCTGTTGGCTCCAGGGTGCATTTCTTGAAGCTCTTGGCAATATCAGCTTCAGTCTAAAAGCTTTTCTCTCTTTCTCATAAGTTCTGATTCCATTTTAATTTAGTAAAACATGGGCATTAAATAATTCACCGGCCTGGCTTGAAACAACTCTCCTGGTAGTTTGATAGCACACAAAGGAAGGTTGCTAAAGATGCTGCTTTTGAGTAATGCAGTTTTGCCAAATAAAATAGCCATAATTCCCTCTGAGGCTAAAAACAAGCAGCTTATCAGAACAAACCTAAAATTTCTTCAGGATTGTTTTAAGAACAGTGTCTGGATATTAGCAAAGCATCTCACCTGAAGCCTTATATTTTATTAGGAAAGAACATAATCATATTTCTAATGGATAGAGGGAAGATGCCAAATGGTGAACTCTGTTTTTCTCCTTTGCAAGGCATCTATTTTTCTTGGTTAGCTTGTTTAGGGTACCATTGAACTAGGTACCAGTATATGGCAGACTTGATTAGTTGATCTCAGAAATGGCCAGGGTCAGATATGCTTAACAGTTGGATGGGAAATTAGCAGGGGATCCCTGACCTATTCTGAAAAATTAGGGGGAAAGTATTCTGGAAGGAGAGGGTCCTTGTTGATGTCTTTTCTTGCAGACATTTCGTTACCCAAACTAGATAACATCATTAGTGCCAGTAAGGAATGGGGTTTGCTCTCAGTTTATATTCTAGTGGCTTGCCCTAATGGTGTCGTTGGGAGTGATTTGGGAAGTTCTTTGGAATAGAAGAGAATAGAATAGAATAGTTGGAAGGGACCTTGGAGGTCTTCTAGTCTAACCCCCTGCCTAGGCAGGAAACCCTACACGACTTCAGATAAATGGTTATCCAACATCTTTTTAAAAACTTCCAGTGTTGGAGTATTCACAACCTTTGGAGGCAAGTTGTTCCACTGATTAATTGTTCTAACTGTCAGGAAATTTCTCCTTAGTTCTAAGTTGCTTCTCTTCATGATTAGTTTCCACCCATTGCTTCTTGTCCTGCCCTCAGGTGCTTTGGAGAATAGTTTGACTCCATCTTTTTTGTGGCAGCCCCTGAGATATTTGTTTACTGTTAGCTTATTTGGAAATTCTTGATTGGAATATTGTTTGCTTCTTGACTGTTTATTTATTTATTTGTCGATTTGTCAATTGCTTACAAGATAATAGGAATAATTAAAAACATAGTTATGAATACATGGATATATGTTGGTCCGATGTTAATCTTGAAATTAATCTATGATCATATATTGATTGCTTGTTTGTTTTGGACTTTTTGTTCTGTTTGGCCTGTTGATTGTCTCTTTTGCACAGTATGTAGTATGTCTATGTGTCTGTTGATGGCTAATTTATGCAAGGCCTCTAGAAATTCTCTAGTATTTTTGGACTTGGCTTGGTTTAGGATGGTCACAGTTTTGCAGTCGAAATTATGGAGGAAAGAATTGTTCTGGAAGAAAGACAGTTGCAAATGCTATGGCTCAGTGGTAAGATTCAATTTTTTAAACTACCAGTTCTGTGGGCGTGGCTTGGTGGGCGTGGCAGGGGAAGGATACTGTAAAATCTCCCATCAGAGGTGGTATTTGCCAGTTCTCCGGACTACTCAAAATTTCTGCTACCGTTTTTCCAGAACTGATCAGAACCTGCTGAATATTACCTCTGCTATGGCTGCCATAAAAGTTACACTAAAGTTTTCCACAAAGTTGCCAGAAGTTGAGCTACTAAAACTTCATTTTCACCTAATTTACAAGTTTAATAGAAATAATAAAATGATATTTTAAAAACAAAAGTTAATCTAACATTACAAACTAATGTATTTATCAGGGTTTTTTAACATAAAGTAAAGAGGTTGGTTTCCCACATTCAATGGAGAATGCATTTTTGAAGGAGGCTCAGCACAAATCACTATCTTTAGATAACCCAGAACCAGTCTATGCAGATTAATGTAATAGTCCAAAGCTTTCAATCTCATTTAATCAGAAGAAGTCTAGTAGGACCTGGTAATAAAAACTTTTATTAAAAATCATATGCTATTGTGAGATGCAGCTCACTTCATCAGATGCATGGAGTGGCTAGACGGATACAGGATTTAAATTTCAATGAAGTATAGGTGGAAAGAAGAGGTGAAGAGGGGTTGTTATGCAGATGAAGGTTACCTGTGTGACTGATTACAAGTACCTCATCAATTAGCAAGTCTTATGTGTTTAAAACTCATTGTATCAATTGAGACCTTATGAGATTGCTGAATTCATAAAGATCAAAAGGTTTCAGGCAATCTGTTTTGTGCTGTGGTTAGGGGCAGCAAAATTGTTGGCCCTGCCCCTAAGTACAGCACAAAAGAGATTGCTGAACTCATAAAGATCAAAAGGTTTCAGGCAATCTCAGAAGGATATAATATTCTATTACAATATAGAAACACTGAAAATCCAGCTAACTAGATTCATGGATCCTGCCATTGCCCTCTATCAAAAGTATGAGAGAGCAAGGCTGGTCTAACAGGCCACCTGAAGCAATTCCTGAAGTAGATCGAAGTAGCAAGAATAAACCATAGTAATAGAAAGGGGAACAGAAAAATGGAGAAGACCAGAATTCAGACTTGGTCCTGGCTGTACCACATTGCAGAGCTAGAAGCGTAACTGTCTCTCATGCCTGGTCAGGAAACTACTCTCTCTCCACCTGCAATGAGTCTGGTTAATGCCACAGCCTCTGAACATCTCAACAAAGTAGAATTATAGATTAATGGACACTTCGAAGTAGGTAAAAGAAATATTCTGGCTTCCCTACAGTCCAGAACTTGAGAAAGTGTCTCACTCATTAAGGACATAGCAGGAAAAGGACTGACAGAAATAGAATAGTAGATTGCTGACCTTGGTCAGAGATGTGATTTTTACCAGGAGTTGTAGTTATATCCTGCCTCACTTGTTTTATCCTCCAATATAGTCATGGAGCAAGACTTTTGGGTGGACATTTGTTATTGATAGATTGATGCTGGCATGACTTTCTCTCTCCTCTAAGTATGGTTTTAGTGACAGAAAATTACTTGGAGAACCACAGGTGGCTCATGAGACATGACTTTCAGATGAATCTTCAGTTGCTGGGAGCTATATTTAATGGGGTTTTGTTTGGGTGAGGGAAAAATAAAAAACTGAGGTCCACCATAGATGGATAAATTATGGGAAATGGAATGATAGCATGTGGAGCTGTTCCTGCTTTTTCCTTGATTTGCAAGAGAGAATTATCCCTCCCCCTTTAATTAAAAATTACCCACTATGTTAAAATCATATTAGGGCTTATTGTGGTATCTAACTATTTTATTTTTTACCTCAGAATTGTATAACTGAAAAAAATGCAAGGCCCAAAACTCAAGAACAATATGTACTTCTGCTTCTGAATAGTTTCTCTATTATTGTTCATCTACAGCAATGGTGTCAAACTCAAGGCCTGCGGTCTGAATCTGGATTGCGGGATGCTTAAATCTGGCCCATGGAACTGGCCTGGAAATAGGAAAGGACTGGCCTCTGGCAGACAAAATGAGGTGCGGGGGTGGCGCGTGTGGCTACCACATGTCCCATTTTTGGCCTGGGTGACATTTTGCAGCATTTTGCCATCCAAAACGTGGTGCGGGGGAGCACACTCAGCTCATTCTATGTGCCGGCTGGTGACCCCGAGGAATAGGGCCTTCTCTGTGGGGGTGTCTGCCCTCTGGAATGGGTTGCCTCCGGAGTTACGTATAGCCACGGACCTGGGTACCTTCAGGCGTGCCTTGAAAACCTGGCTCTTTGACCAGGCCGGCTTGGGCTGATTTTAGATTTGGGTGTTTTAGTTTTATATTAAATTTTAGGGTTTTAGGGAAGGGTTTTTAATTGATTACAGCCAGGGTCTTAGTTTAATTTAGTTTTAATTTTTCATATATTTATTGTTTTAATTGTATGGCTGTGCACCGTTCCGAGTCCTTCGGGAGAGGAGCGGTATATAAATAATAATAATAATAATAATAATAATAATAATAATAATAATAATAATAATAATAATAATAATAATAATAATAATAATAATAATAATATTTTCAGCCTAGATGGCCTCCTGCAGCACTTTGTTAGCCAAAATGCCCCCCCCAAACCCCATTTTGGCTGACAGGTTGTTGCAGGAGGTGTCCATCCCATCTTCACCCCTCCCCCAGCCAGCCCAGGGAGGAGAACTACAATGCTGATCCAGCCCTTGAAGAAATCCAGTTTGACACACAGAAATCTTGTCAGATGAAAGAAATTATTTTCAGAATGTTAAAAATACTCTGTGAAGTGCAAGGGGTGGTCTGGCTTTTCTTTCTTCTTTCCTTTCAGACATTCCAAATTTTACTTTCTCTTTGCCATCTGGGAAGGAATCCCTCTTTCCCACAACTCCAGACTACATTTCAACACAAGAAATTTCCTGGATTCATGAAATAGTTTCAACTGCCTTGGAACATACCGGTAGTTACCAGTTCCTGCACAAAACCGAGTTTAATGAATAAGCAGGGTCAGTTTTGCAGATAAATATAGTAATCATGCTCAGTTTATTCAGTTCCTGGCCAATTTTCCTTTGTTTCTAAGCCATTTCTAGATGTTGTGTCTCTGGGATTTGCTAGAAATATAGCTGGGTTCAAAAAAAATAGCAGTTTTTTGCCATAAAAAAATTAATGCACAACTTTTTCCGTTCATATATCTTGCTGGACCACAGTTGGTCGGTAATTGAAGACTAAATTATGGTTTCAAAGAGTATGATTAACTGGTTTTGAACAAATCGTGGTTTATTTATTGATAGCCTTTAGGCATTATAGTAAGTCGGCTTTCAAAAAAAGCTGCCCTATTGCATTATGTATTAGCACAATTTGGAAAATCATGCAAACTGCTTGGAAAACAACAGGTTCCTGTGTAAATGTAACTTTCAGATATAGCTTGTTTTTTTTTAATGAAAATTGCTCCAGCCCAATCTACAAATAATATCAGTACTTGTGTAAAAACGTTGCCTAAATACACAAACATATAGCCTTGAGAGAAAAAGATACATAGAGAGAAATAGAAGCTAATGTAGTCATCTGTAAAATATTTTGAGACCGCCTACAGTGACTGTAGGCTTATTAGACCAAAAGCAAGTCTATTTTTCATTTAAGTTGCATCCTTAAAAATGTGAATAGATATCAGAGACTATTAACTTCTGAACTGGGGATGCTAATGATCTGTGCAAATACTTCTTTCTCTCTCTCTTTTCTTCTGCAAATCCCAAACATTAAACAAACTACAGATATGGAATGTTAATATTCTGTGACTTAGATGGGATTTTGATAATCTAGTCAACTTCCCATCTTTGCCTTGGATATCACTTTGTGAGTCAGTGGCTTAGAAAGATTACATCTCCCTCTGAACTCCAAACTTTGCTTTGAGCAAAGGTCCAGGGGAAGAACTTCAAAGGTTAAAGAGGGAGGAGAGAGGATTTGGGCAAGAAAGACTGATGGTTTCCTGCACAGGCAGCCATGGGATTTCAGCTACTGTTGATGTTCAGTTTATTTATTCCCAATAGCTGCTCTTTATTTATTTAGTGAATAATATCAAGAATATTATCTCTATATTAAGGGGCGTGCATAAGCGCACCAATGTGCCTACCATCCCTGTCCTATTGTTTCTTTTTTATTTGTATCCATTTCATGTATTCATAACCATGTTTATACTTATACCTGTTATCTAATATTTGCTTGACAAATAAATAAATAAATAAATAAATAAATCTATATACAATCACAAAAACCACCCTTGAGATACATGACACAAATCATTAGATGGCATCCTGAGTAGTTGTCCACCATCTAATGGGGGAAAGGGGTTCTATAATTTTCTAACGATAAAGAATTTCTCAACTGGGGAACTACCTCCAAAATGTTTTCTAGTTGTCCTTAATCTCCCATGGTCATTGAGGGTAGTTCAGAGCAGAGCCTCCACTGATGTTTTCATTGGACGGAAAGATTCAATTTTAATACTCCCAGGATAATAACCAATACTTCCAGCCTAGATGCTCTTAGTAACTCGTGTAAAATTTTCACCAGTGGTCCTCTTCCACAATGAGACTTGCACTGCATTTTGAATCAGCAGGAATTCCACAGCATCTCCAAAGGCTACCCGTTTTAGAGTGCATTATTGTCATCCAACTGTGTGGCACTCAGGGTATGAGCCATATACCTGTAGCTTTGCTACAAGAGAGTTAAATCAAAGGAGCCATGCAAGTAAATGTAGGTAGTAGCTGATGCATATCTTCCAAACTGCTGTTAAAAAGAAAATTGGAAGTTGCCTGCAGAGTAAGCCAGAACATATTCCCTCTAATCCAATTGGTTGAATTAATTCTGTTTGAAAAATTGCCTACATACCATTGGTATTTCAAATGGACCCAAATATCTGGATTGATTGGAACATTCAAATTAGATCAGTTCCAATCAATAGTGGATTTTTTTTTTTCATACATAGAAGCGAGAGGGGTGATTAAATCGACAAGAAAATACAATGCAAGTATTATCCCTTTGGAATATAAGTGTGACCTTGATGTACATATAAAACACAAATGTTGGCAAATAAACAATACATGATTTTTGTATGTGCAACATGATCATACCTATTGTTTTGACCCAGCTCCCCAAACACAACAAACCTTCTGACATGAATTCAAAAGAGTACTATATTAGGAATGCTGGCAGCTCCGGCAAAAATTTTCTCTCTCAGACTAATAAGTCCATCTGTCCAGAAGATGAATAGATGAATAGTTGTCTGCCATATCTATTTATCTCCACCCCTGCCTTTTATCCTCAGAGCTAGGGTAGGGCCTCTCTAGCAGCCTTCCCCAGGATTGGCCCACAGCTTTCCACTGCTCTCCTCTTCTCTGCCTTCTGTGCAGTGCAACAGGCACTGGACCCAGCTGTTCCTCTTCTTCTTCATCAACCATCTCCAGATCTGGGGGATGTTGACTTTCCATCTGAGGGTTGAAAAATGGCCCAGGCACCACCACTGTTTTTTTTTTCTCTCTCTCTACCAGCTCCGTGCCTTCTTCCCCCTCAGAGCTCACAGGTTGTCCTGATGCTGACCCTGACTCCCACACCTCCTACTCCTTCTCTGATTCAACTGCTGGAGGGGCCACAACACCTATATTGCAAGGAGGGGGGGGGGCTACATTGTGACATTTCATGCACCATCTTGCCATATTTGACTTACCCTTGATCCTGTAGTGTGAATGCCTCTGCCCGAGTTATCCATTAGATCTGGCATTTTTGCAAAACTGACAAAAGCAGGGTTAAGTTCTTGTATTAGGTTCTCCCTCTTTCCCTTGTGTCTTTTATGTGATGTCAAGATGCATAGAGCATGCAAAAGGATTGGGCTTGTGTTGTGTCAGTATGTCCTGACCCAACCCTGTTACCAGCAAGAAAATATCAAACAAACGCAGCAACTCAAACCTTCACAGCTTTAATCTACAGATAAACTTCTTTGTAGATAAAAGATGGCTCGCAGCCAATTAGTCCAACCAGAAAAGCCTTGACAGAATTCTTCAGATAAGCCAGAGTCTCTAAACACAATGCTGGATCCTTAGAACATTTTTGCTTTCTGCAAAAGCAAAAACTTTTTGAAACCAGGCTTATATTCCCTGGAGGGAGGGGCCATTACATTGCATCCTTACTCCCAAGTCGCCTGTGCTGCTCCAGCTGTCCTCTTCTACGAATCATCCTGTGCTCATGCACATTTGGCACAGGCTCCTCGGGAACCTCCTCGTCACTGCTGCCAGCCCCCACAATCCCTGAAGGCAGCAGTCCACTCCCTGATGGTCCTGGCCCCTCATCAGAGTCATTGCTCTCCTCAGCCATCTGCACCTGCTGCTGGCTAACCACAACACAGTGTGACACTACTTTTACATTTGTCCCAACTGACCACCCATTATACCAGCAATCTGGTGGTGCAGTGATTAGAATGCTGTATTGCAGGCTGACTCTGCTCACTGCCAGGAGTTTGATCCTGATCGCCTCAACGTTGACTCAGCCTTCCATCCTTCCACGGTCAATAAAATGAGAACCCAGACTGTTGAGGGCAATATGCTGACTTTGTAAACTGCTTAGAGAGGGCTGTATAGCACTGTATAGTGGTATATAAGTCTAAGTGCTATTGCTAACTGAAGCCTTCCTTTACTGTTAATATTAAATTTTGAGACAGGCATTTTGATGAAATTCCTCTCAAGAATTTGGAAGCTGGGGAAGCAGAAAGATGGTGTGTTGCTTAACAAAAACAATATGTTATAGTAAATATTACATGCAATTAAAAAAGAAACAATGATATCAGCATTTCTCAAGAATTAAATTTCCCTATCAGAAGAAATGCTAAGTTCCATCAAGAAGAACATTTAAAAAATATCAAAGGCATTTTTGAAAAATAGAATAGAAACACAGAAATTTCTTTCAGAGGCAAGAAAGCATTCAGGAAATTAGAAGGAAGGTTTCCGGTCAGTGTGAATGGATTTTGTCTTTTCTAGGAGCTGGAAACTTATGAAGCTCATAATATGGTACTTCTTTGACTTCTGATATGGAGCGTTTGCTGCAACCATATGGAAGAAAACAGTCTTAAAAAAAGCAGCTTGCATGAAAATGCCAGAACACCAGATTTTTTTTTTTTTAAAGTTATTTTTCCCCCTACTAGTTTTCATTCTATCTGATGAAAGAGAATTTGCTTTCAGTGTTGACTTCCAAAGGAAAATAATTTTTCACAGTATGATGTTTCTGCACTTCTTTAGTGATGAAGTGGCTAAAGACTGTGTGCAAGCATTTTATATTTCATTGTATAATCATTGCTCCTTTGATCTGCAAATGTGCTCTGCCATATGTTCATTCAGAAAAGACTTCGGGAACAAATTCCACCTCCTGGGTTAAATGTGAGTTTTGCGCTTAAAAAATGGTTGCAGAACTTTTTTCTTTTGAAGAAGAACTTTGGAATTATTTTTTGCCCATAATTTTGATGGAAAATTCTGAAAACTTGTTGGGGCTCAAAATTATTCAAAGCCACTTGTTGACATGGATGATATCTACTAGATCAAATAAGGGAAGAGTATCTTGAGACAGGACCAACTTCCAGCAAAGTGGTATTCTGCTAATTCTTTCCTTGGTAGCCTAGGACTTATATAAATCTGAACAAGAATTTGACCTGTTCTTACCCTACAATAATACTCCCCACCTCTTTCACCTGCTATGCAACTTAGATAAAACCTTTAATTGGTTTATATAGTCATTAAAAATATAGGATGAAAAGCAAAGCTAACTAATTGCACTGATTAATAATAAGGGATTTTACATAAAAAAAGAACACCCAATAATTCTAACCTGGATACTGAAGTGGTCGTCTTTCTGAATATTGGTGGCAGGATACTTAACCAACTGGTGGGCCGAGGCCCACTGGTGGGCCACAAGAAAATTTTGGTGGGCCATAGAGAAATCTCACCCCCAGAGCATCCCCCCAAAGCAATTAATCCAGGCTGTGCAGAAACAAGGCTGTGCCGCTAACATGGCCTGCGGGAACCCTCCCTGCCCACTCACTCCTTACCCAGCAAATTTGCCTGCTAAGTTGCTATGTTTCCTTTTTCCAACTACCATCTGTTCTATTGTGCCTAGAGATTTAGATTAGCTAGGATTTCTTGCTTTCTAGCTAGTCTTTAGATCTTCGACTCTGCTTTTAAGCACAGCCGAACCTCCCTTAGGACTGAAGGTTCTATTATTCAGTGCAGACTCATGGCAAACAAATTTTATGTGACAGACTGAGTTAGCTGATAGCAGATAGATAGATCACTGAATGATTCTGTGAGCAACTCAATTTTGGGTAAAAATTGCTCTTTTTTATATAAAAAAATCAATATTTACATACATGGTGTGTTGTGAGTTAATTTTGTGAGTTTGCTTGCAAGCAAATTTTATGTGACAGACTGAGCTAGCCAATAGCAGATAGATAGATATCTGAATGAATCTGTGATTCTGTGAGCAACTCAATCTGCCTGCCTGCTTTGCCTGATTTTGGGTAAAAGTTGCTCTTTTTTTATAAAAAAAATCAATATTTATATAAATATTTATAATATTTACATACAAGCCATGCCCAGCCAGTCACATGACCACTAAGCCACACCCACAAATTACAGAATTTGTGAGTGTGGCCCACAGAACCGATTAGTTGTCCCTGGGATTTAAAATTATGAGTTTGGTGGTCCCTGAGGTCCAAAAGGTTGGTGACCTCTGATTTAGCATGCTGGCTGGAGAATTCTGAGAATTGAAATCCACATCTTTTAAAGTTGCTGAAGTACACCGTTTTAGATAACCCCATATGGGTGGCTGCACTAAAACATTGCAACATCATGCTGTAATTTACAGTTCTTTTTATTGCTGTTGTTGTTGTCTTGCCTTTGCAGTGTGGTAGGCCAAGGACATTCAAGCTATGGTTTGCCTTTGCTCAGGGCTGCCCAACAGGCTCCCATTCCTAGGTTCTGGGTTTTATTATTTGCATAGTAATGGAATTATATTGTATCTTCAAAGTGATTTGATGGCTTTTAGGTGAGCCAGGTTTTAGCTACCACAATGTGGTAAGCAAAGGAAGAGGAATAAATTAGTTAACAATTAAATGGGAACAAACACGTTTTTATTTTTCTGCTGCAAATATTTGCATAGTGATCCATCTGGAAACAGTTAACAAAATTATGCCTGTAAACCAATCACAGCATTTCATTTAGAAAAGAGTGCTGTATTTTCCAGGCTGAGAAAAATATATCTACCATATTTTTCTCTTCGTAAGATGTATATCACCTAGGTTTCAAGGAGGAAAGGATGAAAAAAAAATATGAATATGGAACACCATCTCACTGTGAATATGGAGCGTCGAATATGGAGCAGCAGTGTAGTGAGGGCAGGAGGCGGAGCCTGAGAGGACCACAGATAGGTGTCCTCTCATGTGCCAGCTCTGCCTATTGACTCCTGCACTGCAGAAAAGTGACAGAAGAGGCAGGCAATCACAAAGACAGAAGAGGCGGGTTCAGCACTGTAAAAGGACCTCATAGCCGCAGCCTGGCTGTTATTCATCATATTCGTTCCATAAGATGAACAGACATTTCCACCAGCTTTTTTGGGGGGAAGTGCATGTTATGTAGCAAAAAATACGGTAAACATTGGAAAGACTGGACACACATGCACTTGCTGTGAATCTTTGCCTGTACCCTATAAACCAGGGTTGTCAAATTCCCAGCTGGCCAGGCCCACGCCCGGTTTAGCAGAGGGGAAAAAAGTCCTGATATGACACGTCACGCCTCTGTGACGATGTGTGAGTTTGACATTTCTGCTGTAAGCAAACATAGCCTGTCATACATGTATATAAAAAGCAACACAATCCAAATCAGAAATGTTGCCCATAGATTGAACACAAGCTTCTTAAACAAATTCACATCCACTGAACACCCAGGGATACCAAAAGCCATGCTGACTCCAATTGTTGCTTGCAGATGGTTTATTTTTCTTTCCCACCTACACTGTAGCTTGTGCAGGTTAATGTAGCGTGCAGCAGTATGATAACGCACAGTGGTATGACCTTTTCAATAAATGTACAACTTACAGAGCTTGGTTCTTTCCAAGTGTCCTGTGTTTACACAGCAAAGCCCACTAACCTTTGGGAAATAGATCAAATAGCCAGCCAGACAAAGCCCAGCATATTAAAAAAGGTCACTCGATAGAGTGGTCAAAATGCTGAACTCTCCAAATGAATTTAACTGCCTGGGCTTCACCTGTAGGCCAGCAATGAGCTGCACAAAAAACAACTTAGCAAGAAAGCATCGTCAGCAAAAGGCTGAAAGAGCCATGCAGAGTTTCTTACTGTTTCTTACTTACTGGAGTGATTTACTGCAACAGCAAAATTAATTTGAACCAAGAATGGACAATCTTTCAGATGGTTTAGGACTGTATTTAAATACTGCCAAGTGGGAGGTTAATGTTGCAATAGATGAGAGAATTATGCAAATAATAAATAAAATTATATAAAATCATGTCACATATATCACACAACCAGCCAGGCCTGTTTCCTTGACCGGTGCCTCTGGCACTTTATTATGTCTAATAGAAAGGATACAACTAGTCCTCATCTTATGATTGCAATGGAACTTTCCCATTGCAGGTTGGGATGGTTGTAAAATGGATTGGTCATGTGACTGACCTGATTTTACAATCTTTTTTTTTGCAGTGGTCACTAAGCAAATCCATGGTTGTGAAATAAACCTTCCCAGTTGTTAAGGGAACCAATGGTGCACTATGGTTGTGAAACCAGCAAACCAACAAAAAAGCAGAAGTGCTGGTTTTCATCAAAATCATTGTAAAACAACCCATGTGGCTGTGGGATGTTGTAAATGCCCATATAAGTGGCTGTGTTGCCAAGCACCTGAACTTCAGCCATGTGACTGTGGGGAAATAGGTGACATCAGAACTTCAAATCTGGGTCATAAATAGACCCAACTTAGTTTCATTATAAGTCAAGGAAAAGTGTAATAAATATTGAGCCCAACCTCATTAAATAACTGAGTTATAGGGGTATGGACAACATCTGTTTCTTGGTAAAAATGCTTGAGCAAATGATGGTTGATCACATCTGGATCCTCTTGGATCAAATACATTTCCTATGTCTACTTCAACTGGAATCTAAGCCCAGTTTTGACACAGAAACTCCCTTGCTCAACTATGGGATGATCATTACTGAAGGACAGGCAGGAGGATTCTGACATTTGCCTTTCTAAACTCTCAAACCTGTGACTTCTAGCTTATTTTACATCCATCTTTATTGTTAGTGTCCTTCAAGTGTTCTCTATGTTAGAAAGAACCAGTTTAGTTGTTTCTAATGGTAGGACTAGAATAGAATCACTAGAATAGTCCATGCTCTGATAATTTCTGTTATGGGCGATTCATTATCTCATATTAGTGGTTGCCCTTGAAAGAACTCCAGAACCTCAGGTAGGACAACTTCATTCACATTAGCACATCTTTTCTTTCTGATGTCCTCCAAGTGAATTGAGTTGCACCTGCTATCTTTTTTGTTCTGCATGGTCTGGCAAGTTCATCACCTCTGGAGGGTAATCAATTAGAGAAGGGTAATTTAGTGCTTATTTTGGAAATTCACAGGTGAGATCCTTCAGAAACAGTAGGTGAATATACAAGGACACAGAAGAAAAGCTATTTTTGATATGTATTTATTCTTTAGATTTATGAAGCCCTGGGCATCACATGCAGTGCTTCCTTTTCAATGTTATCCTCACAACTGGTCTATGAAATTGGTTGAGATAAAAGTTCATGCTTAACTTATTCAGAATAACAAAGTTGGAAGGGACCTTGAAGGCCAACCTCCTGCTCAGGCAGGAAACTCTATACCAGGGGTCACCAAACTTTTGGACCTCAGGGACCACCAAACTCATAATTTTAAATCCCAGGGACCACTAACCAGTTCTGTGAGTGTGGCCTAATTTGTGGGGGTGGCTTGGTGGTCATGTGACTGGCTGAGCATGGTTTGTATGTAAATATTATAAATATTTATATAAATATTGAATTTTTTATAAAAAAGAGCAACTTTTACCCAAAATCAGGCAAAGCAGGCAGGCAGATTGAGTTGCTCACAGAATCATTCTATCATTCTATCTGCCATCTATCTGCCATCGGCTAGCTCAGTCTGTCACATAAAATTTGCTTGTCATTCAGTCCTAAGGAAAGCAGAGCCAAAAATCTAAAGACTAGCTAGAAAGTAAGAAATGCAACTATTTCCTGCTTTCTAGCTAATCTAAATCTCCCAGCACAGCAGAACAGCTGATGCTCGGAAAAAGGAAAAATAGCAACTTAGCAGGGAAGTTTGCTGGGTAAGGAGTGAGTGGGCGGGGAGGGCTCCCGCAGGCCATGTGGGTGGCACAGCCTTGTGTTTCTACGCAGCCTGGATTAATTGCTTTGGGGGATGACATTTCTCTGTGGCCCACCAAAATTTTCTCAAGGCCCACCAGTGGGCTGCTGCCCACCGGTTGGTGACCGTTGCTCTATACCATTTCAGACAAAAGGTTGTCCAATCTCTTCTTAAAAACTTCCAATGTTGGAGCATTTATAACTTCTGGAGGCAAATTTTTCCACTGATAAATTGTTCTAACTGCTAGGAAATTTTTCCTTAGTTCTAGATTAATTCCCTTCTTGATTAGTTTCCATCCATTGCTTCTTATCCTACCCTCAGATGCTTTGGAGAATAGGTTCTTCTTTGTGGTCATTTAGCTTCTGTGGAAAAATGGAAACTTAATTCTTCCTGGTTTAAAATATTAACATCACAAACACGCTCATTACAGAATTATGAAAGGAATAAACAGCATTCCAAGTGCTGCAGCATGAACAGTTTGTTCTGTTTTTTGATCAACAAGACTCACATTTGATAATAAAATCAATATTAATGTGTAAAAGCAAAAAATTGAGGTTGGAGTGTGTTTATCTTGTACTGTGCTAGGAAGAGTTGGAAGTCAATGCCCCCTTTTCTTTCTTTTTCTCTTTCCCCTTGTATCTCACACACCCCTTTTCCCCCACTCCCTTTCCCTCCCTTAATTTCCTATTTTCTTTTTTTTCTTTATATTTGATATAATAAAATAAAAATGAGAAATTAAAAAAGATCATAAAATCAAGAAGAACAAACTCAGAAGGTGACCTTCTAGCAAATTATCTTTCAGTAGCATATGTCGGAGAACTGGGTGATTACCTAATGCAGTGTTCTTTAAACTTAGCAACTTTGAGCGGTGTGGACTTCAACTTCCAGAATTCTCTATCTTGCATGCTGGCTGCAGAATTCTGTGAATTGATGTCCAATCTTCTTAAAGTTGGGAAGTTGAGAAACATTGATCTAATATATTGCAGCAATCATTAACTGTTTCTTCAATGTGCATGGGGGTGGGAGCCAGTTTGAAATGCATTAGGGTAGGAAAAACTATCATTTTGATGTTCTATTCTGAGAAAAGTTGGAAAAAAGCTGTTTAGTAGATATGCTTAATCACATGCCATAAATTCTCATTTTAGTGACAACTGTAGCATAACATTGGGTGAAAAGATGCTTGAAGAAAAAGATGATTTTTTACTTCTTTAGGAAAAAAAGTGATATTTTATGGGCAAATATACCTAACTGAGTAGCTCACTTGGAGATTGTCAGCTTTAAAACCCAGGAAGCTATGACAATATCTGACTGGTCAAATGGACAATATGTTAAAATTCCAATTTTCTTAGATCATGAAGTAATAAAGGCAACAATTAAACAGACAACACAACCCAGAATTGGCATTTGCCTTTAGTCCCTGTCATAAGAAACAGGAAGTGAAACTTTGGTTGTACAGATATTTTACAGATAATTTTGTAGGTAGGTTTTGGAGTGAAAATCTTTTTTTTCTTTATTAATTTTATTATTTTTTAAATAAACATACACAAGCACAACATAAAAACATCAAGTCATCTTCCACTTACGTACATACAGTGTATTGGTTGGTTTACAAATTATTTTGTGCATCCATTTCATAGTCATCACTTCCAAATACCTGTATATGTTCTCATATTGTCTATCAAATATTCCTAAGTACATTAATATAATTGTTAATCATTTGACTATACTGTTATTTGTTCATGTTATGCAAAATAATCCATATTTTAATTAATTTATTTTATGACAATTCATATTATCCCAAATCTATCCCATAGGTATATTATGATAATACATCTTTATATATTCTTTATATTCTATATTTCATTACCATATTTTATTGTCTAACCATTGATAAAATAAATCCCAAATCTTATAAAATTGTTTATCTTCTTGTTCTCTGATTTCAAATGTCAATCTACTCATTTCAGCACAGTCCATGATTTTCTTAATAACTTCCTCCTGTGTTGTATTTTCTCATTTTTCCAGTTTTTAGCAAATACAATCCTAGCAGCTGTTAATACATTTACAATCAGATATTTCAATTCCTTATTATATATTTCAGGTAAGATTCCCAATAAAAAAATATCTGGTTTCAAGTCTATATGTTTTTTGTCATTTTTTCCAGCCATGTGTGGATTTTGGTCCAATATCTTTTAGCATCTGCACAAGTCCACCACATATAGTAATATGATCCAGGTATCTGATGACATTTCCAACACTTTTCTGATTTGTTCTTGAACATTCTTGCTATTCTTGTTGGGGGTAGATGTCACCTATAAAACATCTCATACAAATTTTCTTTATATGCTGTTGACATTGTCGTTTTATAATTTTGAGACCACAATTTTTGCCATTTCTCTAAATCCATCCCATATCCAAAATTTTCCCCCCAAGCAATCATTGTTTAACTTGTTCTTCTTCTAGCTTAATTTCTAGCAAAAATCGATACACATTTTTAATCACCTTTTCATCAGTACCTGTCAAAATCTTATCTAAATCAGTCAATTTATCTTAAAACCTTCTGTTTTGGAATCTTTATCATATCTAGAATGTATTTGCGCATATGAAAACCAGTTCATCTTTATGCCTTGTTCCTCTAGTTTTTGCATAGATTTAAATTCACCCTTTTCATTCAATATTTCACCATATCTAAGAAGTGAAAATCTTCTTAAAGACCTCCTGTTCCCATTCTCCATCTTAAACTGGAACAAAAATCTAATGTATTTATGCTATCAAAATTTGGTCCTCTGGCTACTGAAATTTGTGTAGTCTCAAAAGGTCTTGGAGGTTATAGTAAAATGCTGAAGCCTGCATATCAAAGGTGGTATTCAGCAGGTTCTGACCAGTTTGGGAAAACTGGTAGCAGAAATTTTGAGTAGTTCAGAGAACCAGCAAATCCCATCTCTGACTGGTCCTGTCCACATCTATTCTCTGCCTCCCGAATCCCAGTTGATCAGCTGGGACTTCTTTTGTTGCCCTGCACCGGAAAACGGAGCTGGAAAGCAGGTTAGTTGGGAGGGGGAATGGAATTTTGCATATCCTTCCCCTGCCACACCCACCAAGTCACGCCCACAGAACCAGTAGCGAAAATGTTTGAATCCCACCACTGCTGCATATGGTTGCACATTGTTATAGTATCTTAGAAAAATGACATTACCTGTGCTGTCTACATTAAATCACCTTCCCCTCCCAGAAAGAAAGAAAGAAAGAAAGAAAGAAAGAAAGAAAGAAAGAAAGAAAGAAAGAAAGAAAGAAAGAAAGAAAGAAAGAAAGAAAGAAAGAAAGAAAGAAAGAAAGAAAGAAAGAAAGAAAGAGAAAGCTCTGTGTGCTGCTACACTGGTTAATTCCAAGCCTGCAAACCAAGAAGATGGGAAAAAGATTCACATTTTTGTAATAAATCTCCAACATTTGAACATTTGATTGTGTGGCAGAATTGTTAATGGCACTTACACAGGGCACTTGACAGGGCAATCAGACCCCTAGGGAAAGGAATACCTACTTGTTAACTCTTGAAATTTAAGAAGGACAATACGCTTTTAATCCCTGATGATAAATCTACACTTTGCAATCTGTAACAAAAAGCCAAAAAAAAAGGTCATTTTTATGTTCCTAATTTTATCAGTTCTATCTAAAACAAATTGGCTCCAACTAAAATTATGCAGATTGTTCCATCCTCCCAATGAACAACTGATTGAGGTGCAGTTCTGATTTCTTTAGAAATGCCAATCCAACAACTACTTTTACAGGCATTTGTCTTCTGAATAAACTGACTGGCTAGTCAAAATTTTGCTAGCTAAAGAATGCAAAGCTATAAAAATACGTTCTTCTTGTGATCATTTTAGCTACTCTTCCTTGGTTCTACTCTCAATCTAAATTCAAATTCCTTGGATAAAATACAGCTCTGGATAATAGCAATAGACTAATGGGGTGTAGAGGTGAATTATAATATTGTCTCAATTTTTCTGCATAGTGCAAATTTGATAGTCTAATGTCTATATATATTCCTTATAAAAGTCAGTCTTGTCCTCTATTCATGCTATTTTAATTGTAGTCTTTCATTGATATTCTGCTTTCTAGGCAGCCCGGGTAGACCATTAAAATGACTTCAGCCAAACAGATGGAGGCAGGCTTTTGATAGTATAATAGATAAGTAAGATATAATCTAGCTTTCCTGTGTTGAATATTTACTGTGGGTAATTTCTAGTTATGTGTGCACACCGGACACTCCCAGTCAGTCTCTCCATCTAGATCAGAGCAGCACACACATGTTGCTCAGTGTAACTACTATAAATATAGTTTGATGTTTGTGTTTTTAGACATCAGGAACTGTTAAAAACAGTACACTGGCAAAGACCCAGTTTGGTGTAGTGGTTAAGGCAGCAGTCTAGAAACCAGGAGACTGTGAATTCTAGTCCTACCTTAAGCACAAAGTCAGCTGAATGACCTTAGGCCAGTCACATTCTCTCAGCCCTAAGAAGGAGGTAATGGCAAACCTCCTTCTCAAAAACCTTGCCAAAACTGCAGGAATTTGTCCAGGCAGTTACCAAGAATGAATTTGTAGAATTTGGAAGAAAAATTTCCAATTCCATCTCCTTGAGTATGAGTTCCGCACAGGGCTGTGTCTTCAGTCCATTACTATTCACCTTAAGAACCCATGTCTGCTATGCCAGGTCTGCTACGAATCATATTGTGAAGTATGCAGATGTCATGGCAGTGGTAAGGCTTATCTGGGATTGACAATGAAGATTCTCATAGGGAGGAAGTGAAGGCTTTTGGTGGACTGGTGCACTAAAAATAACTTGGTTCTGAATGTTAACAAAACAAAGGAGACCATTGTTGATTTTAGAAAGAGCAGCATAGTCATACTTCACTTTGTATCAAGGCTGCAGCTGTGGAGGTGGCCAACAATATTAAGTATCTGGAGGTGCAGATAACTAACAATCTGACTTGGTCTCTTCATATGTTATCTTAAGTGAAGCAAACAAACCAGAATTTGCATTTCTTGCTTCAGGTGAGGAGAACATATCTTTCTCCTTCTTTCCTGGCCACTTTTTACAGAGGCACAATTGACCTCTTTAACAAACTGCATCACTGTTTGATTTGATGGCAGCGGTGCCTCAGATAGAAGGTCCATACAGAGAGTGGTAAAGACAGCCAAGAAGAGTATAGGAAGCTCACTTCCTGTTATTCAGGATACTGCTTATAAGTGCTATGTGCTTAGAGCTTGAAGTGTTGTTAGAGCAGAAGTTATATTCAGCAGGTTCTGACCAGTTCTGGAGAATGGTAGCAGAAATTTTGAGTAGTTCGGAGAACCACTAAATATCACCTCTGACTGGCTCCGCCCCCATCAAGTCCCAGATGATTGGCTGGGTCTTCTTTTGTTGTCCTGCACAGGAGAACAGAGCTGGAAACAGGTTAGTGGGGTGGGGAGGGAATGGAACTTTGCAGTAACCTTCCCCCAGGACTGGGGAGGGAATGGAGATTTTATAGTATCCTTCCCCTGCCATGCCCACCAAGCCATGCCCACCAAGCCACACCCATAGAACTGGTAATAAAAATGTTTGAATCCCACCACTGTTTTAAAGACCTCACACACCTACTTCAGGGTCTGTTTTTGCTGCTCCCATCTGGGAGGAGGTTTTGAATTATCTATAGTGGGACTACCAGATTCTGTATCAGTTTTGTTCCTTATGCCATCCATTTGGTAAACTTGCAAGATTCTTTCTTTCTTGTTTGGCCGTGTATTTGTATATTTGAACTAGACTGTGATGTTTCTTTGTGTCATATAGGTGTGTAAATATGAGTATATGCATAATGGTTATCTTTTGAGAGCTGAATGCAATGAAATTTCATTTTCATCTATTCTGATTAGTGTACATTTAAAGTGACAATAACGATTCTGTTCTGTTCTGTTCTGTTCTGTTCTGTTCCATTCCGTTCCATTCTATTCTATTCCATTCATTCTATTATTTGAAGGCACATATATACAGACTAGCAACATCCAAAAAGTAGGCAAAAGCAGAAACAAAGAGATGAATCCTGCTATCCAGTTGTTTCCTTCCTTATGTAGAATAGAGGAGAGATCACCTGGTACGCTACTATCTCTATATTGCTGTTGTAAGGAATATAAAAAGATTAACAATGGAACAATGAAAAGCCACTCTCTTTAACTCTGCTTGCTAATTCCCTCAGCACTATTTCCAGTGGGCCTGGAATGTTTTCTGCTAGATGTTTAGATAGATAGAGATAATAAAAAACTGTTGTTATTAGTCTTTTTCCCCCACTCATGTCTATTATTCATGCTAAGAGCTACCAACATGAAAAGCTTTTAAAAAAAGCCTTTGGGGAGATGAAAAAAATATATTAGACAGTTCTTGACTTACAGTTATTTATTTAGTGACTATTCAAAGTTATCATAGCACTGAACAAAGGACCAATGAAAAAACAATACTTTCTTCTTAAAGTTTATAATATGTGCTGATCTGAATGTTTATGAATCTTTGTTTTGTAATCCTGTAAGTTCCTGAAGTTTCAGATGTTGCAACACCCCTGTGGTCAGATGATGAAAATTTGGACACTTGGCAGCCTACTTGACTTGCAACCACAGGGGCACTGCATATGCCCTACCCACTTATGCTACCTTATGGTATACCTCATCTATGTCCTTTTGGCCTCCTACGATGCTATGTTCAATAATAAGAGCCATGGTGGTGCAGTGGTTAAAATACAGTATTGCAGGCTAATTTTGTTGGCTGCCCGAAGTTCGATACTCACTGATTCAATGTTGGCTCAGCCTTCCATCCTTCTGAGATTGGTAAAATGAGGACCCAGATTGTTGGAGGCAATATGCTGACCTTTATAAACCACTAAAAGAGGGCTGTAAAAAACACTGTGAAGCGGTATATAAGCTATTGCTATTGTGATCACAGATAACCTTCAATATCTTCTTGGTCTCACTGCTGATGAGGTTGCTGGCCAGGCTGTAGGTCAGCTTCATACTGCAAAAAAAGGGGGAAAGGTTGCTTAGCAAAGACACACTGGGGGCTTAGAGAGACTAAGTCTGGAATGGTCCGGATTGAGATGGGTCTTCAGCTAGCAACTGGTAAAATTTGCTTAACAATGGCAGTGAGGATTACCAGAATTGTGGTCACTAAATGAGGCAGGTACATCATGTTTCACTTTATGATCTCATTGCTTAGCAACTGAAATTCTAGTCCCAATTATGGTCATAAATCAAGGACTACTTGTACTATAGTCAGTGAATGACTAATGGTCTTTCTCTATTCTGTTCCCTTCCATTTCTGTATTGTTGGCAGCATTATCTTTCCTCCATCTTTTAATATTTTACTGTAGTGGTCTACCTGTTTAAAAGAAGAAAGCATGGATCATTGATGTGGAGATTGTAAAATAGAAGATAAAGAATTGGAGAAATATCAACATTTGAAACTGAAATTGAAAGATTATGGGCTAACCCTGCCTGTGGTGGCCCCAGTAGTTATTGGTGCACTGGCTGCCATACCAAAATATCTTGGATGACACTTAAAAATATGCACATTGGCAGTATTTCCATCATCAATTACAAAAAGTCAAACTACTTGGATCTACACATACACTATGCTGATACATGAAGACATCCTAGCTTCTTGGGACTGATGTCTATGAAAGCCAACATCAGCTAAAGAACTAAAAGAACTAAAACCTAAAACCCAATTTATTTTTGTAATAATAATAATACATATAGTCCTTGTTTAGTGACCATTGTTGGAACCAGCAACCTGGTCATTAAACAATGAACCATGAATCTTATAATGTGCTTATGTGCTTATGATTTTACTTCTGCTTTTTTATATTCTAATTATATCCTAATAAGTGACAGAAAAACAAACAAAGAAAAAAGAACTCAACTCCTATTATCACTTTCTTTCTAACAAGTGAACATATATACTACTAGGCAACTGTGAAAAATGTGAAGAAGAGACCGGATGGAAGACAGCTTGATATACTTAAAGATAATGAAACACCTAATTCTTTGAATGAGAATGATCTGACAAAACTTGATGTTAATCTTATCTTCAAAAGTGGAGGAAAACTTCCAATCTGGAAAACTGTAGTATGCTCTATTTGACATCATTCTGGGAAGATTTTAGAATAAACCCTAAAGAGATCTATTGGTAGGAAATTTCTAAGCCACGTGCTAAGCACCAGAAGTCAGTTTTTCAATGAAAAAAAATCTTTCCAGTCTAAATTTATCTTATTTTTTTTTACTGGATAACTAGCTCAGTAGATTGTGAAAATGATGTAGAAGTAATATATCTTCATTTCAGCAAAGCGTTTGACAAAGTACACTGTGACATTCTGACATTCTAATTAGCAAATTGGTTAAGTGTAGGCTGGATGGCATGGTAATTAAGTAGATACAGAGCTGGGTTGAAAACTGCCCAAAGAGGGCTCAACGGTGGTAGTTCATCAAACTGGAAGTTATATCAAGTAATAGGTCATGGTTCAGTTTTGGGTCTTCTACTGTTCAATGATTTTCTTAATGGCCTGGATGGAAGAGGTAAAGAAAATGTTTATGAGATCTGCAAAAATGGATGAAAAAGCAGACATTTTAGAAGGTAGAAAAGTAGAACATTCAGCTTAATATCGATAGAGCATTTACACTCACTCACTAAAGAAATAGGAAGGAAATTTATAGGTGCAGGATGGGGGATACCTGATTTGGTAATAATATTTAAAACACAGATCTTGGAACCACGGTTGACTTCACACTGGATGTGAATTGGCAGTATGATGCCACTTCAAAAAGAGTAAATGCAGTTTTGGTCCGAATGAATGCCAGTATAATTTCCTAACCATGGAAAGCAAAATAATGATAAGGCTTTGCAATGGTCAAACATCAGTGTTAAGTACTGTGTCCACTACTAGGCACCACATTTTAAAGACTCAGAGAAACTAACAGGTTCAAAAAAGAAGTGCGTTATCTTGTCAGGGTGTGATGGAGCAAATGAGCATAAATGGAAGAAACTATAATTAACAAAACTTTTGTAGGTTATAGAGGTTCTCTGTGTGCAGTGCGTTTTCTTGAGTATTTCATTACCACGTAAGATCAACAGAGTTCAAACCTGTAACAGAATTAGCCATAATAACAGTTTTTAAATACCAGGAAGGCTGTCACATGGAAGAAAGTCAAGACTTTCATTTCAGAGTGCAAGTTGTGAAATAATCAATTCAAATTACAGGATGGAATATTCCAATGCAATGTTGGAGAAAAATCTTCTTAACAAGGCAAAGCACTTTGAGAACAGAACCAAAAATGTAATGATCTTCCCTTTAATGGATTGGGAAATGGCAACTTCAGATTTCTGCAGTGGAGTGGAGGCAGACAATGTGATCATGTTAAACTCAGCAATTCTATGCAAATTTAAATTATGAATAGGTAATCCTGCTCCCCCTACATGTCTGGGTTCTGATGGGAAGATATGGCAATAAATCTTATACCTCCAGATACTTAGCCCTGTTTTTAGCAATTAACACTTAGATATAACACGGATTCTTTTTTAACCTTATTAGATTTACTTTATAAGTAAGTCAAGAAGATGAACATACCTAATATATCTTCCTCCTACTGTTTTTCCATTACAATAGTTCTGTGAAGTGGATTGGGTTGAGAGAGAGTAACTGGTCCAGAGTCAACCAGTTGGCCTTCATGTCTAAGATGGGACTAGAACTCAGTCTCCTGGTTACTAGGTTAGCACCTCTGAGCTTGCATTTTTCTTATATCTACCAACGTTTGAAACACTAGATCAGTGATAGCAATCCTTTTTGGCACTGAGTGCCCAAAGCACGCATACATGTGTGCACATGCGTGCATGTGCATACCCAAAATGGAATGTGTACATGTGCCCTGTGCATGCGTGCGGTTTCCCCTGCACATGAG
Source organism: Bungarus multicinctus (assembly GCA_023653725.1). NCBI lineage: Eukaryota > Metazoa > Chordata > Lepidosauria > Squamata > Elapidae > Bungarus > Bungarus multicinctus. The sequence continues at coordinate 151,234,795 of CM042838.1, forward strand.
CGCACATCCTACATGCACATACATATACCTGATGCATGTGCATGCCCTAGCATGCCCCCCACCCCCATGCATGCCCCCCATCCCCACACATGTGCAGCAAAGACCTGAAGACCAGATGGCCAGTGGGAGGCACACACGCATGTATGGCCGAGTTGAGCTGGGAAATGGCACATGTACCCACAGAGTGGGCTCTGCATGCCATCTGTGGCACGTGTACCATAGGTTCACCACCACTGCACTAGTCTATTTCTTGAATCTTGTCTCTTCTTTGTCTCCTGTATGCTTTTCATTGGATGGCAGCCTTAATCAAGGCCACCATGGGAATGAAGCTGAGACATCTCCTTTATGCAAGTAGGACCTGATCATCCTATCCAGCACTGGTTTATTTTTTATTTATTTTTATTTTTTTTGGTTTGTCAAGTGCTTACAAGATAATAGGTATAAGTAAAAACATAGTTATGAATACATGGATACATATAAGAAAAATAAAAGAAACAATAGGACAGGGACGGTAGGCACATTGGTGCGCTTATGCAAGCCCCCTACAGACCTCTTAGGAAAGGGGTGAGGTCAATAGTACACAGTCTAAGGTTAAAGTTTTTGGGGTTTTGGGAAGAAACTACAGAGTCAGGTAGAGTATTCCAGACATTGATCACTCTGTTGCTGAAGTTGTATTTCCTGCAAAAGTGGTATTCAGCAGGTTCTGGCCAGTTCTGGAGAACCGGTAGTGGAAAGTAGTTCAGAGAACCAGCAAATACCACCTCTGACTGGAGATTTTACAGTATCTTTCCTCTGCCACACCCACCAAGCCATGCCCACAGAACCAGTAGTAAAAAAAATTGAATCCCACCACTGATTTCTTACAATTGCATTTGGTGCGAATAACCTTGAGTTTGTATCTATTGTTTCCTCTTGTGTTGTTATGGTTGAAGCTGACAGGTAGTACATTGCAATGTATGATTTTATATACTATACTTAGATCGGACCGAAGGCGGCATAATTCTAGGTTTTCTAGGTCTAGAATTTCAAGTCTGGTGGCATAAGGTATTCTGCAACGAGTAGAGGAGTGGAGAACTCTTCTTGTGAAATATTTCTGGACTTTCTCAACTGTGTTAATATCAGATACATAATGTGGGTTCCAGACTGATGAGTGTATTCGAGTATTGGTCTAACAAATGTTTTGTATGCTCTAGTTATTAGTGTAATATTACCAGAGAAAAAGCTACATAAGATTATGTTAACAACTCTTAAGGCCTTTTTGGCTATGTAGTTACAGTGGGCTCTAGCACTTAGATCATTAGAGATGAGTATTCCAAGGTCCTTGACAGAGTTTGGATCATCAACAAGGTCTTGAATATTCAGCCTGTATGTTATGCCAATATGTAAGACAGAGCATTTGTTTGTTGAGATTTGAAGTTTCTATGGATATGACAACCAGAGAACACATGTGCAACATTTTTTTAAAAAATGCCCAGAGAATAAACCACTCTCCCTATTGAATTTTCACCAGCTATCATTTTCTATCCTTAAAAATGCACTCAGCTTCTGTTGTGACAGAAGCAAGATGGAGAGGATATGCTATTCAGTGTAACCAGAATATTTGTGTCATTGATCTTTTCATGCCATGGTTGTGAAGCCCCACACTTAGCACACTGTTGGATGCGGCAGTACCCCTTTTAATGGCCATCTGAGAGTTTCATCCATCACTACAGACAGCTATTTTGTTGGCACCAACCAGTTTTATCAGGCCACATGGTTTGCTGAGATATCGGAGGTGGAGAACGGGGGAGAAAGTACATTACTAGATGTCAGAAAACCAGAAGTACATAACTGATGGGCATTATTTAAGCCCCATCAATTTATAATATTAGCTTTCGTCTCTCTAGCAATTAATCTATCCCTTTCTAGAAGCCACTGAGCAGTTCTTGCTCCCTAGAAACAAAGCCAACTCCACACAAGCAAAGTGACTGTCACTTGCAATGAGCATAGTTTTGTTTGCAGAGAGATAAACTGCCAGGAGGGCATGACTTGGAGCCCATCATGGCTACTGCTAAGTGCCTTGCTTTGAGGTTTTTTTTCAATAGGAAGTGGCATGGAAATGCTTCAAATTAATAAGAGGAAAAAAAGGACATGCTTTGCAGTACAGAGCCATGGGCAAAAAACCCCACATTGCCTTGCCTATCAATGGGATATGAAACCGCTTGCCTAAGAAGAAAGAAATAAGAAATAAGAGAGGCAGAGGGAAATAAAGAAGGAGAGAACAAAACGAGAAATAATCCTTTAATTCGAATAGTCAAGAGACAAGCCATTTCTATGAAAAGGAGGTCGCCATCAGGACCAATCATGGAGCAGATGCTGGATAAAAAAGGGTAAAGGTTCATTCTATCCAGTCATGTCCAACTCTATGGGTGGTGCTCATCTCTATTTTTTTGGCTGAGGGAGCCAGCATTTTCTGAAGACAATATATCCATAGTTGAGTGGCCAGCAAGGCTATACGCCAAAGATGCCTGGAATACTGTTACCTTCCCACCAAAGTGGTACCTATTAATCTACTCACATTTGCAAGCTTTTGAACTACTAGATGGGCAGGAACTGGGGCAAGTAATGGGAGCTCACCCCTTTGCATGGAGCTAGGGTCTCAGACCTGGACTGTCATCTCTCCCGCTGACAAGCTCAGTGTCTTTAACCACTGAGCCATCACATCCCAAATGCTGGTACTATTCCATTATTTGCATGATGCTCAGCTGTGATTGAACTAGGATTCCCACAGGCCAATGGCAAGGTTTGCTGGGAACTGTGGTTCAGTCATATTGGAAGGGCCACATGTGCCTAAGCTTCACTGTATTGCATCAAAACACTGTATTTCTGGTCTGTTTATGCCAATGCTTCTTCTGACTTGTTTGACAGCCTCTCCTACAAATGCCCAAGCTTGCGAGAGAAGAATCAACTCAAGGTCAGCCTTGATAAGAACTTTCTGTGCTACAAGTCTTTTGAAAATCCATAGATGCTTAAGAATCTGCTTTTTGCTTTGCGAAAACAGTTTTCAGAGGATTAAAAAAAAAGTATAGAAAACTTTGGCCGGTGTTCACAGGGTCAGTTCAGGAGTGAATAATCCCTCAGTGGATTTATTTTTCCTTAGAGTAGACAAAAAATAGTTGAGCTTTATTACTGTTAAGTCTTCATCTTTCCATGCTTTCCTCTAGAAGCACCCCTGCCCATTAGATTTGCTCTCTAAGAATTCCACCGTGGATTTGTTTTTAAACTTCTCTACTCTTTTTCATTTTGTGACACCATTTAGTATAAAAAGGCATATTTTTTTCCTCATTAATTATTTCAGTAGGCCTCCTATCTGCCAAATATTTATCTACCTTCCCAGCCATTAGATTAAATTTTCTCAACCTTGGCAACTTTTAAGATATGTGGATTTCAACCCCCAGAATTCCTGCAGGCAGCATGCTGGCTAAGGAATTCTATGAGTTGAAGTCCACAACTCTTAAAGTGGTCGAGGATGAAAAATACTGTTTTAGATAACTCCATTTGAGTGACTTGGCTGGGGAATTCTGGGAATTGAAGTCCACACTGGATTCATGGCTGGACATGTACAGAGTTTCTATCTTATACCAGGAAGGGCAGAGAATATTCTCAGTTGCAAGCAAAACTACACAGGCTGAAGAAGCACTGATGGATTTAGATGAATGAAGGTCATCATATGTAATCTCATTTCCTAGTATTATACTCAAAGATTGATAACCATATGCAAATATTGATTGTTATTTCTCTCCAACAGAACAACAGGGGGTCCTTGCCAAATGGCCCATGAAACACTATCCAGGGTAGTGACAGAAAATGATCCTGATATTCTGACCGTGTACTGTATATAAATTGGGTTTTTTGAAAGATATGATTCTTTCTTGAAAGGAAAGCTCATACCCTTTAACAGCAGCCCCCAATGCTCATCAAGATAGCAGTCAGTTGCAGAAAAATAATCTAGGTACATGCTGGGTTTTTTCCTCAACTTTCCTCAGTATTCCAAAGTTTCATGAGAAATCAATATGAATGTGTCATCCAACTCTGAAGAATACTGGCAAACCACTGTTTTGGAGTTAAGGGGCAAGATAGAAAGGCAACAATACTTCAGATTAATTTTGAAACAATTCAGAGTATATTGGTCCACAGGAGGAATTTATACAATTAACACACATCTTAAACATAATTTGGGCCTGATATATGAATTGTTCAGAAAGTTCCCAAGCTAATATCATTCACTTGAAAAAGTTTGGCACTCAGACAAATCAGTCGTCAACAGGCACATAGAGATAAATAACAGTTACACAGCATCCAAGCACAATAATAAAAAAGCTACAAAGTAAACAAAAAGACTAGAACATCTCCTTACCAGCAAACAATATCCAGATAAATGGAAATTAACACTAGGATTAAAACCAAACAAACAAACTATAAACACCCTAATCAAGGAATTACCAAGGAGAAAACACCCTCAATCAATATTGACAGCAAGCTATTTTGTATTATAATGTATAGTCTCTTCTATGTAACATTGAAAATGTTACCTAATTGGTTAAGGAAATGTCTGCAGGCAAACAGCCAAGCTCAGAGGGCATCAAGGACTCCATCTGAAAAAGTTTCTGGTGTTCCTAAATGGATATTTGATTTTTATTTCCAATTAAAAGTTGTATTAAAATAGACAATCTGGATAACTTGCAGGTAATTTGGATCAGGTTAAAATAGCATATTTTCATTAAGGGATGTAGGAGCCCAATGGCTCACATAGTTAGGACACTTGTTTGATAACCAACAAGCTCTTATTCAAGACCTGAGTGCTGCCATGGGTCAGGGTGAGCTTCTGTCCTTCCCTCAAGATCCTGCCAGGGACATGAAAAGAGCTCCCAACTGGATGTCCCCTGGATAATGGTGATGTCACCAGCTAAATTTTTCAACCTGGAAGCATTTCAGTGCCTCTTGACATGGATCTGGTGTAATTAAAGGATTAGAGTCTTAAATCATGTTAAATTAGGATTGGATGACTTTAGGACAAGGATTATCTTTAATTGTCTGTTTGTCGGTCAGCAACAAACATGCTTAATATTCCTTCCTCATATTTTGCACAACTGTTGAGTTTAGAAGTGCGAACTACAACTTTTACTTTGAATAGTCAATGCAACCAGACAGTTTAGAACAGGGGTCTTCAAACCTGACATTCCATAAGCATTTTCTTTTTCAACTGCTTGTTGAGCACAATTTACATGTTGATACTTTATACATTTTCAATGTATACCTACAAAACAATTATTTCTTTATTTCCCTGTATTTCCCTTCTCCAACCTGGTGCCCTCCCTGATTTTTTTTTTTTTTTTTGTCAAATTAGCCAAGACCTTTGGAAAGCCCCATTTGGGACTTTCTGTTAGCTATATAAGCAGCCCAAGTGTACATATCGTCAAGGAGCATTTTAGGAACATTCGCTCTTATAGTCCCAGGTCAACAATTCATACTTTTGTATTTCCAATTTAAATTCCTAAGGCAATATCCCAACAAAAACATTCTAAAAACGTTCAATCACTTCTACCTAAAAACATGGTGAAACATTGAAACAACAGTGGCAGTCTAAATAATAAAGTTCCGGAGAAAATAGCAGGCAGCATTTAGCTTTTGCAAAAAATTCTCCCGAGGCCAAACAAAACTATTACGATTAGGAAAGAAAAGAAAAACTTGGCCTGCATCTCAAATTTAATAAAGATGTGATGCAGGCTTTCCACAAGAAAATGTTCCACAAAACATATAAACCTGCTGAGTACTGAACTCTAAATTATCTAATATAGGTCTGGATGCTAGAGATAAAGAAACATGGCATCACTGCTGAAAAGGTCCTGAGCAAGCTAAGAACTTGTTTGTTAGCAGTAGAAGGAAACTACGCTGCCAAAGAACCATCAAAACGAACACTAGATAGAACATAGAAACAACCTCAAAGATTGGAAGAGATGGAGTGATCTGGCTCACAGAATCATAAGAATATGACATGTATGGTGGTGATGATAATGACACCATCATCACCACCAGTGTCATCCATTTATTTAAATCAGGAGTCTCCAACCTTGGCAACTTTAAGATTTGTGGACTTTAACGCTCAGAATTTCCCAGATAGTATGGATTTGATACTCCCAGTTTAAATAAATAACTTAACATCCAATATAGTCCTATAAAAGAGAAAAGTAAAGTCCTACACTTAGGCAAGAAAAACCAAAAGTACACATATAGACTGGGTGAAACCAGGCTCAATAGCAGTAACTGTGAGAGGGATCTAGGAGTCTTAATGGACAATCAGCTAAATATGAGCCAGCAGTGTGCAGCCGCAGCCAAAAAAGCTAATGCAATTCTAAGTTGTATTAACAGAGGGATGCAATCAAGATCAAGGAAAGTACTAATACCACTCTATAAAGCCTTAGTAAGACCACACCTAGAGTACTGCATCCAGTTTTGTTCACCACATTATAAAAAAGATGTTGACGCTCTAGAAAAAGTATAGAGAAGAGCAACCAGGATGATGAGGGACTGGAGACTAAAACATACAACGAACGGTTGCAGGAACTGGGCTTGGCTAGTCTAGTAAAGAGAAGGACCAGGGGAGACATAATATCAATCTTCCAATATTTGAGGGGCTGCCACAGGGAGGAAGGGGTCAAGCTATTTTCTAAAGCGCCTGTAGGCCAGACAAGGAATAATGGATGGAAACTGAACAAGGAGAGATTTAATCTAGAAATAAGAAGAAACTTTCTGACAGTGAGAACAATCAACCAGTGGAACACCTTGCCCTTGGAAGTTGTGGGAGCTCCATCACTTGAGACTTTCAAGAAGAGATTGGGCTCCCATCTGTCATAAATGGTGTAGGGTCTCCCGCTTGGGTGGGGGGGGTTGGACTAGATGACCTATAAGATCCCTTCCAATTCTGATTGTCTGTTATCTGTTATAAAGAACAACATAGAGCAAAAGTCCTTCAGGCTGATGTAACTTATGACCATTTTGGATTCCAGGATTAAATCTTGCAGAACTTGGAAAAATCTAAAGTCTGTTCCAAGGTTAACTGACAATGTGCAGTTTCTCTTGAGCTGGGGTGGTGCCCTGATCAGAACTCAATATTGCAGACTAGCCCTGCATTCCGCCACCAGAAGTTCAGTCCTTAAGGGCTCAAAGTTGACTCAACTTTACATCTTTCCGGGGCCTGTAAAATGAGGTCCCAGATTGTTAGGAGCAATATGCTGACTCTATAAACCACTTAGGGAGAGTTGTAAAGCACTGTGAAGCAGTATATAAGTCTAAGTGCTAGTCAGTGCTAGACTGATATATCCAAATTGAACCAATGCCTTACTTAATAAACAATACCCTTGACTGATCATGCAAGTTCTTTGTCAACTGATCAATTGGTAATTGATTACATTTGCATGAAACCAATATAGTATGATATTTTGTGACATTTCTTCCTTATTAAAAATGGAAGCACGCACTTTTTAGCAAGCATCTTCTTGGGAAAAGCAATACACTCTTGGCTATAAAAATGGAGAATGTCTCTTTTGAAAATGATGCAGGCAGTTCTTTGTGGATTGCATTTTATTCTTCAGAAATCAGATTTAGAGGGGCAGCTTTATATGCAGTCCTATTTTTCATAAGCCATTCATTTAATTCAGGGATCAGTATGCCTTTCAGGTACTGGATACTCTTGCTACTTTATACAATGTTGCCAGGCAACCTCAACAAAATCTCATGTGATCTCATGTGAAAAGAGATTTTCTGAGCTTCTTGCAAGGGTTTTCTTTTTCGAAATGGAGATCAGCTGATGCTCGATGCATGTATAATGACTCTTCTTCAATCAGACTGATTAAATACTGAACATTCCTTTTTATCATTTATATAAATAAGGAAAAATAGTTCCCTGCTATATTTGATCTGCTGTTGCAAAACCAAACCTTTTACCTTCCCTTTTCTCTCTTGGGATTGTATCCATCACCCTAATTTCTCTTTGTGCACCTCTAAGTCACTTGCTATGCTAAGACACCTAAGATCAAGCTAAGTCTAAAATGCTAGATAATTCCTGGAAGACTGACACTCAGACAAATCAGCCATCAACAGACACACAGAGATAAACAATATTCCTACCATTCAAAAGAGACAATCAAATAGCCAGAAAGGAAAAAATGGACCAAAATACCTCATCAGCAATCAACACCCCAAGAAGCAGAGATTAACTCCAAGATTAACAGTAGACCAACAACCAAGCTGTAAACAGCAACCCAGTTAAGGAAATAACAACTCAGACCAACAGTGAATAACAGCCTAAACAAGGGACCATCTAGAACACTTAGAAGAGAGGTCTCCAAACTTGGTAACGTTAAGACTTGTAGACTTCAATTCCCAAAATTGCTGGCTGAAGAATTCTGGAAGTTGAAGTCCACAAATCTTAATGTTGCCAAGTTTGGGGACCCTTGACTTAGAACCACCCACACTGATAAAGCAAGCCACTAAAATATATCAGAGAACAAACCCCTCTCCTGGAGGTGGTATTGAGCAAATTCTGACCAGTTCTGGAGAACCAGTAGTAGAAATTTTGAGTAGTTCGGAGAACCGGCAAATACCACCTCTGACTGGAGATTTTACAGTATCCTTCCCGTTCCACGCCCACCAAGCCACACCCAAGAACTGGTAGTAAAAAAATTCCTGCCCTCTCCCCTCTACACTGATGATGTTACCAAGACAGGTAGTGAAACTTCTGAAAGGAAACAACCAAGCTCAAAGACCACTAGGAATCCCACAGTTCAACCCTGAAAATTCTATTCTGTTGGTATCACCTTCTCTCACTCTGATTGGGGTGCCCTTTGCTAAGAATTGCAAATCTACATGGGAAATATATTCTTTCCTTGGACATCTCACCCCACCTTCCTTAAGAAGCTTCATTTGAGAGGGAGTGGAAATAAAGAAGGGAAACATTAATATCTCTCAATTACTTCTCCCAACACCAGGCAACCGGTTCTGTGATTAATTCACTTGCAACTGTTTATGGAACACAACAGATTGTAATACAAAACCCTCTGTCTCAGATTGCGCTTGAAAGAGCCCTAATCCCCTTTTCTAATTCAATTACTTTGTAGCACTTGAGTCAAATGGGTGTTCCGGCTCTAGACCGAGCAGTGAAAATACCTGTGCCGTGAGCAAGATGTTCATGAAATTCTATTTCTATATCATGTTTGCATGAGCATTCCTGTGCCAGGCCCATTAAATTGCCTCACTCCATCAAATTACCTGCTAATCAGAAACACTTCATGCTACAATAAGCCAGCAGAACAGAGCTGATGTTAATGGAGTCTGTTTTGAGCAATGCAAACATGATTCAGAAAGGGGGGGAGGGACGAAGGGGGTGGAATGAGAAGCCAACCAGATGCAGCTCCTCTTTATTGGGAGGTAGGGATTTCCCCCAGAGCAACACTGAGGGTTTTATAAAAATGCTTACCTTTTTCCATAGCTTGTTAGTTCATCAGGATTAAAAAAACAAATGTTCAGCCTTTCCCATCACCCCAGTTCTTTGGCTGCTGTTGGCTTAAGTCGAAAACAGGGAATGGATGTTCTTTTATATGCAGTTGACTAAAAGTTGACTAAAGTTGTCTCATTACAGATAATACTCAACTTACAACAGCTTGTTTAGTTTGACCATTTGAAGTTACAACATTGAAAACAGTGTCTTACGACCATTTTTCACACAACCGTTGTAGCATCCCCATAGCCAAGTGATTAAATTTCAGGTGCTTGGCAATTAACTCATGATAATTTAAGTATCCAAGGGTCATGTGATCAGTTTTTGCAACAAACATATGAGGAAGCCAGGTTGATGTAACAACTGTTTAACTAACTTAACAACAGCAGTGATTTCCTTAAAACTATGGCAAGAAAGGTTGTGAAATGAGGTAAAATTCATTTAACAACTATCTTGCTTAGCCAGAGAAATGTTGAGCTCAATTGTGATTGTAAGTTGAGTGCTACCTATATTAGCATTCAACTTACCATTGAGCAGTACTTCAGGCTACTTCTACTGACTGCCAGCTACCTGCTGTTCGGCAATTCGATTCTCACCTCCTCAAGGTTGACTCAGTCTTCCATCCTTCCGAGGTTGGTAAAATGAGGACCCAGATTGTTGAGCTGACTCTGTAAAATGCTTAGAGAGGGTTGTAAAGCATTGTGAAGAAGTATATGTGTCTAAATGCTATGACTATTAAGCCTACTGAACGATGCTGTTGTGAATTAAAACACTTTGATAAAAAATATTTCGGTCAATACTCCATCTTTGGATTTATCTAGCTATGCATTTGCCACAAACACCAAAACCTCTCTGAAAGTATTAGCACACCTAGGCGTCGGGCTCTGTACACAATGGCACTAAGCTCGGAGCCCATTAGCAACAATAGTCCTAACCTCGGAGCCCACCAGAAATATGTTCCCTGATATTTCCTCCGTGCAGTAAGTGCATGGGGAATCTTCTATGATGCTGCGTAGCAATGCTGGCTGGGAGTCAATGGCTGCATGGATGATGTGGGGAACTCTGGTTCAATGCCCCGCCACAAACAAATACTTTGGGGGTGTGCCGGCTCCTGCCAGAGGGGGGGATTTTTCCTTTCATACCAAGGGATGGACACGGGGATTAGAAGGGGATTGATGATAGGTATAGGGGCAGAATAGGGATGGACTGGGCAGCAGGATGTGAAATACGGAGATAACCTATGGATAGCTGCCTTCGTTAATCAGGTATACTTGGGGTTTTAGGAAAGAGCAGTCTGCAGGAGTTAGCCGTGGTTAGATGGGCAGGGTAATACTACAAAGTGAGCTGGAAGGCAAAAGCTCCCAGCGCTAACCAGGATTTGAATTTGACCATTCCTGCTGATGGGATGTGCGTTACTTGTACAAATTAAAATACTTCAAACCTTGATGTTTGTCGGCTTGTATCTTGAAGCTATGCATGCATCCAAAGGACCAGCTGAGACTTTGCTTCTCCTTTTTTTCCAAGCACCTACCATTTGGAACATTTTGGAAGTCAGCAAAAGTTGGCTTTGTTCACTTCAGTGCCTGCCTTACTGTCTTCCTCTTCCATAGTTGTATATTACAGCAACCAGGTGAAAAAAAAATATCTCAAGTCTCTCATCCTCTGCTCATATCATCGGTATTGTTTCTATGTGTTTATGAGATTAGTATCACCTATGTCTCTAGCCATGTCCTCACTCTTGAACTATACAGGAACTGATTACTTAAGCTAGTGGATGTTGTAGTTTCCCTGGATTTAAAATTATACCTTGTTTAAATACCTTACAAAGATTTTCAAGGACAGATCACAGCTTTCAACAGCCAGACATGGAATTGTAAAGTGAGGTAGGAATTATTGTAATCATAGCTCATTACAGGAATCTAAAGTAAAATATTCTTAACAACTTCTACTAAATTTGGCTTGAAGACATCTAACAAAGAGGATCCCTTTCGGTAACTAGTTCATCAAGTGTGCTTCCCATTAATAAGATTTGAAAATAAAAATGAAAGCTAAAAAGAACCTTATGTCCTCTAACCTAAGACCATTAGATAAAGAGAAGAAAGCATACCCAGTTCCTTTAATCTTTCTCATTGTCCTTCTTTGAAATTTTCCAATTCCTCTTAAAATAGGAAATAGGAAACATTACAGAGTACATGAAGAAAAATTTAATGCAAAACAGAATGGAGCTATTCCTATCATCAAAAAGTTAGCTTTGGAAACTGCCAAAAAAACTATTTTGGGAAATGAATTACATATTGTGTTGACACCCCTAGATGCTTCCCCAGATACTTCTCTAGATGTCACCTCGTGGAAGGATGGACCAGTTCCAGGCACATCTGGAAAGAATTTGGTCAATGGCTCCAAGCAGCCATCTAAGAGGCATTTGGCTGAAGCACAATTGCAGCAGGACAGCCTGAGGATTCAAGTGGGGAAAGCATACAGCTGCAGCCAGTCAGTGATGAGGAAGAGGAACTGCCTTCTGAAATTGATCCAAGAACACAGAGGGCAGAGAAAAAACAGGGGCAGAAAAGGTCAGCCAGATTACTCATGAGGAGAACACCTCGCCCTTCTTGATGGGTTGCACAGAAGCTGGCTATTCAGCACAGCAGACAGATGGAGGTAATGCTGAGAACAATGCATTTATTTCCTAGCTGTATGTTTTCTAGTCATTGTGATTCTTGCCTTCCTTTGGAATGACACTGTGCCTTAACTTGGATTGTGTCTTGTGAACCCTCTTGTATTGTGGATTTATTTTTGCCTGCTAGTTTTATTTTGATTGGGAAACTTTCAAGTGCCTTGCAGACTCATTGGCCATCACTCTGTGGACTAGCATTGGTCTGCTTGTGGCTGGACTTAATTGGGACAGCTCTGGGGTTTGGGTGAAGGGAGTTGCTGGGGATTATTAATAAATGCTCTAAACCACAGTTATGTGTGTGGGTGAGTGGGATAGCACACATGTGTGCTATAAGCCACATGTTGCCACTCCTGAACAAGAGTCAAACATTGTAATAGTATCTGGGAAAGACCTTGGGAGGCAGGAAGGAGAGTGGCAGACTGGACAATCAGCATGTACAAGATATTCCAGCCTAGAAAAGGAACAGGAGCAGAAAACATTTCAGAAGGGACCTTCCCTAGTTTTCCAGAGAATAAAGGAAAAGGGGAGAAACCACTTGTCTTGCATGATTCTGTTAATATAGCTTTACAATAATGATATAGGTAGTATTTCAAGTTGTGCTTCTTGTCTAGAGTCTAGTCTACCTTGCAGTGCTAACAATAATAGTGAAGATCTATTTCTCATGATTATATAAGTAATATATTTGCAAGTAGTAAGTGGGTGGGATGCTATTAGCTTTGGTGTAGAAACTGAACAGGACCATGCAAACATTGAATGGGAACAGTTCAAGGAACTACAGTGAAATATTCATAAGATGTAGGCTATGGTATGCAGATTTTCCATAATATAAAGTAGAGAACTATGAGGTGGAAAAAAGCTATGAGATCTGTTTAAATCAGCCAAACTCTAGCTAAACAATTGCTTTGCTTTTGAAAAGTCAATCCAATTCAATTTGGCAATTATAATTGGTTCAGAAAAACTAATCCTATTCAATTCAGGCATCCTAATCAAATTGGGCCAATTCAGATTTCCAAATCAATTCAGGAAACATTGTTTCTGCATGAGCAGAAGTGCTCAAATCGATTTTGAGGCATCCAGTTCAATTCAGTGATTCAAAGTGGCTTCCCCATTCAATCTGAAAGGTCAATTAAATTGAGAGATTTGACTAAATTGCTTTTCAAAGCAAAGATCCCAAGCAAATGTTGTAGTCACACACTTCTAAACACTACTCAAGCATCTCTTGGGATGGGTGCAGACAAAGACATATTGTGCTCTGCCCACAACAAGGACCTGCAGTGCACCCCAATAAACCCCTAATTCACCCAAGGGGATGACCATAGCAACCTGTTATGTTCTCCTAATCTAAACCCTGAAAAATGATCTTCTCATTTTCAAGAAAAATGCAATCAAAGGATATTTTTTCCATAGCTTCTACAGTTTCAAACCCCAGAAACTAAAGCTTTAAAATGGCCAAGTTTTGTTTAAGCCCAGAATCTGTGTCAATTAAAATACAGAAAGAGAACACCTGGGCCAGAAGCCAGGTTTTTTCCCCCCTTGCAGTTGGCTTTTCATGTTCTCCAGAAAGCTTTCTTTAATACCAGGCTGAGAAATTCAAATTTTCTTTCTCATTCACCAATGTGATAAAAGGGAAGTTGCTTTTAGAAATGGATTCAAATGAAAAGGCATGCCTACCCTCAGTAGTGTTTGTGTGTTCCTAATGTGTTAATATTATCTTGCATCAAGAAAGAGGAGAGATTCTGGGGGAAGATAGTTGACAGAGAGGAGTCAGCTAATTGGCTAGTAGAAATAGTTGATAAAGGGAAGTGATAAGCATAAATTACCTCTGGGTTATGGTAAATTTTCACAGTTTCCTGTGAAAGAAAGAAGAGCTGGAATAGTTTAGAACATGAGTATTATTTAGGATATGATATTAATTTATGATTTTGTTGAAGTGTGTATGATTTCTTTTCTTTTCATATTTTTTATTTGTTCATTGGAATTCATTTTGTTGCATGTTGGAACAGGTTCCTTCAGTGTTTATTAACCTCATCAATTGTAAGATATCTAGACTTCAAGCCCCAGAATTCCCCAGCCAGCATGGAAGATTGGGGGTTGAAGTCTCCACAAGTTGAAGATATTGAGGTTGAGAAACATTGGTCTACCCATTGGGGATAAGTAACATGAAAGCTACACCCCAGTAAGTTCTAGCCACAAGATTGCCCAAATGGGATCAAAATTAGCAGAATGGTGGGTACAGGGTTAAGAGAAGAGGTGGGCTGCTGGGGGTTCACAGGGGTTTGCGGCAGCCCCTAGCTAAGATTCTATGCAGTTCAGAGAACCCCCAAATCCCACTTCTGGCTGGCCCCGCCCACCCTGCCTTGTCCCTCCCAGGAGTCCACATGTGGCCCATTTTGGATGCAGGTAAGTGCAGGGCATACACAGAGGCTGGTGGAGGGCGAAAAATTGACCTCCCAGAAGTTTGGGAAGGCCGGAAATGGGTTTATTTCTGGCTTCCAGAGAGCCTCCAGAGCCCAGGCTGTTTTTGCCTTCCCAGAGGCTTGAGAAAAGCCTCCAGAGCCTGGGGAGGACACAAATACTCACACACCCACCATGGTGCAGGAGGCTGACTAGGCCACACCCACCACGGCTACGCCCACCCAGCAACTGGGCAGAGAACCTCTTGCAAAAAATTTTGAAGCCCACCCCTGGTTAAGAGTAAAACCTTGCCTCTTTTTATGTGTAATACCATTTCATCCTGGAAAATATCTATGTGGCTGATAATAATGCCAACTTGATCATAGAAGAAGACTTGATCATACAAAGGTACTGGAATGTGCCGAAATGGATAAGCTCACATTGGAAAAGAAAGTTGAGGATTCTGAATATTATGCAATATGGGGTAAATGGAATGAGTGGTTAAAAAACAGATACAAAGATTAGGAAGAAGGATTATGGTAAATAAAGCAGGAGACCTTAGTAAATTATCAATATTCTTATTAATAAATGTATATAGGATATACGTATTTGTCGATGTCAAAACGTTGTTAAGACTATGATTGAGATTTGTATTTTTGAAAACTGCAATAAAAACAATTAAAAAAGTAATGCCAACTTGATAGCATGCAATCAATTAAACAACATCATAGCATATACTAAAGGATCACAGCTTTGACTCTGATGCCAGATCTGCCACCTTTCAGATTTTGATTTTCCCCTCCCTGAAAGATGCCAGTCTGAGATGCTAAATCATAATGAGAGATTTAGTGATATATAAATTTTCTCTTCAAATGCAAGTAAGGTGGACTCACATACAGTATCTTCGTTTCATTTAAATTTAGACTTTCCAATACGAAGTACTTATTTTTTACTTTCATGTGTTAAAAATGTACACTGCTGCTGGAAATAGCTCTTTCAGACACATAATACATGGCTATCAAGGGTCATGTCTCCTATAAGTTTGAAGAAAGGATTCCTGGACAAAACCTGTCATCTTCATTTCTTGCAGCAGCATCTAGGATTTCATGTAAAAAGTAGGACTATTCTTGTAAGAGACAGAGAGACGGTAGAAATGAATTACTTACAATAACTTTTAGTTTGCAAATTGAAAGCTGCCACAGTTTGGCTATATTCCCAAAGCATGTTTAACCTGTATTCTGATGTAATCCATTTACTGAATTCTCTGAAAAAATTGCATAAGAAAGTAAACAAATCATCTGGGTTTGTACAATATAACTTAACATTACATACAATACAAATATAAGTACATAAATCCCCTTTCCCCAAGTTAACATTGAATATATCTTAGCACATATTTATTCAACCACTAGGTTTTTTCCTACCTGGTCAAGTATAATAAAAGTACTGTACATAGTTGTCACCCCCACTCTTGTTATATTTGCAAATTCTGTTCTTTTCTTTCAAACAAGGATGGTCAGTGAATGGGCCTTTACATGAGAGAATCTTCTCTCCACCTCTGTTTTGTACTCTTAACACCCAATATCATGTTGCTTAAATTTGGCAGAAAACCATAAAGTCATGGTCATATTTTGGAGAGAGGAAGACAAAGGAAGGCAAATGATGAGATGTGCTGCAACATATTGATGCAGATAGGATAGACTAAGAAACAGACTCTGTGCAAACCTAATTTATTTTTATTAGAACAGAAGGAGTAACAGAGTCCTGCAAGTTTGAATGTGCTACTCTTCTTCCCTTTTTTATCTTTATGAAAACTGGGGTAGGGTGGGCTGCCTAAAATGTTTTTGCAATTACTTCTTAGCCTGGTTCAGTTCCATTTATGTGATTGTTGCCTTGGTAAATAATCTTTTGATCTTCTGTCCTTTGAGGCCATTTTCTTTATGTACTACTTCTGCCCCTGGCATACATGCATACAACATCACTGCACGTGCAAAAGAATGGGACTTGCATTGTGACACCACAATGCAGCTCTTGTCATGTTGGTGTCATTGTACTTAGGCACAGATGCCTGCAGTGGTGCATCTCACAGCAAAAGTGTTTCTTGACTTTAAATACTACTGGAGGATGTCTCTCATTCAGGGAAACTAGCTTTTAGGACCCATAAAAATTATCAGATACATTTAACTATTGCCTTCTGTGAAACAGATGGATGATCTAAATTTGATAAATGAAATAAATTTTGAAATACCAGGAAACATGCTTTGGCACCTGATCTAGTTTCACTTCAACTTCTCAAAGTTCAGGACCAATGCCATAAAGCACAAGGGAAAATGAAGACACATTTAGCTCTACTCTTGCCAGTTCTTCCATGTCTCCACTGAGACATGCATTTAAGACAAGCAGGATTTCATGCTTGCTAGTTCCATTTAAAAGTCCTGGAAAAGCTATAACAATACCATCTCTTCCATTGGGCCAAGACCACAATGACAGAACTAATTTGGTTTGCTGTCGATGGAATAAATCTTGACACTCCATTGTAACAGGTGTTTCCTATTCACTACTCCCCACAAACAGTTCTAACAAGCTGTCTTGGAAAAGAAAAGATTAAAAAATGCCACAAAAGGGAAAAATACTTATTACTGAAGACTGAAGGAGCCTGTGTGGCTGGCATCTCCAAGGAGTTACAATTTAACTTGCCGCGCTGTTGCCTTGCTATTTCATTATTATATGACAGCTTTGCTATGCCAACAATTCTAGATCTACTTTAAGATTCAGATATTTCACTTTATTGCAATCTTTATTGAATGTAATAAGGTAGGGCATTGGAATCTTAAAACCAAAATTTTGAAGGCATTTCAGAATCCCTACCTTGCCCATTTCTTAATCTGGCCTACCTTGAAGCATTGACATCTATCTCAAAAGCCTGCCCAGGTTTCTCTGCCCCCTTTTATACCAAACAACATCAAGGAAGGGGCTATTTTGAGTTTCCTTTTCATGTTTCCCTTTTTCAGAACTGTGGAAGTCTTTCTTAAAGTCTCTCCTTGATGGCTCACTTGCTTCTTCCTTATCTCCAAGATCACTTCTAAATTCTTTTACAATATCTGATAGACATTAGGTCTATGTGAACTAGGGCTCTTTTATCTGGGTTGGAAAGGCAACTTGATGGCTATTAAATGGCACTTAATAATTTTATCTATGACATTGCTGGTAACTAGCAGTCAACTGGATTGTTGCTACACAGATCTGATATCTCTAATGTGATAACTTGACATAACTGTCAAGCTCCTAATAGCAGCTTGTGGTTAAGGAAACTAAAACCATACGCATTGAGCTGTGCACCACAATTTGTATATGTTACCTAGAAGGCAAGCTTCTTAGTTTTAGTATTATCTTCCATAGTTTTGGGAGTTGTCAATAGAGGCAAAATCCTAGCCTTATGCCCTAATTTGATTCTTTTACAAGTATATTTTATTCCACACTGGGCGAGAGAAGCCCCACAAACATATACATATACTAACCTGATTCTATGGGAAGCTAATTGATTAAAAGATATAATTGGGGGGGGGAGGAAAAGTGAAGAAAAAAAGGGAAAAACCTTTCAACCTTTAACTAAAATTCAGTAACTTATAAGTCTTAACTCATGATACCATTTGATTAAACTAGGAATAGATGGTCTCACACTGTTACTGTAGTATTGGTCAGCTCATTTATAAAGGAGAACATTCATAGCAAGAACTTTACCACTTGATGACCCATTGTTTGGTTTATTTTCAGTTGAGAACCTACAACTTGAATCTCAGTAGTCTAGGGATTGCTAGTTAGTCGATGACTGTTTATAATTCTGCAGTGGGCTTCAGTCACAGCCTAGACTTTGAAAACTGGTGCAATCTAAACTGTTTGCATTTTTTTTTTTTGGCTTTCTAATGAAATAATGGCATCATTCTATCTGTGGTCCTGCCTTTACTGATTTATCTCTGAAATAGTTTGTCCAACTCAAAATAAAAGAATCATATAAGTAGATGACCCATTTAGACTCCTGAATCAGATTCCAATCAGAACACAACCAAAGATCCATATATATATATTTGTTTTCGGAGATTTTCGCAGGTATTTGTATGTGGATCTTTGGTTCTGATGCCCACCATGAAGATGTGGCACGACCACGAACGCGAAGCCAAACAATAAGATCACAGCTCACCAGCTCAAATCCCCCAGCAACTGAGACTAACCGGAGTACAACCAAACCCCCACCAGAACAGAACACACCCCCAGCCAATCAGAACACAGCCAAACCCCCCAACCAATCAGAACACAGCCAAACCCCCAACCAATGAGAACACACCCCCACCCAATCAGAACACAGCCAAGCCCCCACCCAATCAAGTCACACCTCCACTAGTAGTTAAAAGGAAGAAGCAGCTGCAGGCTCACATCACTCTGAGAAGCACAAGGCCGAAGACAGAAGCCTGAAGATGATGAATGAGACTTCATCGAAACGTCGCTTAAATATTTCCAACTCTACGCGGGAGAAAACCCGAAGAACCAAAGATCCACATATATATATATATATATATATATATATATATATATATAATACACACACACACACACACACACATATATATATGTATTTTTTGTAGTAATCACTCTTTTATTCATAGGTGGCCCAAGATAATTTATTACTTGATCAGAAGCGTCTTCTTGCCCAAGACAGGAGGACAATCTCCTTTTTAATGGCAATAGGGTTGATACTTGTCAGCCACTCAGATATATGTCCTATACAATCACTAGAGGGTCCTCAGAGAAGATGTTATATGGCCATAATGTTTACCAGGGTATTGGAAAGAGGGAAGCTTTCCTAAACTGGGTCCTATTTCTGTCAGAAAAGAATGTGAAGAATCATTAGAGTCTGTGGTTCTAAAGAGGAGATGGAAAATCTGAACCAGATATTAGATTGTGTCAGGAAATAAGTGCATGCCCCTTACAGACCTCTTAGAATGGGGTGAGGTCAATAGTGGTTAGTTTGAAGTTAAAGGAGTGGTTATGGCTATTTTCTAATTTCTTCCTTCTTTTGTTTCTGCTTCTTACATCAACCTGAGCAGGGGAATTAGCTCAACAAAAGGCAGCCTCTGAGATCATGTTGCCATCTTCCTTGTTTATATCTAGCAAGTTCTTCACGGTTGCCTAGAGCTAATCAATATTCTTAGCTGAGTCATGCGATTCCTTGAGAAGGCAGTGGCAACTGAGGTCCTGAATTGATGCGCCTGGCAAAAGAGAAATCCTGCAGCTTTTTCTGAAGTCCATGAAATGCCTTCACAGCATGGCTGATTAGAAAGCAAGCTAGTACAATTGGTGAGGAGAAAAAAAAGCACAGCAGTCTGTGGAAACTTGGTTTGGTACACCACTTTATTACCTGCTTTATTCCTGTCAGAGCTCCTCAAAGCAGTCTCCTGTGACTTCCCAGGACTGAATGAATTATAAAACACTGGTTTAGAAGAAACCCAGGCATATTCATCTTGGGGAAATTGGGCCACAGTTAGTGTGCCAAACTGACAACCAAGTAACGATTTCATCCTCAAAACCATACTATTTTTTTTAGAGTACAGTTATCATGAAGTTAAGCAAATCATTGCAATTGTTAAGTTAGTATTTTTAAAATTTTAATTTAATTTTAATTTATTTGATTTGTCCATGGCTTACAAGATAATAGGTATAAGTATAAACATAGTTATGAATACATGAAATGGATACATATAAGAAAAATAAAAAACGTGGAGAGGATGCTGGGTGGGATTAATGCCACCACATGTTTACTGGATCCGTGTCCCTCCTGGTTGATATTGGCCACTCAGGAGGTGACACGAGGTTGGTTCCAGAGCATTATTAATGCTTCCTTGAGTGAAGGGTTTTTGCCTGCCGCCTTGAAAGAGGTGGTAGTGAGACCCCTCCTCAATAAACCGTCCCTGGACCCAACTTTATTATCTAACTATTGTCCAGTCTCCAACCTTCGCTTTATGGTGAAGGCTGTTGAGAGCGTGGTGGCACGACAGCTCCCCCAGCACCTGGATGAAGCTGTCTATTTAGATCCATGCCAATCAGGCTTCAGGCCCAGGTACAGCACAGAAACAGCGTTGGTCGCATTGGTGGATTATCTCTGGAGGGCCCGTGACAGGGGTTATTCTTCTGTCCTGGTCCTGTTAGATCTCTCGGTGGCTTTTGATATTATCGACCACAGTATCCTATTGTGGCAGCTGGGGGTGGGTGGGAGTGGGAGGCACTGTATTACGGTGGTTGTCCTCCTTCCTCTCTGACTGCAATTTGTGTTGGCAGGGGGGCAGAGATCGACCCCGAGGCCCCTGATTTGTGGGGTACCTCAGGGGTCGAGGCTCTCACCCCTTCTGTTCAACATTTATGTGAAGCCACTGGGTGAGGTCATCCGTGGCTTTGGGGTAGAGTTTCATCAGTATGCTGATGATACTCAGCTGTACATCTCTACCCTGGGCCACCCTGATGAAGCTGTGGAAGTGATGACCTGGTGCCTGGAGGCTGTGCAGGGTTGGATGGAGCGGAACAGGCTTCAGCTCAACCCAGCCAAGACCGAGGGGCTGTGCTTTCCGGCATCCCGATATAGCCAGCTAACTCCATCGCTGGCTGGGGGGGGGAATTCTTATCCCCATGGAGAGGGCACACAATCTGGGTGTCCTCCTGGATGTACGGCTGTCGTTAGAACAGTTTTTAACTGTTTTTAAATATTGTATTTTTTCATTGCATTTTATCTGGCTGTACACCGCCCTAAGTCCCGTCGGGAGAGGGGGCGGTATAAAAGACCAATAAATAAATAAATAAATAAAATAAACAATAGGACAGGAACAGTAGGCATGTTGGTGCGCTTATGCACACCTCCTACAGACCTCTTAGGAAAGGGGTGAGGTCAATAGTAGACAGTCTAAGGTTAAAGTTTTTGGGGTTTGGGGAAGAAACCACAGAGTCAGGTAGAGTATTCCAGACATTGACCACTCTGTTGCTGAAGTCGTATTTCCTGCAATCAAGTTTGGTGCGATTTACCTTGAGTTTGTATCTATTGTGTGCTCTTGTATTGTTGTGGTTGAAGCTGAAGTATTGATTGACAGGTAGGACATTGCAGTAGATAATTTTATGTACTATACTTAGATCAGACCTAAGGCAGTGTAGTTCTAGGTTTTCTTGGTCTAGAATTTCAAGTCTGGTGGCATAAGGTATTCTAGAACAAGTAGAGGAATGGAGAACTCTTCTTGTGAAATATTTCTGGACTTTCTCAACTATGTTAATATCAGATACGTAATGTGGGTTTCAGACTGATGAACTTTATTCAAGTATTGGTCTAACAAATGTTTTGTATGCTCTAGTTAGTAGTGTGATATTACCAGAGGAAAAGCTATGTAGGATTAGGTTAACATCTCTTAATGCCTTTTTGGCTATGTAGTTACAATGGGCTCTAGCACTTAGATCATTAGAGATCAGTATTCCAAGGTCCTTGACAGAGTTTGGATCATCAACAAGGTCCTGACTATTCAGGTTGTATTTTATTTTCTGATTTATTTTTGCCAATATGTAAGACAGAACATTTATTTGTTGAGATTTGAACTTGCCATTTGTTTGACCATTCTGATACATAGTCGAGGTCTTTTTGAAGGATAGCAGTATTGTCTGTGGTGTTGAATAGCTTTACATCATCAGTGAAGAGAACGCAGTTGCTCTTAATATGATCACAGAAGTCATTTATGTAGAGTATGAAGAGAGTTGGTCCTAGAACACTGCCTTGGGGGACAGAATTTGACAGAATTTGATAGGACGCTCCCAATTTTGACCATTTGTTGTCTGTTTGACAGGAATGCTTCTATCCAGTTATGCAGTTGTCCAGAGATACCGTAAGATTTTAGTTTTAGTAGTAGTTTGTCATGTACCACTTAATCAAAGGCTTTACCGAAGTCTATGTAGATTGCGTCTATTGCTTTGCCCTGATAGAGTTGTGTAGTGCATATGTTTTTGCAGTGTAAGAGTTGCAGATTACAGGATAGTTTTTTTCTGAAACCAAATTGTTTATTAGAGATTAGGTTGTTTGTCTCTAAGTGGAGGATAATGGATTGGTTAATAATTGATTCCATGACTTTACAGGTGACGCAGCATAAAGAGATTGGTCTGTAATTTTCAACTAGGCTGAGGTCTC